>CM055127.1:239809303-240406803 GCA_029206835.1 Rana muscosa | reverse complement strand
GTGCATTAAAATTAAAAAAGTGTATTTTTTAACCCAAAAAATGCGTTTGAAAAATCGCTGCGCAAATACTGTGTAGAAAAAAAAATGCAACACCCACCATTTTAATCTGTAGGGCCTTTGCTTTAAAAATATATATAATGTTTGGGGGTTCAACATAATTTTCTTGCAAAAAAAAAAATGTTTTCATGTAAACAAGTGTCAAAAAGGGCTTTGTCTTCAAGTGGTTAGAAGAGTGGATGTAAGCTTCCTAATGTGTATAAAATGCCAGAACAGTTCAAAACCCCCCCAAATGACCCTATTTTGGAAAGTAGACACCCCAAGCTATATACTGAGAGGCATGTCGAGTCCATGGAATATTTTATATGTTGACACAAGTTGCGGAAAAACGACAATTTTTTTTTTTTTTTGCACAAAGTTGTCACTAAATGATATATTGCTCAAACATGCCATGGGCATATGTGGAATTACACCCCAAAATACCGTCTGTTGCTTCTCCTGAGTACGGGGATACCACATGTGAGACTTTTTGGGAGCCTAGCCGCGTACGGGACCCCAAAAACCAAGCACCGCCTTCAGGCTTTCTAAGGGTGTAAATTTTTGATTTCACTTCTCACTGCCTATCACAGTTTCGGAGGCCATGGAATGCCCAGATGGCACAAAACCCCCCCCCAAATGACCCCATTTTGGAAAGTAGACACCCCAAGCTATTTGCTGAGAGGTATTGTGAGTATTTTGCAGATCTCGCTTTTTGTCACAAAGTTTTGAAAATTGAAAAAAAAAAATATATATATATATATATATATATATTTTCTTTCTTCATTTTCAAAAACAAATGAGAGCTGTAAAATACTCTCCATGCCTCTCAGCAAATAGCTTGGGGTGTCTATATTCCAAAATGGGGTCATTTGGGGGGGGTTTTGTGCTATTTTGGCATTTTATGGCCTTCGAAACTGTGATAGGTAGTGAGGAGTGAAATCAAAAATTTGCGCCCTTAGAAATCCTGAAGGCGGTGCTTGGTTTCCAGGGTCCCGTACGCGGCTAGGCTCCCAAAAAGTCCCACACGTGTGGTATCCCCGTACTCAGGAGAAGCAGCAAAATGTATTTTGGGGTGCAATTCCACATATAACCATGGCATGTGTGAGCAATATATCATTTAGTGACAACTTTTTGTAATTTTTTTTTTTTTAGTCATTATTCAATCACTTAAGACAAAAAAAAAAAAATTCAATGGGCTCAACATGCCTCTCAGCAATTTCCTTGGGGTGTCTACTTTCCAAAATGGGGTCATTTGGGGGGGTTTTGTACTGCCCTGTCATTTTAGCACCTCAAGAAATGAGATAGGCAGTCATAAATTTAAAACTGTGTACATTTCAGAAAATGTACCCTAGTTTTTAAACTCTATAACTTTTGCGCAAACCAATAAATATACGCTTATTGACATTTTTTTTACTAAAAACGTGGCTGAATACATTTTGGCCTAAATGTATGACTAAAATTGAGTTTATTCGATTTTTCTTAGTAGAAAATAACATTTTTTTTAAAAAAAATCGGTCTTTTTCCGTTTATATCGCAAAAAAAAAAAATCGCAGAGGCAATCAAATACCATTAAAAGAAAGCTCTATTTGTGGAAAGAAAAGGACGCAAATTTTGTTTGGGTACAACATTGCATGTCCGCACAATTTACAGTTAAAGCAGCGCAGTGCAAAATTCTGAATTCACCTCTGGTCCTTTAGCTACCAAATGGTCCGGGGCTTAAGTGGTTAAAAGATGATTTATTCTAAATTTATGTCTTATACTTCCTTCGTGAAGTCTGTTTCTAAAAAGCGCGTGTCCATAAATACTGTGTGTGTGCATGAGGCGCAGAAGTAATACATGATGGTTAATGTCATGCGTGTTAACAAGAATCTACCATTCCTATCTATAATTGGCCTCATATCCTCTTGTGTAAAATCTTTGCCCCTACATGCCTTTTTTTTAGGTAAGTGAGAGTCCCTCCCGGTGCAACAGTGGGTTTGGGACAGTTCCGGACAATATCATTGATTTCATCTAACGCTAATACTTTTAATACTAACACATCACCCACCGTTAAGAGGTATTGTCCGGGTCCGGGGGAGGCGGATCTTTGGTAAGTTGGATTCCCATTATTTAAAGATATCAGAAGGATCTAAATAATACAGTGACCGGGACAAACGGTAAAGTAGTTTCCCTGTTTATGTATCTGACTCCTGAGTCCATTAACCGTTAATCCTTCCTGGAAAATTATTGGCACGTGTAGATTGAATCTTAATACTTGAACTCTTGGTTTACCTTCTGCAAATAAAGGACCTTTACCAATCCTGAAGTGGTAACCCCCGGGAACACTTGCTACCCAAATAACACTCCAACAACACAATCTGGACACTTACCAGGCATTAATACGGTTCTTATACTCTATACAAAATTATTCTTTTACTTCCATGCGATAGAAAGATAAGCAAAAGTGATCTGAGATATCGGACTCAACCTGTCAGTCTATTTTGTGTATACACCTTTAAATTTCCTTTTGGCCTCTCAGGACCTCTCAGTACCCTTATTAATAGCCACTCCGGACTAAAGACTCACCCAGAGTCTGTGTGTTCCTAGAACACTTTTAATAGCCCCTCAGGACTTTAGACCCACCCAGAGTCTATCTGTATGTGTTCCTAGAACATTTTTAGGTCTTTTAGTCTATCTCTCCCCTACACAGATCTTTAAAATAAGTATGGTCGTGTACACAGGTCACGGCAAGGCAAAAAATTAATTCAACACTTACCGGACAGATGTCTTGACCATCCTGCCGAACTACGCCAGTTGTTAGGATGTAACCGTTCTTGGTTCAATAGACTATTAGACCTGCCCAGGGTGGTCCTTTAATCTCATCAGGCCCTGGATAATTACTCTGAAATAACTCGAGTCGCACACAGTGAGTCTATCAAAGTTAATCTAATAATGTATTTTTCCATGGTTTATATAGACAGAATAATATTGTTTCAAGCATAAGTTTGATCACAGAGTAGCTTTCCATTGTTTATATAACAGAAGCGGTAAACAATATTACATCTAGTTTGTTTATGGAACATTCTCAGTATGTACCAGAATACATAGACAGAAATGTGATTAGAGACAGCCAAGCATCAATTACAAGAAATCACACGTTATCAAGGAACAAGAAACTAAACTTATCCTTGGGACCTAGACTTGTTCCCAAACGCGTTTGCTTAGAAATGTGTGGGCGAGAAAATATGCAGTAGATTATATGACTAAGCAATGATTTCTAAGATGGATGCTTACATCTAAGATGGAGACACATTGGTTCATATTCCTTCACCTTCTCTCCTCCTCCACTTAGACCATGCAGTGTAATATTAAAATGGGAAGCTCCAATAGTGTCATACAATTTATTAAATATCATAAAAACAAAGTATTGCACTTCTAGATGTATAAAAACAATGGCACTTTAAGAGACTGGTAATGACTTGAACACTTCTGCGTTCCAGAGCTTGATACAGCAAACCAGAAGTGATGCAATTAGCCCCACCCAATGCATTTAATCACCATGACGTCACCAGGAGCGCTCCCATATTGCCTCACTTTCAGCTTTTATATACTATGCCAATACACAAGCTCAGCGGCCATAATGCTGGAGCCCCAGACGGACATGTGTAGTCCATACAACACTGATCCCATTACAAACTGTACAGTACCTATTACCGTGAACAGTCTTATTAATGTAAACACAGATTAGAATGTCCAAATGAGGGAAACATAATATTAACCCTCTGTGTCCCATGGTAATTCTCCATATTAAAACTACTAAATGAGGGAAACAAGATTGTCCCTCTATGTACCAGTGGGGACTACCTCTTCCATATAGATTATTATAAAAAGGTATTCCTATGCATGTGTTAAGATGCCAATGCAGGTCTAAAACATATGATAAATATGTGGATAAAAAATAAATAGTGTAGACTATGGGAAATGGGACATTTATAATTGGAAATAAAGCAATTGAGGACAATTTCAATAGTAAGACCTCCAGGGGCCAACATTTTCTGTTAACGTATCCATTTTGGGGAACCTGAGTTTTCATATTACTACCCCTCCAATGCTGTGTGATCTGATCTATTCCTTAGAAAATTAAACTACTGGGGTCACAATGGTGTACTTCCCTGAGGTATCTAGATAGACTGTGATTATTAAACCCTTTTTTTGATATTCCTAATATGTTCTCTAATTCTAGTGGAGAGTTGCCTGGTAGTTCTCCCCACATACTGGAGTTGACATGGGTATTCAATAACGTAGGTGACGTGCTGGAACAAATAATGAACTTCTGAATCCTATAGGGTTTCCTGGTTACTGCAGATTCAAAATTATATTTTCTTTTAGGTTGTCGTTGGCTTATCCTACAAGGCAAACATTTCTGGCACTTGTAAAACCCCCTTAACTCACTAAACTTTTTTTTTTCTAGGTGAGTCCACTACATTATGCACCAAGGTTCAGGGCTTTCTTACAAATACATTTTGGTCTATTGGGTAATATTTTTGCTAATGTGGCCTCTTGTTTCAAAATAGGCCAATGCCTCTTTATACTTTTTCTCCAGTCTTCTATATCAGCCCTCATCACAGCTTTTATTTCAATAGCTGTGTATTCCCCACCGTGTGCAGTCACATACAGCCCCTCATCTTTGTCCGGGCACTTTGATAGACCGATCACCCATCCAATCCTTGGACGGTCTGTCAAAGTTCCCCAGACTAGGGGGAGGGGCTGTATGTGATGGCGCACGGCATGGAATACACAGCAATTGAAATGAAAGCTGTGATGTTCCCCGCGCTCTGATCATCTGGACGGCGGCTCTCCTCCCCTGCATAGGTAGGCTGCATTGTTGGGCACAGGCAGAATACTTTGGTGGACACGGGCAAGCTGCATTGTTGGGCACGGTTAAAGTTTATTTTTATAACTTAATTCTGCATAAAACATTTAAGTGTAATTTCATAAGATAATTTATGAAGGTGGGTTTAGGGGCGGAAAGAGGGGCAGGGTAGGGGATGGGCAGGGCTACTGGTGGCGAGTAACCCTTGAGGGCTGGCTAGTAGCTCAGGACTTGAAATTTTGAGCCCTGTTCTATATTGTCTAATGAATCTTGTTATGAAAGCCACATCAGAATTACTATTCTCTCTTTGGCATCTCTAATTATCTTCTAACAATTGTTCTCTCTTCATATTCCTTACTTGTACTTTGTCTCAAGACTAGTCTCTCTGTTTGCACTTTTCTGCATAGTCGCAGGATTTTTTGCCTAGCAAAGTTGCTGGGCATCTAATCATTGGACAATCACATCAATTTGCACAATTCTGCATTTTTTGCATTTTTTTGCACTTTATCGCTAGCCGCAGGACATTTTTGCATGCATCATTAATTTATTACTATCACGGTTTTATACATTGTTTTAAATTTTTTCACTGTTATCACCTTTAATTGTTCACAATATTTTATTCATTTCATTATTTTATTTTTTATATATATTATTTTATGCTCATCATTATTTATATCCGCATCAATCTATATTTATCACGTATTCATATACATTAGTGAAGCATTTAGGAGTTACACTATGGCACCAATGACACCAGTATAATATAGGGGTATTTATGTATCTATTTATATATAAAATATTCACTTGCACTCTAGAGCAAGGAAGTCCATGAATTGTAATTAGCGTCAATTCTACACCTCCCTTCAGGCTGGGTTCACACTGATACGACACGACATTCATCCGACTTTCATCCTACTTTGCTCTGCGACATCAGTCCTACATTGATCCTACATTGGTCCGACATCCATCCGACATTCATGAACAGGATACTACTTTGATCTGACTTTGTGATAGTCTGACTTGTCTTTTGACCAATCAAAACAATCCCAGGGTGAGATAAATTCCTTTTACTGCTGCTGTAATCACATGTCGGATGTCAAATGTCGGATGGTTAGGACAAGGATCCTACTTTTGATCCGACTTCAATGATAATCAATGGACTGAAGTAGGATCAAAGTCGGACCAAAGTAGTGCAGGGAGCATTTTCAAAGTCGGACCGACTTGTGTCGGACCAGTTAAGACGGCTCTCATAGGGAAACATTGATTTTCACACGTCATGCGACATGAGCTCCTAATATCGGAGCGTTTGTCGGACCAGTGTGAACCAGGCCTGAGTCTACTCATTTACTCCACCCAGGTGGATTAATTATGTAGAGGCAGCTCCTTACTTATTCATCACAGGACGTATTTATACACCCCTGGTGTGTGTTCCTACTGGCATATTAGGTCCATTGCGCGGATTCACACTCACACTCACACTCTAGTCTCTCTGTAGCCCTCCTCTTGAAACCTTTTTAACAGAACCTTTACTGTTCGTTATAATCCCCCAATAAGACTGCAATTTCACCCAAACTCCCATTAGTTGCCCTTTTAGTATATTACCTATCCATTTTGGATGGTGGCAACTAAATGTAGATATATTACCATTTATGTTTGTTCTTTTGAAAAATGTCTTGGTACAAAGGGATCCTTCTCAAAAAAATCTCCAGGTCAAGATAATTGATGTTTTGATGACACCAATTTCCAGTAAAAAGATGTTGTACCTGTTCTGATTTATTTCTGAAAAGAAGTGCAGGAGACCTCATTACCTTCTCATAAAATGACGGTCATCTATGGCCTGTAAAATTTCAACTCAAATTTTGCTGTATATTTCTTCCTCCTCCCACTAGTTTATAAAGAGTTTGGCCAAACTGGGAGCATGCATTGCTCTCATAGCTACCCCTTTTGGTTTAAATGTAATATTCACCTTAGAAATGGTTGTTCTCTTATCCCTCTAGGATAAAATGTATTTGCTCATGTTTCATTTGTTGTTTGTTTCACACTATCCATCTTTATATACTATATTCGTGTATAGCGAACTTACATCTATAGTAACCAGTATACATTATTCGGTGCTATCCCACAAATATGACCTACCACTGGAGACCAGGAGTTGTAAAAAGTATCTAAATATTCTCCCAACTTGGAGAACAATAAAACAACCCCACTTATTATCGATCTCTCTGGAGGTTTCTTTTGGTTTTTGTGGACCTTGGATACATAGTATATTATAGGGGTCTTAGCAGCCTCCGGAACCAAATCTCTGGCCTCCTTTTTTGTTTAGAATGCCTCCTATATGACTTTCTTCACTAACATTTAAAAAAAAAAAAAAAAAAATTTTAATTTTTATTTTTTAGGGTACTGATGCAACTTGCTGTATGTACCTAACACACTTAATAATTTTACCATTTCCTCCTCATTGTCTGATATATTTAAAACAGCTAAAACAACCCCTTATTCGCTTTTCGAATAATAACAATAATAATCTTTCTACTTTGTTTAATCTCTTTCCATGTAATTCTATTATTTTTTTACTTCTTTACGTTCACTTCCTTAACCACTTCAGTCCCGTTAGTTTTTACCCCCTTCCTGACCAGAGCACTTTTTACAATTTGGCACTGCGTCGCTTTGACAATTGCGTGGTCACGCAATGCTGTACCCAAACAAAATTTGCGTCCTTTTTTTCCCCACAAATAGAGCTTTCTTTTGGTCACCTCTGTGGTTTTTATTTTTTGCGCTATAAACAAAGACAATTTTGAAAAAAAACAATATTTTTGCTATAATATCCCCCAATTAAAAAAAAATAATAATTTCTTCATCAGTTTAGGCCAATATATATTCTACATATTTTTGTTAAAAAAAATTGCAATAAGCGTATATTGGTTTGCGCAAAAGTTATAGGGTCTACAAACTATTGGAAAGATTTATGGCTTTTTTTTTTTTTTTTTTTTACTCATAATGGCAGTGATCTGCGATTTTTTGCGGTATTGCGACGGACAGATTGGACACTTGACACCTTTTTGGGACCATTGACATTTATACAGCAATCAGTGCTATAAAAATGCACTGATTACGGTGTAAATGTCACTGGCAGGGGCACTAGGGGGCGATCAAGGGGTTAATTGTGTGTTCCCTCAGTGTGTTCTAACTGGGGAAAGGACCAAGTAGGAGAGGAGACCTTTCGCTGTTCCTACTTACTAGGAACAAACGACATGTCTCCTCTCCTCTGACAGCACAGGGAATTGTGTGTTTACACACAAATCCCTGTGCTGGCACTCGTTCGCACGCGACCGGCATAAATCGCGACCGCTGGCCGCACGCAATCGGGTCACCCGTTCCCTCTGGTGGCCGAAAAAGGGAAGGATGTGCCCATACGGGATTTCGCCCGGGAGAGCCATTCTACCGCAGTAAATCTGCGTGAGCCAGTCGGGAACCATTTAAAGTATAACTATAGGCAAAAAATCATTTCTCCCATCACCTTCCAGGACGGCAGGCCAGAGAGATGAGGGCTCCTCCCTACAGGAAACGCAATCAATTGACAGCTTGTTATAAGTCCCCACCCTTCCCCCTGATCCCAAGTATTGATTGTGTTTCTCCCGAACACCACGACATGTTTTTGTTTTAAAGACCTAATGACCGGGGAGGGTCTGATGGTACCCCTGTTGACAGGTTTTAGGGAGGCCGGGGAGAGCTGAACTAACCTGTAGGCTTTGTCCTTCTCACAGGTCGCCCCAAGTGTGCACCAGCGATCTGGCCGCAGGGATTGCGCGCCATCGCTGTATTGCATTAACCACTGTCATCAGCCGCTCTCTTCACTTCCGGGTTTTCATATAGCAGGAAGCACTGCACTCCAAGCCTCATTCTGAAAACGGCCGCATCACAGGAAGTGGGCGGCACCGGAGATGCAGTGCAACCCGGAAGTGCTAGAAACGCCGGGAGCCAGCATGGAGAGTGGCGTGGAACAGAGCAAGGCAGTGGAAAGCGGTCGGTTTGCAGTACCAGCCCCTCTATCAGTACCAGCAGCCCAGGACCCAGCCAACCTTCTCATGTAACAAGAGGAAGGGAGGGAAACCACGACTGCAGGGAGATGCAGGTCGGGGCCTGGTGAGTACAAACCCCCCTTGGAAAGGCAGGAGGGAAAGGGAGTGAGAGGCCCTGGCTTCCAGGGGTCTGAGAATCCCTGGGCCAGCCAGAACAGGAACTGGGTTTCACCAACTAGGAATGATGCTCTGTTGGACCTGGTAATCTCAAACCATACAGAGTGTATTACTAATTTTGTATAATTAGTTTTTATTAAAAGAAAAACAAAAAGGTAGTACAGAGTGGTACGAAACAAAGTACAGTAAAATAGGGTAATCAGACAATGCGATATCAATCGAAGTGCAGTGAGCTACAGTCCGTAAAATGTTAATCAAATTTACATCAGTCAGTTAAGCAGTGACGTAGCACCAAGAAGTAACCGAACCAAAATTATAATATATTATAATTATTCTAACGCCCTATACATAGCACTAGAAATGGAAATTGAGAAAGAAAGGTTAGAACCAGAAAAAGAAGAGAGAGGGGAAGGGGGGGGGAGAGGCATAGCAGGATGGGGGGGGGCAGTGAGCGGGGGAGGGGAGGGGATGTCTGCCCTGGTCGGACCTCCACAACAAATGGTACATTAATAGTGTACAATACACTTCAATCAGTCAGGTTGGGATAGGGATACCAGATCCGCATATGTGGATGTGTATTTAAAGGCGATCCAGCAGGACCAAATAGAGTTCGCCAATTCGGATCTATTTCTAAGGGAAAGTGTAAGGTCTTCCATGAAGTATATATGGTCAACTTCTAAAAGCCATTGGCGTAGACTAGGCACTGTAATTTTTTTCCAAAAACGTGGGATAAGCGCTCTAGCAGCGTTAAGCAAGTGGGGAGTTATAGATTTCTTATAAGATCCTGCTGGCATGGCAGTACAATGAAGGAGAACTACCCATGGATCATTAGGAATGTTAAAGCCTTGAATTACATTAACCCAGTGTAGAATGTTCTGCCAATAGGAGCGAATGAGGGGGCAATGCCACCATATATGAGCGTGCGTTGCCTGCTCTCCACACCCTCTCCAACACAGCGGGGAGACACGCGGGAAGACCCTATGAAGGACCATGGGGGTATAATGCCATCTGGTCAGCAGTTTATAATTCGCCTCTGCAGTTTTGTAGGCAACAGAAGAAGTATGTGTCATGGCTAAAATAACTGCCCGTTGAGATTCTGAAAGTTCTTGGTGGAGATCTTTTTCCCATTTTCGGAGGAAGGCTGGGTCAGCAGTTGAGGCTAAGTTCTGCAGAGCGTGGTAGAAAAAAGAGATGGGTTTGTCCACTGGCTTGTCCTCCGCGAGAGCCGCTTCAATGAGGGTCAGTTCCGTGATAGCCCGTAGGGGTCTCGGAAGTGAGTGGACAAAAGCAGAGAGTTGACGATAGTGCCAGAGGTTCAGTGGTGTTGCAGAAGCAAGAGGCATCAGTGTGGACAGAGGTACCACGCCCCTGGGTGTGGTCACGTGGTGTAGCAGGGTAGCCGAGCCGAGTTTCCAAGCATGAACAGATGGGCCATTGTTCCCCGGGGGGAAGTAATTGTGGCCCCTTAAGGGGAGCAGGGGTGAGTTATAGGGCCATCCATGAGTTTTGCATATAGAGTCCCATACCATAAGGGTAGAGCGCGTAAGTGGAGAAGTAGACAAAGCCAGAGTTCTGTGTTTCTTAGGGATCCAGATTTGTGAGAAAAGTTCTGTGTTACTTAGCTCCATTTCTAAATTGACCCACAGCTTAGTGCCTCTGCAGAACTTCCAGTCAGAGATTCTATTGAGTACAATAGCATTGAAATAACTTTTAACATCAGGTAAAGCCAAACCACCCTCACTCTTAGGTCTGGTGAGGAGGGATCTGGCGAGTCTGGGACGCCTTCTGTTCCAAACATATCTACCAATCAGCGAATTGATTATGGAAAAGAAACCCACAGGGATTCTGTAGGGAATCATCTGCATCAGAAACAGCAACCTGGGTAGGACATTCATCTTTATAATGCTAATTCTCCCCAGCCATGAGTGGGCAATCTGGGACCATTTTTGTAAGTCTGATCTAATCGTGTTGAGCATCGGTAGAAAATTTGCCCGAAACAGGGAGGTCAGATTTGAAGTAAGGTAGATGCCTAAATATTTCATCCTACTGGGTTGCCAGGTAAAGGGGAAGGCTTGTTTCAGCTGGGACACTAAGGCCCCCGGGACTGAGACGTTCAGGATTTCCGACTTTGACATGTTGATCTTGAAGTTGGAAATGTCTCCAAATTTTGAGAAGGCTAACATAAGGTTTGGAAGGGAAATCAAAGGCTGTCTTATGTAAAATAAGATGTCATCCGCGTAGGCGGCATATTTGTGTTCGTGGTTCCCCACTTTTATTCCGTGAATAGAGGAGGTGTGTCGGACTGTTGATAGGAAGGGTTCTAAGGAAAGGGCGAATAAAATGGGTGACAGGGGGCAGCCCTGTCGGGTACCATTGTATGGTGTAAAAGGGTCGCTAAGAGAACCATTGATACGTAATTGGGCCGTGGGAAAATTATAGAGAGCCGCAATCTGACGTTGGAGGGAATCGCTGACACCTAGGTGGGAAAGCGTCGCCATAAGGTACTCCCAGTCCACCCTGTCAAACGCCTTTTCAGCGTCGGTGGAAAGAAGAAGGGTGGGCTGGGAGGATCCCCGTGCGTAAGACATCAGAGAAAAGGTGCGGAGAGAGTTATCCCGGGCCTCTCTTCCCGGGACAAATCCGGTCTGGTCGCTAGACACCCAACGGGGGATCAAGGGGAGCAACCTATTAGCTAAGGCCTTTGCATATAATTTTGCATCGATGTTCAAGAGGGATATTGGGCGATAGCTCCCGCAGGAGCTAGGGTCCTTACCAGGTTTGGGGATAACTGTTATGTGGGCGTGAAGAGTCTCGGGTCTGAGGGCACCACCTGCAGAGACGACGTTGGCATAACCAGCTAAACGAGGGAGCAGAATATCTGCAAACGACCTGTAATAAGTAACCGTAAAGCCGTCTGGGCCAGGTGCCTTACCACTGGCCATCGCCTTTAAAGCCACATTCAGCTCCGCAGTGGTAAACTCACCATCCAAATTCGCTAGGGCTTCCGGTGGTAACTGTGGTAGTTGAGCATGCGATAGGTAATCTGTAATAAGCTGAGTCCTAGTGTCCTTATCCAAAATAGTATGTTGAACATGATAAAGATGTTGGTAGAATGAGCGAAATTCCTTAGCTATGGCAGGCGTGTCGTGTACTAGTCCCGAAGATGCCGCCTTAATTTTTGCAATGAAGGAAGCATTACGTTTCTGTTGGAGTGAGTGGGCCAAGAGCCTCCCTGGCTTATTGCCCCACTCATGAAAACGTTGAGAGACTAGCCGAGAGCGCTGTTTCTGCTCAATATGGAATAGAGTTTTTAGTTCCTCCCTCTTCTGGGTCAGTGTGTGGAACACCGTCTGGGATAAGCTGGCTTTATGCTGCTGTTCTAGAACCCCTATTTCCCGTAAGAGTATTAGTTGTGTATGTGCCCGTTCCTTTTTTTTTCTTGAGCCTAGCTCGATTAGTTTACCTCTGATGTGTGCTTTGTGAGCTTCCCAGAGAACTCCCGGGGATGTGTCTGGTTGCGCGTTTTCCTTAAAATAGTGGGATAACTCAGCCCCTAATAGTTTTTTATCAACGTCATTCATCAGAAGCTCGTCATTGAGCCTCCAATTCGTGACCCTACGGTTCAGTGAGGGGATAGTAATTTTGAGCATGACCGGGGAATGGTCAGAGATAGGAGAAGTTCCAATGTCTGCCTCAACTATCAAGGGTAGATGATGGTGGGTGATGAAAAAAAGATCAATTCTAGAGTAGGACTGGTGGGTATGGGAATAATGGGTATAATCTTTTGTTCGTGGGTGCATAATCCTCCAAACGTCTATCAACTGAGAGTCGAACAGACGCTTGCGTATATACGCGATACGTTTGTGGGGAATACATGATTTCCCTTGTGAGGTATCGAGGATAGGTTCCAAAGGAGCGTTAAAATCTCCCGCTAGCAAGATGCATCCGTGAGCAAATTCTCTCAATTTTGTAAGGGTTGCCGCTATAAATCCTGCCTGATCCCTATTCGGTGCATACAGGGTGGCTAGAGTACATGGCATGGTTCCCAGATTGCCCTTTACAAACAGAAAGCGTCCCAGAGGATCACACAACATTGAATCTAGCGTAAACGCGGTACCCCTGCGGAATCCAATGGCCACCCCCTTTGCTTTATGAACATCAGAGAGGCTGTAATACCATGTGGGGAACTGTTGGGAGAGCAGCTTGACCGAGGTAGTGTGAGTGAGATGGGTCTCCTGCAGGAAGACGATGTCCCCCCGCAGGCGAATCAACTCCCTATACAAATTGTGCCTCTTACCCGGGGCATGAAGGCCCCTTACATTAAAGGAAATTAAATTTACCTTAGCCATGGAGTCCAGCAGGGGGGGATCTCACAAAACACATATCGATGGAGGCCGACCTGGGGCAGGGGAGAGAAAGGGAAGGGAGGGAAAGAAAAGGTAAGGGGAAGCAGAAAAGAGATAAGGAAGATAGAGAGAGAAATTAAACAATCCATATCAAACCAAAAAACGGTAATGAGCCACCGTTGAGGGTGGTCAACCAGAGCACGCAGAAAACTGCGGTGCAAAGAGGGGGCAAACATGAGACCCCGCACCCCCCCCACCCACGGCCCAAAAAAGGGTCGGAATACGGAAGCACAGTGCCACACGGCGCACCCTGCTATGGGGGGGGAAGCCTCGGGCATCGAGCAGTGCACACCTAAATCGGCGTGAGCGTCGTCCCTGAGCCCCGGCACCAACTACGCAATAAATTGAACCATTGAACATTCATTAGCACTGAGCGAAAGAGTAACCTGAAACACCAAATGGTTAGATTAGAGGCTCAACCCTGAGAGCCTGTAAAAAGAGTTGTTAACGACCAGCTGCTAGTAAGTGAGTAGATGGTAATAGAGGCATTCGCAGAAACCCAACCTGCTACAACGGAAGGCAACAGAAAAATAAAAATAAAAACGCCAACAGGTAGCAGGAGTGGGGGTCAAACAGCCATATTTGTTGGTAAACTAGACCGGATGGGCAGGGAGGTATGAGGCAGCATGAAGAGACCGGGGGAAAACTATTGCCCACGGGTCAGCACGGTCTATTCAAAGCGCGGAGATACTCCAGCAGGAGAAGAACGGTTCCGGCGATTAGCTTTTTGCCAGGTCGGGTCAGAGGAAGCGGAGAGTGGCGGGATGGTGTCCTGCCATCCCGGGAGCTCAGGTGGAGATATGTTAACGTCCATGCAGAACTGCTCAAGGTCCTCCGGTAACCGAAGGATCGCAGTTTTGCCATCTCTGTTGGCGATCAGGGCCGCTGGGAACCCCCAGCGGTACTTGATAGAAGCTTCCCTCAGTTTCTCAGTCAGAGGTCTCAGGGCCCTCCGCCGCTCCAGAGTTTCCCTAGCCAAGTCGGGGAAGAATGATAGCGTTGCACCATCGAAATCCAGGGATGGGGCCTCTCGGGCCTTCCTCATGATGCGCTCCTTCTCCTCATAGTAGTGAACTCTGCATATGACATCACGTGGGGTGTCCATGGAGAGGTTGCGGGGGCGTATGGCCCTGTGCACGCGGTCTAATTTGAGCGGATTATCAGCGGCCAGGCCTAGCATGCCATTAAAGATGCCCCGGACCGAGGGGAGGAGGTCATCATTTCCGGTCGCCTCTGGGAGGCCTCTGATGCGGATATTGTTCCTCCTGTTGCGGTTCTCTTGATCTTCGATCTTATAAAGGGCCATCCTGTGCGCAATGGTGAGGCTGCGAGTAGAGGCCTGCAATGATCTAATGGCTGCTGCGTGACGGTCGAGTCTTTGCTCAGACTCCTCCACACGTTCCAGCACTTGAGAGAGGTCCGACCGGACCGCTGACAGTTCTTTCTTAATGGCCCTTTCTAGGCCCAGGAGCATAGAAGCTAGTTCCGACTTGGTAGGGAGATCACTCACCGAAGTCGCGACCCCCGAGTGCCTGGCACCGCCGTCCTCTCTCTCCGATCCAACAGATGAGGTCGGGGAACGATGCCTGAGAACCGGTCTATAGCGGGAGGCGGAGCCTGCGCCGGAGCTCGCACCACGTGTAGAGCGGCCTAGGCCATCCGAGTCCCCTCCATCCTCAGGATCGGCGGCCAAAAAGCGTTTTATAGAGCCAGCCGGGGTTCCCCCTTTAGGCAGAGATTTGCCGGTCCTCTTACCCATCTCTGTTGAGTGGATGGCGGCGGATAGAGATAGAAGAAAGTGCTAAATACAATCGTCAGCGCCGGAGCCCCAGAGACAAACGTCCTCACTGCAGCATGTCCAGACCACGCCCCACCGAGTGTATTACTAATGTTCAGATAAAGGAACACCTGGGTAGCAGTGACCATAACATGATTTCATTTAATGTTAGCTTTAAGCAAAAATCACATACAGGTAAGATAAAAACACTTAATTTCAAGAGAGCAAATTTTCCAAGGATGAGGGCTGCTCTCCAGGTCTTAGACTGGGAGGGAATATTGGCATCAATGGGTACAGAACAGAAATGGGAATTATTAAAAAAGACTGTTTGAACTCACTGCAAAGTATATTCCCATGGGCAATAAGTTTAAAAGGCTAAAAATAAAACCTATGTGGCTCACGGCCAAAGTTAAAAAAGCTATAAACTATAAGAAAAGAGCTTTTAAAAAAATATAAAAATGAGGGAACACTAATGTCATTTAAATGTTACAAAGAATATAACCGGATATGTAAAAAGGAAATCAAGGATGCAAAAATTCAAAACTAACAGATTGCAAAAGATAGTAGGACAAACCCCAAAAAATTCTTCAAATATATTAATAATAACAAGGTCAAGTCTGAGCATGTAGGCCCTTTACTAAATAATCTAGAGTGGGTGACTGGGGACAAAGAGAAGGCTAATTTATTAAATACTTTCTTCAGCTCTGTGTATACAAAGGAGTATGGGGGAGCTCATGTCCAAAATGGGGGTGGTAGTGACACAGCTCCAAATCCACAATGGCTCAAAAGTGATATGGTCCAGAAATATTTAGACAGAATAAAGGTGGATATAGAGCACCTGGACCAGATGGCATACACCCACGGATCCTAAAAGAATTGAGCTCTGTAATTTCAAAGCCATTGTATCTAATTTTAGGGACTCATTAATGACAGGAATAGTACCTCTGGATTGGCGCAGGGCCAAAGTCTTTACCAAGTAACTATAGACCTGTTAGTTTAACTTCTATAGTTGGGAAGATACTGAAGAGCTTAATAAAAGACCACATAGATGAGTTCTTGCTAGAAAAAAATATTTTAAGCAACAGACAGCATGGATTCATGAAAGACCGAAGTTGTCAGACAAACCTGATTTATTTTTTGAAGAGGTAAGTAAAACCTTGGACAGAGGGGTGGTGGTGGACATGGTATACTTCGGTTTTGCAAAAGCGTTCGATACAGTTCCCCACACACGGCTCATGTGCAAGGTAAAGTATACAGGCTTGGAAATATCAGTTTGTGAATGGATAGAAAACTGTCTAAAAGACAGAATTCAGAGTCGTGGTTAATGATTCTTACTCTGAATGGTCTAAGGTTATCAGTGGTGTGCCCCAAGGTTCAGTGTTGGGACCCTTACTTTTTAATATCTTTATAAATGATATTGGGTCTGAGATCAAAAGTAACATTTCTGTCTTTGCAGATGACACTAAGCTATGCAGTGGAATAACGTCCTTACAGGATGTCGCCAATTTACAAGCCAACCTCAATGCACTGTCTAATTGGGCGACTATGTGGCAGATGAGGTTTAATGTTGATAAATGTAAAGTTATGCACTTGGGGGCTAAGAATATGAATGCATCATACATACTAGGGGGAGTAAAACTGGGGGGATCCGTAGTGGAGAAGGATCTGGGGGTTTTGGTAGATCATAAGCTCAATAATGGCATGCAATGCCAAGCTGCGGTTTCCAAAGCGAGCAAAGTCCTTTCTTGTATTAAGAGAGGTATGGACTCTAGAAAGAGAGATATCATTTTGCCCCTGTACAAATCATTAGTAAGACCTCATCTGGAATATGCAGTTCAGTTTTGGGCCCCAGTTCTCAAAAAGGATATTGGGGAACTGGAGAAAGTGCAGAGAAGGGCAACCAAACTGATAAGAGGCATGGAGGAGCTCAGCTATGAGGAAAGATTAGAGGAACTGAATTTCTTCACTCTTGAGAAGAGGAGATTAAGAGGGGATATGATCAACATGTACAAATATATAAGGGGTCCATATAGTGAACTTAGTGTTGAGTTATGCACTTTATGGTCAACACGAAGGACAAGGGGGCACTCTTTACGTCTAGAGGAAAAGAGATTTCACCGCCAAATATGGAAAGGTTTCTACACAGTAAGAGCTGTGAAAATGTGGAATATACTCCCTGCAGAGGTGGTTCTGGCCAGCTCAGTAGATTGCTTTAAGAAAGGCCTGGATTCTTAAATGTACATAATATAACTGGGTACTAACATTTATAGGTAAAGTTGATCCGGGGAATATCCGATTGCCTCTCGGGGGGATCAGGAAGGAATTTTTTCCCCCACTGTAGCAAATTTGTTTGTGCTCTGTTTTTCGCCTTCCTCTGGATCAACTGTGGGTAAAGAATTGGGTATATGGGATTGTGTGATATTATTATTTTATTTTTTTATGGTTGAACTGGATGGAATTGTGTCTTTTTTCAACCTGACTAACTATGTAACCACTCACCTTACCCTTTCCCCTCCTCAGTACAAAACCTGCAGTTCTAGGGGAAGACAGAGTAATGTTATGCATATATGTTATATCTATTGTCTTACAGAATCCCCCAGTGGAGCCCAGGAGGCCTCAGTTAACCTCCTGCCGCAACAGGGCATAGCTCCTCAAAAAAATGTGGGTACTGTTGGGATGAACTCCCAAAGTCCCACTCAAAGCCCTTTTGCTATAAATGTATAAATAATTTAGTACGGAAGGAGGCTTCTGCAATGATGCCATTTTTTTTCTCATCTATGTAGATGGAAATGCTGGCAACAGTCAAAGCTTTCCGTGAAGCTGCCGGGCAGTCAGCAACCCAAGGTCCTGACACAGAGGAGCTTACCCCTAGAGAAGGCACATCCTCCCAAGAAAGCCTCTTTGGAGGGGGACCCAGTGCCCTCCTCCCACCCTCACAATCACTCCCTCTAGGACTGGTAGAGGAAGAAGGGGGGAATATAGAAGGTCAGGACACGGCTCAGAGGGAGAGTTGGATCTAGACCCCTTAAGCCAAACTCAGGAGGAGGCAAGGTTAAGGAGACACCTCCTCGCTGTAGAAGATCTGGATGGACTCCTGCAGGCAATGTATGCCACAGAGGAGATTTCAGAAGCCCCTAAAGTAACCTCAGCACAGGACAAGGTTTATAGAGGGCTGAGCAAATCTCAATCTAGAGTGTTCCCACTCCATCAATCCCTTAAGGATCTAGTCCTACAGGAATGGAGGGAGCCTGAAAGTAGGATTGTCAGACAAAAAACTTGGAAAAGGAGGTTTCCCTTTTAATCAGACTGACAAGGAGACATTCTTTAAGCTCCCAAGACTAGATGCAGCTTTGTCTCAAGCCATCAAGTTGTCTGACCTCTCCTTTGAGGACGCAGGCAGTATTAAGGATCTGATGGACCGCAGAGCAGAATCCCTTCATAGAAAAGCTTGGGAGGCTAATGCATCAGCCATGGGTCCAGCCTTTGCAGAAGCCTGTGTAGCCAGGAATACAGATTCCTGGGTGGAGAAGCTCGCCAAGCACCTATCTCAGGGAGCCGAATCGGATGACGTTATTGATTCCGTGACAGTGATGGGAAAAGCTGTTGCTTACCTTGCAGATGTCGCAGTGGAGTCTGCAAGAGCCTCGGCTAAAATGGCAGCATTAATCAAGTCAGCTAGGAGAGCTGTCTGGATTATAGCCTGGGAAGGAGATGTCACATCTAAGGGTAAGCGATGTGGCCTTCCCTTTTCAAGGTTCATTGCTGTTTGGCCAGGGCCTAGACGACGTTCTGTCGAGGTCCTCGGAAAAGGGTAAAAAATTTCCAATTAAGCCCAAGAAATAAATATTTAAGGGAAATTTTCGAGGCCCCCCAAGGCAACCGCAGCATAGAACCAAAAAGGAGCCCAACAAACGGTGGGGCTATGGTAGGGGAAAGCAAAAGAACAACCTACTGTTTCACTCCCCCAAGGTTGGCACCAAAGAGACTAAGTGACGTCAAGATCAGGGTGGGAGGACGACTGTCCGACTTTGTTTTTTCATCCAGATCTTGCAAAAAGGTTATCGTTTTGGAATTCTCGGCAAAACCCCTCTCTATGATCACCCTTACACATCCTCCCAGGGATACCCTAAAAAGATCTGCCCTCCTGGAGGGTATCCAGGAATTGGTAGAACAGCAGGTGGTGGTACAAGTACCAAAAGAACAACAATACCAGGGATTCTATTCCCACGTATTCGTTGTTCGCAAGCCGTTAGGGAAGTACTGGCTGATAGTAAACTTTAAGAAACCTGAACAAGTATCTGGAATACAAAAATTTACTATGGAAAGTATCTACTCGGTACACAAAAACATCATGAAGGGAGGCCTTCATGACGACTCTGGGCCTCAAGGATGCCTACCTGCACATGCCAATTCACGTGGAATATCAGGCATACTTGAGGTTCGCAGTAGTAGTCGGAGGAGAGCTTTTTCACTAGCAATTCAGAGCCCTCCCATTCGGGCTAACAGCCAGTCCGAGGATTTTTACAAAAATCTTAGCAGAGGCAATAGCCTTTCGACATCTCCAGAGTATAATTCTAATTCCTTACCTGGACGATTTACTGATTTCCAGACAATCAGCCCCCCAGGTCTGGAAATACCTTTATCAGTACAGAAAAATCCTCCCTCGAACTAGAACAGGTCAAGACCTTTCTAAGCTACATAGTGGACACCAGGCTGCAGAAGCTCTTCTTGCCAGAAGACAAGGTGGCAAAACTAGCTTCATCAGTGGGGGATCTGATAGAGACTCCGTCACGTTCCAGAAGGGAGGTGCTAAGAACCCTAGGTCTGATGTCGGCGAGTATTCCTAGAAATAGTCTGGGTACAACTTCACTCAAGAACACTCCACTTCTTCCTGCCCTCATGGGACAAAAAGGAGTCTTTGGATCAGAAGATACTACTAACCCCTCAGATCCTGTCCTCCCTGGAGTGGTGGACAATACCAAAAAACCTAAAAGGGGGAAGACCATGGGCCCAGTGGAGTCTGGTAAAGGTTACCACCGATGCCAGTTCCTGGGGGTGGGGAGCCCACCTACGGAAGGAAAAAGCCCAAGGACAATGGAACAGCTTGCTAGGTCGGATGTCATCCAACTACAGGGAGCTCAAAGCGGTGGGGGAAGCCCTGAAAGCCTTTCAGAAAAACATCACTGGCAAGGAGGTTCAAGTGAGCTCTGAAAACGCCACTGTCATAGCCTACTTGAGTCACCAGGGAGGCACCAGGTCCAGACCCCTGCTAGAACTATCCAAGGAGATTCTGGATTGGGCCGAGGGAAAGGTTCTTTCCATTTCTGCTGTCCACATAAAGGGGACAAGCAATACCGAGGCAGACTTCCTCAGCCGATAAGACGGGGAATGGGAACTAAACCCAGAGGAGAGGTATTTCAAACCCTGGTGCAGTGCTTTGGAAATCCGGAAATAGATATGTTTGCCAACCGGCAAAACTGAAAAGTAAAGAGATTTTTCTCGATTTCCCAAGAGAAGGAGTCAGAAGGTTTAGATGCACTAACTCAGACCTGGCATTACAGGCTGGCATGCGCCTTCCCACCCTTAGCCTTGATTCTGTGGGTCCTTCAGAAGCTCAGCCAATCTCCAGGTCAGCTCATCCTGATAGCACCCTGGTGGCCAAGGAGAGCTTGGTTTCCAAGCTTAAGATCCATGGCAGTGGCGGAACCATGGAAGCTCCCGAACAGGGCAAATCTTCTCAGGCAGGGGCCAGTACTACACCCGAGGCCGGAATTTTTCCAGCTGACGGCCTGGTTAGTGAGCGCCAGATCCTAAAGCGTAAAGGCTGCTCAGAGAAAGTAATAAGCACCCTCCGGAGTAGAAAACCAGTGACTAAAAAGATTTCGAAAAAATAAGAAGAAACTGCGCTTAAAGTGTAAAAATCAAGCAAATGAATTGCCTGAAAAAAGAAAAAAATATTAGGAGAAGCAACTAGTCTGAAAACAATCATCAGTGAGTACAAATAAGAAAAAAATATATAGTCGCGCTAACTTATGAATTTGAACATAAGCCCATCACTGGGTGACTGAAAAAATCCAAATATCAACAGTGATAACATATAAAAAGCTAAGTGAAAAGCAATTTATAATCTATGTGAACTGATAATTAACAGAAAATTAACTGTGAATAAAAAATTGGTTATTGTCCAAAAATACTGTAGAGCAGAAAAACCCCTCAAAGTTCATATTCAGAAATCCATAATGAAAAAAACACCCGTGAGGCGATATCCAAAATTAATAAAGAAAAGAAGAAGGAAAGGATTCAAATCTTCTTGGAATTAAATTTGTGACTTTCACCACCACCAGTAGAAGTTACTGCTTACCGAACAGCGATGGTCCCCTATGACGGAGGACCTCAAACAGCCTTAAGTAATGCTCAGTTAAGCCTCCAGAATGTAGCCAGTGGTAAACCTCAGTTTTAATACGACAGCTCATATAGCATCATACAGGTGTTCAACGTGGACCATGAAAAAAAGGGGGGGGACACTAGATAGTGTAAAATCCTTGGTAAACATTTATTAAAATAATGAAAACATACTCACAAGAGCAGTTAAAAAGACAGCTTAAAAGTATCACCGCGCCGACCGGTCAATTGGCGCTGACACACACACGTCCGTGGAAGTCGAGCAATGGAGGGTGACGTCAGCACAAAGCTCGTATCCTGCCCTACGCGTTTCGTGAAAAATCACGTGGTCTCGGGGCACGGGCGATGAGCTGCGTCACCCCCTCTAAATAGGGGACACACCGGAAAGGGGATCCGACCCGGAAGAGGACGCGCGCGTGCACGCATCAAGTCGGGAGTCAACAATGTCTCGCTAATACGGCCGCTGTACCAGCAAAGCCGATCAAGCGGCAGATGCGCGCGCACATCTCCCCATGAGGAAACCAAGCCTCGTTCGTGAGGCCGCTCAGTGCACGTCATCACGCAAAGCGGAATGACGAAAGCACTCGGGAAGAGCGTACCTCACGTATGCAGCACCAGACCATCAAACGCTTGATACGTAAGCACTGGCACGTGTTAATCAGTGACCAGGTGCTGGCTCCCTCCCTTCCAGAAAGACCATCTATTGTTTTTAGAGGGGCTTCGACACTTTCCAATAGAGTGGCTCCAAGTGTCCAGGACCCCCCACGGGCTAATAGGACATTCTTGGAGAACCTGACAGGATACTATCGATGTAAGAAGTGCCAAGTGTGTAGCTTGAATAGTTGCAGAGATAGGAAGATTAGCCAATTTTTGTCAACAAGCACTGGCCGATCCTATGAAATCGAACCTTTTATAACATGCTCATCTTTGGGGGTGGTCTACCTGATTCAGTGCCCTTGCGGTCTTCAGTATGTGGGGAGGACCAAAAGGGCATTGAGGGTGAGACTTAATGAACACACAGCAAATATCCGTAAAGGTTTCGATAAGCACTCTGTATCCAAGCACTATGACCAGGTCCATAAGAGAGACCCGTCTGGCACGTTATTCATTGCAATTGATAAATATAGACCCCATTGGAGAGGCAGCTTGCTTGTGAGAGAAATCTCCAAGCAAGAAATGGCATGGGTGTACAGGTTGAGGACTTATGTTCCATTTGGACTCAACGTTGACACCGATGTCAATGCCTTTATCAACAATTCCTAGCAACAACTGGCAATGATGTTTTGATGGGAGTCCATTGAGGCCCGATCATTGACACCTATCGTAACATGTATTTTGTCGACCACTAGTGTGTTGTAGTTTAATTCTATGCGGATTCACCGCTACTTATACTTTAAATAACATGAGGCCATTCTGTTTTTTTGTTAAATTCATTTTTTGTACGGTTCTGGACATTGTCATGAACTTAGATGTTCCCAAATGCCAGCATCATTGTATTATTGTTTATGTGTGATATTAATATTTAACAATTGGAGCAGTTTAGTGTCCCAATGCGTCCTCTGCACCTATTGGCTGCGGTGGAGGTTGCGGGTTCTACTGTTTCTTGTGACACACCCGGAGGGTCCCTCCCCTTAGAGGACGTACGTAACGCTGTCGTGATTTTTGTTGTCATGGTCACGCAGACGTATGGTACGCTCATCCCGAGGGATTCCGTTTTTCGTGATGACGCGCCGTGATTCTTGTTGTCATGGTCACGCAGACGTGAGGTATGCTCTTCCCGAGTGCTTTCGTCATTCCGCTTTGCGTGATGACGTGCACTGAGCGGCCTCACGAACGAGGCTTGGTTTCCTCGTGGGGAGATGTGCGCGCGCATCTGCCGCTTGATCGGCTTTGCTGGTACAGCGGCCGTATTAGCGAGGCATTGTTGACTCCCGACGTGATGCGTGCGCGCGTCCTCTTCCGGGTCGGATCCCCTTTCCGGTGTGTCCCCTATTTAGAGGGGGTGACACAGCTCATCGCCCGTGCCCCGAGACCACGTGATTTTTCACGAAACGCGTAGGGCAGGATACGAGCTTTGTGCTGACGTCACCCTCCATTGCTCGACTTCCACGGACGTGTGTGTGCCAGCGCCAATTGACCGGTCGGCGCTGTGATACTTTTAAGCTGTCTTTTTAACTGCTCTTGTGAGTATGTTTTCATTATTTTAATAAATGTTTACCAAGGATTTTACACTATCTAGTGTCCCCCCCTTTTTTTCATGGTCCACGTTGAACACCTGTATGATGCTATATGAGCTGTCGTATTAAAACAACTGAGGTTTACCGCTGGCAACATTCTGGAGGCTTAACTGAGCATTACTTAAGGCTGTTTGAGGTCCTCCGTCATAGGGGACCATCGCTGTTCGGTAAGCAGTAACTTCTACTGGTGGTGGTGAAAGTCACGAATTTAATTCCAAGAAGATTTGAATCCTTTCCTTCTTCTTTTCTTTATTAATTTTGGATATCGCCTCACGGGTGTTTTTTTCATTATGGATTTCTGAATATGAACTTTGAGGGGTTTTTCTGCTCTACAGTATTTTTGGACAATAACCAATTTTTTATTCACAGTTAATTTTCTGTTAATTATCTGTTCACATAGATTATATATTGCTTTTCACTTAGCTTTTTATATGTTATCACTGTTGATATTTGGATTTTTTCAGTCACCTAGTGATGGGCTTATGTTCAAATTCATAAGTTAGCGCGACTATATATTTTTTTCTTTATTTTTTCTTTTTTTTTCTTACTAAAAAGATTTGCTCAAAAGTTTGGAAGACTTTCTGCTCCTGGGGTAAAGAAAGGCAGATGACCTCCACCACTGTTCCGGTTATCCTGGAGTTTCTCCAGGATGGAGTAGACAAAGGCCTAATGGTCAGTACCCTTCGGGTTCAAATAGCGGCCCTCTGTCTTGATAGAAGACTGGCAAAAGAGGACCTCATTAAACATTTTCTGTTAGCAAGGGAAAGAGTTTCCCCTGTCCTTAAAGGTAATTTTCCACCTTGGGACTTGACTAGGGTGTTGGAGGCGTTATCCAACTTTAAAAATAGCATTTTTGTTAGCAGTTACTACGGCCAGGAGAGTTGGGGATTTGCAAAGGCTGTCCATGAAGGAACCCGTCTTACTGGTACAGCCAGACAGTCACCCTCAGGGCAGATCCCTTGTATGCAAGACATATTGCCGTGCTTTTGTGATGAACCCAAAAAACGAGAAAGAAAAGGAATTTCATTGTCTGGATGTAAGAAGGTGTCTCCTTACCTATCTAGAGAGGACAGAGTTTTAGGAGATCCAATCACCTACTAATTTTGTACGAAGGGACTTCAGGCCTTTAAAGCCTCAATCTCCAGATGGATCGTGGAAGCTATCTCCAGGGCTTATGAGAGTTCTGGGATTCCAGCACCAGCTAAAGTCAAAGCGCATTCAACCAGATCACTAGCAGCTTCCTGGGCTGAAGAAGCAGGGGCCTCCTAGGAACAAATCCGCAGCGTGGCCACCTGGTCCAGTCAACATACGTTCCTGAAGCACTACCGTGTGGAAGTGTTGTCACAGCAAGACTTGACTTTCGGTCGGAAGGTCCTACAAACTGTGGTCCCAGCCTGTGTTTACTTGATTATCCTCTCAGGTGTTGCCGTCCTGGAAGGTGATAGGAGAAAACCTACGTTGGACATACCGGTAACGATATTTCTAAGAACCTTCCAGGGCGGCAGGCCTACTTCCCGCCCTATGTGGTGGGAAAGATAAGCTAAACACTAGGTGGTAAGTACCTATATGGAGCGATGCCCCTTGTGAACCAGTTCATGATTACTTTATTACATACTGGGGATCAGGGGGAAGGGTTGGGACTTAGAACAAGCTGTCAACTAATTGTGTTTCCTGTAGGGACGAGACCTCATCTCTCAGGCCTGCTGTCCTGGAAGGTTCATAGAAATACCGTTACCGGTAAGTCTAACGTAGGTTTTTTTCATTTAGAGGGTGCAAGGGAGGGTTAAAAACCCGGTCAGGTTTTTTTTTTGCCATCTTTGTCCCACTGCAGGGATTTCCCTTCACTTCCTATCCCATAGCCAAACAGGAAGTGAGAGGAAATCCTTGCAAATTAAGGGAATTTCTTGGGGACCCCCAGGTCACAAGAACTAGTGTCCCCATTGGAAGATTTTCCAACTATTACTTTTCTCGGGACAACCCAAAATTTGGGATTTTCTTTCACTTTCAATGATAATGATAAACGGGGCAAATAGGGTGAATCTCCCTAACGGGGACACAGAACAGCAATAAAAACTGACAAGCGTTCTAATCCCTCTCCACTCTATCCAAAACGAAAAAAAAAGTTTTGCCTTTTAGTTATACTTCCTCTACCATTTTCTGAAAATCTTCCAGGCATTTATTTACCCACCACTTTTAGGTTATTTAAAAATTTGGTATGTTTAATTTCCGTTGACATTTCAGAGCCCATATGTTCTTTTTAGCATGTAGTTTTTTTGTTAATTCAGTTTCCTGATGAACTTCTGCATGTCTATGAATGCCTCGAATTTATCGAAATCCTTTATTTGCGGCATGTTTCAAGCCCAAGTCCAAAAGCCTAATTTTCTTCCTGTGTAAATGTTTCATGACTTACGGTAAAAAAAATTCCAGCACCTAATACTCTCGCTGTCTTTTTCTTCTTCTTCCCTCCTCTTCTTCCTCTATTCTGTTACTTCTTTCCCACGGGTGCTCCCCCTGGTCCCATATCCTGGTGTCCCTTCCACGCTTCTTGTGTATTTGTTGTTTCCTGTGGGGTCCTAATCTTCCTTGTTGGGGTCTGAGTGGTCCTTTCCCATTCTGTGTTCCTGGGTGGGCCTCTCCACCCCTGAGTGTTGGGAGTGCATAGCACCTCTGTTCCCTTGGTGGCGCCTCTCGATATTCCTTTCGAGGAAAAATTCCCCTTATTGTCGTAACCCTTTCTGTTTTTCATGATTCTGTATTATGGTATCTAAATAGGGAGAATCTATTATATGTGAGAACCAGTCTTCTAGGTATTATTGGGGGTCTATATCCTGGGGTTTTATATTGGTCTCCCCTACTTGGACTGTTTCCTTACTCATTTCTTCCTCTTTTCTGAGTGTTCGTTCAATTATGATTTTCCCTATTCTGAGTCCCAGTTTTCCTATGGCGGACCTCTACCATTTCTGTGTCATTAGTTTCATCCCTGTCCTCTGATGACTCCCTTGAGCAATGTTTCTCAACTCCAGTCCTCAAGGTACCCCAACGGGTCATGTTTTCAGGCTTTACATTTATTTTTTACAGGTCATCTGATCAGTTTCACTGCCTTAGTAATTACCACAGCTGAGGGAAATCCTGAAAACATGACCTGTTGGGGCGCCTTGAGGACTGGAGTTGAGAAACACTGCCCTAGAGGAAAACATGATGGACACATCATTTGGGAGGTTATTTTCATCCATCTTTTCTTGCCATTTGTAGACTTGGTTATTGTAGTGCATTAAGTTCCTACGGCATTTCTTCTGTTTTTTAACCACTACCTGCCCGCCCACCGTCATATGACAGCAGGACCATGCAGCTCTTGTTCTGGGCGGACGTCATATGACGTTTTCGCCTTCCAGAGCCCCTAAGGGGTGCGTGCACCCACCGCATCACTGGGGACCCAAGGCGCGTGCCCAGCGACCGCGATGTCCGCCGGGCACCCGCGATTGCCGAGTTACTGAGCAGGACCGTGGATCTGTGTGTGTAAACACAGATCCACGTCCGGTCAGAGGAGAGGAGACAGATGGTGTGTTCCTTGTACAGAGGAACACCAATCAGTCTCCTCCCCTTGTGAGTCCCCTCCCCCTACAGTTAGAATCACTTCCTAGGTAACACATTTAACACCTTGATCGCCCCCTAGTGTTAACCCCTTCCTTGCCAGTCACATTTATACAGTAATCAATGCATTTTTATAGCACGGATCGCTCTATAAAATGTGAATGGTCCCAAAAATGTGTCAAAAGTGTCTGACATGTCTGCCGCAATATCGCAGTCACGATAAAAATCGCAGATCACCGCCATTACTAGTAAAAAAAAAAAAATTATAAAAATGCTATAAATCTATCCCCTATTTTGTAGACGCTATAACTTTTGCGCAAACCATTCAATATACGCTCATTGCGTTTTGTTTTTTTTTTACCCAAAAATTTAGAATCGGCCTAAACTAAGGAAAAAATATCTTTAAAAAAAAAATTGAATATTTATTATAGCAAAAAGTAAAAAATATTGTGTTTTTTCAAACTTGTCCCTCTTCTTTTGTTTATAGCGCAAGAAATTAAAACCGCAGAGGTGATCAAATACCACCAAAAGAAAGCTCTATTTGTGAGAAAAAAAAGATAAACATTTAGTTTGGGTACAGTGTTGCATGACCGCGCAATTGTCATTCAAAATATGACGGTGCTGAAAGCTGAAAAATGGCTTGGGCAGGAAGGGGTGAAAGTGTCCTGTATTGAGGTTGGTTAATCCTGATATCGTATCAAATTTTTTCACAAACTCCTGTAGGTGATCAGACCTTTCTTTATTTTCAGGGTGATCAACAAAAGGCTGTAACTTACTCTTTAGTTCTAAAATAATACCTTCTACTTTCTTCAATTTATTTGGTCTCCATTGACAAATATTCTAATGATGTCCTGTTCACTTTGATTAAAAAACTTACAGTATACCTATCCTCCATAAGTGTTTTATTACTTAACCACTCTCTCACTGGGCACTTATACCCACTTCCTAACCAGGCCAATTTTCAGATTTCAGTGCTCTCACATTATGAATGACATTTACTCAGTAATGCAAAACTGTACCCATATGAAATGTCATTTACTTTCGTTCATGGACGGACACAGCTTCCTATTGACAAATGGGTATTATCTTTCATTTAGGAGTGACTAGGCAGAAAACGTGTAGAAAGTGTTAACACACCACACCTTATACAGCACCGCCCAGGGGGCGGACCTTCTGGGTATAATCCCTCTCTCTGCACCTCGCAGATCAGTTTTTTTTTCTGCCTAGTAAGGAGAAGGACATGGCTCCCTTCGGGCCCACTGGTCCGGGGTTTTTTTTCCTACGGTTTTACATTTGTTTTTTTGTTTCCTGAGATCTTCGAGAAACCCATAGGCAAGCACGACAGATGCGTTGATGGCACTGTGGAGTCAGTACCGACTAATCTATGCCTTTCCTCCTCAGAGGCTCCGTCCTCGCAGACTGGAGGCAGAGCGGATTACAATGGTCCCAATTGCTCTGAATTGGCCTCAATGTCCTTGGTACAACGATCTAGTGCGTCTGGTAGCAGACACCTTTTGGCATCTACCGCTAAGGAAGGACCTGCTGTCACAAGGTCCCATACGCCATTCTGTTTTTACAGTCACTGGCTTAACGGCATGGCTCGAGAGCCAGGTGCTAAGAGACCGGGGCTTGTCAGACTCTGTGATCTCTACCATGAGGAGTGCTCGGAAATCATCCTCTAGGAAGATTACCATCGCACTTGGAAGACCTGCATATCCTATTGTGAGGAAATGAGGTGGCTTTTCAGCAGGTAACAGGCCAAAAATTCTACTGTAAGTACAATTAGGGGGCAGGTATCTGCCCTGGCTGTCTTTTCTACGTCTTTTCTTTTCCTGGTGGCTCACTCTCTAGTGAGAACGTTTGTACAGTGGATTCGGCAGGTGGCCCCTTCGGGCCACCCTCCACTACCTCCGTGGGGCTTGTGTAGCAGACGTCCTTTCTACCACTACGAGAGGACCTGCTGTCGCAGGGTCCCATATGCCATCCTGCCTGCAGTCGATGGCTTCAACGGCATGGCCTCTAAGTGTCTCAGAAACCACCGTTTGAGAACATCAGGGAGATCCCTTGTTGACACTTTCTTAGAAAGTGGTCCTTTTGGTGGCTGTTATGCCAGTTAAGACGGGTTTCTGAGCGGGCAGCCTAGTCATACAAACCTCCCTATCTGATCTTCCACAAGGATAAGGTGGTGCTGCGTCCGCAGCCTTCTTTCTTCCTAGAAGTCGTGTTTGACTTTCCATCTCAAGGAAGACATTGTACTGCCATCCTTGTGTCCTCATACGTCGAATCCTAAGGAGACGACGCTGCATTCTTGGACGTGGTCCAAACTCAGAGAATGCTTGTCTGGTACTGCTCCGTTCCAGAATCCAGGCTCACTGTTTGTTTATTTTTCAGTGGCTGGTCCCCAGTAGGGCCCAGCCGTCTCGTCGGCCACCATTCTGGGTGGATCCGACAGATTGTGATCGGGCTTACGCCATGAAGGGTCAGGCGCCTCCATTCCGGCGCATTCAACCAGGGCAATAGATGACTCTTGGTGTTACGTCAGTAAGACGGTTTTCTTTTTGGACGCTGTCCGAGCTCTGAGAGCATCAAGCGTCTGTTTTCACCAGGTGTGTAAGGCGGCGACATGCTCCTCCGTTCACATTTTCACTAAACTTTACAAGTTGAGGAGTGTGCATCTTCGGATGCTTTTTTCGGGCCGCAAGCTATTACAGGCAGCTGTTTAGAATTGCAACTCCTCTATGGAGGAGCTCTGTTTTTGTTTTGAGGTGAAGTTGTTTTAATGCTGTTCCCACCCCTCGTTTTTGACACTTTGGGACGTCCCACTATGTCAATAGGAAGCTGTGTCGGTCCATGAACGAAAGAGTAAATAGGATTTTTTTACTCGCCGTAAAATCCTTTTCTCTGAGTTCATGGACCGACCCAGCACCCACCCCTCGTTTTGAGTTTGTACTGCTTTTGACGAACTGATCTGCGAGGTGCAGAGAGATGGATAATACCCAGAGGGTCCGCCCCCTGGGCGGTGCTGTAGAAGGTGTGATGCAACACTTTTTACAAGTTTTTCTGAATAGTCACTCCTAAATAACGGATAATACCCACTATGTCAATAGGAAGCTGTGTCTGTCCATGAACTCAGAGAAAAGGATTTTATGGTGAGTACAAAATCCTATTTTTTTTTCTTTGTTTGTTATAAAATTTAGCAAATTTACAAATTTTTCTTCAGAAATTGTGGCCAAAATTGTATACTGCTACCATAGGTGTGCGCAGGGGGGGGGTGCCGGTTGTGCCTGGGCACACCCTAATCACCAGGGGCACCAGTGCCTTTCAGTGTACTGAAGTGTGCAGGCAGAAGCATTTGAGACCTAGCCCCATGCTTCGAGTGGCCGTGCGGTTCCCCTGTCATACTTGTCTACACCTGGATGAGAGGGGCAGTGGGGCGGCATATAGACCAACAGATTCTCTGCATTTTCCTCCCTGCAGCCGTTGAATGGCAGCGGGAGGAAGAGGAGAAGTGAGCATTCAGGGTCTGCAGGGAGGAAAATGCAGAGCATCGGTTGTTCTATATGGCCTCTAATCCAGCCTGGTGCTATATGTTTCTATCGGCTAACTGCTGGCTCTGCCTCCCAGATCTCCCTGACTCCTTGGCTTCAAGTAACTGCTGCAGGACCGCCCACCCAGCCTCTCCACTTCTCCGCCCATGAAATTTCCAGCAGCAGGCAGATGGGAGCATGGGGCATGGGTCCGGGGCACTGGAAGAGCCAGCTCAACCAGTAGAGTTAAGGGGGAGGAGCGGAGGAGGTCTCCACTGTGTGAGGAGACACGTGAAGCATGGCGTTGGGAATCCACACTGAGAGCAAGCGAGTGCCGCTGATCCCATCTATCCCCCCCACCCAGCACTGCCACTGGTACCATGCCCTCCAGCACTTCCACTCATCACCCCTCCCAGCATTGCCACTGATCTCATGCCCCTCAACACTGCCACTCATCCTATCTCCCCCCCAGCACTCCCACTGATCCCCCCCCAGCACTCCCACTGATCCCCCCCCCAGCACTCCCACTGATCCCCCCCCCAGTACTGCCACTGATCCCAAATCCCACTGATCCCCCCCCCACTACCACTCATTCCACCCCCCCCCCAGTACTGCTACTGATCCCAAATCCCACTGATCCCCCCCACTGCCACTCATTCCACCCCCCCCCAGTACTGTAACTGATCCCCTCACCCTCCCCCCACCACCATGACCCCCAGCACTGCCACTGACCACCATGACCCCCAGCACTGCCACTGATCACCCCCCCCCAGCACTGCCACTGATCACCCCCCCCAGCACTGCCACTGATCACCCCCCCAGCACTGCCACTGATCACCCCCCCAGCACTGCCACTGATCACCCCCCCAGCACTGCCACTGATCACCCCCCCAGCACTGCCACTGATCACCCCCCCAGCACTGCCACTGAGCCCATCAACCCCCCCAGCACTGCCACTGAGCCCATCAACCCCCCCAGCACTGCCACTGAGCCCATCAACCCCCCCAGCACTGCCACTGAGCCCATCAACCCCCCCCAGCACTGCCACTGAGCCCATCAACCCCCCCCAGCACTGCCACTGAGCCCATCAACCCCCCCCCCAGCACTGCCACTGAGCCCATCAACCCCCCCCCCAGCACTGCCACTGAGCCCATCAACCCCCCCCAGCACTGCCACTGAGCCCATCAACCCCCCCAGCACTGCCACTGAGCCCATCAACCCCCCACCAGCACTGCCACTGAGCCCATCAACCCCCCACCAGCACTGCCACTGAGCCCATCAACCCCCCACCAGCACTGCCACTGAGCCCATCAACCCCCCACCAGCACTGCCACTGAGCCCATCAACCCCCCACCAGCACTGCCACTGAGCCCATCAACCCCCCACCAGCACTGCCAACTGATCCCATCTCCCCCTCTCTCATCCCCACTTTCTCCTTCTGACTGGCTCTGCCATAAGATGTAAAATGTATTGAAAGATTAAAAATTGCTTTAACACCCATTCAAAATGTTTGTTTACATTTAATAAAGAGTGTATGTCTGTGTGTGTGTGTATATATATATGTGTGTGCGTGTGTGTGTCTATATGTATACACACGCACGTGTCTGTTTGAGTTTTGGGGTGCACACCCTAATCCAATAGGCTGCGCACGCCTATGACTGCTACATATCCTTGGTACAAATAACCAAAATCCATGTATATTATTTGGTATTTGTGAAAGTTATAGTCTACAAGCTATGGTGCCAATCACTGAAAATTAATCACACCTGATGTACCGCCTCATTTCTTGAGACACTAACAAGCCAGCACTTTTTATTTTTTTCCAAATTTATTTTTTCTCAAAATTGTCCTATTAACAGGTTATTTATCTCACATGGCATATGCCTATTTGCAACTACACCCCAAAACACATTCTGCTGCTACTCCTAAGTATGACGATACCACATGTGTGAGACGTAAATTACATATTTAATTTCTTGACTACCTATTGCACTTTTGAAGGCCCTGGAGCACAATGCAAACGCCCAAAAAATTACCCCGTTTTGGAAGGCAAACACATAATCTGAGGCATAATGAGTCTTTTGACAATGTCATTTTTTTCCACAAGTTTTTGGAAAATGTGGAAAGAAAATTAAAACGTTTTTTTTTTTTTTTTAAACAAAGTTGTCAATTTAAAAAATATTTCCAACACGTAGCATGTACATAGCAAAAATTACACCCCAAAATGCATTCTGCTACTCTTGAGTTTGGCGATACCACATGTGAGACTTTTACACAGCCTGGCCACATACAGAGGCCCAAAATGCAGGGAGTACCATCAGTTATTCTAGGGACGGGGGGCGTGGCCAACGACCAGGATGTGAGGACGTGCTTAGCCTGAGCTCCGTCCGTGCCGCTTACATCCTGACTGAATCCTGCTGATCCGTTCGCCATCCGAGGATCCCGTTTGTCCCTGCAGCATCCAGGGAACCTTGTGCCCACCGGGAGATGGTCAAATACGGCCCACCGATGGAGGAAGCCTCAAGATCCGTCCCGCCACACCCGACATGCAAACAGAGGCAAGATGGCGCCGGTCACCATGCTGCAGACAGATGCAGCCAGCCATCCTCATGCTCCTCAGCACTGACAAAGAAGCCTGCAGGGAAGGGTGAGTCACACTGTTCCCCCCCTGTTCTTAGCCCGGAAGACCCTTTCCTGTTCTCTCCAGCTGAGGACATTTCCCCTGATACTCCCAGCGAGGACACTGCTGATGCAGGCCCTGCAGAGCCATCCCTGTCCCAGATCATTGAGGCCATCCAGCACAGCCATGCTTCCCTGACCTCCCAAATGGACTCTATTAAAACAGACTTATCCTTCCTAAAACAGGATGTTCATAACCTCCGCCACAGAGTGTCTAATGCTGAGCAGCGCATTAGCACGCTGGAGGATGAGACCTGTCAATTACAGGGCTCTGTTAGGGAGCTACGCCAGGCCCAGGATTACACAGCAGATAAGCTCACTGAAATGGAGGACCGTTTACGGAGGAGCAATTTACGTTTCCTGGGGTTCCCAGAGGGGGCTGAGGGTAGAACCCTGGAGGTTTTTATGGAAAGATGGCTAATCGCCACATTTGGCGCTTCAACCTTTTCACCGTTATTCGCCATTGAACGAGCACACAGGGTTCCCATGTGCCCCCTCCCACCTGGGGCCCAGCCACGTGCCATGATCATCAAACTCCTGCACTGCAGGGAGGCAATTCTTGGCGCGGCCAGAGAAAAGGGAAGGGTGTCCTTTTAATGGGAGTGGAATTACTATTTTCCCTGACTTCTCTGTAGCTACACAAAAGCAGAGGGCCACTTTCCTGGCTATTAAACGCAGGCTCCGTGAGCATCATCTCCCCTATGGATTGTCTACCAGGGCAAGGCCTACTTCACGGATCCTAAGGAGGCATCTCACTGGGTGGATACCCTGGGACATCCTGAACGCCGGAATCAGAATCAAAGATCCCCTCCGCGCTGACATCGCACCTAACCTGCACCTTTTGATAGCTACACCTTGTGCCTTATGTGGCCTACGTTACCCCTTTCCAGCAAAGGACAGCTGAGGGGGGGGGTAAGAGTGGGCCTGGAAATCCTTACACCTGTGATCATCTCACTCCCCTCTTTACAGTTATATGAAAGTGGCGAACTACATTCTACTAACTGTTTCCTACTTGTTTGATCTGGATGACTGCTGCATTTTTTCCCTCAGACTCAGGGTCAACTAGCATACTTGTCCTGTGCGGTCACGGACGGTAGCCTGCGTCTAAGGGACTTTAACGCTCCTCAGGGTTGGTTAGTTTGGGGTCTGTGTCATGACCACCCTGCTTTGCAGTTTTGGTTTTGGGAACAAAGCTCTCATATGTTTGGGTTTGGGAGCCGGGAGGGTTAGGGTGGGTGGTGATGTTTGGGGATTTTTGTTTGAAGTTTTTATTTTCATGTGTTTTGTTCTGCAGTGCTGGTATCCATTTGTGCATGTCCATTTACAGGCTGGTATAACTGACCCTTATGATATGCATCTGACCACTTTATTTCCTATGCTCTTGCCTTATCGTTTTGACCTGTTTTATACCTTGCGCACTTCCCCTGGTTCGCGGGACCTCGGGCCCTGCTTGTTTCCGGCGAGCCATGGGAAGTGGGTACGGTTAGTCATGTGCTTTACGCCTCCCTATGTCTAAGCTACGTTTAGTGTCTTGGAATGTACAGGGGCTGAATTCCAAGGTGAAGAGATCTCTGATGTTTGACTACTTGGCACGCCACAATCTGCATGTAATCCTACTTCAGGAAACCCACCTCCAGGACTCTAGAGTCATGGCCCTCAAACGGGCAAAAATTGCCTACGCCCTCCATTCTACATACTCCACATATGCCAGAGGGACCTCCATCCTAATAGCCAAATCAGCCCCGGTTAGTATTAAGCATGTTAAACTGGACCCACAAGGGTGTTTTGTAGTTGTTGTACTTGAACTTATGGGAAGACCATATACCTTGACTAGCCTGTATGCCCCTCCCCCCTTCACTAAATTGTTCTTTGAAAGAGTTATGACTTCCATTCTGGCAATAGCAGAGGGTCGAAACAAAAATGTGTAGCGCTAAACTGAGTGAGGACTGCACTCTGAACAAGTGCAGTATATAACAGTGATATATGATTAAACAATCAATCATAACATCTACTACAGATGTATGAAAACGTTCAAATAATCCACCGTGATGAAAAAAATAGTTTAAACAATCCACAGTGATATGAATTTTGAAACATAAAAGTCACCAGAAAAACTTATGTTCATTAATAAAAATAAATAAATATTGATGAAAAACTTGTGAATAACAGTCAAAATGATAGTGCTCCCAAAAACTTGACGTGAAGTGACCACCACCAATCGGTTGTAGAAAAGGCTTACCGGAGAGAGTGGACCCCAAAAACATACGCTCAAAGGGTCAACCAGGCAAGGGTAAGCCACTGTGAACAGCAAATCTTCAGCAGCAATTCTAACAGGAACCTCTAGCTTCAATCCCTGATGGAGAAGAATGATCGCTCCTATCTGGATGTGCGATGAAACTTGCGGACAGTGTCCGGTTTAGGGCCAGGTGGTGTTACCAGATAAATTGCAAAAAAAGTAAAGGAAAGAAAAGGCACATAGTGTAATACTGTATAAAAGGGTAATTTAATGTAGGTAGGAACACTTACATTTAGAAGAGTATAATCGCGCTTATCAAAAAATGGCAACAGTAGGGTCTCCCGACGCGTTTCGCATCCAAATGCATCATCTGGGGTGATCCCCCACTGCTGCCCACCATGAATTTTATAGATAATGTAACCCCTTGTTTGAGAGGCCATCCCCTGGGCGTCCATGTGTTAGTGAATTACTTCCTGGTTCAACAAAGATGGAAACCCAGTGTGTGTTCCTCTATCTGGAACACACTGCATATAATGTAAAATATAAGATTGGGAGGTGTACCAACATGGCCGCCCACCATGTGTGTCAAGCCTCCAATTGGTTCTGACAGAATGGGTTAAGCTATCTAATAAAAATAGTATCCAAATTAATGATCTACTTGTGTGTATATATATAAGGCAACAAGCCTAATCTAACTAGGCAGTGTAATTATATAAAACTAAAGATCCGCCAGGCCACGAGCGAGGCGACCGCATTGAATTACAGGCTTGTATGTCAAGCCTCATTCTGAATTTTCAATACCGATCAAGCCTCGCTTTGGCCAACCGGAAGTGACAGTGCCGCTTGCGTGTCGCGCCTCGATTTGACGTGCGGGCGCGCACCAAGCCTCACTGTAGACTAATTAACGTCACACGTCCGCGGTATTCATTGGGGCGGACAGCGCAACGTTGCGGGCGCGCACCAAGCCTCTCTGAGGTTAATGACGTCACACGTCCGCAGCCCACAATGGGATGGAAGGCAAAACGTTATCCATGGCTCTATAAAGAGACGCCCATAGAGGAGAAAATGTTAAGGGCATAAATGCGATCACATGACGCCTCGCCCGCCTATCAAAATGTAGGCATCAGCCTGATAAAAATATATTGTATTATGGAACACAATAATGAATGCGTGCCAACAGGGGCTAACAAGAGGACTAAAAATTGTTTAATTACTCAATCTATGAAAAAATCCTATGACAGACTTTACACTTATGCAAGTCATTCCACAAAAAAGTAAAAACTGTGCAATTTAATTTAAAACCAAAGTTGACTTGGTATAAAAAATAAAATATAGAACTAATATGATAAAAATGGACCCAAACCCGGTCCATAGTGTAATATTTAGAGGTGTGTGAAATAAATCACCCTCCTCTGCAGAACTTCAATGCCGTCCATGTTTTCCTATGTGGGCCATATTAGTGTACTAAAAAGTAATTCACATATATTGTTATTAAATGGGTAGGTGCCCCCCATATATGTGTGTTTGCACACGCCCAAGGAATGTACTCTCACAAAATACATAAAACAACATTATATGTTTCTATATGTACATGACCTACTGATATACATATGATTGTGGAAAAAACATGAATGACAGAAGATAACTAAAATACGACTAGTTAAAATATTAATGAAGGAGAAAGATAAATGGACCCATATCAGTCTAGGATTTATTAATAAAAGCATTAATATCCCACTCGACATTCAAACCAGAAGGCGTATGCGACTGTAACTCATAAATCCAGTATGTCTCAAGTTGCGATACACCCCTGGTTTTAGGGTTGCCCCTCCAAGAGGGAACAAATTGATCTATTACCAAGAATTGTGTGCCGGCAGGGTTTCTATTGTGATGTGCCCTGTAATGCCTTGGTACTGTGTGCTGTGTGTCACCACTGAGAATAAGAGCTATATGCTCTCCAACACGCACGGAAAAAGATCGTATGGTGCGTCCAACGTATTGTTTACCACACGGACAGGTTATGAGATAAACCACGTATTTAGTGGCACATATGCAAAAACGCTTGATGGGATAAGTTTTACCCGTAATGGTGGAATTGAATTCCAAAGTCTTACCTCTCCCTGAAGTGTTAAATTTACACACAGAGCATTTCTTACAAGGGTGGTAACCCACTAATTGATAAAAAAAGGAAGGTCGCACTGGGGGATTAATAATATTGGGTGCGATTTTGCTCTGAAGTGTAGGAACACCTCTGAACACCACTTTAGCTTGTTCCGGTAATACACTGTGTAGGACTCCCCAGTGTTTCGTTATAATGGCTCTAACTTGTTTGTGTTGAGTAGAGAAAGATGTAAGCATTGCCCATTTAAAGTTGTGATCATGTTCTCTCTTCGGCTTAACCTCTAAGAGAGAACTTCTGTCTATTTCAAGGGTCCTTTCAAGGTCCCGTTCAATGTCAATGGGGTTATAACCCTTCTCAATAAACCTAAGTTTGAGAACATCGGCCTGTGCTTTAAATGACTCTATGGTGGTACAATTTCTACGGAGTCTTAAAAACTGGCTCCTTGGGACTGAGTTCAACCATCAGCGATGGTGACAGCTATCAATAGGGATGAACCCGTTTCGATCAGTCTTTTTAAAAAAGGTTTGAAAATGAAACCTCTGATCTATAATGCTGATCTCTAAGTCTAGGAATTGTATTTTGTCTCTACTTGCTGTATGTGTGAGGGAGATACCTCTATCATTATGGTTGAGATGGCACATGAAAGTCTCCAGTGACACCATGTCACCGCTCCAGAGGAGGAGGATGTCGTCTATATATCTTACCCATAACACCAACGACGGAGTGTCATGGGCATAGACGACATCCTCCTCCCACTTGGCCATGAAAAGGTTGGCAAGACTGGGGGCAAATTTTGCCCCCATAGCCACGCCGCGTGATTGCAAATAAAAATTGTCATTGAACCAAAAGTAATTATGTTTAGTGGCAAACTCTAACAGTTCCATAATAAACTGACATTGGAATGGGGCCAATGAGGGTTCCTTCTCCAAAAAGTACTGAACTGACTCAAATCCTTTATCATGAGTTATGCAAGTGTATAAAGAAGCGACATCCGCTGTCACCATAATGATGTCGCTGCATACATTAACACTTTCCAGTTTTCTAATGGTGGCACCCGTATCGCATAGATAGGATGGCACCCGTCTTACCAATGGCTGTAAGTAGTGGTCAATGTACTGACCGACTCTGGAGGTGACCGAGTCGATACCGCTTACAATTGGTCGACCAGGTGGGTGTATAGGGTCCTTGTGGACCTTAGGCAAAAAGTAAATAGTGGGAATCCTAGGAACTGTAGGGACTAAAAAAGCTTTCTCCTTATTTAAAATAGATCGATCAAAACCACTGTCAACCAACTTTTGAAGGTCGGCTCTAAAGCGAGATGTGGGGTTAGTAGTTAACATCTGGTATGTGCCAGGCTCGTTTAAAATCCTGTACATTTCTTTTTCATAGTCACATTTATCTAATATGACTATGCCGCCGCCTTTGTCTGCCGGACAAATGACCAAGTCTCTGTTTTGACACAGAGACTTAAGGCCGGTGTCGGACAAAGGACGGCGGTGTGTACGGCTCACCGGCAACTCAGCTAGATCATTCAGTACAAGATCCTTAAAAATGCTGACTGCAGGTGCCACCGGGACTGGTGGGTTGAATAAGGATGGATTAGACAAACCCGAGTGGACAGTCCCAGATGTGGCCGCTCTACTTTCACTCATGATGGGATTGGTGATGAGGTAACGTTGTATGTTCACTTTACGAATGTATTTTTGAATATCGATGAAAGTATCGAATTTATTCAATTTCTTGGGTGGGGCAAACTTGAGGCCCTTATCCAAGACAGATAGTTCATCATTCGTAAAAACCTTAGAGCTTAAACTAAAAACCCCTTGGCCCTTTACATGCGCCTTTTCTTTCCTTTTCTGAATTCTCCTCCCCCCTCTGGTCCCTCTCCTGGGTCGGGGCCCCTTTTGCGTGGAGCTGGATCCCTGTGAAAATCCCGACCTCTGGTGGAAGAATCATTACCTTGATTAGATGAATAATATGGGGATTGGTCCCGTTGATACCCAAAACGTTCCCCATGCCTGGCTGGTGATGAATTCTGATAATCATAATCATGGTTGTACTGGACATTGGAATATTGGGGATACCCTCTAGAGTGACCCCTAGTCCCTCTATTCCCTCTGGATTAGAGGTCCTTTGCTAATAGCGGGTGACTATAATACAGTACTGGATAATTCCATAGACAGGTTATGTTACTCTTCATTACCCCCCACTCCCCTGGGTTCCTTTTTAAATAAATTTGACTTGGTGGAGGCCTGGAGGTGAAAGCATGCGGACAGGAGGGAGTATTTGTGTCACGGAGTCACATGGTACTCTGTCTCGTATAGATTTGTGTCTGGTCTCGTCTGATCTACTTTCCATGGTATCAGAGGTTAAATACCTCCCTAGGGCGATATCCGACCATTCTCCTTTGATGGTGGACCTCGCCCTGGCCCCCTCCTCCTCCTATCGGGTGTGGCGACTGAGCCCACTGTGGTTAGCGGATGAGATCATGGTGAACCAATGTATGACGGAGATGAAATCATACTGGCTACTTAATAAACAGGGTGCATCTATTCCAGTGGTATGGGATGCCTTTAAGGCCACTACACGTGGCTCTTTTGCTGCGGCGGTTGGTCAGACACGCAAGGCCTCTATGTCCAAGTTGATGGATGCAGAGGGGGCTCTTAGGGAGGCAGAAGCCGCTTATACCGCGACTCCCTCTCCTGAGACACGTGCTGCCTGGAAGCATGGGTCCAGAGAATTGGACCTAGTGCTTTTGGAACACACCCAGAAGAAGCTGTTATACCAGAATCAGCGAATCTTTGAATTTGGTGACAAGAACAGCCCTTTGTTGGCATATCTATCTAAACCTGACTATCGGCCATGCAGCATACCCAGAATTAAGAGCGCAGAGGGCATAGTGGTAGAACAGAACAATGAGCTCATGGAAGCCTTTATCTCCTTTTACTCCTCCCTATATGCTACTAGAGCTCACTACACGATTGTGGAATTGGATGACTATCTTGCGGACATTTCGTTGCCCAGACTTCAGACCCAGCAGGCGTCAGATCTAGACGCTCCTCTGTCAACTGAAAAAATTGGGGAGGCTATCCAATTCTTTGCCAGAAACAAAACGCCGGGACTGGATGGGTTCCCCATCGAGTGGTACTTGCAATACAAAGATTTTCTTATACCCCATCTAAGCAGGGTATATGATTTTGCTATGAAAACAGGACAGCTACCCCCCTCTATGTCGGAGGCGCTGATTGTCCTCATTCCTAAGCCACATAAGGATCACCTCCTATGTGAATCTTACAGACCAATATCACTCATCAACTCGGATGTTAAGATTTTGGCCAAGGTGCTCGCCCGGCGATTGAACACAGTTATTACTACCATTATTGGTGCGGTTCATTCCTGGGCGATCAACCTCCATCAACCTGCAGAGATTGTTCACCAATCTTCAGGCCACTCATGCAGAGATGGGTTCCAGGGCTGTTCTGGCCTTGGACGCACACAAGGCATTTGATTCAGTTGAGTGGCCTTATCTGCTGGAGGTCCTGGCAAAGTTTGGTTTTGGCGGTACCTTCATCAGATGGGTCCAGTTGTTATTTTCGAAACCCACTGCTCGACTGAGGGTGAACACAGCCGTGTCTGATCCCTTTCCGATAAAGAGAGGCACCAGACAGGGGTGCCCTCTGTCGCCGTTGCTCTTTCACTGGCAATAGAGCCCTTGGCAGCACTGATGAGATCTTGCGGGGAGGTTGTGGGACTGACGATTGGAGGTCTGGAGGAGAAGGTGTCTCTTTATGCTGACGACATGTTGATCTATTCGTCGGACCGCCAGTCGTCTCTCCCAGTCCTGATGGAGATTATTGGCAAGTTTGGGCATTTCTCCGGGTTCCGGGTTAACTGGGACAAGTCCATCCTATTTCAGATTGACCAGGCAGACCCACCCAGGCTACCTTCCTCTTGCCCACTACAAATAGTCACCTCATAACAATATTCAGGAGTTATTGTACAGCTCCCTATTACCTCTTGCGCTAAACTCAATATAGACCCCCTTATAGGGAGAATAAAGACCACATTCAAAACCTGGGCAAATCTCCCACTTACCTTATTGGGCAGGATTAATATTTTTAAAATGATATTCCTGCCACGATTTCTGGATGTATTGGGTAATTCGCCAGTATATGTCACTAAGCTTAAATTTAAAGAAATAGACTCCATCCTTACTTCCTTTTTATAGAGGGGGGGGGGAGTAGTCAGGATTGCCAAGACCACCCTCCAGTTACTGGTACTGGAGGGGGGATTGGCCTTACCCTGCCTCCACACCTATTATATTGCCTCACAATTGGCTCATGCACATTGGTGTTTTTTTCCTGAAGCCAACAACGCAGCCACTGCCTTGGAGGCTGCTATTCTTACCTCCTACGAATCCCTGCAGAACCTGATTTATCGTATGTCCCTTAGAGGGCGGGAGGGTACGAGTGTCCTGGCAATGACTATAAGGCTTATTAAGCTAACAAAACTAGTGTCGTCCACTGACAGTAATACTTACTCGCCAAACAGTCCACTCTGGGGGAACCCGACTCTACCAGAGTTCTTCCGCAGGTCCGACGGGGGTTTCTGGTCGAAAAGGGGGGTAAAAACTATTTTGCATTTATTCTCAGACAATGTGTTTCGTTCTTTTGATGAATTTCGTAGAGATTACAATCTACCACGCACAGCTTACTTCCTCTACCTACAGACACGCCACACTGCAGCATGCAGTTTGGTCTTCGCAACATATCCATTTAACTCTCCCCACTGGAACGTATGTTGACGGACTCCTCTCACACCAAGCTAGTTTCTACATATTATTGGTCCCTTCTGCATTCCACGACCCAAAGGCTGAGCAAGACGGCTGCCAGCTGGAGAGCTAATGTTCCTGAGCTGACGGAGGAAATCTGGCAGGAGCTTTTGCCCCTCCAGGTTCCCTCTGTCATCTCTTCTCGTGACAAAGTAATACAAACTAAATTGTTATACGGATCCTACTTTACGCCATGCTTACTATTTAAACTGAATAGATTGCCCTCTGCATTATGCTCTCGTTGCGGCATGGCTGATGGCACGTTCTTTCATTTAATGTGGGAGTGTGCTCCGATCAGGAAGTTCTGGTCGGAGGTCACGGCCTTCATTAGTTCATTGACACAATTACCTAATGTCTGTAATCCTTTAAGGTGTTTACTGGGTTATATTGATGATAGTATATCCGAGAATACACAAACATTTCTGAGAATAGTATTGTTTTATGCTAAGAAAGCAATAACCTTCCATTGGAAGTCTCCATCCTTGCCCACTATTGCCTTCTGGCTCACAAATATTAACCATGCTGTATCATTATACAAACTGACATATGAGGCTAGAGGGTGTCCGAAAAAATTCAGGAAGGTTTGGGCCTACTGGGTTGATTCTGAGAGCACTGTCTCTCCTGCTCCTTAAAAATGTGACTGAATATTGTCTTCCTGATATATGCCAATTGTTTACCAGTTTTCTAAAAAACATTTTTTGCACTGTACTGGATTTGGTGAGGTTCGCTCCATGTGTGTCTGTTTGTTGTCTATTGTGTGTCTTGTTTTGAAAAAAAAGTAATAAAAAATTTACCTTTAATAAAAAGGTATTCTAGGGACATAAATTACACATCTAATTTCATGACTATCTATTACACTTTTGTGTGGCACTGATGTGGCAGGGATGAGCACTGATGTGGCCGGGGGGGGGGGGGCTTGCCGGTGCTGATGCATTCATTACAATGTTACACCTTGAATATGGGTGTAACATGTTATGGAAGGTGACCCTATCCGTTTAAGGAAGTGAACGTAAAGAAGTCATAGGAATGGATGAGCACTAATGTAGCACGGATGAAGCATGAATGGGCACAGATCAGCGCTGTGGGAACTTTAGATCCAGCCCGCTCGCGCTGCTGCACTGGCACCCTCCTCTCTTCATGTGCTGTACTGATCGCTGTGAGGAGAGGGCTGAACCGGACATGCGCCGGTTGGTTAAGGTGATAACAGAGCGATCACGTGGTTAAGCAAAATATGCTCCCAGTGTTGCCAACCTCTTTATGAACAAATGGGAGGAGAACGAAAAATACAGCAAAACTCAGAGTTGAAATTTTATAGGCAATACAAAGATGACATTGGGAAAGAAATGGGGAATAATTACTGTGCTTCTTTTCAGAAATAAATCAGAACAGATACAACATCTTTTTCATTGGAAATTAGAGTCATCAATTATCTTGACCTGGAGATTTTTGAGGAGGATCCCTTTGTACCAAGACGTTTTAAAAAAAAAAATCAGACAAACGTATGTGTGTGTGTGTGTGTGTGTGTGTGTATATATATATATATGTATGTGTGTGTATGTGTATATATATATATATATATATATATATAATTATATTCATTCCAAGATGGATAGGTAATATACCGAAAGGGCAACTAATGAGTTTGGAGAAATTTCTATCTTGACGGGGGCAAGGCGCAGACACTGTGGCTCTGTCACGAGTGATGCGCAGTTTCACCAAAGCAGGATAACTAAAGCTGGATGAAGATGCAACAAGAACTTTGCTCCACTCTGAAGCCTCGTACACACGACCGAGTTTCTCGTTGTAAAAAACACGTCGTTTTTTTCGACGAGATTCTTGTTAACCTTGTCGATTTTCTCGTCAAGCTTTCCATGCGTACACACTGACATTTCCCAATTTCCTCGTTGTTCTCCGCGATCACGTCCAGCACGTACGACGGCACTATAAAGGGGAAGATCTTTTTTCTTGGTGCAACCCCTTGGGCTGCTTTTGCTGATCTCGTGTTACCGCGTGTAAAGTAAAAGTTTGGGAAGAGACGATTCGCGCTTTTCAGTCTTCGTACTTTTCAGTTCGTTTTCTGCGGTTCAGTTTGTGCTTGTGGGTTCGTATCTTGACTTTCAGGGCGTCTAGGCAGGTCGTATCTGTTTTACAGTGCGTTCTTGCCTGTTCGTTTCTGTTTTTCAGTTCGTTATTCATAGGCCTTGCTGTTCTAAAGTGCAATCTGTACGTTCTGATAAGACGACCGTTTCCTAGCCATGTCGCCTGGACGTTCTCGTCGTCGAGTTCGTGCTGTGCGTGCGCTTGGTGTTGGTCTGCTTGTTTTGGACCAAGACCAGTCCATGAATGGTGTGAGGAGGAGTTCATGGACCAAGAATTGGTTGCTCCAGCGGGACCAATTCTGCCATATGCCTCTGCTGCGGGAGATCGTCGAGAATAATCCTGAGGACTACAGGAATTTTCTGTGGATGTCTGACCCCGTTTTTCAGGAACTGTTGGCTTTGGTGTCCCCCTATATTACCAGGCAGGACACCATTATGCGGGAAGCCATCAGTGCTGAGCAGAGGCTCATCGCCACGTTACGTTATCTGGCGACAGGGAGAAGTCTTCAGGACTTGAAGTTCACGACAGGCATCTCCCCCCAGGCTCTGGGCCTCATAATCCCAGACACCTGTTCTGCCATTATACAAGTCCTGCAGGAGGACTATATTAGGGTAAGTTTTCTCCATTAACATCACATTTTATGTATTACATGTATGCTAATGTATTGTATTTCTTTCATCCTTCCCTAATTACCATGATTGTAATATGCTGAGAATGTCCCCTTTGTCCTCATGCATGCTGGAAGCTTTAGATTGCCCCTTTTTTCTCCTCCATGCATATTTCCCTTCACTAACCTTTCCAGCAGGGGCGCCTGTTGCTCCAAATGTTTGGGGGTTCAAACCCCAATTTAGGAAATAAACTTCCTTTTTTGCTACTGTGCCTATTGAACGCCCCCATTTGTTCCCTCTAATGCAGCCATTTTGTCCCCTCCAATGCAGCCATTTTGTCCCCTCTAATGCAGCCATTTTGTCCCCTCTAATGCAGCCATTTTGTCCCCTCTAATGCAGCCATTTTGTTCCCTCTAATGCAGCCATTTTGTTCCCTCTAATGCAGCCATTTTGTTCCCTCTAATGCAGCCATTTTGTTCCCTCTAATGCAGCCATTTTGTTCCCTCTAATGCAGCCATTTTGTTCCCTCTAATGCAGCCATTTTGTTCCCTCTAATGCAGCCATTTTGTTCCCTCTAATGCAGCCATTTTGTTCCCTCTAATGCAGCCATTTTGTTCCCTCTAATGCAGCCATTTTGTCCCCTCTAATGCAGCCATTTTGTCCCCTCTAATGCAGCCATTTTGTCCCCTCTAATGCAGCCATTTTGTCCCCTCCAATGCAGCCATTTTGTTCCCTCTAATGCAGCCATTTTGTCCCCTCCAATGCAGCCAGTTCCCCCCCAGCCCTGCACTTACCTTCTTGTGGTCAGCGCCATCCTTCTTCTGTCCTTGATGTCTTCTCCTTCCCTTGATGTTGCATCAGCCAATCATGTTACCATTAAACAGACTTGTTGAACATGATTGGCAGAGCAGCCTGTCAGTGTTTACCCAAGGAATGTCCCCCCCCCCCTGCGTCCCCTATTTAACTTTTCTGAAGCCAATTACATCCCTCAGGCTGTAAAGTGCAAGACAATATTTTCCTTCCTGTTTCTGATATGCAATTTTAAGCCCATAAATGCTGCAGTTATTCATATGTCGGTCGCTTAACAGGGGGCCATCCACCTGAATAGTGGGCGGCATAGACAATACATAGGTTAATGCAAGGCATGAACCTATGTATTGTTCTGAGTGACGGGCACAGGAGAGAGGGGGCAGTGCTCCAGTGCCCACTCTGGACGCACCGCCACTGCAATGCTATCCTGTGTCCAAACACATCTACCCCCCCTCCCCATTATAATTTATTCATGGACCATCATAGGGGGTGATGAATATGATACATGAGCCTTCCATTATACTTATTTAAAACACCTTAATAAACGTAGACTTTGCTTGATGTTGGCCTCTAATGTATTTTCTTAGAATCTCCTTGTAATGTTTGATTTGTGTATTCTAATATTCTTTCATCTTGTTTGACTCCACAGCTTCCTTCCACGCCACAGGAATGGCAGACTGTGGCATCGGAGTTTGCCACGCGGTGGGACTTCCCCAACTGCGGTGGTGCTATAGACGAGAAGCACGTCCGCATCGTGCCGCCACCCCGTTCTGGGTCCTACTACTTCAATTACAAGGGGTTTCATAGCATTGTGTTGATGGCGGTGGTGTCAGCACGGTATGAATTCCTCTATGTTGATGTAGGGAAGAATGGCCGGATGTCCGATGGGGGATCCTTCATCCAGACGGAGTTTGCCCTCCGTCTCCAGAGTGACGACCTTGCATTGCCACCGGATGCAGGGAATATTGAAGGACTCGCCTTTGTTTTTTTGGCTGATGAAGCCTTCGGGCTCGGACCACATCTTATGAGGCCATTTCCTCAGAGGACCCTGACCCCAGAGAAGAGGGTGTTCAATTACCGGCTGGCCAGGGGCCGAAGAGTTGTTGAAAATGCCTTTGGCATAATGGCCAGCCGGTTCCGCCTTTTTATGACTTTAATACACTTGGCGGACTACAAAATAATCTATGTAGTATTATGCTGCTGTGTGCTACACAATTTTCTCTGCCGCAAATCCAATTCCTATATGGCCTCAGTTTTGCCTGAGGCTGGACTTTCCCCTGATAATCCCCTGCCGGGCCTCGAATCTGCCCGTGCTGGCTTGCCCCCCCAAAATGCCTGTGAGGTTCGGGACAAATACATGGACTATTTCACGGGTAGGGGGGCAATTCCTATGCCAGGCTAACGATCAAAATAAAAATCTGGTTTAAACTTATAACTTTTGTTGGTTTCCTGTCTCCTAGTTTGTCTTAGTGCATTTGTAGTGCCAAGTGTATTTTCCTTTAGTAAATACCAACCATTTCACTATGTAACCTTTAAAAAATTACCAAATAAGTTTAGAGCGTATTAGAAAAAGAAGCTACACGTTGTTTGTGTTCAAATATTTTACTATGTGCAAATTCACACACCTTTTTTTTTTTATTTTACATTTTTTGTTTGCCTGGCCACAAACCGGCAATTGTTTTCTTAGGAAAATACAAAAACAGTTGCATTCCAAAAATTACAAAATTGGATACCTCGGAGCAATCTGAGACATTCACTTACACAAACTATATGTCTCTATGTGCCCGTCCTAATATGGGGTCCTGCCACCCCTTGCCCAGCCAAAAATTGAATATGCACACAATTGGGATTATTTTCCTATAGGGATTTTAGACTCCTGATCCCTATTGTCAACATGTGCTATCTGCCATCAGGGGTGATCAATGGACGTGTTTTGGGGGTGCAACCCCTTCCTCAGTTCACCTACTTTAGATACGAGGAAGGGGTTGCACCCCCAAAAGACGTACATGGATATCCCCTGATGGCAGATAGCACATGTTGACACACTGTGCAGATTCAATTTTTGGCTGGTTTGATTGTCAAAAAGTTTTTTAAAAGTTGAAGAACAAACATGAAAAAAAAGGGGGTTTGGATGCCTTATTGAATTCTCCCCAAAACATCGAGAATGTCTTTAAATGTTTGATCCATCGCATGAATTCTTTCTTTAATTTTGTCCAGTTCCGTGCTACATTCCATCACTTGCTGGATGAGGCGGAGGGCACTGTCAGCAGAGAAACCTGTACTATCCTTCACCCCAACATTCACATCCCCTAAAAACAAAATACAAAAGGTATTATAACTCTGCAGGCCTACCTCTCTTACCTGAAGCTGGGGTGACAGATACTGACCTGTTGTGGTGACCAGTTCCACAACGTCATCCACCTCTCCTTCCTGCACTTCTCCTTCCTCCACCTCAACTTCCTCCACATCTTTAGGTTGTTGGTCTTTTGGAGTTTGGGGTTGTTGTGAAGCTGTGGGGTTCCTGTGCTCCCTGGAGTGTCCTCCTCCCAGTCTTCTCTCCCCTATGAGAATCAAACAAAAGGTAGAGTTATCACACAGAAATTCTCTATGTTAAAAAAAAAAACTGGCTAAATTGCTTGGAAGTGGGGTACAAGTGTGTGTTTGGGCGGAAGTTAAAGATGAATGCATTATTTCTGACCAAGAATATGTTTAGTATTCACCTTTGTCTGTCATTTTTTAGACATGTAGGCAACACAAAAATTCTCTGATGCACCTGTGTGGGACACCCAAAAAAGGCGGGTCTGGTGGCCCACACTATAGTGCTCCAAAGTACAGATGTGGAAGCAGCTGCTGAGTGTCCTCTCCTTTACACAGTTTACAGTTTGCATTTCATTCTCTTTACAAACGCATCATCTAGCCTAAAACTTTGTGCCCCAAATTTCCCAAAAAATGGCAGATGTCTAATTACTTTTGTGGCTGTAAAATAAGCCAAAACAGCGGATAGTGGCCTAACGAAGTGTCTGTAACGTAATGAACGATTACTGTGCCCAACCAAGTTCAAAATATTACATTTTGGAAGGGAGTCCAATAAGAAAAAACAAAACAAAACCAGCAACATGTCAGTTTAGAAAAGGATTAATAGCAGAAAAGTGTACATTTTACTTACTTTTGCGAGCATTCTCTTAATGCTCCTTAACTGCTCTGGCTCCCTCAGTTTGAGGTCTGACCACCTCTTTCTGAGCTGCTCATTTGAGCGTTTCACCCCGAAATTCGTCTTCAGACTCTTCACGACTTTAGTGAGGATTTTGGCCTTCCTTCTATTTGGTTTGCTATACGGCCCATGCTTTGCGTCATAATCAGACTTGAGCAAGATGTCCACCATCTCCGCAAAAGACATATTCGATGCCTTGAATCTCCTCCTTGATCGTGACGTTTCCTCGGTCTCCGGGCTTGTCTCCTCCTCGTTAGTTGCGGAATTATCAGACACCTGCTGTAACTCCGCCATATCTGTCTGCGCGCCGAAAGAGAAGGGGCGTGGAAAAGATGTTAGTTAGAACGTCATGGGCGGGCGACGTGTGCGGAGCGACGTGTTCGTATTTTGACGCATGCGTGGTGTGTATATAGCAAACACACATGTGACTATAGTACGTTCGGTGTGCGGAGAGAGGAGTTCAAGTGACGGACGTGCGAACGAAGGTATGTGATTTTGAGACTGTGCCAAATTGTTGGCCTATACTGTTTTGAGAATGTTGTAGGATATATATGGTGACTACGATGTTAAGGAGGTTAGACTGTTTGCCTCACATTAGTTATATATTATTTATTTAACTTGCAGATACAATATGAATGTCTTTATTAGCGACAAAGAGTTCCTGGCGGAATTTATTGACCGGGTAAGGGAGCTGCCGGCTCTGTGGGAGACGAAAAACCCCATCCACAAAAAAAGAGGGGTGAGAAAAGCAGCGCTGGAGAAGCTGCTCCCATTTGTGCATACCAAGGTGCCCACAGCCACAGCAAAACAAGTGGACACTAAAATTGGGAGCTTGAGAGGCACCTACAGGACTGAACGCTCTAAGGTCCTGGCTTCTCAGAGGTCAGGAGCAGCAGCAGGTGATGTGTATGTCCCGATTTTGTGGTACTACAGCAGGATGTCCTTCCTGGATGACCACATTGAGGCAAGGCCATCACTCTCCACTCTTCCCCCCAGACTTCCCTGCAGCCAACCTGAGCCTTCTCTGGAGCAAGAGGAGGCAGCCATCCTGGATGATCCTGATTTGGCCATCTGGAGCCAGGTATAGTATTAAATGAAATTGCATTGTGATAAAATTAATGTTTGACAAATATGTCAAGATGAGAAACATACAATATTTTGGCTTCCACAAGTGAAATCAAGATCTCGAGACATTAGTCTGCACTTAATTGGGTGCTAAATAGTCAATCTGATGTAGGTGTAAATTAGAAAAAATGATTTCTGGATTTACATTCTAATTGCTTCAATCATGTTTATAAAGTTTGATGCAAATATTAAACCAACATATTAAACTATGTCCCTTTTTCATACACAGGATGAAATCAGCCAGGAGGAGGGTCTGGAAACTGTCAGGCAGGAGGAGGAAGGGCCCAGTGGCAGCCAGGAGGTGGCAGGGCCCAGTGGCAGCCAGGAGGTGGCAGGGCAAAGGAGAAGCACCAGATCCCAAGTGCCTCCCATCCGGCTTCCCAAAAGAGGCAGGAGGGACAGGACCACCAGTGAGGCAGCAATGGCCCTTATTAAAGAGGCCCATGCCACCCTCAAAGAGCCCACATCCCCTGAAGAGGCCATTGCCGGCCTAGTGGAGGCAAAGTTCAAGGTGATGAGCATGGAGCAACGCCTCCTATGCGAGCCCCTGCTCATCACCTTGCTCAACAAGGGGGTGATGGAAAAAATTACCCCCAATACCGCCATTTGTGAGGTGGCACAACTGTCCCAACCTCAACCTCCTCCTCCACCTCCACATTCTTCTTCTGCCCCACCCCCTTCTCCTCCACCTCCACCTTGTTCTTCCGCCCCACCCCCTTCTCCTCCACCTCCACCTTGTTCTTCTGCGCCACCCCCTTCTCCACCTCCTCCTCCTCCTGACAGGAGTACCCCTCCAGTGGCCCAGCCTCTAGCCAAACGAAGAAGGAAGGCTGCAGGGAAGGCTTCAGGAAAGGTTGCAGGGAAGGTTGCCAGGAAGACGAGGAAGTGATGGCCTTGCTTCATTGTGGTCGGACAGAAGGCAGCCTGTTTTAGTACCACACACTTGGGACATATAAAGGGATTTTTATAACAGCTTACCTGTAAAATCCTTTTCTTGGAGTACATCACGGGACACAGAGCGACTTAGTCATTACTAATGGGTTATATAGATTACCTTCAGGTGCTGGCACTGGCAACTTCCAAACCGGAAGTAACCTCCCCTATATAAGCCCCTCCCATCCGGGAGCACCTCAGTTTTGTAGCAAAGCAATAAGTGTCCCCAAAAGAGGGGTGGGAGCTCTGTGTCCCGTGATGTACTCCAAGAAAAGGATTTTACAGGTAAGCTGTTATAAAAATCCCTTTTTTTCTTTTTCGTACATCACGGGACACAGAGCGACTTAGTCATTACTAATGGGACGTCCCAAAGCAATGCCAAATGAGGGGGGGGATACACTATACATAAGCTGGGCGCCATCAGGCATGAGGATCTTTTGCGGCCTGCAACACACTGCGCCCAAAGGCGACATCCTCCTGACTTCTAACGTCCACCTGGTAGAACCTAGTAAACGTGTGTACTGAAGACCATGTTGCGGCCTTACAGATTTGAGCCAGGGAGGCCTGGTGATGCACTGCCCATGAAGTTCCAACTGCTCTTGTGGAGTGTGCCCTAACTTTGAACGGAGGCGGTCTCCTTTTCAAGCCATAGGCTTGTATTATGACCTGTCGAATCCACTTGGCTAAAGTAGATTTTGATGCTGCCTGACCCTTTCTGGGGCCTTCCGGAAGAACAAACAAAGTATCCGTTCTACGAATCTGAGCAGTGGCCTTTAGATAAGCTTTAACTGCTCTTACTACATCCAAAGAATGCAATAACTTTTCCTCTACCGAGGTAGGTTTGGGAAAAAAAGAAGGAAGAACCACATCTTGGTTCAAATGAAACCTTGATACCACCTTAGGAAGAAAGGCTGGGTGAGGACGTAATACTACTCTGTCCTTATGGACAACCAGATATGGCTCCTTACAGGACATGGCGGCTAATTCCGATACTCTTTTAGCCGAACAAATGGCTACTAAGAAAATCAATTTCCTGGTGAGAAGAACCAAGGAAATGTGCTGCAATGGTTCAAATGGTTGTTTCTGTAGAACCGACAGAACCAGGTTTAAGTCCCATGGACATATAGGAATACTAACCGGAGGGCTAAAACGCATCACTCCTTGTATGAAAGCTTTGACTAATGAATGCAAAGCCAAGGGCCTTTGAAAAAATATTGACAAGGCCGAAATCTGACCCTTGATAGTACTCAAGGCAAGCTTCCTATCCACAGCCCACTGTAGGAAGTCCAGAATCCTACCTATTACGTACTTACGCGGATGCCATTTCTTGGCCTCACACCATGCGATGTACGCCTTCCAGATCCTATAATAGATCTGCCTCGATACTGGCTTCCTGGCATTGATCATGGTAGATACCACCGGATTAGAGAGACCTCTCTTTTTTAGAATGTGGGCTTCAATAGCCAGGCCGTCAAACCTAGGGCTGGTAAGGAAGGGTGGTATATCGGTCCCTGCGAAAGCAGGTCCGGACGATGTGGGAGGGTCCAAGGACTCCCCACTGACATCTTTACAATCTCCGCGTACCATGCTCTTCGGGGCCACGCTGGAGCCACCAGAATCACCGGTTTCTTTTCTACCCGGATTCTGCGGATTAATCGCGGTAACAATTGTGGCGGTGGGAATGCATATATCAGCTTGAACTGATCCCAAGGGAACACTAGGGCATCCGAGCCGCAAGCTAGGGGATCCCTTGTGCGAGACACAAATCTGTCCACCTTTGCGTTGAATCTGGATGCTAGCAGATCTACATCCGGTGTTCCCCACCGCTGGCATATTGCCTGGAAAACCTCGGGGTGAAGAGACCATTCCCCCGGGAATAATTGCTGGCGACTTAGAAAGTCCGCCTTCCAATTCTCCACTCCTGGGATGAAAACCGCGGATATGGCTGGGACATATCTTTCTGCCCATTTCAGGATGCAATTCGCTTCCCTCTGGGCTGCACGACTCCTGGTGCCACACTGGTGATTGATATATGCCACTGCTGTGGCATTGTCTGATTGAATTCTGACAGGGGACCCTTGGAGTTTGGATGTCCATGCTACTAGGGCATACCGGGCTGCTCGTATCTCTAAGAGATTGATGTGCAGGGCCTTCTCTGCTTCTGACCACTTGCCCTGTAGAGACTACTGCTCCAGTACTGCCCCCCAGCCTATGAGGCTGGCATCTGTAGTGACCACCTTCCAAGAAACCGGACTGAAGGGTTTCCCTTTTTCCAGATTCTGGGGCACCAACCACCAATGGAGGCTCTTGCGAACGGAAGGGGACAGGGACATTGGTAAGTCTAAAGCCTGAACTTTTTTGTTCCAGGCTGACAGTATGGCCCTCTGCAAGTTCCTTGAATGGAATTGACCGTAGGGTACTGCTTCGAATGAAGCCACCATTTTTCCCAGCAGCCTCATGCACAGGCGTATGGATGGTTTTCTTTTTGTACCCACTAAGTGGGTCAAATCTTTCAAAGACGACACCTTCTCTGGAGGTAAGAAAATCTTTCTCTGATTTGAATCCAGCCTTAGCCCCAAGTATTCCAGACTTTTGACTGGTCTTAGAGCTGACTTGTCTCGGTTGATAATCCAACCGTGATATTCCAGATACTTGATTGTTTCGTGAATAGCTACTTCCAGTTTTTCCACTGAGTGGTCTATTAGTAGCAGGTCGTCTAAATATGCCATTATCGTTACACCCCGTGTTCTTAGATTGGCCAATAGTGGGGCCAGAATTTTTGTGAACACTCGTGGTGCTGTGGCCAGACCGAAAGGTAAGGCTCTGAACTGAAAATGGCACCCTTCTACTGCAAAGCGTAGAAATTTCTGGTGGGCCGGAAAGATGGGAATATGCAGATAAGCATCCCTTATGTCGATCGAGGCTAACCATTCCTGCCCTTGTAGGGCGGTGGCCACCGATCGGATCGACTCCATCCGAAAAGTCCTGATATGTAGGAATTTGTTTAGCCCTTTTAGATTTAATATGGGCCTCACGTCCCCATTTGGTTTTGGGACTGTGAAGAGGTTTGAGTAAAACCCGAACCCGCATTCTTCCAAGGGAACCTTCATGATTACACCTTGGAGCAATAGTTGTTCTAGTGCCAGGAGGAGGGATCCTCTCTTCTGGGGATCGCTTGGCACGTTTGACCTCATAAAATGGGCAGGAGGAGTGTCTTTTAACTCCAGCTTGTATCCCAGACTTACTGCAGAGATCACCCATCTGTCTCTGATGGTGTCCTGCCAGGTCTCTGTGAACAACTGAAGTCTTCCCCCCACCCGATTGAGTGGGGGCAACCCTTCATGACTTGGGGGGAGGTTTCGTACCTCTCTTGACCCAGGGTTTCTTGTTACCCTGTGATTGTCCCTGATTTCTGCCCCCAGAATTTGACCGCGGAGGCCGTCGGAACTGTTTCACAGCCGATGTGCCAGGGACTGGAGAAGTAGGCCTCTTAAAAGAAGGACTTCTAACTTTGTTCTTAACCGGCAAGAGTGTACTTTTACCGGCAGAAATTTTCTGGATATACTTGTCCAGATCTTCTCCAAATAAGCGTTCTCCATGAAATGGGAAGCTAATCAGCAATTTCTTACAGGGAGCCTCAGCAGACCAGTTTTTGAGCCATAGAAGCCTACGCATATGTACTACAGACAGCGTAAAGCGGGAGGCCTGTTGGATTGTATCTTTTATGGCGTCCATCGCAAAACACAAGGCTCTAGGTAGGTCAGCTAAGGCAAGAGCCTGCTGATCTGGTAAGTCCCTTAAGACTTGTTTTAACTGATCCTTCACTGCTTGGCAGACCCCAATAGCTGCTACTGCAGGTTGTGTCGCCATGCTTGCTGTAGAGAAAGCAGATTTTAGTAAAGACTCCAATTTTTTATCTATTGGGTCTTTGAACATTGGAACATTATCTACTGGACATGTCAGTGATTTATTCACATAAGAGATGGCTGCGTCCACTGTGGGCACCTTCCATTTTTGTATGAACTTATCCTCCATGGGATAGATCACCGGAAATCTCTTGGGGGGAGTAAATATTTTATCAGGATGCTCCCAATCCTGGTAAATAAGCCCTTCCAATAAGGGGTGGATTGGGAAGGAACAGACAGTCTGGGGAGCTTTTAGCGACCCCAGCGAGGAGACAGTAGTGGTTGATGGCTCCGCAAGAGGCATTTTAAATGCTGATCGGACCATGTTAGTCAGAGACTGAACCCATAATCTTTCAGCCTGAGATGCTGAGAAAGGTTCTTCCACTGTTGATTCCTCTATAACCGAATCAACCTCATCCTGATCCCCTTCAGGCAGGTCGATCTCTGTGTGGGGCTGTTCCTCCACTAACAGGTACTCTGAAGGAGGAGACGGAGATCGGACGCGCTTTCCCTGTGACAGGGAAGCAGCGATCAATGCTGTTAATCTCTCTTCCAATCCTCCCAGAGCTGAGGAAAAAACCTCCTCTGTTATATATACAGGAGCAGGTGGACTGGGGACAGCCGCAGCACCAGGTACTCCTGCGGGGTTCCTATGGCTACTAACCTCTGAAATTTCAGGGGAGATTGGTGCAGTACAAGCATGCCCAAAATCCTCAGAGCCCGATGGAGACCCCTTTTGCTTCTTGGAAGACTTATTTCCAGAGCGTCTGGACGACATATCCTTTAAGCACAAAGCTGAGGTATTCCCGTCGTCATACACCACTTTTACTGGGAATAGTCTAGCACAGTTGCTGCTATATACCAGCTGGTGTCCACTAAAGTGCCTTTCTATGGGGATGCCTGCATCAACCGCCTCTGTGTGCCACCGTTTTGTTGCTAGCTCTGTTTGCATCCAGCTGACACTTGTACTGTGTCTTTTATCCATGCTGGGACGCCTGCACATGCGCAGAAGCGCCGCGCATCGAGCGTCATCCACCAGCCCCGCCCCTTTTTTTTCCGCTCATCTCTACATAGGAGGCGCGCGCACGCGCCCGTGCGCCTTCGGCGCTTTTTTTTTTTTTTTTTTTAAATAAGCAGGGACTAGGAGCCAGGGCCCTTTTTGCCGGAGGGCCTGTGCGGTGGATGAGTGCAGCAACAGGGCAGAGGACAGAGAACTTACCAACTGCCTAGATCTTTTGACTTGAAAAGACAAAGATCCACATGACAAGAAAAAATGGACCACAGCGGCCTCTAGTGGTTTAACACAGGTACCGCGGTCTCTTTTTTTTTTTTTTTCTTGACTACTATTAAAATTTTACATTTTCCAGTAGTTACAGGCATGCACAGATATTTAGCGGGAATACCTTTAGGTAACAGACAGAAAGACAAATTAGGCTTGGGGGTCCCCCAATAGAACCAAGTTCCTGGGGGCCCCCACTTACCTCTTCCCCGCCGCAGGACTCTGTTTGGTCCACAGAAGCCCAAACTTCACCTATCACGGCAGGCATTGTAATTAAACCTTCAGGGACCGGGTTCCCAAGGATTCCACTCCCCTGGACCTGTATAGCACCCTGCACAGAAAACATCTTGGTCGTGGGTATGACCAGAGCTCTGGATCCCAGGGTCCAGCCCTCCTAAGAGAGGCATTACAGGCAAAACCTTGCTCTTCTGTTGCAAGGCCCGGGTACCGACCGTTTAGCTATGAAGCTTTTTTGGTCGGATCCGGAACAGCTTACTGAGGCCCATAAAAGAACCTGTACGCAAGCCCAGTGAAAACACATGTTACTCTTTGGCCAACACCTTAGACACTGGCAAAAAACTGAGGTGCTCCCGGATGGGAGGGGCTTATGTAGGGGAGGGTACTTCCGGTTTGGAAGTTGCCAGTGCCAGCACCTGAAGGTAATCTATATAACCCATTAGTAATGACTAAGTCGCTCTTTGTCCCGTGATGTACGAAAAAGAAATATCACCTGCTGCTGTTCCTGACCTCTGGGAGGCCAGCATCAGATTGTGCTCAGAAATGTTGGCCTTCTCAAGCTCCCAATTTTAGTGTCCACACAGGGTTGCTGTGTGCTCTGGGGTCCCTGGGATGCACAAATGGCAGCAGCTTCTCCAGCGCTGCCTTCTCTTTATTTTAGTTCAAACATGAATAAATGTTATTTTTCTTTAAGTTCATACTTGACTATGTGTATTTGTAAAAATGTAAAATCTAGCTTTGGAGTAAGCAGATACATTTGACTGACAAAAAAAGGGACAGATAACAACCCCCCAAAAAAATAACTAAATCGTCTTTCCCAAAAAAGGGTGTAAAATTTTAATAATATATATTAAAAGATTCAAAGGGAGATCACTACCAAAACATTGCGAAATTACAATTAACATCAGTTTGAAAAATATCTAATTTTTTAATATTCTTAAAAACTTGCACGATATAATACACATAAATCTTCTTAAGAGCAGCATGAAAAAGGTTAAAAAAAAGATAGTCATAACTCTGTGTGAATATCAGCAGCAAAAGAAGTTCATTCGTTTGGATTAATGTAACATTCTAACGAAGATTTCAATGCACAACATTTAAACGATGCAAAAATTTGGAGCGTGACGAATGTGCTATCTCCATTACGAAGGCTTGTTTTACCAGAAGATGCGCTCCCGTCTCATAGTTGCTTCTGAGCATGCGCGCTTTTGGAAGAGTCGTAAAAGCATACACACGAACCATTTTCTCGTCACAAAACAGGCCGACGAGAAACACGACGAGGAAATCTGGAATCCTGACGAGAAAATAGAGAGCAGGTTCTCTATTTTCTCGTCGAGATTCACGGCAATTTTCTCGTCGTAAAACCATACACACGAATGGTTTTCTCGACAAAAAAGCTCACGCGGCACTATTCTTGCCGGTTTTGGACGAGAAACTCGGTCGTGTGTACGAGGCTTCAGACTACAAGCAAGCCAGCATTTGACATTTTATATGAAGTCAGATTCCCAGTCTATCCAATATAATGCTCCTTCTCTTCCTTCTCACATCTGTGTCTTCTATCCTCAAATTATCTTCACTCTACCCTGCAGCATGCACATATCACCCTCACTGCTACCCTCTCCCTACTACTGCACCCATCATCTTCTGCATTTGCTGCACCCACATGCTGACATAAACACCAGGGCCATTAGACACGTGCGCTTATGCACATCCCACTCCCATCGTGCCTTCATCACCCTCCTCCTTCTCCTAATCTCGGGTGACATTTCTCCGCCATTTTCCAACTGCAAGCCACATGTCCAATACCCCTCCTCTGGCAACCACCGCAATCCACTCAGTTTAATTTCTATCCCCCTGCTTCCTCAAAGCAGCCCACCAATCTCATGCGCCCTTTGGAACGCCCATTCCTTCTGTAACAAGCTAACATCTGTACACGACCTCTTCATCTCTCATGGCTTTAACATACTTGCCATAACCGAAACCTGGCTTCAAAATTTGTACTCTGCTTCTCCTGCTGCCCTATCCCATGGAGGCCTCCATTGGACTCTCTCCCCCAGACCTAATGGACAGAAAGGAGGTGGAGTTGGATTTCTTCTATCCCCACAAAGCACCTTCCAAGTACTTCCTATCCCTCCCTCTCTATCCCTCTCTTCTTTCGAGATGCACTGTATCCGTCTGTTTACGCCCATTTCTTTGAGGATTGCAGCAATTTATCGGCCTCCCGGACCAGTATCACGCTTTCTTGTTGACTTCGCTGCCTGGCTACTCTACTTTCTCTCCTCTGAAATACCCACTATCATTCTTGGTGACTTCAACATTCCTGTCAATGTTAACAGCCCAACTACAGCTAAACTTCTCAACTTAACCTCCTTCTTTTGACCTTACCCAATGGACACATACTTCCACTCACTCCAATGGTAATACCCTTGACCTTGTATTCTCCCATCTCTGCAATCCTGGCAACCTCACCAACCCCCCGTTTACTCTCTCTGATCACAACCTCATCAGTTTCACTGTATCCTTGCCTCCAACCACCCATCCCTCCAAGCAGCAAACAATTACTTGTAGGAACCTTCGCAACTTTAACCCTTCTCTTCTCTATTCTGCTACTGACCACCTATACGACATCTCTCCCCTGACCTGGCCACCTCTGTCTACAAGAGTTCACTCTCATCATCACTAAATACACTTTCTCCTCTAAACACACGCAGAATCAGGCCCCGACCGTTACAACCCTGGCAAACTGACAACACTAGAAATCTCAAGAGACATTGCCGTGCTCTTGAATGACGGTGGCGTAAAACCAAATGCCTGCAGGACTTCACCCTGTATAAATCTGCCCTTCTAAAATACAATTCCTGTCTCCATGCTGCCAAACAAGCCTACTTTGTCTCTCTTATTAATACCTTGTCATCCAGTCCCCGTCGGCTCTTCTCAACTTTTAACTCTCTGCTTTGTCCCCCACCCCCTCTACCCACAAACTCACTGCCCAAGAGATTGCCAATTACTTCAAAGACAAGATTGATGCAATTCGTGAGGACACCTCCACTGTCTGTACATCTTCACCACCCAACATAACTTGCCTAACGGCACTTTCAACATTCTCCTCTTTTGAATTGGCTAATATTGAAGAGGTTACAAAACTTTTCTCAGATACCCACCTAACCAGTTGTCACTTGGACCCTGTTCCCTCACAACTACTACGGTCACCCTCTCCTTCTATCCTATGCTCCCTCACTCACATCTTCAATCTCTCCCTCTCTAATGGCACCTTCCCCTCCCCTCTAAAACATGCACAGATCACTCCCATACTTAAAAAGCCCTCTCTGGATCCCACCAACCTTAACAACTTCAGGCTCATCTCATTGCTCCCATTCACCTCTAAACTTCTAGAACGCCTAGTCTACAACAGTGTTGGCTCCTACCTCAGTGAAAATAACCTCCTTGACCCCTTACAGTCTGGCTTTCGCTCGCAGCACTCCACGGAAACTGCCTTACTAAAAAAAACTAACGAACAGCCAGTACTCCATATTCCTTCTACTTGACCTCTCTGCAGCCTTTGATACCGTTGACCCACCTGCTCCTTCTCAATAAACTCCATTCCCTTGGCCTCCAAGATTCTGCTCTATCCTGGTTCTCTGCCTATCTATCACAGCGCTCCTTCAGTGTTACCTACAAATCTGTCTCCTCCTCTCCATTGCCCCTTTCTGTGGGGGTCCCCCAAGGCTCTGTTATTGGACCACTTCTTCTCTTCTCTATCTACACCTCCTCCCTTGGTCACTTGATCACCGCCCACGGCTTTCAATACCACCTATACGCCCATGACACCCAAATCTATCTGTCTACTCCTCACCTCACTCCTTCAGTCTCCTTTCGCATTACTAACTGACATCTCAGCATGGATGTCGCACCACTTCCTTAACCACTTCCCTACCGCCCATAGTCATATGACGTCCACAGATGGGATCTCCCATCCTGGGTGGACATCATATGACGTCCTCGGCTTTGTGGGGGGATATCTGAATGATGCCTGCAGCTAGAGGCATCATTCAGATATTCTTTTGTTGTGCCGGCGATTCTGCGCACCATAAGAATGATCATAGCGGCGGTTCCGCTGCTTGATTGTTCTTATAGGCGGCAGGAGGGGACATCCCCCCTCCCGCTGCCATCCGGTGCTTCTCCGGGCTCTCCCGTGCTATCGGGGACCCGGAGAGAATCGTCCGGTGCCAGTGGTGGGTCACGTGACGAGCATAGAGATGACTGGTGACCAGATGGTCACCAGTCATCTCTGTGATCGTCGGAGGCCCGGGCACGATGTGATGGCGTCACGCCCGGGTCCTCAGATGTAAACAAAGCCGCCATTGCGGCTAGTAAGTATGAGATCAGTGAAAAAAAATTCACGATCTCATGCTTTCCAGCCTGGAGGAGAGATGTGGGGTCTTTTTGACCCCGCATCTCTCAATAAAGAGGACCTGTCACACACATTCCTATTACAAGGGATGTTTACATTCCTTGTAATAGGAATAAAAGTGATCAAAAAAAAAAAAGTAAAATAAGTGTAAAAAATAAATAAATAAGTAAAATTAAAAAAATAAAAAAAATTAAAAATTAAAATGCCCCTGTCCCCGGTAGCTCGCGATCAGAAGCGAACGCACACGCAAGTCCCACCCACATATGTAAACGCCGTTCAAACCACATATGTGAGGTATCACCGCGTGCGTTAGAGCGTGTGCAACAATTCTAGCACTAGACCTCCCCTGTAACTCTAACCTGATAGCCTGTAAAAAAAAAAAAATCGTCGCCTATGGAGATTTTTAAGTACCGAAGTTTGGCGCCATTCCATGAGTGTGCGCAATTTTAAAGCGTGACATGTTAGGTATCTATTTACTCAGAGTAACATCATCTTTCATATTTTCCCCAAAAATTGGGCTAACTTTACTGTTTTTTGTTTTTTAATTCATGAAACCATTTTTTTTCCCCCAAAAAAAGGCGTTTGAAAAATTATTGCGCAAATACCGTGCAAGAAAAAAAGTTGCAATGACCGTCATTTTCTTCCCTAGGGTGTCTGCTAAAAAAACATATATAATGTTTGGGGGTTCTGAGTAATTTCCTAGCAAAATAATGATGATTTGTACATGTAGGAGAGAAGTGCCAGAATAGGCCCGGTATTGATGTGGTAAAAAAAAGCCCAGTGTTGAAGTGGTTAAACAAAATCTCTCTAAAACTGGGTTACTAATATTCCCCCCTGCCCGTGCCCCCCTCCATGACTTTGCCATCAAAATCAACAATGCAACCATCAGTCCCTCCCCTCACGCCAGGTTACTAGGTGTAATCCTAGACTCTGACTTGTCATTTCAGCCTCAAGTCCAATCGTTGTCAAAAGTTTGTAGAATTCACCTCCGTAACATCTCTAAAATTTGCCCCTTTTTAACAAATGAAATCACCAAACTCCTCATTCACTCCCTTGTTATCTCTCGCCTTGACTATTGCAACTCCCTTCTTATTGGCCTGACTCTCCATAGGATATCCCCTCTTCAGTCTATCATGAATGCTGCTGCCAGACTTATCCACCTTACCAACCACTCCGTGTCTGCCAAACCTCTCCAATCCCTACACTGGCTCCCGATCACCCAGCGAATTAATTAAAAAATACTAACCACAACCTACAAAGCCATCCACAACTCTGCCCCGAGCTACATCACCAATCTTGTCTCCAAACATATCCCAAACCGTCCACTCCGCTCTTCTCAAGACCTCCTACTGTCAAGCTCTCTCGTCTCCTCCTCCCATGCGCGTCTCCAGGATTTCTCCAGAGCCTCTCCCATCCTCTGGAACTCACTACCTTAACCTGTCCTGATTATCCCCTACTCTTGCTACCTTCAGGTGATCCCTGAAAGCTCACCTGTTCAGGGAAACCTATCACGTCTCTAATTTTTTACCACTTCCATCAGCTCATTCCCCACAGTTACAACCTTTTGTACCACCTTCCTCACCCTATTCGATTGTAAGCTCTTCTGAGCGGGGCCCTCTTAACCACTTAAGCCCTGGACCATTTTGTAGCTAAAGGACCAGAGGTGTTTTCAGAATTTTGCACTGCGCTGCTTTAACTGTAAATTGTGCGGACATGCAATGTTGTAACCAAACGAAATTTGCGTCCTTTTCTACCCACAAATAGAGCTTTCTTTTAATGGTATTTGATTGCCTCTGCGATTTTTATTTTTTGCGATATAAACGGAAAAATAGCGAAAATTTTGAAAAAAGTTATATTTTCTACTTTTTGTTATAAGAAAAATCGAATAAACAAATTTTTAGTCATACATTTAGGCCAAAATGTGTTCAGCCACATGTCTTTAGTAAAAAAAATGTCAATAAGCGTATATTGGTTTGCGCAAAAGTTATAGCGTTTACAAACTAGGGTACATTTTCTGGAATTTACACAGCTTTAAATTTGACTGCCTATCTCATTTCTTGAGGTGCTAAAATGGCAGGGCAGTACAAAACCCCCCCAAATGACCCCATTTTGGAAAGTAGACACCCCAAGGAAATTGCTGAGAGGCATGTTGAGCCCATTGAATATTTTTTATTTTTTTGTCCCAAGTGATTGAATAATGACAAAAAAATAAATAAAAAAATTACAAAAAGTTGTCACTAAATAATATATTGCTCACACATGCCATGGTTATGTGTGGAATTGCACCCCAAAATACATTCTGCTGCTTCTCCTGAGTACGGGGATACCACATGTGTGGGACTTTTTGGGAGCCTAGCCGCATACGGGACCCCAAAAACCAAGCACCGCCTTCAGGATTTCTAAGGGCACAAATTTTTGATTTCACTCCTCACTACCTATCACAGTTTTGAAGGCCATAAAATGCCAAGATAGCACAAAACCCCCACAAATGACCCCATTTTGGAAAGTAGACACCCCAAGCTATTTGCTGAGAGGCATGGTGAGTATTTTACAGCTCTCATTTGTTTTTGAAAATGAAGAAAGACATTTTTATTTTTTTTTCAATTTTCAAAACTTTGTGACAAAAAGCGAGATCTGCAAAATACTCAACATACCTCTCAGCAAAAAGCTTGGGGTGTCTACTTTCCAAAATGGGGTCATTTGGGGGGGTTTTGAGCCATCTGGGCATTCCATGGTCTCCGAAACTGTGATAGGCAGTGAGGAGTGAAATCAAAAATTTACACCCATAGAAATCCTGAAGGCGGTGCTTGGTTTTCGGGGTCCTGTACACGGCTAGGCTCCCAAAATGTCTCACACGTGGTATCCCCGTACTCAGGAGAAGCAACAGAATGTATTTTGGGGTGCAATTCCACATATAACCATGGCATGTTTGAGCAATATATCATTTAGTGACAACTTTTTGTCATTATTCAATCACTTGGGACAAAAAAAAATATTCAATGGGCTCAACATGCCTCTCAGCAAATAGCTTGAGGTGTCTACTTTCCAAAATTGGGTCATTTGGGGGGGTTTTGAACTGTCCTGGCATTTTATGCACAACATTAGTAAGCTTATGTCACACATCATCCACTCTTCTAACCACTTGAAGACAAAGCCCTTTCTGACACTTTTTGTTTACATGAAAACAGTTTTTTTTTTGCAAGAAAATTATGTTGAACCCCCAAACATTATATATTTTTTTTAAAGCAAAGACCCTACAGATTAAAATAGTGGGTGTTGCATTTTTTTTTCCACACAGTATTTGCGCAGCGATTTTTCAAACGCATTTTTTGGGGAAAAAACACACTTTTCTTATTTTTAATGCACTAAAACACACTATATTGCCCAAATGTTTGATGAAATAAAAAAAGATGATCTTAGGCCGAGTACATGGATACCAAACACGACATGCTTTAAAATTGCGCACAAACGCGCAGCGGCGACAAACTACATTCATTTTTAAAAGCCTTTACAGGTTACCACGTTAGATTTACAGAGGAGGTCTACTGCTAAAATGACTGCCCTCGATCTGACCTTCGCGGTGATACCTCACATGCATGGTGCAATTGCTGTTTACATATGACGCTAGACCGACGCTTGCGTTCGCCTTTGCGCAAGAGCAGGGGGGGGGACAGGGGTGCTTTTTTATTTTATTTTTTTATTTTGCTTTTTTATTTGATTTTTAAACTGTTCCTTCCATATTTATTTTTTTTTACCATTTTTATTGTCTCAGGGAATGTAAATATCCCCTATGATAGCAATAGGTAGTGACAGGTACTCCTTTTTTTAAAAAAAATCGGGGGGTTAGACCCTAGATCTTTCCTCTGCCCTCAAAGCATCTGACCACACCAAGATCAGTCTGATAAAATGCTTTCCCAATTGCCCAATGGCGCTGTTTATATCCGGGGGGGACGACATTCCCTCCCACTGCTTGTAAAAGCAGTCTAGAGGCTAATTATCTGCTAGGATTGCTTTTACATGAAAGCCGGCCGCTAGCTGAAAAGAATGATACCTAAACCTGCAGGCATCATTCTGGTATAAACATTCAAAGTCCAGCAACATACCAGTACGTTGCTGGTCCTTGTTGGACATGTATTGTAATCTTTTTTTCATGCAGCCTGTTGGCTGAACGAAAAAAAGAGATTGATTGGTGGGTATGCCCACCATTAGAATACCTCCCTTCATCCACCCACTTCTAATGATGGGCATACATGCACCATTTATATATGCCGAAGCATGGGGGCATCCTCCCGCAAAAAAGTTATGCCGCACACACACGGTCGGACTTTTCCACGGGCAAGCCTCCGTCGGAATTTCGACCGTATGTATGCGGCATTAGGAGCAAAATCGCTCCACCGCCCCTGCTGCCCCCATGCTTCGGCATATATGCTCTTTTTTTTAACTGTGGTGGTGAAATCACCTCCTACAGCACTGGAGTCACGGCTTTATGTATCGTGGGAGCAAACGCTGTTGCTGTCAAGATAAATAAATCCGCGCTGCAGCTGAATGGCGCACCTGAAAACAAAAAATTACATACCTGAAAAGCAAACATTGCAGAATAGAATACAGTAAAAAAGAGCAGAACAATAGAGAGAAAATAGAGAGAGAGAGAGAGAGAACAATAAAACGACAACTATTTATTTAATTTTTATTTTATATTTTTTTTGTGTGTTTTGATTTGACGTTTTTTTTTTTTTTTTTTTTTTACACTTTTTTTTTGTAACTTTAACTGTAATGGTTCGGGTCTCTCAAAATGCGATGGCATCCTGGGAGACCCTGTGTAAGTGTGTCCTAGTCTGTGAAATGCTGTACCCTATGCTTTTGAGTGGAAGCGTTCAAAACATTCACCAAGGCAAAGACCAGGCTTGTCAGGACAGCGTGGACAATAATAACGGGTGTCACGCCTAAATCCGCGCTTGCTACAGACGCGACATCTTTTTTGGGGGGCTCGTTGGGTACTCTCTCGAGGACATGCGTATAATGCCTCTCATGCAGCCGGCTTACTGCATTTGGTAGGGGATGGTGAGGTGCAGAACCGCCTGGATACAGGAGTTCTGTGACTATCTCATCCTGGAATTTTAGGACAGATAAAGTCCCGCCTGAAGCTCTGTATAGCACATCAGCGTTCAGCAAAGCCAATTGGAATAAGGATAGAGACACTTTTTTGTACCAGCGTCTCGCCTTACGGTCAATTAGATACGGCGCCAACAACTGGTCGTTGAGGTCCACCCCTCCCATATTTTGGTTATATTCGTGGACACAGAGGGGTTTCTCCACAACACCAGTCGCCGTAGGAATTTGGACTGTCGTGTCTGCATGAAGGGAGGTAAGAAGGAAAACATTCTTATTGTCCCTCCACTTCATAGCAAGCAAGTTATTACACTTCAAGCAGGCTCTCTCCCCCAGCCTAAGACGGGCATCTACAAGCCGCTGGGGAAAGCCCCGGCGATTAGGTCGCACGGTGCCACATGCTCCAATCTGATGATCAAACAAGTGACTAAACAGTGGCACGCTCGTGTAATAATTGTCCACATACAAGTGGTACCCCTTTCCGAATAAGGGTGACACCAAGTTCCACACTATCTTGCCAGCGCTCCCTATGTAATCCGGGCAGTTGACCGGCTCAACCTGACTATCTTTTCCCTCATAAACCGTAAAGCTCCATACATAGCCTGTTGCCCTGTCACAGAACTTATAGAGCTTGACCCCATATCTGGCATGCTTGCTGGGAAGGTACTACTTGAAAGACAAGCGGCCAGAAAATTTAATCAGGGACTCATCAACGCAGACAACTTGATAGGGAATAAACAAGGCTGCAAAACGTTCGTTGAAGTGGTTTATGAGGGGCCGAATTTTGTAGAGCCGGTCGTATTCAGGGTCTCCACGTGGACGACAAAGTTCATTGTCGTTGAAGTGCATGAACCGCAAAATCTGCTCGTATCGTTTCCTGGGCATGGAGGCAGAGAACACGGGCATGTGGTCAATTGGGTGTGTGGACCAATAAGCACGCAATGACGGAAATTTATGTGTGCCCATGTTGAGGGAAAGGCCCAGAAAGGTCTTAAATTCGGAAACCGTAATTGGTTTCCCAATCTTTGGCAATGGAAGGCAACTGGGGATTAGCGGCGATGAATTGACCAGCATATAAATTACTCTGGTCCACAATTGATCTATAGAGATCTTCCGTGAAAAACAGCGAATAAAAATCAATTGGCATAAAATCAGCTGTTTCCATCTGAATACCGGGTTGGGCAGTGAATGGGGGGGAAGTACGGGTTCTGCAGAAGTGGTGGGGACCCAATCAGGATAGGCGAATTCTGCAGGATGGGCACAACGGTCCTGCCTTTGTCTTCTTCTTGGTGGCAGCGGGACACTACTTGTGCTTGCCAGCTTGAACTGCACTTATGGGACTAGCCACGTCACCACGTGATACTGCAGTGCTGGATGTACGCCCAGGCTGTACTAGGCCGCTGGTGCTTGCCAATTCACCAGAAGGAATAGCGGCACTAGTACTACCCTGCTCCATGATACGAGAGACCTGCGGTTCTTGCTCCTCAACAACAGCAGAAGATCGGGATCGGGTATGCCTGACCTTAGCAGGGACCTCACCTTCATCGTCAGAGCTATCTGACGTGGAGCCGCTGACTTAACTGTCTTCTATGGGAAGATATTCTGAGCCTGAATCTGACAGATGCGTGACCTCCTCTTCACTATCTGTTATGCTCAGAATCTCTTAGGCCTCTTTACTAGTGTACCTTCGATTTGCCATTTTGGGCTCCAAATTTAGGGGTACACTAGTAAGATTCACAGGTAAAAAAGCACCTGACTGTCAGAAAATGTATCAAACGCTTAAAAAAAACTGTTAGCGATCACAGGGATCAGGACTGTCTCTGCGAACGCTGCAGTTATGTGTTTTGTGTTTGGTAAGTGACAGTGATCGATCAATACTGCACTTGGGTGGGCTGGGCTGGGCGGAGGGGCTAAACGCAGGTGCTATCAGGTATCTGGGCTGATCTCGCTAACACTGCGTTTTTGGGAACCCTAAACTGCTGGGGACGCTAGTATAGATCTGATCAGATCAGATACTATACCACTAAGGGAGGTGTATGCTTTGCGCGTGGGTATTAGCGCTACTGGCACTAACCTAACGCTGCCTGGGGCGACGCAGACCCTCTCTAGCGCTAAAACCTAATTGATCTCACCCGCCGGGCGATCAGGGGATTAAACCTTTATTGGGTTATATATGGCAGGTGCCCTGATGCTATAAAAAGCAAACTAACCAACCAGCGTCACCCGTAACCTTTATATGGTGATCAATGGTGAAAGGGTTAACTAGGGGCAATCAGGGGGTTAAAACCTTTATTAGGTTAAATATGGGGGTACCTGACGCTATATAAAAACCTGACGGGTAACCTAAAAAACAAAATAACTAACTGGCTAACCAGTGTCACCAGTAAAACTTATACGGTGATCACTGGTGAAAGGGTTAACTCTAGGGGCAATCAGGGGGTTAAAATAATATATGGGGCTACTTGACGCTATAAAAACCTGCGGCGAACCTAAAAAAAAAATAACTGGCTATCTAGGGCACCAGCGACACAAATACAGCGATCGGAAAAACGATCGCTTAGTGACGCTGGAATTAGGGGGTGAAAGGGTTACCTGGGGGGCGATCAAGGGGTTTAACCTTTATTAGGGGGGGGGTTAGGGGGCTACCTTTGACCTAAAGGGGCCTAAACCTAACTGCCCTGCAACTTTACTGTCACAGATGACACTAAATGCAGTGATCAGTAAAATAAATGATCACTGCAATCAGTGACACTGTGACTGGGGGGTGATCTGGGGGTGACTGGGGGGGTGAAATGTGTGCCTACGTGTCAGTGGACTGTTGGTGCACTAACCTGCGTCTTCTCTCCTCGGCGCTGCGGAAGAAAAGACCGCCGCGAGGGGAGATGACATCACTTCCTCTGCCTGTGTTTACATTACACAGGCAGAGGAAGATTTTCATTCGCCAGGAGCGATCGCGAGGGGGTGGCCGGAATCGAACGGCCGTCCCCTCATCCCGGATCGCTCCCCAACGGATAACGACCGCTCACTGTATAGAAGGGGGGTCCGATCGGACCCCCCAACTATACAAAGGCAATCATGTACACTGTACGTGATTGTGCCTGTCGGTGCCATTCTGCCGACGTATATATACATTGAGTGGTCGTTAAGTGGTTAATCCTCTTGTATTTTATTGTATTGTAACTGTATTGTCTCCCTTTTATAATGTAAAGCGCTGCATAAACTGTTGGCGCTATATAAATCCTGTATAATAATATTCTTATTGGGGATTATGACGAACAGGCAAAGCTTCTGGTGAAAAGGTTTTAAGAGAAGGGCTACACAGAGAATAGTCTTGAGCCAGTCAAAATATATGTAAGGAATATGAAGAAAGAACAATTGTTGGAAGATAATAATCAGAGATGGCAAGGAGATGATCGTAATTTTGATGTGGCGTTCATAACAGGATTCAGTAGACCATATAGAACACTGGAGAAAATGATGAAGAGGCATCAGCCTATTTTGAAATGAGATACCATATTGGCAAACATATTAACCGATAGACCCAAGTTTATTTATACAAAAGTCCCAGACCTTAGGAAATGCTTGGTGCATAATGTAGTGCAGTGGTCATCAACCCTGCCCTCAAGGCTCACTAACGACCTAGGTTTTATGTATTACCTTGGGGAGATGCAGACTAGAATACTGCAATCACTGAGTAGCAAATTATATCACCTGTGATGTATTTCAGTTATCTTGCAAACCTGCCCTGTTAGTGGGCCCTGAGCACAGGGTTGATGACCACTGATGTAGTGGACCCACCTAGAACAAAAACACATTTTTAGTGAGTTAAAGGGATATTTGCAAGTGCCAGAAATGTTTGCCTTGTAGGGTAAGCCAACGGCAACATAAAATAAAGGTGATTTTGAATCCACATTAACTAGGAAACAATATAGGATACAGAAGTTCATTACTTGCTCCAGCACATGTCACTTACGTTATTGAATGCCCATGTCAACTCCACTATGTGGGGAGAACTACCAGGCAACTCTCCACTAGAATTAGAGAACATATTAAGAATATCAAAAAAGGGTTTAAAAAACAGTCTAGACCCTTCAGTGAAGCACACCATTGTGACCTCAGTAGTTTAATTTTCTATGAAATGTATAGGATCACAGAGCATTGGCGGAGTAGTAATATGAAAACTCAGGTTTCCCAAAATGAAACCAAATGGATTCGTGAACTGGAAATGTTGGCTCCTGGAGGTCTTTCCATTGAAATTGTCCTCAATTGCTTTATTTTCAATTATTAAATGTCCCATTTGCCTTAGTCTACACTATTTTAATTATTTTTATATTTTTTTTTAACCACATATTTATCATATGTTTTAGAACTGCATTGGCATCTTTTTTGACACATGCTTAGGAATACCTTTTTATACATATAAATAATCTAAGTGGAAGAGGTAGTCCCCACTGGTACATAGAGGGACAATGTTTTGTTTCCCTCATTTAGTAGATTTAATATGGAGAATTACCATGGGACACACAGGGTTAATATTGTGTTTCCCTCATTTGGGCATTCTAATCTGTGTTTACATTAAAAAGACTGTTCATGGTAATAGGTACTGTACAGTTTGTAATGGGATCAGTGTTGTATGGTCTACACATGTTCGTCTAGGGCTCCAGCATTATGGCCGCCGATCTTGTGTATCGGCATAGTATATAAAGCTAAAAGTAAGGCAATATGGCAGACACCAATATGTGAGGAGAACTACCAGGCAATTCTACTGGAATTAAAGAATATAATGTCCAAAAGGGGTTTAAAAAGCACAGTCTATCTAGACACTTCGGGGAAGTATACCATTGTGACCTCAGTAGTTTATTTTTCTATGCAATATATAGGATCACACAACATTAGAGGGGTAGTAATAATTCTGGTTGCACAATATAAAACCAACTGGATACATTAACTGGAAATGTTGGCCCCTGGAAATTGAAATTGATCTCAATTGCTTTATTTCCAATTATTAAATGTCCTATTTCCCATAGTTTTTTATAATGGCTTTTTAGACTATTTTATTCTTCTTATATATTTTTTTAACCACATATTTAGCATATGTATTCGAACTGCATTGGCATCTTTTTTGGCACATGCTTATGAATACGTTTTTATACATGTTAATAATCTAAATTGAAAAGATAGTGTCAGGGTTGAGTTCACCTGCTGGGGCACTGAGGTTCACATTGCCAATGGCTGCATTTCCAGTGTCCACCAGCAGGTGTCTCCCAAAAGCCAGCAGGTTCTGATCAGCCACACCTGACTCCAGCTGCCAGGTGGATACTTAAGGCTGCTCCTCCCTTCCTCCAGCGCGTCACTATCCTGTCTGATCGTCTCCTTGCTACCAGATTGTGCCTGATACCTTTCTGAACCTTCCCTTGTCCTGATCTGTCCTGCACCCCTATGCCTTGTTCTATGCCCTTTTACCCAGTTGTGTACCCTTCCTTGCATCCCTGTTGCTTTTGTCCCTTAGTTGTAGATATTGTATATAGATAGCAGTTAGGTTTATTAGTTATTCTTTTTCTTGTTTGCTGGAGTGGTTTATGCTTTCACTGGTTGCTGTGTATGTTTATTTGTGTGTGTTCACTGTAAATAAATATCACTTTAATTGTATATATCCTTTGTTTGGTCTTGGTTCCTTGGTGTAGCTACGTGTCTGGTCACCTTAGACGCTGATCCTGACAGTCTCTATTGGTACATAGAGGGGCAATGTTTTGTTTCCCTCATTTAGTAGTTTTAATATGGAAAATTACAATGGGACACAGAGGGTTAATTACATGTCTGTCTTGGGCTCTGTCTCGTATGTATCGGTGATTGCTAGGTGAGGGGATAGTATATAGAGGTGGAAGTGAGGCAATTTGGCACCGCTCCTGATGACATCACGATGATGAAACCTGTTGGGCGGGGCTATTGGCTCACTTGCTGTATCGAGCTGTGGAACGTAGAAGCATTACGGTCATCACCAGCCTCTTAACAAATTTCTGACCGCCCTATAGCACATTTACTGCTACAGGGCGGCGGCTCTGCGCAGGATCACGTATAAATAAGTGAACTCCGTGCTCCCTTTGTGATCCCGAGCCAGGGGCACACGCCCGCCAGCATGGGGGTGCTGTGATTTGATCCAGCACCGACCAGTTAACAGCTCCAGGCCAATGATTTATGGCCTGGATCTGCTGATCGGTTCTGAGAAATCACATATCTACATTGCACAGGAAATTGTCATCTTCTCTCCTGGAGTCTTCGGACATCTTCTGATCACATAGTTGGGCACATTTAACCCCTGCCCCCCCTGTTAACCCTTTCACTCCCTGTCAGTGTCACTTGGTGAACTGATTTTTTGCTGATCATTGTATTAGTGTCACTGATGATGCTAGATAGCATAAGCGGCAGTCCCTGTCAGCATCAGAGTACCCGCCATATATTGCCTAATAGTTTTAAACCCCTGATTGCCCTCCCCGGTTAACCTTTTCACTGCCCTGTCAGTGTTAGTACAGTGTACAGATCTTTATGATTACTGTATTAGTGTCACAGGTGACGCCAGATGGCATTAGCGTCAATTCCAGACGGCGTCAGTTTGGCCCCCACGTATTCACAAATACATTTTAACTTTTTGATTGCCAGTAAAACTCACACACACACTATACACCTCCATTAGTAGTATAGTGTCTGGATAAATATCTTTGATCAGATCATAACTATACTAGCGTCCCCAATAATATAGTGTTCCCATAAACGCAGCGTCAGCCCCGACACCTGCAACCGTCTGCGTTTTAGCACTCTGACCCCCTCCTAACAATTGCAGGGTCAGTAGATCACTGTCACTTCTGATACACAGCACACAAAACTGCAGCATTAGCAGAGCCAGGCCTGATCTCTGCTAGCTCTAGCAGGTAAAATTGTTTTGTAGTGGTTCAAACAGTCCTTGACAGCCAGGTGCTTTTTTTTTTTTTTTTTTTTTTTTTTTTTTAACTGTGAGTCACACTAGGTACCTAAAAGATTTAGTGGACAAAATGTTGAACGAAAGGTACACTAGTGAAGAGGCCTACAGGATACTGAGCATGACAGATGAGAGTGATGGGGAGTCCTCACTGTCAGAATTAGGCTGAGTACGCAAACCTGTAGAGAGCAGCGGTACCCTGACAGATAGATCCGACGACGGAGAAGAGGTCCCTGCTAAGTTCAGGCATACCCGACCCAGTTCCCTGGTTGCTGAAATGGTGCAATTGCATGATGATTCTCGTATGCAGCAGAGTGCCAGTACTAGTGCCGCTCTACCTTTTTGTGAACTGGCGAGTACCAGTGGCCTAGTACAATCCTGGTCATAGACAAACCAGCACTGCAGTAACACTTGGTGACGTGGCGGGTCCCATAAGTGCAGTTCAAGCTGGGTGCGGTGGCTAGAGCAAGTAGTATCCCACAGCCACCAATAATTCAAAGGCAGGCCCATAGTGCCCTTCCTGATGAGCTTGCAAATCCTGATTGGGAGCCCACAGATTCTGCAGCACCTGTTTTTCCCCCATTCCCTGCCCAACACAGAATTCTGAAGGAAACAGCAGATTTAACCTCCCTTTTTTTTTTAGCTGTTTTTCACGGAAGATCTGTTCAGATTAATTGAGGACCAAAGCAATTTATATGACAATCAGTTTATCACCATTAACCCAAATTTTAATCTTACCAGACAAATTGCATGGAAACAAATCACTGTTTCTGAATTTAAGACTTTTCTGGGCCTAACCCTCAACATGGGCATTACTAAAAAATGAGTTGCGGTCATATTGGTCCACACACCCGGTTCATCATATACGCGTGTTCTCTGCTGCCATGGCCAGGGGGTAGATACAAGAATATAATGCAATTTATGCATTTCAACGACCATAAACTCAGTCGTCCTCAGGGTGACCCTGAATATGATCGGCTCCACAAAATTCGGCCCCTTATAAATCACTTGAACCAAAAATTTGCTGTTTTGTATACTCCCCAACAAGCTGTCTGCGTAGATGAGTTCCTTATTACGTTTTCTGGCCGCCTTGTTTTCAAACAGTTTCTCCCCAGCAAGCATGCCAGATATGGGGACAAAATGTATAAGCTCTGTGACGGCAGCAGGCTATACATTGACTTTGTGGCAAGACTGTTTGGGACTTGATGTCTCCGTTGTTCCGTAAAGGGTACCATTTGTACGTGGACAATTTTTATACAATCGTGCCACTTTTACAGATTGGCTGCTGGGGCACCATGCGACCTAATTGTCAGGGCTTCCCCCAACGCCCATTAAATACCGACTTAGACAGGGAAAGAGAGCCTGCTTGAAAAGTAAGGAATTGCTTGCAGTAAAGTGGAAGGACAAACGGAATGTTTTTGCCCTGCCTTCTATTCACACAGACACGACAATCCAAACTGCATCGGTGACTGGTGTTGTTGAGAAGCCCCTCTGTGTCCACGACTACAACCTTAAGGGGTGGACTTCAATGGATGATGGGGCCGTACCCAATTTCCCGGAAGGCCAGACGCTGGTACAAGTGTCTGTATATTTATTCCAACTGACTCTTTTCAACGGTTATCTACTATACAAAGCGTCAGGAAAAAATGGATCCTTTCTAAAATTCCAGGAAGAGATAGTCACAGCCCTTTGTATCCAGAAGGTGCTGTGCCTCAAGCTCCCGAACCAGATGCAGTGAGCTGACTGAATGAGAGGCATTTTCGGGGTGCCATTCCTGGCTCCCCCAACCCAAAAGTCACCCCAAAAAAAAAAGTGCCTAGCAGACAGAATAAGAAGACACCCACTTTTTTTTGTCCCTCCTGTCCTTGTTTCTGCCTCAAGGACTGTTTCTGTTGCTACCACACACTAGTGGAGTATTCGTATAAGGTACAGCATGGCACAATTTAGTGCATACATTCACACAGGGTCTTGAAAGATGTTAAATAGCCAGGAAACTTGCTATCGCATTTTGAGAGACCCTAGCCTGGAACGTTGAAAGTTTTTTTTTTTTTTTTTTTTTTTACAGTTACAAAAAAGTGTAAAAAAAAAACAACAACCACTTAACGACCGCCCACTGTAAATATACGTCGGCAGAATGGCACCGACAGGCAGAATCACGTACATATACGTGATTGCCTTTGTATAGTTGGGGGGTCCGATCGGACCCCCCTTCTTTACAGTGGGTGGTCGTTTTACCTTCGGGAGCGATCCGGCATGAGGGGACGGCCGTTCGATTCCGGACACCCCCTCTCGATCGCTCCCAGCGAATGAGAGCTTCCCCTGCCTGCTAGGCAGGAGGAAGTGATGTCATCTCCTGCGGCGCTCACATATACCGAGCGCCGTACAGGAGAAGATGCAGGTTAGTGCACACAACACTACACTGACACCAGGACATATAGGCACATAAATCGCCCCCCCAGATCACCCCCCAGCCCCCAGTCACAGTGTCACTGATTGCAGTGACCATTTATTTAGTGATCACTGCAATCAGTGACATTTGTGACTGTAAAAGTGTCACTACATTTAGTTTTAGGTCCAGTGTAGCCCCCTAACCCCCCCTAATAAAGGTTTAACCCCCTGATCACCCCCCAGATAACCCTTTCACCCCCTAGCACCGCCGTCGCTAAGCAATCATTTTTCTGATCGATGTCTTAGCGTCGGCGATGCTGATCGGTAGCCAGTAATTTTTTTTAGGTTCGCCGCAGGTTTTTATAGCGTCGGGTACCCCCATATATTACCTAATAAAGGTTTAACCCCCTTGATCACCCCCCAGGTAACCCTTTCACCCCCTAGCACCGCCGTCGCTATGCGATCATTTTTCTGATCGATGTCTTAGCGTCGGTGATGCTGATCGGTATACAGTAATTTTTTTTAGGTTCGCCGCAGGTTTTTATAGCGTCAGGTACCCCCATATATTATCTAATAAAGGTTTAACCCCCTTATCGCCCCCCAGGTAACCCTTTCACCCCCTATCACCACTGTCGCTAAGCGACCGTTTTTATGATCGTTGTCTTAGTGTCGGTGATGCCGATAGGTAGCCAGTAATTTTTTTTTAGGTTCGCCGTCAGGTTTTTATATAGCGTCAGGTACCCCCATATATTACCTAATAAAGGTTTTAACCCCCTAATTGCCCCTAGTTAACCCTTTCACCAGTGATCATCATATAAGTGTTACAGGTGACGCTGGTTAGTTAGTTTGCTTTTTATAGTGTCAGGGCACCCGCCGTATATAATCCAATAAAGGTTTAACCCCCTGATCGCCTGGCGGGTGATATCAATTAGGTTTTAGCGTCAGAGAGGGTCTGCGTCACACCCCAGGCAGCGTCAGGTTAGTGCCAGTAGCGCTAACACCCACGCGTGAAGCATACACCCCCCTTAGTGGTATAGTATCTGATCAGCTCAATATCTGATCTGATCAGATCTATACTAGCGTCCCCAGCAGTTTAGGGTTCCCAAAAACGCAGTGTTAGCGGGATCAGCCCAGATACCTGCTAGCACCTGCGTTTTGCCCCTCCGTCCAGCCCAGGCCACCCAAGTGCAGTATCGATCGATCACTGTCACTTGCAAAACACAACACACATAACTGCAGCGTTCGCAGAGACAGGCCTGATCCCTGCGACTCCAGTGCTGTAGGAGGTGATTTCACCATTACAGTTAAAAAAAAAGCATATATGTCGAAGCATTGGGGCAGCAGGGGCGGAGGAGTGATTTTGCTACTAATGTCGCGTACATACGGTCGAAATTCCGACGGAGGCTTGCATGTGGAAAAGTCTGACCATGTGTACGCGGCATAACTTTTGCGAGAAGATGCCCCCATGCTTCGGCATATATAAATGGTGCATGTATGCCCATCATTAGAAGTGGGTGGATGAAGGGCGGTATTCTAATGGTGGGCATACCCACCGATCAATCTTTTTTTTTCGTTCAGCCAACAGGCTGCATGAAAAAAAAGATTACAATACATGTCCAACAAGGACCAGCAACGTACTGGTATGTTGCTGGACTTTGAATGTTTATACCAGAATGATGCCTGCGGGTTTAGGTATCATCTTGGTATCATTCTTTTCAGCCAGCGGCCGGCTTTCATGTAAAAGCAATCCTAGTGGCTAATTAGCCTCTGGACTGCTTTTACAAGCAGTGGGAGGGAATGTCCCCCCCCCTGGATATAAAAAGCGTCATTGGGAAATTGGGAAAGCATTTTATCACACCGATCTTGGTGTGGTCAGATGCTTTGAGGGCAGAGGAAAGATCTAGGGTCCAATAGACCCCAGTTTTTTCAAAAAAGAGTACCTGTCATTACCTATTGCTATCATAGGGGATATTTACATTCCCTGAGATAACAATAAAAGTGATAAAAATAAATAAATATGGAAGCAACAGTTTAAAAATAAAAGAAAAAAGAAAAATTAATAATAATAAAAAAAAAAAAGAACCCCTGTCCTGCCCTGCTCTTGCCCAATGGCGAACGCAAGCGTCGGTCTGGCGTCATATGTAAACAGCAATTGCACCATGCATGTGAGGTATCACTGCGAAGGTCTGATCGAGGGCAGTAATTTTAGCAGTAGACCTCCTCTGTAAATCTAACGGGGTAACCTGTAAATGCTTTTAAAGGCTTTTAAAAATGTATGTAGTTTGTCGCCAATGCGCGTTTGTGCGAAATTTTAAAGCATGTCGTGTTTGGTATCTATGTACTCGGCCTAAGATCATCTTTTTTATTTCATCAAACATTTGGGCAATATAGTGTGTTTTAGTGCATTAAAATTAAAAAAAAGTGTATTTTTTCCCAAAAAAATGCGTTTGAAAAATCGCTGCGCAAATACTGTGTAGAAAAAAAAAATGCAACACCCACCATTTTATTCTGTAGGGCCTTTGCTTTAAAAATATATATAATGTTTGGGGGTTCAACATAATTTTCTTGCAAAAAAAAATATGTTTTCATGTAAACAAAAAGTGTCAAAAAGGGCTTTGTCTTCAAGTGGTTAGAAGAGTGGATGTAAGCTTCCTAATGTTGTGTATAAAATGCCAGAACAGTTCAAAACCCCCCCCAAATGACCCCATTTTGGAAAGTAGACACCCCAAGCTATATACTGAGAGGCATGTCGAGTCCATGGAATATTTTATATGTTGACACAAGTTGCGGAAAAAATACAATTTTTTTTTTTTTGCACAAAGTTGTCACTAAATGATATATTGCTCAAACATGCCATGGGCATATGTGGAATTACACCCCAAAATACATTCTGTTGCTTCTCCTGAGTATGGGGATACCACATGTGTGAGACTTTTTGGGAGCCTAGCCGCGTACGGGACCCCAAAAACCAAGCACCGCCTTCAGGCTTTCTAAGGGTGTCAATTTTTGATTTCACTTCTTACTGCCTATCACAGTTTCGGAGGCCATGGAATGCCCAGATGGCACAAAACCCCCCCAAATGACCCCATTTTGGAAAGTAGACACCCCAAGCTATTTGCTGAGATGTATTGTGAGTATTTTGCAGATCTTGCTTTTTGTCACAAAGTTTTGAAAATTGAAAAAAAAAGAAAAAAAAAATGTTCTTTCTTTATTTTCAAAAACAAATGAGAGCTGTAAAATACTCACCATGCCTCCCAGCAAACAGCTTGGGCTGTCTACTTTCCAAAATGGGGTCATTTGGGGGGGTTTTGTGCTATTTTGGCATTTTATGGCCTTCAAAACTGTGATAGGTAGTGAGGAGTGAAATCAAAAATTTGCGCCCTTAGAAATCCTGAAGGCGGTGCTTGGTTTCCGGGGTCCCGTACGTGGCTAGGCTCCTAAAAAGTCCCACACATGTGGTATCCCCGTACTCAGGAGAAGCAGCAGAATGTATTTTACAGCTCTCATTTGTTTTTGAAAATGAAAAAAGACATTTTTTTTTTTTCAATTTTCAAAACTTTGTGACAAAAAGCGAGATCTGCAAAATACTCAACATACCTCTCAGCAAAAAGCTTGGGGTGTCTACTTTCCAAAATGGGGTCATTTGGGGGGGGTTGTGCCATCTGGGCATTCCATGGCCTCCGAAACTGTGATAGGCAGTGAGGAGTGAAATCAAAAATTTACACCCATAGAAATCCTGAAGGCGGTGCTTGGTTTTCGGGGTCCTGTACACGGCTAGGCTCCCAAAATGTCTCACACGTGGTATCCCCGTACTCAGGAGAAGCAACAGAATTTATTTTGGGGTGCAATTCCACATATAACCATGGCATGTGTGAGCAATATATCATTTAGTGACAACTTTTTTTTTTTTTTGTCATTATTCAATCACTTGGGACAAAAAAAATATTCAATGGGCTCAACATGCCTCTCAGCAATTTCCTTGGGGTGTCTACTTTCTAAAATGGGGTCATTTGGGGGGGGTTTTGTACTGCCCTGCCATTTTAGCACCTCAAGAAATGAGATAGGCAGTCATAAATTTAAAGCTGTGTAAATTCCAGAAAATGTACCCTAGTTTGTAAACGCTATAACTTTTGCGCAAACCAATAAATATACGCTTATTGACATTTTTTTTACTAAAGACGTGGCTGAATGCATTTTGGCCTAAATGTATGACTAAAATTGAGTTTATTCGATTTTTCTTATAACAAAAAGTAGAAAATATCATTTTTTTTCAAAATGTTCGGTCTTTTTCCGTTTATATCGCAAAAAATAAAAATCGCAGAGGCAATCAAATACCATTAAAAGAAAGCTCTATTTGTGGGAAGAAAAGGACGCAAATTTCGTTTGGGTACAACATTGCATGTCCGCACAATTTACAGTTAAAGCAGCGCAGTGCAAAATTCTGAATTCACCTCTGGTCCTTTAGCTACCAAATGGTCCGGGGCTTAAGTGGTTAAACAATAATCTAAAATGGTTCTTATGAGTTAATGTTCTGTTCTTGGTGTTTTACTGAACTGTATACTATACTGCTATACTGTAATGTTTTATTGTTACTGTGTTTTATTTTTAACCATTGTTTGCTTTGCAGTTACGCCATTCAGCTGCAGCACTGTTTATTCTGACAGCAACAGGGATTGCTTTCAGCATACATAAATCAGTGACTACAGAGCTGTAGGAGGTGATTTCACCACTGCAGTTAGAAAAAAGTATATATGCCAAAGCATGGGGGCTGGGGTGGACAGCGGACGCTGCTGGATTTTGGGCGTTTATGCCAGAAAGATGCCTGCAGGTTTAGGAATTATCTTGGTATTGTTTTTTTCAGCCGGCGGTTGGCTTTCATGTTAAAGCAATCCTAGTGGCTAACTGGTCATCAATAGAATCCATAGGCTACCCTTTGGGGCCAGCCTGAGACTCCATCTGTGAAAAAGTGGTTTCAAAAAATATCAGAGGTTCATCTCATGGAAGAAATTACTCATCGAAACAAGGACACTTTTCAACGACATATTTTTACTTGGACTCCGTGGATGGAGTTCAAGGACACTATAATCTACAGAGAGACACTGGCACAATCTCATTGAGATCCAGTCCATAAATACTGAATAAGTTAATTACATCTTTAGGTTGAACCCTAGGGGCTGTTGCTGGACCTATTCCTTAAAGAGTCTAAAATATATTGAGACATATATATTATTGGATACTATGCATGCCGGCCTATCCCCCTCCCCTTTTCTTTTTACATTTTTTTTTTTTTGTCATTAACAATTAGAGATAAGATTTAATAAAACTTAAATTATTTATGTTTAAAGCACAGAGAAAAGGATGGAGACATATAAATTTCTCCCCCCCTCTTTTTTTTTTTTTTCTCTCCCACACATAAGTTTGGTCACTTTTTTTAATATAACCAACTGTAGATTAATCTCTCAGTTCCTTAAATAGTCCAATAGATTTTAACACTAGGATTTTAGTTAGAAGTAATCCTGGGAATCACTTCATTTTAAAGGATAACTAGGGTATTAGCACTAGAACTTCACTACACAAGATATTGGGGGGAGAAAGAGGGGACTTTACTCCCCCCCCCCCCCCCCCCTTACACAACCTTTCACTTTTTTTTTTTTTTTCTCTCTCTTCCCTCATATATTGGCGGGGGCACTTGTTGACCTGGTTACATTTTACCCCTATATACATGTTTTGTCACTTTATTCACACAGTCACTGGTAAATTTATTTTACAGTCATTTATATAGCCCATTGGTGGATTTTAATATTGGTTGGGGGTTTTTCCTTTCTCATCTAGTTTTGAAGAAATTTTTGGAATCACTTTTTGTCACTTTACACTATGGATTCTCACTTAAAAGGACACTAATATTAGAGATCTAATATATAATTAAATCATAAAACACTCAGGAGGATATTCCCTCCTTCCCCCTCTATTCCCCTCTTTTCACTCCCCCCCCCCCTTTTTTATTTTTTATTTTTTTTCTTCTCCTCCTCTTTGGGGAAATGTTGAGACTGTATATGTGTTCTATGTATTGTAAAGTGTATGATATGTTGTTGAAAAATTAATAAAAAAGATAATAAAAAAAAAAAAAAAAAAAGAATCCATAGGCTCCCCAAACCGCCATTCCTGCCTGACCCACCATTCCTTAACATTTATTTCCTTCATGTGAAAGAACAACTTATGCAAACAGCGAGATCCATGGGGACTCTACCCAATCCTTATTCCCAACTGCAGCTCTTTGCAGACCTGTCCCAGCACACACTGCAAAGCCGTAGACGGCTCAACACGATTATGAAAGCCTTACGCAATCACCACTAACAGTATCAATGGATCGCACCTGCGAAAATGCTAATTATGCAAAATGGCACTAAACATGTGGTGTCTTCACTTCAACATAAATATTCTGCAGAGATGGAATATTATCCCTGACACATCTACATCCACACCAATGGAGCAGAGTGTGGGAGAGACCATTTAATCCCATCCATTACCTCAGCGCACTAACAAACTTCGACCTCGTCAATAAGCTGTCGCGGGAAAGTTCACCCCAAGTCTGCTTCCCCAGCGAGTGGCCCATATAGGCTGTTGGAACTCTTTACCCCATTGTTCAGTTTCCTGTGGACAGGCTGTGCCAAATTTTTCTAGGAAAGTTACAGGACTGCTGTGCTCTCTTCCTTTTGTTTATTTTCTTCTTTTTAATTTTTTTTCTGTTTTAAGCTGCAATATACTACGTGGCTGCCTGAAATAGTTTTCAACTTTCCTGATACCTCCTAGCATCGATACCTGCTGACACATCTATATCCATTTGGCAAGAACCCTGACCTCGTCCTTTTGTAAGTAGCATTTACTAACCTCACGACTCCCACAGACCACACCAATCACACAACGTATGATTGGTGGGGTGGTTGATACTAAAGGATTTAACCACCCAGCAAAAAGAGTATCACTATGGAAATTAGCCAAACCCACTGCGGCATTCTGTGTGCACAAGAGACACACTTCCAAACAGATAAACCACCCACCTGTACTCTTTGGGTTGTTCTTTGAGCAGGGGTACCACGGAGGACTTCTGGAAAGTGCCTCGCATGCAGCTGGCTCACTGCATTTGCATTGGGATGTTGGGCCACAGCCCCGTCTGGAAACGGGCTGTGATGATCTCTTCCTGGATTTTAGGGAGGATCCAGTTTGTCCTGATGCTTTGTTTAGCACATAAGCGTTCAGCAGAGCCAATTGGAATAAATATACAGACACTTTTTTATACCAGCGTCTGGCCTTAAAGGCAATTAAGTACAGCGCCATCATCTGGTCGTGGAAGTCCACCCCTACCATGTTGAGGGGCTTCACAACAACCAGTCGCCATTGGAATTTCAACTGTTTATCTGCGTGAAGGGAGGACAGAATAAAAACATTCCGTGTGTCCCACTTCACTGCGAGCAAATTATTACATCTCAAGCAGGCCCTCTCCCGCCGTCTAAGTCGGGATTCTACTAGCCGTTGAGGGAGGCCCCGGCGATTAGATCGCACAGTGTTACATGTGCCAATTCCACAATCAAAAAGCATGTCACTTTTTAGTCACCTTGTGTAATAATTGTCCATGTACAAGTGGTACCCCTTTCCTAATGAGGGTGACACAAAGTCCAAAACAATCTTGCCAGCGTTCCCTATGTAGTTTGGAAAGTTGGGGGGCTCCACAGTGCTGTAATTTCCCTCGTAAACCCTAAAACTATAGGTCTAGCCTGTTGCCCTCTCACAGAGCTTATACAACTTGACCCCATGTCTGGCACGTTTGCTCGGAAAATACTGTTGGAAAGACAAGCGGGCAGGAAATTTTATCAGGGATTCCTCAACGCAGACAACTTGATCGGGAATAAACAAGGCTGCGAATTGGCTGAAGTGGTTTACGAGGGGCCGAATTATGTGAAGCCGATTGTATCCAGAGTCACCCCCCGAGGATGACAGAGTTCATTGTTCTTGAAATGCATGAACCGCAAGATCTGCTCGTATCTAGGCCTGGCCATAGAAGTAGAAAACACGGGCATATGGTGAATTGGGTCAGTGGACCAATATGACCGCAACCCACTTTCTAGTAATGCCCATGAGGAGGGATAGGCCCAGAAAGGTCTTAAATTAGAAAACCATAATAGGTTTCCATTCTCTGGCAAGGGTCAAATGGGGATTGGCGGCGATGAATTGACCAGCATACAAATTTCTTTGGTCCACAATAGATCTATAGATATCTTCCGTGAAAAACAGTGACTAAAAATTCCAGGTGGGCCAGTGAATGGGGGAAGTACTAGCGCTGCAGAAGTGGTGGGCTCCCAATCAGGATTGGCATATACAGCGGGAAGTGCTCTATGGGCCTGTGTTCAAACTCTTGGTGGCCATGGGGCACTACTTGTGCTAGCCACCGCACCAGCTTGAACTGCATTTATGGGACTCGCCAGGTCACCAAGTGTTACTGCAGTGCTGTTTTGTCTACGACCAGGATGTACTAGGCCGCTGGTGCTTGCCAGTTCACCAGAAGAATGAGCGGCACTAGTACTGGCTGTCTGCTCCATACGGGAGCCCTGCGGTTCTTGCACCTTAACAGACGAACGGGGGTCGGATACACCTGACCTTAGCAGAGACTACTACTCCGTCGTCAGAGCGATCTGTTAGGATGCCGCTGCTCTCTATCGTATACTGAGCCTGAATCTGACAGTGAGGCTTCCCCTTAACTCTCATCTGTCATGCTCAGCAATGTGTAGGCCTCTATTCAAAAAAATGACAAAATAGAAAATTAGACCATGTGGTATTATTCAAATTATCATATGCGGCGCTCCTATCAATATTTAAATTGATACGGTTCACTATTGTCCCAAAGACAAGGGTGTTTAAAGGTACACCAGGTGTATGTGATAAATCCTCAGGGCAAAGTTCGAATTATCACATGTAAAAATTATCACAATAACGTCTACGGAATGTGCACCTTCCTCCAGATCACTTCAAACATGTGTTTCAAAACTCCCCATAGGGATTGCACTCACCAGAAATCAGAAGGTAACAGGCTCATACGAACTCCAAAAGGAAATCCAAATGAGAGATGTCTCCTGCGTGTGTCCTTTTCATAGAGATATTCAAGCTTTCTCCAAAGATGGTGTTATGAGGAGAGAGAGAAAACTCCACATAGTATAGTCCAGTTAAAAAAAAAAAAAAACGTTATTTAAAAAAAAAAATTCAATATATATATCTCTTTACTCAGCTTATTTCCATAAAAAAGACAATTTAAAAACGTCTTTAGCCAACAGCAGCCTAGGTTCTTGCTAATCTGATAACTTGATGTTTCACAAGCCAAAATCAGTGAGTAGCTAGGGAGAAGATGGTTTGTCCCGTGTTGTATCTGCCTTAACTCACCGCTCTTCAGTTCGTCAGGTGATACTTCCAGTTTCTCAACCCAGTAGCTTGGAACGCACGGCGTCAATCGTCACTTCCGGTTGCCGTAAAATCACGCCCTGACGCGTTTCGTCATTACGACTTTGTCAAAGGGCATGATCTTACGTCGCGGCATGTCCAGATTTATTATGCGGTCAATTAAGGCCGTTTAACTCATTGAGTGCTGCCTGCCTTGAGTTGAAACAACTCGTGGTGCACATGGCAAGGAACAGCAATAGAGGACATATAGAATATATCAATGTTAAAATAAACTCTCGTTGGCTAACATCAAGTTATGATCATTACAATCTTAAAATTTCCATATCACCTCATAAAAATTCAAAATAAATTTTATATATATATATATATGTATGTGTGTGTATATATATATATATATATATATATATATATATATATATATATATATATATAATGAAAAAGAAGGTAAAAGAATAAAACAGATTGAATAATTAGTTTACACAAAACAGCGCTAAAAATTTAACTAAAAATAGACCCGTGGAAAAACCACTGAAAAGTCCAAATGTAGTAATGTGACAAACAGCCAGTCCAGAGAAAAAAACAGTGGGCATCAACAATGGTCCATGTGAGCACCTTCCATCACCAAAGACTTCAATTGCAATCCACCGCGTGATGAATAATCCCCTTAGGGGTTCACACTCACCAGAAACATAATATAAATGGGCCTTAAGTGAAAATGGTACATCAGCTACTCTGTTGTGGCTCGTCACTTCTCAGCAGGGTCCACCAGTGAAATGGGCTCCAATGCAGGTCATAAAATAACAGAAAATAGCAAACCAATAGTGTAATCCTGTTTATTTAAAACCCGTTTCCCATACAGCAGGAGACCCCTTAATCAAACTACGTACAATAACAAGCAGAAAAATGAGCAAAGAATGGCCCAGAGGGCGCTATCACCATATCCAGCCGTCACACGGAGCGTGTGTGTGTCCTTTCAGATCCTGCAGACACTTCCGAATGGACGCAGTGGACGGTGGAGCGCAGCCTTGGAGCGCAATCGTCACTTCCGGGTCGCGTGTAGCCGTGGTTACGCACTGACGCGTTTGGTCATCTGACTTCAACAGAGGGCGAAACGTGCCGGCGTACACGCGATCTTTAAATTACCATGCTCATAGAGTCAACACCAATCAGCGTCCTCGGCAACAGATGATAGGCGCTGGACACTGTCGCCTGATTGGACGCTGACGGAGCATAACTCAAACATAGAGCACGGAGGTGAATGGCAGAAGTAAAGTAAATGGTAACGGTGTTTTAATATAAGAAAACAAATCACATAAGAATAAATAAATCTCACCTAAAATCACCTAAAGTATAGAGTGATTAGAATAATAATTTAAAAACCATACAAATAGTAAAAATAGCATCACGATCTGTGACCATATAACTGTCAATTGCCTGACATCGCATATGGGAGAAAGCAGACAAAGGCACACACTTAGGTGTACAATATATCTTCTATTTATGGACAAGGAGAAGATAGTTGCAAATACATTATGCTGCATCCTATGTGACTAGCAATGTTAAGGGAGATTGGAAAACGCTTAATAAAACACAATCTCCATAATGACATGCAGTTAAATGAATGCAACATCAAGGGGCTATTGTAGCCAAAAGTAATATATCAATACAGATAACTGAAAATGTATCTGATTGTGGGTCACTGATATAAATAGTGGGATTAAGCAATACTATAAAAATGCTATAATAAAAACTATGACCAATTAATAAAAGACACTAGCCATAAGATAAGGAGAAAAAACTTAGTGTAAAAGACATAAAATAAATATAAATATGTCTTTAAAACTAACAATGATTTATGTATATTTAAGAGCTCTTGGTGGAGAGTAAAATATTCGGTGTACTCTTATAACGTAATGTTGCCTGGTTAACAAAACAATTGGAATATATGGATCAATAATCACTAATAAAACTATTTATATCCAGGTGAACATTTAACCCTTTCGGTGACAAGGTATCAATCAAGAAAATCCACTGGGTTTCACGTTTGGAGAGTTCTCGTACAAGATTTGATCCTCTCCAAAAGGGCTTGAGGTGATCGATGCCCCAAAATTTTAACCCTATAGGGTCCTGGTTGTGGTGAAGTTTTTAAAGTGTAGTGACACGTTATGGTCTTTGAAACCTATTTTAATGTTGGCTATATGCTCAGCAATACGGATCCCCAGAAGTCTCTTAGTCCGGCCAATATAGATCAGACCACACGGACATTGCAAAGCATACACTACATAAGGAGTATTGCAAGTGATAAATTCTTTTATCCTGAACTCCATATGATTAGAGGTAGACATAAATCTATCCAATGCTCTTATTGGTGTTCTGACCTCTCTGCATGCCCGACACTTTCTGCAGTAGAAGCCATCCTGGTCCCAGAAGAAGGGGGGTCTAGATGGAGGGTCAATAACTTTTTTACAATTTTATCAGCATAGTTGGGTGACCTTCTATATATGAATCCAGGATTATTCGGTAATGAAAGTTTCAATATCCTGTCCATTAATAGTACATGCCAATGGTTTGTGAAGATTGTTTCAACTTCCTTATACTGGGAATGGAAGCCTGATAAGAAACTCCATTCCTGGTTATTGGTGTTGGGTACCTGGATAGGTTCGGTAAGAAGATCGACCCTTGGAACAAGAGCAAATTCTTCGATGATCCGATCTAAAATTCCTTCATGGTAACCATTTTCCACAAACTTTTTCTTGATTATCAGGGCCTGTGATTGGAAGTCTTCAGTTTCTGTACAGTTTCTTATTATTCTGGTCAATTGACCCTTAGGAATATTTCTTAGCCATAAAGGGTGATGGCCACTCTGTATAGGGAGGTAACTATTGGCATCTGTGGGTTTGAAATAAACCGAGGTACCCAGTTTATTGCCACATCTGTATATATTGACATTGAGGAAATGAATATTGTTATCACTTATTTCACAGGTAAGTTTAATATTGTTGGTGTTATTATTCAATTCTTCCAAGAACACATGTAAGGAGGGCAATGATCCTGCCCAAATAACGATGAGATCATCAATATAACGTCTATACAATAAAAGTGCATCTCTTTTAACTGCAAAAATGGTTTTGTCCTCCCATTCACCCATGAATAGGTTAGCTATGCTAGGGGCGAACTTAGCGCCCATCGCAACTCCTCGTTTCTGTAGGTAGAAGTCACCGTTATACCAGAAATAATTGTGTCCTAAGCAAAAATCGAGAGCATTTCTTAGGAAGATCTTATGGTTATGTGTGATGTCATCTCTCTGACACAGGGCCCAATTTAGGGCTAACAGAGCATCATTATGCTGGATGATCGTATATAGGGAGAAGACATCCGCCGTCACCAAATATACTTCATTTTTCCCTGTTAGGTCTATTGTTTGTAGTAGGTTTTTTTGTATCCCGCAGGTAGGCCCTGGTCATGACAACACTTTTCTGGAGAAACACATCCAGATATTGTCCAACTCGTGCTGACACTGATCCTATACCGTTAACTATAGGTCTCCCAGTGGGGCATTGGACATCTTTATGGATTTTCGGTAGAGTATAGATTGTCGGTATCCTGCTGCTGCTTGGGATTAAAAATCTTCTTTCCTTATCTGTGAGCACCCACTTTGAATATCCAGATTCAATCAATATTTTAAGGTCAGATTCATACTATGCAGTGGGATCCTTCTCAAGTTTCTTGTACGTGTCATCGCTAGTGAGCATCTCATGTAGTTGTTTGATAGAAATCCTTAGTCAATAAAACAATTCCTCCTCCCTTTATCCGCTGGTCGTTTTATCAAATCCTTCCGTTTCTCCAACAATTCAATGCCCTGCTGTATATGGCGGGGGTTTACATCTTTTTTAGGGATCAAGCCTTCAAGATCACATAAAACTAAACCTTTAAAAACATCAACCTGTTGGTTTGCAGCGTTGAGAGGATTGAAAAGTGATTTGTTGCGAAGTCCGCTGTCAGTGGGTACAGATGCCAGATTAGTGGTTGGTTGAGAATTTTTATTTAAAAAATATTTCTTAATATTCAATTTCCTTACATATCTATGGACATCAATGAATACGTCAAACTTGTTGACTGGTCTCTTCAGACCACATTTCAGGCCAAGATGTAGAGTACAGCTAGCTTCATAGCTCAGCTTGATGCCCTGTTCATTGGCATTGAGCGAGACCAAGTAGTCTTCTAAAGATCCACGGTCTCCCTTCCATAGGAGGAGGATGTCGTCTATGTAACGAGCCCACAGAACCAATTCGGGTCTCTTGTGGGCATACACGACACCCTCCTCCCACTTGGCCATAAATAAATTGGCCAAGCTGGGGACAAATTTGGCCCCCATCGCCACACTCTTGGTCTGTAAATAAAACTATTCTGGGACCAGAAATAGTTGTGGGTAGTGGCAAACTTCAGAAGCTGCATGATAAAGTTGCGTTGGACATTCGACAAGCTAACACTCTGAGACAGGTAATACTCAACTGCCTCAAACCCCAAATCATGGGGTATGCACGTGTAGAGCAGCTACATCAGCAGTGATGAGAATCATGCCGTCCCGGAAGTCAACAGTTTGCAACAATCTGATGGTATCTCCTGTGTCCTTCAAATAGGAGGGCATGACTCTAACCAAAGGCTGCAGATGAAAATCAATATATCTCCCTCTATTAGCCGTGATCGAGTCAATCCCACTGACTATGGGATGGCCAGGGGGATTTACTGGGTCTTTGTGGACCATAGGCAAGTAGTAGATAGCGGGTATCCTTGGCACTACCGGCACCAGAAAACTCCTTTTCCTTTTTGTCCAAAATAGACAATGAGAAACCCTCATAAACCAGTTCTATGAGGGCTTTGTTATATTTTGAGGTGGGATTCGTTAAGATCGGCCTATAAGTGTCTGAATCACTAAGGATCTTGTCCATTTCTTTGACATAGTCACTCTTGTCCAGCACGACAATGGCGCCACCCTCGTCGGTCGGCTGGACGAATGATCAGATCCTTTTGTTCGCACAATTGTTTTAACCCTAACTTGATTTTGGGATTCGTGTGTATCCTCCTATTTGGTGACTTCTCAAGGTCTCGCAACACCAAATTGCGAAACACATTAATCGCCTGTGCTACAAACCCCCGGGGGATTGAATAAGGTGGGGTTTGACAACCCTGTATGGACATTGGCATCCTGAGGTGTGGAGGCGCTAATCGGAACATTAGAGGGATTCAAAAAGTGTCTCTGAATATTAAGCTTTCGTATGAACTTATGGACGTCAATAAATGTAGTGAACCTATTCATGGGTCTGGGAGGGACGTATTTCAGACCCTTATCCAGAACAAGGTTCTCCTCATCCGTTAAGATTACAGAGCTTAAATTAAAGACACCTGACCCTACCTTGTCCTTGGTCTTTTTGCTCTGGACCCTCCAACCTCCTCGGCCACCCCTTTTCCCTCTAGGCTTCCCAGGTAGTCTTGGGTGGCCCTGTGAAAACCCGAGGAATAAGGAGGTCCGGGGGGGGGTATTGATTATAATTATATGGGGACCGCGTAAACAAATCTTCCTCTCTTTCCCGGTCGCCATAAGAATCATAGTACCTATCCCTCACACTATTGTCATAAGGGGGGAAAGGTCTACTATAGGAATGAGTGGGAGTCCTATAGTGGCTGTCACGGTTGTCATAACCTCCCCGGCGAAAATCGTCGTAGTGGTCACGCCAACCAATACTGGCTCTCCTCTGGCTCTCATATTGATGAGAATCCCTAAGACGCCCAGACCCAGATGGATGAGGGTCTCTAAAATTACCTTGTTGGAAACCCCTTCCTCTGTTCCCGGGGCCCCTCCCCCTGGGTTGGGAAGGATACACCCCCTGAACATTAGGGACCAATGGTTTCAGTCTGGATTCTGAACTTTTGGGGGGCCCTACCCCCAGAGGTTGTGAATTAACTGAAGACCGCAATGGAACATTTTGGATAGGTAACTCAAAAGTGAGTGTTCTATCTACATTGCGGCTTTTTGATTGTATTATCTCCATCTCTGGATTGTCGTTAGTCGAAGCCAGAGATGCTTGAATTTTCTTCTGCCAGCCGAAAACAAGGTTAGACCTATAATCGGTAATATCTCTATTATACTTCTTTTGTTTTTTGAGTCTTTGTTCCTTCTCTTTTTCCAAGTGGTTTTTCAAACTTGTTGAGCGGGAGGTATACTCTAAAGAAGCCTTATATGGTGTTCATTTTTCCTTAAGTTCTTTGATCTCCTTGTCAATGGATGTTAATCTCAGTCTCTTCTTGTCTGTCAAAAAAATCAAAAGCTTAACCCCGGTTTCGTTGAAATACCAAAACCAGGAATCCATATCAGACTCTCCTTGTTGCGGAAAGACATCCCAGCGGAGGCCTCTTGGAACGATATTTTCCTTAACATACTGCTCCAAAAAGGCCGTGTCCCACTGGAGATGTAATTCAGTGGTCCTCAAGTTTTTGAGTCTAAGAAACATGCCACTGATTTCGGTGTCTGAACCGGTGGTGGTAAAAACATCAGTGTTCTGTAATCAAACACATCCATATTGACAAGCTCAAAAGTGCGTGAAGACAGCAGCAATATAAAAATAGTCAAAAGTGCATGAAAATAGGAAATAAATATTGCGCTAGTCAAAAAATAAATAGTGAAGCGGCTACATAAAATATGACTAATATTAAATGTATGTGAATGAAAATGTAGCACTAACAATGAAAAAGAGGCCAAAGAGTTTGTCTTAAAGTAAAAATAAATGTGGATAAAAAACTACAACAATAAAGTGAGTCCATAAACGTATCCGTGATAAAAACAAATCATATTTAAAGCCACACGTGAAACAATATGGATCATCACAACTTCTGAAGGTGAGGAGAGGTAGAATACCCTTACCGGAACAGGTGGATCTTTTATGTAGACAGGTATTATATTCCAGTCTTATTTTACTTTATACCACAGGTTTATCAATAAGAATAACGCTCATTCTTTTTTATCCACTAGATGGTTCTGGTGTTGCAGCTCATAGCACACCAGCCATCTAGTTGGCATTGGCAGGTTTAGTGTATAGCTGAATTTAATTAATGCCTTTTATTCTACTATGGAGTTGAGGCTAACGCTTCCCCCATGTTAAAAATATTTTTGTCAGTTGTTTAGGGCAGCGGTTTAATTACTTCTATTCCCAGTTTCTCGTCCAGCGCCGCGTGATTACGTGATGTTTACGACGCCAGTGGGCGTTGCTTGGTCACTCGCCGCTCGACGTACATGCTGTCCGCGCATGCCCACTTCTGGCTATGTGCTTCACCATCACACAGGACGGACCGGGTTCCCGCCCATCCCAGAAGGATGGGAGGAACCTGTGCGGTTCAAGCCTCACTCTGGTGCATGGCACTTCCTGCTATGTTTGTGTCATGTTCGCCGTGATCATTATGTCATTATTAGATCGCGGCGGACACCATTGTGACGGTAGGTGTTGGACAGAGTGATGTTGGACAGAGAGATGTTGTTATGCGGTGCAATCAGCTTATAGATCACCGCAACACATAGTATTAGCTTCCCTGGCTAGTCACTGTGGATGGATGTGGGCGTTTACCGCCGCACACCCTCCCCTTTCTCATCTTGCAAACTACTATGATGTCTGCCATTGGAGGTCATCTAGTCTGATTTTTAGCCCGGCCAATGAACTACTGGGACGATCATGTGGGCGTTTACCGCCGCATGTCCCTCCCCCTTTTTTCACTTTGGCAGGCTTTTCTGGAGTCCTTCATTGGGCAGCAGGTTTGTTCGTTTTTATGTCTGGCCTTTCATTTGTCGCTTCCTGGGAAGTTTGTTCATTTGGGCGATTATGATTGGTTGGCCATTGTAGATGACCGCCCACCAATGATCAGGTGATGTTTTTCTCCAATTCCATTTAGGTACCAATAATCTCTCTGATTGGCTAATTATTATGTTAGATCATGAGTGTTTATTATAAATGTTTGGCAGTGGAAGGAGTTGGTTGATGCCCCTGTTAAAGTACACTAGTACGAAACGCGTCGGGCTTGCTCACCACTTTACTCACTGCCCTTTTAAAAAAAAATAAGTTTTTTTTATGCTTATGTGATCACTTTTACTTTGTTGGTTTTAATAAACCTGCCTTGACCTGCACGATCGGAGCACTTTTCTCAATTTTTTCCTATGGTCGGTCGATTGAGCTTAAGCTCTCTCCCAATGTGCGATTGCTATTCCGGGAAGAACTTTTCGCCGGATTCAAGGTGGTTTCTGTCCTATCTGATGTCTATGGAGATCGTGTTCGAGTCCTGAGTCTGCTTCCAAGTCGGGGAACCTGCCGGGAAGTTTTTGCCTGAGATTCGTATGATCCAGCCTACAGACAAGCAGAAGGGAATCACCACTGAGTCTTTTCATTGCCTGTTTGATCTGCCTTGACCCGCGGGTCTGAGCTAAGGTTGCTGGGTGCTGGGGGTCACCTAAGGGGTTCCACCAGGAGCGGGGCTGGCTGTAGCTATCATTTAAAAATGTAATTTCTGCTTACCTGTGTGTGCTTCCCCCTCCATGCTGTCGGCGGCCATTTTGCAGTGATCCATGCCTGTTTCGGCCTTTTAGTGACTGTCCGGCGGCCATTTTCTTGTGGTTTCGTGCCTATATGTATATATCGCCGCTCGGCGCCCATTTTCTTGTAGTTCGCACCTGCTTTGGCCTCTATCGAATGTTCGGCGGCCATGTATCCTAAGATTCACGCTGTATGTATAGACCACCATCTTTTTGTGGACCGCGGCCGCTTTTGCCTCTATAGTCGGCTCGGCGGCCATTTTCTTAGAGCCCACATTGTTGTCATACAGCTGCTTGGCGCCCATTTTGCGATAGTCTTCGGCCTCTAGGGTGCATTCACACAGGAAACGCTGATAAGAATCAGACGGACACAGGCAGCGGTGGGATAGCATCACAGGCGGAGCACACGGCAGCACAGCGGTACCGATCCAAGGGTGGTGAGTCCTCTGGGAGACCCTGCGTCTCTGTATCAGCTAGGAGGGTGGCCTATTGAGACCTTGCCTGGAGCCGCGCGTGGGCTAGCATGGCGTCTGAAGCAAGCGTTTTTTTTCCCCCTGAAACACCGGATTTAGTGGCTGGTGCCCCTGATGTATCTGTGGACGCTATGTCGGCAATCCTAGAGGCTTTTGTTGCCAGGGTGGAAGCAGCACACGGGAACACGGGGGGTAGTAAACGCCCCCGTCCCCTGCAATCTTCCGGGGATAATTCTGATGCAGAACCAGGCCCAGCTATGGATCATGACCAGGATTCTGATGCATCAGAGACTGCAGACCGTGACCGATCAGACAATGAGAATGACTCCAAGTCCGGGTCAGTATGCGAAAAGGCTTTGGTATCTGATCTTATTACTGCAGTGCGGGATACGCTAAAATTGGAGATTGCTGCAGAAGCAGCAGAGACATCGGTTCCCTTTGGGTTCCGTAAACCTGCCCGCACTGCTAAGGTGTTTCCTTGTGTGTCTTATTTCGATAAGCTCTTATACAAGGAGTGGGAAAACCCACTAAGGGTTTTTACATCCCCAAAGAATTTTGCGGTACGTTACCCTTTTGAGGAGAGTTTCCTGAAAAAATGGACCTCTCCCCCTATAGTGGACCCTCCGGTGTCCAGACTTAATAGAGCTACCACTATTCCAGTGGAAGGGGCTCCTGTTTTCAAGGACCCTGTGGATAAGAAAGCTGAAGCACTCGCTCACTACCTATACTCAGTGGTAGGCTCAGCAGTGCGCCCAGCATTGGCTGGGGCCTTAGTGTCCCAGGCACTCACTGAATGGGCAAAATTGCTACTCCAGGGGTTAAAGGGGCGAGATGCTCCTCCTGATGAAATAACTTTGGCCGACCAGTTGGTACAAGGCCTTAAGTTTGTCTGCGAATCAGACATTGATAGTACTCCCTTGCTGTCAAAATCTTTGGTTTATGCGGTAGCTGTACGCCGCCTGATCTGGCTAAAGGACTGATCTGCGGACCAGGCTTCCAAGAAGGCCCTGTTGGATCTGCCCTTTAAGGGCGACAGACTATTTGGGGCCTCTCTGGATGACATCATTAAAGTTGCCACAGGAGGTAAGAGTACTTTGCTTCCTCAAACCAAGAAGAGTAAGGGGCCACGCCAGGGGCAGGGGCCCTCCTTTTCTGCACGCAAGCGTTTTTTCGTCTGCCCAGGGCGACAGAGAAAAGACCCCAGGTTGACCAAAGTGCCTGCTCAAGGACAAATACGTCCTTGGTCCCGCAAGCCCAACAAGCCTGCGGACAAATCTGCGTCCGCATAAAGGTCCGCCCCCACCCAGCTCTTGGGTGGGGGGACGTCTTTGCAAATTTGCGACTCAGTGGACATCTCTGATCTCCGACCAGTGGGTTTGCGAAGTGATCTCAGGCTAAAAGCCATTTCCAGAGCTCGCACCCTTTCTCGCCCTTCTAAGACAGAGGGGCATCTCTATCTTTTGAAGGCCCCCTTCGAGCTCAGAATTAGAGGTAAGCGTGTCCATAACACAGACTCTCCGAGACTGTGGTTGGGTACTAAACACGCAAAGGTCAGTATTGGTGCCGACTCAACGCCTAGTGTATCTGGGGTTGATTCTGGATTCCTCAGAGGCAGGAGTATTCTTCCCTGTGGAAAGATTGCAGACCCTGCGGGCTGCAGCGCTGTAGCTGACATCCAAGCGTTGGCCGTCACTCCGTTTTTACACGTGAGTTTTGGGCCTCATTGTAGCCTCCTTCGAGGCGGTCCCATATGCTCAAGATCACACTCGATTTTTAAAGAAAGTGGTTCTGTCCAGATGGAACAGATGCCCATCATCTCTGGATTATCTAATCCGGGTAAGCCACCTAGTCAGGAGATCCCTGGTAGGGTGGCTGACATCACCGGCTCTGCTGGCCGGGAAGTCATTCCTTCCTGTTCATTGGATAGTGATCACGACGGACGCCAGCCTTACAGGTTGGGGGGGGGCGCGGGTGTTCAGACGACGCAAGGTCGCTGGACCCCGGAGGAATCCCGCCTGCCAATTCAAGGTCCTGGAACTCTGGACGATCAGGCGGTGCCTCTTCATATGGTCTGAGGCTGCAAGGGCGTCCAGTCAGGATCCAGTTAGGCAACGCCACAGCAGTGGCAGATGTCAAACATCAAGGAGGAATAAGAAGCTCCGCTGCAGTATCGGAAGTCGCTCGCAGCCTGAGGTGGGTAGAAAGGAGCGTACCGGCACTGTCGGCCGTGTACATTCCGGGTGTGGAGAACTGGCAGGCGGACTACCTGAGTCGCCAAATGCTCGACCAGGGAGAATGGTCCTTACACACGGATGTGTTCCAGCTCCTCTGCCAAAGAAGGCGCACGCCATGCATAGATCTTTTGGCGGCTAACTCAATCGGAAGGCAGTGAGGTTTGTGGCTCGGTCAAAAGACCCATGGGCAGACACAGCGGACGCGTTGGTACCAGCATGCGGTCAGTATCGGCTAATCTATGCCTTCCTTCCCATAAGGCGTCTTCCTCATCTGCTTCGCAGAACGGAAGCAGAGGGAACTGCAGACCGTGACCGATCGGACAGTGAGGATGACTCCAAGTCCAGGTCAGTACGCGAGACGGCTTTGGTATCTGACCTTATTACTGCAGTGCGGGATACGCTAAAATTGGGAAATACTGCAGAAGCAGCAGAGACTCCAGTCCCCTTTGGGTTTCGTAAACCTGCCCGCACTGCTAAGGTGTTCCCTTGTGTGTCTTATTTTGATAAACTCTTATACAAGGAATGGGAGAACCCACTGAGGGTCTTAACAGCCCCAAAGAGGTTTGCGGTACGGTACCCCTTTGAGGAGAGTTTCTGAAGAAATGGACCTCTCCCCCTATAGTGGACCCTCTGGTGTCCAGACTTAATAGAGCTATCACTATTCCAGTGGAAGGGGCTCCTGTTTTCAAGGACCCTGTGGATAAGAAAGCTGAAGCACTCGCTCGCTACCTATACTCAGTGGTAGGCTCGGCAGTACGCCCGGCATTGGCGGAGGCCCTAGTGTCTCAGACACTTACTGAATGGGCAAAATTGCTACTCCAGGGGTTAAAGGAGCGAGATGCTCCTCCTAATGAGATAACTTTGGCCGACCAGTTGGTCCAAGGCCTTAAGTTTGTCTGCCAGTCAGACATGGATACTATTCCCCTGCTGTCAAAAGCTTTGGTTTATGCAGTAGTAATACGCCGCCTGATCTGGCTAAAGAGCTGGTCTGCGGACCAGACTTCCAAGAAAGCCCTGTTGGATCTGCCTTTTAAGGGCGACAGACTTTTTGGGGCTTCTCTGGATGACATCAAGGATGCCACAGGAGGTAAATGCAATTTGCTTCCCCAAACTAGCAAGGGTAAGGTGCCACGCCAAGGGCAAGGGCCCTCCTTTACTGCACGCAAGCGTTTTTTTCATCCCCCTAGGGTGACAGGGAAAAGACCCCAGGCCGACAAGGCGCCTGCCCAAGGACAAAAGCGTCCTTGGTCCCGCAGACCCAACAAGCCTGCGGACAAATCTGCGTCCGCATGAAGGTCCGCCCCCACCCAGCTCTCGGGTGGGGGGGACGTCTTCGCAAATTTGCGACTCAGTGGACGGCTCTAGTCTCCGACAGGTGGGTTTGCGAAGTAATCTCCTCAGGCTACAAGATAGAATTTCTATCTTGTCCACCGGACAGATTCGTCACCTCCAATCTCCAGCTACTACCGACCCGTCGGGAGGCCCTGTATGGGGCGGTCCAGGGTCTACTGGAACGCGGGGTAGTTATTCCAGTTCCAGAATAGGAACGGGGTCCGGGTTTTTACTCAAATCTGTTCATTGTGCTGAAGGAGGAGGGGGTTCGTCCAATCTTGGATCTCAGAGCCCTCAATTGCTTTGTGAAGGTACAAAGATTTCGGATGGAGTCTGTTCGATCTGTAGTCACAGCTCTCCATCCGGGGGACTTTCTGGCCTCCTTGGACATCAAGGACGCATACCTGCATGTCCCCATATACTCCAGATACCAGAGGTTTCTGCGATTTACTATCGGGAAGAACCACTACCAGTTTGTGGCCCTCCCGTTTGGCCTTGCCTCAGCACCCAGGACGTTTACCAAGGTGCTTGCTCTGATTCTGGCACTTCTAAGACAGCGGGGTATCGCTATCATGGGCTACTTGGATGACCTTCTACTGAAGGCCCCTTCAAGCTCAGAAATAGAGGTAAGCGTGTCCATTACCTGTCAGACTCTTCGAGACTGTGGTTGGATACTAAACACGCAAAAGTCCGTATTGGTGCCCACTCAACGCCTAGTGTACCTGGGGTTGATTCTGGATACCTCATAGGCAAAGGTATTCCTCCCTGTGGAGAAGTTGCAGACCCTCCGGGCTGCAGTACGGCAGCTGACTTCCAGGAATTGGTCGTCACTCCGTTTTTGCATGCGAGTGTTAGGTCTCATGGTAGCCTCCTTCGAGGCGGTTCCATATGCTCAATACCACACTCGAGTGTTACAGAAGGAAGTTCTGTCCAGATGGAACAGATGTCCATCATCTCTGGATTATCAAATTCGAGTGAGCCACCTAGTCAGGAGATCCCTGGTATGGTGGCTGACAGCACCGGCTCTAATGGCCGGGAAGTCATTTCTTCCGATTTACTGGATAGTGATCACGACGGACGCCAGCCTTACAGGTTGGGTGGGAGTCTGGGGTGTTGAGTCGGCGCAAGGTCGCTGGACCCCAGAGGAAGCTCTCCTGCTGATCAATGTCCTGGAAATCCGGGCGATCAGGCTGTGCCTCTTCAAATGGTCTGAGGCTGCAAGGGCGTCCAGTCAGACAACGCCACAGCAGTGGCATATGTCAATCATCAAGGAGGAACAAGAAGCTAAGCTGCAGCATCGGAGGTCACTCGCATCCTGAAGTGGGCAGAGAGGAGCGTACCGGCATTGTCGGCTGTGTACATTCCAGGTGTGGAAAACTGGCAGGCGGACTTCCTGAGCCGCCAGATGCTGGACCAGGGAGAATGGTCCTTATACCCGGAGGTGTTCCAACTCCTCTGCCAAAGATGGGGCACACCAGACGTAGATCTTCTTGCTTCCCGACTCAATCGGAAGGTATTGAGGTTTGTGGCCCGGTCAAGAGACCCATGGGCAGACGCAACGGATGCGTTGGTGGCATCGTGGGGTCAGTATCGGCTAATCTATGCCTTCCCTCCCTTAAGGCTTTTTCCTCTTCTGCTCCGCAGAGTGGAGGCAGAGGGAATTCCAATGATCCTAATCGCTCCAGATTGGCCTCAGTGTCCTTGGTACGCCGATCTAGTACGTCTGGTAGCAGACGTCCCCGGGCGCCTTCCACTACGGAAGGACCTGCTATCGCAAGGTCTCATACTCCATCCTGCTTTACGGTCACTGGCTTTAACGGCATGGCTGTTGAGAACCAGGTACTGAGAGACCGGGGCCTGTCAGATTCAGTAATCTCTACTATGAGAAGTGCTCAGAAACCGTCCTCTAGGAAGGTTTATCACCGCACTTGGAAGGCCTATATCTCCGTGTGTGAGGAAATTAAATGGCATCCGCGTACTTATTTGGTTTCCAGAATCCTGCTGTTTTTACAGCATGGGGTGGACCAAAGGCTTGCCCTAAGTACGATTTAAGGGACAGATATCTGCCCTGGCTGTCTTTTTTCAGTGACCCCTGTCGACTCACTCTCTCGTGAGTACATTTGTGCAGGGGGTTTGACATGTGGCCCCTCTGGTCCGTCCCCCGCTACCTCCGTGGGACTTGAACCTGGTCCTCTCGGTGCTTCAGAAGGCACCGTTTGAGAATATTAGAGATATTCCCCTGTTGACACTTTCTCAGAAAGTGGTTTTGGTGGCTGTTACGTCAGTTAGACGAGTCTCTGAGCTGGCAGCCTTGTCCTGCAAGGCTCCCTATTTGATTTTCCACAAGGATAAGGTGGTGCTGCGGCTGCAGCCTTCCTTTCTTCCGAAAGTCGTTTCGGCTTTTCATCTCAATGAAGACATTGTACTTCCATCCTTGTGTCCTCATCCGTCGAATCCTAAGGAGTCGGCGTTGCATTCCTTGGACGTTGTCCGAGCTTTGAGAGTATACCTATCTGCTACTTCCCTGTTCTGGAAGTCAGACTCACTGTTTGTTTCGGTGGCTGGTCCCAAGAAGGGCCAAGCAGTCTCGTCGGCCACCATCTCTAGGTGGATCCGACAGATGGTAATCCAGGCTTACGCCTTAAAGGGTCAAGCATCCCCCTTCCCGGTCACGGCGCATTCGACCAGGGCAATGGGTGCCTCTTGGGCTTTCCGACATCAAGTGTCTGTTTCCCAATTATGTAAAGCGGCGACTTGGTCGTCCGTTCACACTTTCACAAAATTCTACAAAGTTGATGTAGGTGCATCTTCGGATGCCTCTTTCGGCCGCAAGGTTTGCAAGCGGCTGTTTAGAGTTGCAGCTCCTCCGTTGGAGGAGTGCTGTTTTGTGTTTGTGGTGAAGTTTATTTTTATGCTGTTACCACCCCTCGTTTTTTCTCTGACACTGCTTTGGGACGTCCCACTTTGTCAATAGAGAAGCTGTGTCGGTCCATGGACGAAGGAGTAAATAGGATTTTTTACTCACCGTAAATCCTTTTCTCTGAGTCCATGGACCGACACAGCACCCACCCCTCCTTTTAAGTTTGTACTGCTTTTTGACGAACTGATCTGCGAGATGCAGACTGAGGGGATATACCCAGAGGGTCCGCCCCCTGGGTGGTACTGTAGAAGGTGTGATGCAACACTTTTTACAAGTTTTCTGCCCAGTTACTCCTAATTAACGGATAATACCCACTTTGTCAATAGAGAAGCTGTGTCGGTCCATGGACTCAGAGAAAAGGATTTTACGGTGAGTAAAAAAATCCTATTTTCTCTTGGCAATGCCCCATAGATTCTCTATGGGGTTCAGGTCAGCCGAGTTTGCCGGCCAATCAATCACGGTAATCCCACGGTCATTGAACCAGGTTTTGGTGCTTTTGGCAGTGTGGGCAGGTAGTAAGTCCTGCTGGAAAATGAAGTCTGCATCCCCATAGAGCTTGTCTGTGGAAGGAAGCATGAAGTGCTCCAAAATCTCCTGGTAGACGGCTGCATTGACCCTGGACTTAATGAAGCACAGTGGACCAACACCAGCAGATGACATGGCTCCCCAAATCAACACAGACTGTGGAAACTTCACACTGGACTTCAAGCATCTTGCAGTGTGCCGCTCCATTTTTCCTCCATACTCTGGGTCCTTGGTTTTCCAAATGAGATGCAAAATTTGCTCTCATCAGAAAAGAGGACTTTGGACCACTGAGCAACAGACCAGGTCTGTTTTTCTTTAGCCCAGGTAAGACACTTCTGACGTTTTTTGTTGTTCAGGAGTGGCTGGACCAGAGGAAAACTACATTTGAAGCCCATGTCCAGGATCCGTGTGTGTGTGGTGGCTCTTGATGCACTGACTCCAGCCTCAGTCCACTCCTTGTGAAAGTCCCCAACACTTTTGAATGGCCTTTTCCTGACAATCCTCTCCAGGCTGCAGTCATCCTTGCTGCTTGTGCACCTTTTTTCTTCCGCACTTTTCCCTTCCACATAACTTTCTATTATTGTGCTTTGATACAGCACTTTGAGGAACATCCAACTTCTTTTGCAATTGCCTATTGAGGCTTTCCCTCCTTATGGAGGGTGTCAATGATGGTTTTCTGCACAACTGTCAGGTCAGCAGTCTTTCCCATGATTGTGATTCCTACTGAACCAGACTGAGAGACCATTTAAAGGCGCAGGAACCCTTTGCAGTTATGGCTTAAAGGAGTTGTAAAGGTACATTTTTTATTTTCTAAATAGGTTCCTTTAAGCTAGTGCATTGTTGCTTCACTTACCTTTTCCTTTGATTTACCTTCTAAAGGTTTGTTTTCTTTGTCAGAATTTCTCACTTCCTTTTTCTCCTCACTGAACTCCACACCATCATCCGAGTGGTGTGGAGTCATCCAGAACAGCTTACTGAACAGCTTACTGAGGATAAACAGGAAGTGAGAAATTCAGACAAAGAAAACAAAGAAAAAAAATATTTAGAAGGGAAATCTAAGGAAAAGGTAAGTGAAGCAACAATGCACTAGCTTAAAGGAACCTATTTAGAAAATAAAAAATGTACCTTTACAACTCCTTTAATTAGCTGATTAGAGTGGGACACTTTGAGCCTAGAATATTGCACCTTTTCACAATATTAAAATTTTCTGAGATTGTAGATTTGGGGTTTTCATGAGCTGTAAGCCATAATCATCACAATTATGACAAATCACGGCTTTTACTATCTTGCTTTGCATGTAATGAGTCTATCTCCTATATTAGTTTTACCTTTTAAGTTGAATTGGTGAAATAAATGAACTTTTGCACGATATTCAAATTTTTCGAGTTTCACCTGTATAATGTTTGGAGGTTCCAAGTAATTTTTCTAGCAAAAAAAATGATTTTAACTTGTAAACAGCAAGTGTAAAAAATAGGCCTTGTCCTTAACCACTTGCCGACTGCCGCACACAGATATACGTCAGCAGAATGGCACAGGCAGGCAAATGGGCGTACAGGTACGTCCCTTTAAGTTTGCCACCTTGCGCGCGCCGCGCGCCATGAGTCCCGCGATCGTGAAACCGAGAGGCAGAATGGGGAGATGCCTGTGTAAACAAGGTATTTCCCTGTTCTGCCTAGTGACATGACAGGGATCTACTGCTCCCTGTCATCGGGAGCAGTGATTGCTGTCATGTCAGTGGTAGCCCATCACCCCCACAGGTAGAATCACTCCCTAGGACACACTTAACCCCTTGATCGCCCCCTAGTGTTTAACCACTTCCCTGTCAGTGTCATGTATACAGTAATCCGTGCATTTTTATAGCACTGATCGCTGTATAAATGACAATTGTCCCAAAATAGTTACTGAATTACCGGGGCTGAAGTGGTTACGTGGTTAACTGTTATCACCAGGCCCAGGAGGAGGGTACGTCCACGATCCCCATTCACTACTCCACGTAAATGCAGTTCACCAACCACCTCCGAGAGTGAATGGCCGACTGAAAACCCTTCCAACAGTGAATCCGTTTTTTTTTTCCGGTAGCTCCGTAGCACTTACTACTCTGTACAGAGTTCAGTTCTCAACTCATCAATAACCAAATTATCTCTTGTCAAGGAAGCAGGTTAAGGATGAATTTAGAGTTGAGGCCCCTGGGCTGTACAGTGTTTAACGTGTAGATCCAGTAGGCCTCCCTGCTTAAGAGATCATGGTCACCCCCTTTTACCGGACGATCGACATGTTGAATTACCATACTCTTTAGTTCATGTACCTGATGTTTGTTTATAACAAAATTAACAGCCACAGGGTTGAAGAGATCAATAGTATCATCCTTTGCCTTAGCCAAAGCCATCCTAATGCCACTCCTATGTCTCTGAAATCCCTGTTTAAAGGGGCCAATGGTCTTACCAATGTATACCATTGAACATGGGCATTTTAGAAAATATACACAATATTCAGTATTACAGTTAACATAATTATGTATCCAGTAAGGCTTGCCACTATGTGGATGTGCAAAAGTCTCGCCACATATTAAAGAGTTGTAAACTTTACAGTTGTAACACCTATAATAGCCCTGTTTCTGTTATAGCCTGGTGACTGCTTTAGCGTATTTTGGGTTCTGGGGTGTGTAATGATAGGGTGCGCTGTGAATCAAAACCAAAGTCCATAAATCTTTTGCGATGCAACTTCAATCCTTACACCATCACCTGTGACAAACTTTATGAAAATCAACCGGTGGATGTGAGTGAAATTCCTACTCGCCACACCACATCAGATCAGGCTTGTTAGTGTGGGTCTGTGGTCTTGTCTTGCTGGTATATGAGAGGAGATGTGGCTGGAATCTTGCTAATACTCCACCGCAATGATAGTTAAAAAATTAAAAAAACAGGACCATAGCGTAATACAGTTTAAATAATTTTTTTTTAAAAAACATGCACCAAATGGCTGCTTACATTAGTAGGTGCCTTTCCTCAGCACTAAAGGTATACAACATGAATCACCAGGCTAGTTGAGTTTTACGGCCATCCTACTCACACTGTGTTGATCAGCGTGCGTTCCACCGCCGTGGTGAGACAGAAACCAGAAGTGCTGTGATCGGGATGCGCTTCGACGTACGTTTCGTCTTCACAATGTCTTCAGGAATAGGGAAGAGCCAAACACCCTCGGTTCGGTTCGCATCTAGAACATGCGAACGGACCAAAAGTTTGCGCGAACTTTCGAACACCGTAAAAGTCTATGGGACTCGAACGTGAGAAATCAAAAGTGCGAATTTTAAAGGCTAATATGCAAGTTGTTGTCCTAAAAAGGGTTTGGGGATCCAGGTCCTGCCCCGGGGACATGTATCAATGCAAAAAAAAGATTTAAAAACTGCAGTTTTTACGGGAGTAGTGATTTTAATGATGCTTAAAGTGAAAAATAAGTGAAATATGGCCAACGTTGAGTTCCACCTGGTGGGCATGTCACAGATTAGGCAGTTCTTGGGCAGGTTGTATTCCTTTTGGAGGTCAGCCAGCCGAGCACTGGCATCCGGAGGAAATGCATACAGACTTTCCTGGCTTGCCTCAGGAGATCATGTAAGCCCGGGTACCTGCACAAGAACCGCTGCACTACCAAATTAAGGATGTGAGCCAAACAGGGCACATGGGTCAAGTGTCCCTGTCGGAGGGCGGAGAGGAGGTTGGTGCCATTGTCGCAAACCACCATTCCTGGCTGAAGCTGGCGTGGTTTCAACCACCTCTGAGCCTGCACCTGCAGAGCTGACAGAATCTCTGCCCCAGTGTGGCTCCTAAGCACACCAGCTCAAGCACCGCATGGCATTATTTTGCTTGAGTGCTTGCGTAGCCCCTTGAACGCCTATGAAGCACCGCTGGTTACGAGGACAAATCTATAGAGGAAGAGGCCATGGAAGAAGAAGAGTGGATGGAGGAGAGAGAAGTGTGTCAGAATCACCACTAGTAGCATTTTGGAGGCGTGGTGGCGGTACAAGCTCAAACAATACTGCACCCTGTCCTGCATCCTTCCCAGCTGCCAGCAGAGTCACCCAATGTGCCGTGAAAGATAGGTAACGTCCCTGTCCATGCCTGCTGGACCAGGAGTCAGCCTTAATATGCACCTGACCGCCCTGTCCAGCGAAACCAAGACATTGCCTTCCACATTCCGGTAGAGAGCCAGAATCGTCTTCCATGAAAAAAAGTGGCATTTGGGAACCTGCCACTGAGGTGTACCGCACATTCCACAAATTCACAAAAGGGCGCAGAGTCTACCAACTGAAAAGGCAGCAGTTGGAGTGCTAGCAATTTAGCCACGCTAGCATTCAGCCGCTGGGCATGTGGATGGCTAGGACCAAATTTATTTTGCCGGTTTAGCAACTGGGGTAGGGAAATTTGCCTGCTACAATCAGACATTGGTGTAGCGATAGCAGATTGCCCACAAGTACTTGCCTAATTCTACACCTTCATTTCTCTCAGTGCAGGTTTCTGAGAGAACTGAAGGTATAGTGGGGTTGGAGATCCCAGTTGATGAGGAGCAACGAGAGTTCCGCATTGTTCTTTGGTGTGGGTCTTTTAAAATGGAAGTAAACCCTCTGGGGGAAGTTACACCTACAGGTAAGCCTAGATTAAGGCTTACCTGTAGGTGTTTGCAATATCTCCTAAACCTACACGGTTTAGGAGATATTTGCCAAAAATAATGCACCGATGTCTATGGGTTTACAACCACTTTAAGTTTGCTTGCCAACGGACTGCATGGGAGTTCTACATATGTATGGTCAAGCGTGTGGTGCCCAAGAGGCTGCTGTTTTGGCCACGGATGATGCGCTTCAGACATATCTTGCAAACAGCAACGGTGCGATCTGCTGCACACGTCTCATAGGCCCACACCAAAGAACCTTTGGAAAAATGTGCAGAGTCAGCAGCGCCCTGCACATGCGGAGCTCTGCGGTGTGATGCAGTTGGTTGGCTGCCCTTAAGCTGGCCCCTGGAGGGCATCATGCCTTGTTGGTGTGCCTCCTCCTCCTCTCTCCTATCAGGCACCCACGTAGAGTCAGTGACCTCATCATCCCCTCCCTCCTCATCACTGGAGCAAATCTGGCAGTATGCTGCAGCTGGGGGAACATGACTGCCAGTTTGTTGTCCTTCTTGGGCACCCCCTCTCTCTGGGCTCACGTTACTGCCTTCCTCAAGCTGGGTACCATCAGAGCCTTCAAAACATTGCGCATCCTCCTGCAGCATGTACCCAACACTGTGGTCGAACAGTTCGGGTGACCCCTCCGTGCATGATTGTGGGGATAGGGAAGGAGTAACTGATGACCTGGAGCCGATGGAATAGGCCGCTTTGGCAGCCAAAGTACTGAGCCTGGATGAGGAGGATGAGGATGGCTTGGTCATCTACTCTACCAACTCTTCTGCATGTTTTGGCTCAACACGGCCAGCTGCCGAAAAAAATGACAAGCGTTGCCCCACGGCCACTGTTGGCTGTAGACACAGAGCCTGCTTGCCCACTTTTAGTGGCCTGTAAGCGTCTGCCTCTCCTTGGCCTTCCAGACATACTGTATTTGATGTATTTGTAATGTATTTGAATAGGTACACCAGGAATGGCCTGCAGTGAGATGTAGCTGCACAAAGCTGGGATGTATTTATATACTGAATATACTGCAGCTACCTGAATCACCTGCCTGCCTGTAGTATATTAGGAAGAGAACAACAGGAATGGTCTGCAGTGAGATCTAGCTGCGCACTGTGCACTGTGCACAGGATACAGTACTGAATATACTGCAGCTCACTGAATCAACTGCCTGCCTTGAGTATATTAGGAAGAGAACAGGAATAGTCTGCAGTGATATCTAGCTGTACACTGTGCACAGGATACAGTACTGAATATACTGCAGCTAACTGAATCAACTGCCTGCCTGTAGTATATTAGGAAGAGAACGGGCATGGTCTACAGTGAAATATAACTGCACAGGATACAGTACTGAATATACTGCAGCTAACTGAATCAACTGCCTGTAGTATATTAGGAAGAGAACAGGAATGGTCTGCAGTGAGATCTAGCCGTACACTGTGCACAGGATACAATACTGAATATACTGCAGCTAACTAAATCAACTGCCTGCCTGTAGTATATTAGGAACAGTACACCAGGAACGCGCTGCAGTGAGATCTAGCTAAACTATATACAGTATATATATATATATATATATATATATATATATATATATATATATATATATATATATATATACAAAGCCTGGTGTGTATAGATATATATATATATATATATATATATGTGTGTGTGTAAACCAAATGATGTGTCAAAAACTGTAAGGCAAAAAACAGTAAAATTGCATCAAAGCAGCACTAATAATCAGTCAATGAAAACTGACTTGTAAATATATGTACATAGCCATATAAAGTAGAAAAAATAATAAAAAAAATAGGAAAAAATAAATATGTAGAGCAAAAGAACACACTGAGAGCAAAAAGTCAGTAATAGATATCCAATGAGAGTCTATGAGAAGTGATAGAAGTTGGTCAGAATCACTTTTTCAAGCGATGGGTGACCTTTCACCATAGATAACTTCACACATACGCTCCACACACCCCTTAGGGGTTTAAACTCACCACAATGATGAGAATCTTGTGCCTCAACGATATCCAAACGGACTGTTCACTCTGTGCTTCTCAGCAAAATTCCGTCATCCAGAGACATAGGAAGAAAAAGGCTGAAAGGTCACCCATCGCTTGAAAAAGTGATGTACATATATTTACAAGTCAGTTTTCATTAACTGATTATTAGCGCTGCTTTGATGCAATTTTACTGTTTTTTGCACATCATTTGGTTTACATTTTCTATTATTTTAAGTGGCTGCTGACGGACACCCATTTATTTATTACATTTACAGATTATCTTTACTGTTGTAGATCTTATCATTGTACCTTAGCGCTGAGATAGGAGGAGCTAGGCAGTGCGATTTAGATTATTTTCCTCCTTTTTTATATATATATATATATATATATATATAAGTACATATATGGACAAGTAAGTCCCTTAGAGACTTCCCACGTTCGTGAACCAATAATGGTGGGTTCCTTAACTCAGTCATCAGGGTATCATCGGCTTTAAGAATGTTCAGGTTTTGTGTGGCTGCATGTCTGATCCGGTCTTATTCACAGTTAAGCTTGTGTATGAACAGCGGCCTAGTCACAGTTTTTGAGATTCTAGAGCTGTTCATGGTAGCTCTTGTCAAGGCTTGGTCAAGTACAGAAGTGGGATAACCACATTCCAAAAATTTTTTTGATTTGATCTCAAATTGCTTTTTTTTTTTTTCATCTTCACTGGAGCAAATGCGTAGGACTCTCTTAAACTGTGAGCTGTTTAAAAGGTGTTTGGGGGGCATGCTTCGAGCAAGATGTTCCTGTCTGTCGTTTTAAAAAAAATCGTAGTACTGAGTGACCCATGTACATTTTTAATCATTACATCAAGGTATGTGATGCTTTGAGCATAAATCTCTGGATTGAAAACCATGCCAAGGAAAATCCTATTTAAGTAATTAACAAATGCAAAGAAATCAGTTTTACCGCCATCCCAGATCAGGAAAATGTAATTGATATATCTTAACCATCACCTAACATGGTCGGTGAAAGCAGTGGTTGCATAAATGTCACATTCTTTCATATAACAACAAACAAATTGGCAAACGGGCGCCGTGGAGCTGCCCATGGCTGTGCCCCTTATCTGGGCATATTTTGTACCCTCGAACGCAAAGAAATAGTTTTCAAGCACAAACTGTAAACACTCGATCAGGAAATCAACCGGGAGATTCTGGACATTCGATTTAGATAAGAAATGTTTTACCCCTGCTAAACCGGCTGTATATTAGGTATGCTGGTATATAGGGATGAACTATCCATAGTTGCTAGTCACCAAATCTTATTGAAAGTGGAGAATCTCGCAAGTTTGTTCAAAAAAAATACTTGTGTCCCGAACATAAGCTGGTAGATTCTTAACCAGAGACTGAAGGCGAAAATGTATCCATTGTGCCAGGGGCTGAGAGACTGACCCAGATCCAGACACAATGGGGCGAAACTTAAAGGGTTACTAAACCCTTGTTTTTTTATGTAACAAACATGTCATAATTACCTCCTCTGTGCAGTTGGTTTTGCACAGTGGCTCCAATCCTTCTCTTCTGGCGTCCCTCAGCGGCGCTCGTGGCTCCTCCTCTTCTCGAGTGCCCCGTCTGAGATGCGCTCTTCTCCAGGACGCCCGTGCGAGCATGCTCCCGTGTCCTGCTGCGTCTATTGACACAGACAGCAGGACTTGGCCCTGCCCCGGCACCCACGTCATTGGATTTGATTGACAGCAGTGGAAGCCAATGGCTGTGCTGCTATCAATCTATTTAATCAGGACACGAGCCACCGGCTAGAGCTGGTGTGCTCATCCCTGGGGCAAGAACGAACGGGTTCAGGTAAGTAAATGGGGGGTCTGGGGATCTGCTGCATGACAGAAGGTTTTTCACCTTAGTGCATAGGATGCATTAAGGTGAAAAAACACGGGTTTACAGCCCCTTTTAAGAGGGTTAGTAACTTTTGTGGATTTTAGGCAGTCCATAGATCACTTGTAAACGTGGATGTTCATCCATCAGAAAATCGGTCGTGTCCAAGGTGATCCAAACATTAAATCGACCAATGTCAACCTAAGATTTTAAAGCATTTGTGCTGTGCATGGGATCATTGGTGAGTTGCACATAGCTTGTGGCATCCGCCAACATCAATAACATACTGTCCCTGTATTCTGTATAGCTCATGATAGCAATTGCTTGTCCTTTATCTGCAGGTTTAATTATGATGTTTTTATCATCCCTTCATGTTTTCAAAGCTAAAAATTCCTTTGGCCCAAGATTGGTATGGGTCCTATTACTTTTTCTAGTGCAGACACCATGTTTCTTGGTTCCTCTTTTTTTTCACAGTAACTGTCGATGGACTGGTATTGTCATGGAGGCATAAACATACTTTCTCTTTCGTTCATGGACGGACACGGCCTTTATCTTGACAAAGTGGGTATTGGCCTTCATTCAGGCGTGACTAGGCAGAAACTTATAGAAAGTGTTAAACACATCACACACCATACAGTCCCTCCCAGGGGGGCGGTCCCTCTGGGTATAACCCCTCTCTCTGCATCTCGCAGATCAGTTTTTTTCTGCCTAGCTAAGGAGAAGACATGGCTCCCTTCGGGCCCATAGGCCTGGAGGTTTATTTCAAATTGAAATTTTATTATTTTTTTTTTTTTTTTTTTTGTTCCTGTTCTCTTCAATCAACTGCCGACTGGGCGACAGGCTGGATCCCAGATCCTTGTAGTCTCCCCAGTTTCGGCCATCGAGCGTGTGCCGACCGTAGATACGCGCTGGGTCGTCCAGGACATGTCCGTCGCTCTACGGGTGGCCGGTGAGCTACACGATCCAGGACATGCGTATGACCGGTCTATAGGGCCGAGTCACAGCAGCCGGGCCGACAGTCACCTTCGTCACCATGCAGAAGATGGTCTGTCTGGGATGCTTCCAGCACAATCCACGCAGGAAGGGTAAGCAGTAATCCCTTGCTTCGGCAGGAAGACATAGCTGGGCATTCCTGGGGAGATTGAGTAAGGGGTTCTATCCTTTCCTCCCTCCCTTCCTTCCCTCCTCCCTAGGCTCTCTGAGCTAGGCTGGCTGCTGGGGCCAAGGGTTCATCTGGGGGGGGGCTCCATCTGTGTGGGAACTGTGCATGTACGTCCGCTAAACAAATGTTATGAGCTGCCATGAAAAGTTTGCTTACCTGTGTGTTCTGCTCCATGCTGTCAGCGGCCACTTTGCTTGTGCACCATGCTGTATTTGGCCTCTATCTGCGCTCGGCGGCCATGTTTTTGTGGTCCGCGCTGTGTTGGCCTCTTATCTGCCGCCATGTTCTTGTGGCCCGCTGCGTTTTTGGCCTCTATCTGCCGCACGGCGGCCATTTTCTCAAGGTCCACGCCGATCAAACAGCAAGCTTACAGACACGCTGCAGAGTGGTCAGACTGACATAGCTGACAAGGAAGCAGCTCTACTAGGAAGCGGACGTGAGCCGTACAACTGTTCAAGGCTGATGAGTCCTCTGGGGGGGAACCCCTTGTCTGTGACAGCTAGGAGGGTGGGCTGTTGGTACCTTGAGTCCTTGTGTCAGGTGCGTGGGTCAGCATGGCATCAGAAGCAGATGCTTCTCCCCCTGATACACCTGAATTGGCATCTGGTGCTCCTGCACCCGCTGTGTCAGACGCTATGTCAGCATCCTGGTTTGTTGCCAAGGTGGAAGCGGCGTGTGGGAACATGGGGGGTAAAAGGTACCCCCTCCCCCCGCCGTCTTCTGGGGACAACTCTGATGCGGAGCCTGGCCCAGCTACGGCTCATGGCCCTGGTTCTGACGTATCAGAGGATGCGGACCGTGGCCGGTCGGACAGTGAGGATGACTCCGGGTCCGGGTCAGCATGCAAAAAGGCTCTGATAGGTGACCTTATCACCGCATTGCGGGATACTCTAAAGATAGAGGAGCCTGCAGAAACGCCAGAGGCGTCTGTCCCTTTCGGGTACCGTAAAGCCGACCCGCACTGCTAAGGTGTTTCCTTGTGCGTCTTATCTAGACAAGCTTTTATACAAGGAGTGGGGGCAAACCACAGAAGGTTTTTGGTCCCCAAAAAAGTTTGGCGGTGCGTTACCCTTTTGAGGAGAGTTTCCTGAAAAGATGGACCTCTCCTCCGATAGCGGAGCCTCAGGTGTTCAGATTAAACAAGGTAACCACAATTCAGGGAAGGGGCTCATGCTTTCAAGGACCCTGCGGACAGGAAGGCTGAAGCCGTCACCCGCTACCTATACATGGTGGTGGGCTCGGCTGTGCGCCCAACGGTGGTTGGGGCCCTGGTGTCTCAGACACTCACTGAAGGGGCAAAAATACTGCTCCATGGGTTTAAAGCACATGAGGCTCCCTCGGACAAGGTGGCTATGGGTTGACCAGTTGATACAGTGCCTTAAAATTGTCTGCGAATCGGCCTTGGACACTATTCCTCTGCTGTCCAGAGCCTCAAGCTATGCGGTGGTGTTACGCCGTCTGCTCTGGCTAAAAGGTTGATCGGCGGACCAATCTTCCAAGAAGGCCCTGATGGATTTGCCCTTTAAGGGCGACAGACTTTTTGGAGCATCCCTGGATGTCATTATTAAAGATGCCACAGGAGGTAAGGGCACGCTGCTCCCACAATCCAAAAAGGGTAAGGAGCCACACCGTAGGCTAGGGCCCTCCTTCACCGCCAACAAGCGTTTTTTTCGTCTGACTAGTGCGGCAAGTAAACGATCCCAGGTCGATAAAGCGCCTGCTGAGGGACAGAAGCGTCCCTGGTTTTGCAAGCCCAAAAAGCCTGTGATCAAATCTACGTCCGCATGAAGGTCTGTTCCCACCCATCTCTCAGGTAGGGGGGACGTCTTCGACTAAATTTGCAACTGGTGGGTTTGCGAAGTAGTTTCCTCAGGGTACAAGATCGTTTCTCTCTTGCCCTCCGAACAGATTTTTTATTTTTTTCCCTCCAACCGCCAGCTTCAGCCAACTCTTCGGGAAGCCGTATATGGGGCGGTTCAAGACCTGCTGATACGCGGGGTGATAATTCCTGTTTCAGTACAGGAAAGGTTTCAGGGGTTTTACTCAAATCTGTTCGTAGTACCAATGAAGGAGGGGGGTCGTCCAATCTTGGATTTCAGGGCCCTCAATTGCTTTGTGAATGTACAAAGATTCCAGAGGGAGTTGGTTCGCTGTGTTGTCGCTGCCCTCCATCCGGGGGATTTTCTGGCATCCTTGGACATCAAGGACGCATACTTGCATGTCCCCATATGCACCAGGCATCAGAGATGTCTGCGCTTTGCGGCCGGGGAAGACCACTACCAATTTGTGGCTCTCCCCTTTGGTCTGGGATCGGCACCGTGGGTGTTCATCAAGGTGCTCGCCCCGATTCTGGCCCTACTAAGACAGCGTGGCATCGCTATCGTGGGCTACTTGGACGATATTCTTCGAAGGGCCACTTCAAGCTCAGAATTAGAGGTGAGCATGTCTTTAACCTGTCAGAGCCTCTGATACTTTGGTTGGGTGCTGAACACTCAGAAGTCAGTATTGGTACTCACTCAACTCCTAGTGTATCTGGGGTTGATTCTGGACTACTCAGAGGCGAAAGTTTTTCTCCCTATGGGAAAATTGCAGACCCTTCAGGCTGCGGTGCGGCAGTTGACATCCCAAAGATGGTTGTCACGCCGCTTTTGCATGCGAGTCCTGGGCCTCATGGTAGCCTCCTTCGAGGCGGTACCGTATGCGCAATTTCACACGTGAATGTTACAGAAGGTAATTCTGTCCAGAAGGGACAAGTGCCCATCATCCCTGGATTGGCAAATCCATGTGAGCCACCTAGTCAGGACCTCCCTAGTTTGGTGGCTGACATCACCGGCACTTCTGTACGGTAAGTCGTTCCTTCCTTTTTACTAGATGGTGGTCACGACGGACGCCAGTCTTACCGGTTAGGGGGACTCTGGGGGGTTCAGTCGACCCAGGGTCGCTGGACTCCGGAGGAATCCCACTTGCCGATCAATGTCCTTGGACTCCGGGCAATCAGGCCTTGCCTCTCCACATGGTCTCAGAGGCTACAGGGGCATCCAGTCAGGATCCAGTCGGACAACGCCACATCGGTGGCGTATTTCAACCATCAAGGAGGAACAAGAAGCTCAGCTACAGCATCGGAGGTCGCTCACATCCTAAGGTGGGCAGAAAGGAGCGTGTCGGCCATATACATTCTGGGCGTGGAAAACTGGCAGGCGGAGTTGCCAGATGCTGGACCAAGGAGAATGGTCTCTACACCCGGAGGAGTTTCAGCTCCTTTGCCAAAGATGGGGCACGCCTGACGTAGATCTCCTGGCTTCTCGACTCAATCGGAAGGTATTGAGGTTTGTGGCCAGGTCAAGAGACCCATGGGCAAACGTGACAGATGCGTTGGTGGCACCGTGGAGTCTGTACCGGCTAATCTATGCCTTCCCTCCTCTGAAGCTCCTTCCTCATCTGCTTCGCAGACTTGAGGCAGAGAGGATTCCAATGATCCCAATTGCTCTGGATTGGCCTCGGCGCCCTTGGTACGCCGATCTAGTACGTCTGGTAGCAGACGCCTCTTGGCGTCTACCTTTAAGAAAGGACCTTCTGTCGCAAGGTCTCATACGCCATCCTTTTTTACAGTCACTGGCTTAACGGCATTGCTATTGAGAGCCAGGTGCTAAGAGACAGGGGCCTGTCAGACTCGGTGATCTCTACCATGAGGTGTGCTCGGAAATCGTCCTCTAGGAAGATTTACCATCGCACTTGGAAGACCTACATATCCATTTGTGAGGAAATGAGGTGGCATCCGCGTACTTATTTGGTTTCCAGAGTCCTGCTGTTCTTACAGCGTGGGGCGGACCAAAAGTTTGCGTTAAGTACAATTAAGGGGCAGATATCTGCCCTGGCTGCCTTTGTTCAACGACCCCTGGTGGCTCATTCTCTAGGTTCGGCATGTGGCCCCTCCGGTCCGCCCTCCACTACCTCCGTGGGGCTTGTATAGCAGACGTCCCTTGGCATCTACCGCTACGAGAGGACTTGCTGTCGCAAGGTCCCATACGCCATCCTGCTTTACAGTTGATGGCTTTAACGGCATGGCCTCTCCGTGCTTCAGAAACCACCATTTGAGAACATCAGGGAGATTCCCTTGTTGACACCTTCTCAGAAAGTGGTCCTTTTGGTGGCTGTTACGTCAGTTAAGACGGGTTCTGAGCTGGCAGCCTTGTCTTGCAAGGCTCCCTATCTGATCTCCCACAAGGATAAGGTGGTGCTGCATCCGCAGCCTTCTTTTCTGCCTAAGGTCATTTCGACCTTCCATCAAGGAAGACATTGTACTGCCATCCTTGTGTCCTCATCCGTCGAATCCTAAGGAGACGACGTTGCATTCCTTGGACTTTGTCCGAGCTCCGAGAGTATAATTGTCTGTTACTGCTCTGTTCCGGAGTTCAGACTCGCTGTTTGTTTCGGTGGCTGGTCCCAAGAAGGGCCTGGCGGTCTCGTCGGCCACCATTTCGAGGTGGATCCGACAGACCGTGATTCAGGCTTATGCCATAAAGGGTCGGGCGCCCCCCTTTCCTGTCACGGCGCATTTGACCAGGGCAATAGGTGTCTCTTAGGCTTTCCGGCATCAAGCGCCGGTTTCCCAGGTGTGTAAGGCGGCGACCTGGTCGTCCGTTCACACTTTCACTAAACTTTACAAGTTGACGTGTGTGCATCTTTGGATGCTTCTAAGGGCGCAAAGTTTTGCAGGTGGCTGCTTAGAGTTACAACTCCTCAGTTGAGGGGCTCTGTTTTATTTTGGGGTGAAGTTTAATTTAATGCTGTTTCCACCCCTCGCTTTTTGACACTGCTTTGGGATGTCCCACTTTGTCAAGATTAAGGCTGTGTCCATCCATGAACGAAAGAGAAAATAGGATTTTTATACTCACTGTAAAATCCTTTTTCTCTGAGTTCATGGACGGACACAGCACCCACCCCTCCTTTTTATGTTTGTACTGCTTTTTGACAAACTGATCTGCGAGATGCAGAGAGAGGGGTTATACCCAGAGGGACCGCCCTCTGGGCGGGACTGTATGGTGTGTGATGTGTTTTAACACTTTCTATAAAATTCTGCCTAGTCACTCCTGAATGAAGGCTAATGCCCACTTTGTCAAGATTAAGGCTGTGTCTGAGAAAAGGATTTTACGGTGAGTATAAAAATCCTATTTTTCAGCTTAAATGGCTCTCCCATAGTTTCTGTCGCTGTTTGGGGTTGTGTGATGAAGAACTGTTTAATCTTTAGGGACCTTTTAAATTTAAACATCTCAATTTCAAATTAAATCTGAATGTAGGGCAAAAGGATAGATGTTTGGTCAGAAGCATTTCTGTAATGTTCCCTGCTGATCGATTAATCACTGGGCTCGTCTGTCAGTTCGTTGTCGTCAACCCTGGGTTTGATCGGTACCGCAACCTTTTGCGGCCCCTCCTGTTTTTTTTACGCCACTGGCCCCTGGAAAAGGACACTTTACCTTCAGTAGTAGGCGTTACAGAGCTACCTGAAGTACCGGATTCGCTGTCGGTGGAAGGGTTTTTAGTCGGGCGTTAACTCTTGGAGGTGGTTGGAAAACTGCGCTCACGTGGAGTATTGTATGTGGGTCGTGGACGCACCCTTCTTCTGGGCTTGGTGATGCCAGTTAACCAAGGGTATACCCTACCCTCCTGGTAATCAAGATTTACCTACTTGAGCTTGTCACGTTTGGCCTGTCACTGTTGTGTGGCGTATGTAGTTATCTCCTTGTCGATTTCTTGTAAAGCACTTGTTGGTCTTTATCATATAATAGATGTTACAGAGCAGTCGGCTCACGATTAACCTGGCACAATTGGCCTTTTACCTCCTCTATGACAAGGAGCATATAATTGAGTGAGTTTTGGGTCGAAATTTCACACGACTCACGTTTTTTTGGGGGATTTTTCTTGCTCTTTAGTATTCAAAAAAGGTCTGGCCATGTAGTTAAAGATCAACTCGTCTCTCCTTTTATACTTTTGTTTTCTCTCAGGTGATCGGTTGCAGTGTCTGATCCGAATGCTGTGTCAGGTGGAAAGAGAATCGTCTCTTGAATGTATATGCTTCCGGGGGTTTTGTCACCTTGAGATGTTATTGTTCCTTCAGATGCCATTTGGTAGTAGTATCGACCCAAAACTCAATTAATTATATTACATGCTTTCCTGATGACTGAGTTAAAGAACCCACCATTATTGGTTCACAATCCAATGGAAAGCCTCTAAGGGACTTACTTATCCAGGCAGACGCTAGATCAAAAAATGCTAAAGCAGTCACCAGGCTATCACAGAAACAGGGCGGTGTTACAACTGTAACGTTTGCAACTCTTTAATATGTGGTGAAACTTTTGCACATCCACATAGTGGCAAGCCTTACTGGATACAGAATTATTTTAACTGTAACACTGAATATTTTGTATAGCTTCTAAAATGCCCATGTTCATTGGTATAGATTTGTAAGACCATTGGCCCCTTTAAACAAATATTTTGGAGACATAGGAGTGACGTTAGGACGGCTTTGGCTAAGGCAGCAAAGGATGTTCCCATTGACCTCTGTGGCTGTTCATTTTGTTACAAAGAAACATCAGGCGCATGAACTAAGGGGTATGGTAATTGAACATGTTGATCGTCTGGTAAGAGGGGTTGACTGTCTCCTCTTATGCATGGAGGCCTACTGGATCTACACATTTAACACTGTACAGCCCAGGGGCCTCAATTGTCATTTATCCTGCACCTGCTTTCTTGATGGAAGATAATTTGGTTATTGAAGAGTTCAGGACTGAACTCTGCATTATTTTTTTATTCCCTATATGTTTCCCTTTTACTTGTCCCTGTTCTCATTTGATTTCATGTTTTTTTCATTTTTATACTCGCTGTAAAATCCTTTTCTCTGAGTTCATGGATGGACACAGCACCAACCCCTCCTTTTTATGTTTGTACTGCTTTTTGACAAACTGATCTGCGAGATGCAGAGAGAGGGGTTATACCCAGAGGGACCGCCCTCTGGGCGGGACTGTATGGTGTGTGATGTGTTTTAACACTTTCTATAAAATTCTGCCTAGTCACTCCTGAATGAAGGCTAATACCCACTTTGTCAAGATTAAGGCTGTGTCTGAGAAAAGGATTTTACGGTGAGTATAAAAATCCTATTTTTCAGCTTAAATGGCTCTCCCATAGTTTCTGTCGCTGTTTGGGGTTTGGCTAAGGCAGCAAAGGATGTTCCCATTGACCTCTGTGGCTGTTCATTTTGTTACAAAGAAACATCAGGTGCATGAACTAAGGGGTATGGACCTGTTGATCATCTGGTAAGGGGTATGGACCTGTTGATCGTCTGGTAAGGGGTATGGACATGTTGATCGTCTGGTAAGAGGGGTTGACTGTCTCCTATGCATGGAGGCCTACTGGATCTACACATTTAACACTGTACAGCCCAGGGGCCTCAATTGTCATTTATCCTGCACCTGCTTTCTTGATGAAAGATAATTTGGTTATTGAAGAGTTCAGGACTGAACTCTGTGCATTATTTTTTTATTCCCTATGTGTTTCCCTTTTACTTGTCCCTGTTCTCATTTGATTTAATTTTCTATTTCTTTTCCCTTTTTTTTTTCTTTTCCTTTTTCTCTATTTTCTTAATTTTTTTTCTTGTCTTTTCCTTTTTGGCTTACTAAGTTTATTCTTTACATATTTATTTTTCATTTTTTCCTTTCTCTGTCTTCCAGCTTGCTCCTTTTCTCATCTCCTTGTCTCTAGTTTCCTTTTGACGCTTCTTTCTTCTCTCTGAAACTCTTGCACACGTCTACACAGCTCTCATGCACTTTTTTTTTTCTTTTTCACACCTAGATGGCTCTGTCCTCCCTCAGGCGCAGCCCTGTCATCTGCCAGTCTGGAGGCCGCCGCCGAGGTGTTTAGCATTGCTATGGCATGCATCCCGCCTGGGGGAACTGCTCTTACTGCACATGCGCCCCAGCATGCACGGCATTGGAGGCTGAACCACATGCCTCCATGCTGCTAGGCAACCCACACAAAGACATAGGACTGCACGGCCCACTGCTCGGTGTATGACATACTTTTTTCTGTTATAACAGTCATTTTAGCATTTTATGGTGACCAGTGGCTTTTTGCATTTATTGAATACCTGATTAGGCATTTGATTGCTGTTTCTCTTACTATTAATACTGCATAGTTAGCAGTTACGTCATAAGTTTAAACTGTGCATAACGGCGGGCTTACAATGTCATTATGACGCCAGAGGGAGGGGCTGGGCCGAAATTGTTTGCACTGATTGGTGGATTGTCTGTTGGTTTTGTACTTGTACTTGTAATTGTACTTGTTGGTTTTTACTGCACATTGTTACTTGCCTGATCAAGGGGCCCTGTGTGGCTCCGAAACTTTGCTGTATATTTATCATGTGACCACGATAATAAAGCTTTGGACCCTTTCAAGGAATACTTGGTGTGCTGATAACATTTCTTCACTTTCATATCAGTGGGAGGAACAGCAATGTCCCAAGGGCTGGATAAACGCAAGCAAAGGGCCGCAGTTTGGAGACCAGTGGTCTATGCAATTCCAGTGTCCTGTACTCTATTCAAGTAAACAAATTTTCAGAAAGTCAAAATGCCTATTTTTTGCATTTAGTTCTACTTTAACAAGTATAAGGATTTTTATTTTAGCAACTCAACTGAAAATAACCGTCACTCAGAATTACTAAAGAATAATTTTCCTGGTGTGTTAGCTTTTTGAATTGCAGCAAGTCTCATCTTTTAGTGATACAAGTGGAAATGAGCAGATGTCTCTTACCAACACTTTACTACTTGCTGTACTCAATTGTTTAATGTAAACTATTTTGTTATCAGTTTTTGTTTTGTTTTTGTTTTAGATCGAATCACAAATCTTTCCTTCAACTACTGGTGGCGCAGAGAAAATGTGTAGTGATCTTAACATTCCCTTGTTGGGCAAGGTCCCTTTAGATCCAAATATAGGTAAGTCCTGGTTGGTTGTAAGCCAGTTATTCAATTTTCATCCATGCCAACAGCCAGATTAACATTAACAATGCCATAAAGCTTTTTGCATTAGTAAAAATGTTGTGCAGATACTTTTTTCACACTGTAAACACATATTTCATGTTTCAGCATCTGCAACCTTTCCCAATCGATCTCCGTCACTGTGACAGAAGGTGTGGGATCCTCTCCCCTTACCCGCTGTCACAATTTGAAAATGGCAGGGCTGTGCGCTGCTCCACCCAGGTCATTCATTCAGTTTTTTGTACATGAATGACTACAAGTAATGTCAGCCATTGCAGCTGGCAGCTTGTAGTTCTCAATGAGCTGTGAAAGCAGGGGCAAGGTGACATGTACTGCTTTACATATGTCCTATTTTCTCTAGCACTGTCTTGTTAGTGTCCACTGTTTTTACATACATACTTTAACCAGTAAGAATAGTGATTGACTACTTTTAAAAACAAAATGAGCTACATAGTTTAATATATTTTAGTGAATCACACAGTGTTGCAGCATTTTGTGTTTGGACATTATTCTTGACATATTACTTGTTGAGATTGTTTCATTGTTTTCTTTCATTCAAGCTCTAAGCAAAATTTTTGAACCATGACTGAGCTTTTATGCTCAGTGCCTAAAATGTAGTTCAATTCTTTCACAAATTTTAAAAATTCTATGGACACTATCCAGTGTACTCAGTTTAAGGCATGCAATATACTGTATGTGCCAGCCAAGTCATAGGTACTGGACTTGTAACTTTCTGTTTTAATCAGTTATTGTCATTAATGAGAAGATTAATTTGTTTGTTTTTCCCTTTTTCTTAAGGAAAGAGCTGTGATATAGGTACATCTTTTTTCAGTGAGATTCCAGATTCGCCAGCAACTGTGGTATACCGAAAAATAATACAGAGTAAGGGCCACAAATTCTATCTATAATATAAATATAACAAAAATATAAGATATTTATAACTATATCTATCAGAGAGAATGAAACATCCTGCAGATGTTCAGATCAGGAAAATTAAAGCGTATCAATACCCAAAACTTTTTTTTTTTTTTTAGTTTTGGATAGAGTGAGGAAGAATTGTCAGTTTTTAATGCAGTTGGAGGCTCCGTTGAGATAGATTCCTTTTACTTTTTTGTCTGATACTTTTTTGTCTGATAAAAAGGTTGTCCCCAGTACAGGAATGGAGAGGAAATCTCTTGGCAACACAAGAAAAAAGGTTCATCCTTATTGTACAGTACAGGGCACAGGTTGGACATTCAAAGTATTTGGAGACTTACCCTTGGGAGTCCTCTATGGTAGTGGTTCTCAACCTCAGTCCTCAAATACCCCAAACAGGCCATGTTTTGGAAATTTCTCTAATAGCTGTCCAAAATATCAAGCCATTGGCTCTGATTTAAAGCACCAGTGCAAGATAAAAGAAAACCTGCAAACATGGCCTGTTGGGGGTGCCTAAGGACTGAGTTTGAGAACCACTGCTCTATTGAACCACCAAATCTTAAACCATGAGATGTTTCAGATGCACGTTGATGGGGGAATATGAAGAGGGAAAACAAAGTCACTTTATTGGAGAGTGGTCTTTGTACAAGGCTAGAATATTTGACCCTCTTCAATTATGTTAGAAGTGATGATTAAGGGCTTCCTATATGTGTAGCCAAAAATGTCTGCAGCACAAAACTCTTCAACCTCTTCACAACCTTCTACTATAACAATAGAAGCAGTGCATCTGTGTCGATACAACCTTGGGAACTGTACATAGACTCCACGTTGTGGGGATGGCCTGTAATTTTGCCTAAGGCACTGGATCCTGCTTAAGTGCTCGCATGGACGAAACATGTCAGAGTATAGCCACAAATAAGACCGCAAGTGTGGCAGGCACGCTGATCTTGAGGAGACACGGGGGTAGTGAGCTGTACCGTGAGGTGGTCAGATGCCGGGGATGTGGCTCATGCAGGAAAAGGGGGCACACCAATTTTTTTTATATTCTTTTATTGTTTATAGAAGTTTTGTAAAGCTTACAAAGTGAGATAGAAAATAAGACATTTCAAAATAAAGAACTGTCACATATACATAGAAATGTGAAATATTAAGTGCATGGTATCAGACAGTAGAACATTCCATCTTAATTTCAATTACACAAATATACTATACCATACGATTTAGTAAAAGGTAAATCAAACATCTAGGAACGTTTAAGGCAATAAAAGGGAAGGGAAGAAAAAATAAAATGGGAGAAAGGTTAGCACCATGGAAAATAAAAAAATATAACCGTTACCAGAACTGGAATAAGATATGAACAAGGGACAAATGCCAGAGATATCTAATTAGTTATTTCAGGGTAAAACTCAGAATCATCCCATACTTTCCATATTTTATAAAAACGTGGCAGTGAACCATCAATAGTGTGGTCAAATGTTCCATCCTGCGTATGTCTTCCACTGTAGCGAGAAATTGTGAGAAAGTAGGGGGAGATGTAGACACCCAATAAAATAGAAGACATTAAACTTCCTGAAGCTTTAGTAATACTTGAAAAAGGAAGACTTAATAAATAGTGTATGGGATTCAGAGGTTTGGGGGGTATTTAATATTTTTTTGCAAGAATTCTTGGATCTGAGCCCAAAACAAACTAATAGAAGGACATTCCCAGAAGATATGGAGATAGCTACCTATAGCCCCATTACATCTCCAACATTCAAACAAAAAATATGTAGGTGCAAAGTCTTAAACAGATCCTAATGCACTGCAAAGTCTGTGCAGTCTTTTAACAGACAGCTGCAATGCAGCAAGTGTGAGAATAGGATGAAAAGTTCATTGTATCAGGTCAGCCTTATTGCAGGGAAGCAGAAGCCATCTCCAGGATATGTAATAAAGAAAGAAATACAGGTGCCTCTGAGTACAAGGTAGGTAAGGAACCACAGACACTCCTGTGGGGTTTGCCTAGTGAGATATCCATGGCACTGGTCCGCATGGTGAGCCATCCTGGCCGCTCTGTATACACTCGTGGCTGGCAAGATGGTGGTGTTGGTGGAGGAGAGCAGAAACTGAGGGTTGGAACGCACCCTGGACTGCAGTGCTGGTCGGGATGAGGTCACTGGTTTGCTTGCGATGCGTTTCCAAGCTGGCGCACCCTGGTGGTGGGTGGTATGCGCGCTCCTTTCTCAAGCAAGGCTTGAGAAAGGAGCACACGTACCTCCCACCACCAGGGTGCGCCACAACACCACCATCTTGCCGGCCATGAGAGTATACAGAGTGGCCAGGACGGGTCCCCATGCGGACAAGTGCCATGGATGTCTCACTAGGCAAACCCCATAGATGTGCCTGTGATTCCTTATCTACATGTGAGTTACTATGTGTTCACCTGTATAAAGTTTTAACAGTCTGTACTCGGAGGCGCCTACATTTCTTTCTCTCTTACATCTCCAACATTGTCTAGAAGCTTCTGTGTTACGTGCGTGTAGAATATCTGGGGTCCTTTACCAGAAAAAAAGAATCTTAGACGCGGTTTCTCTCTGCACAACACATTGTGAGATTTTTGGATGTGGACTCCCAAATTTTTCCCCAATCTATTAAAGATATAGGATGCTGTAAAACGTGAGACCATTTCTTCATATAATTATTTATGAGTAGAATCCATTAATTCTTCATGAAGAATTTTATAGATGAAATTAATTTGGATTCATATGGACCATTAGCACATAGTAATTCAAAATTGGTGGGTTTGTCTAGAGATAGGTAGGGGGATTTAGAAGAAAATAAATGCTTGAATTGCAAATAAAGAGTAAAAAAGTGTTTTAGGAATCTGATGTTTCACTTCGAGGTCCGCAAAGGACATAAAACTATGTGTCACTGGATTTACAAATTTACGTAATTGAAAAATCCCTGCCTGAGTCCAAGGCAACATCCGATCATAAGATAAACGATCAGGAATATCAGGATTTAAAAGCACTTTTAAGAGTGGGGGACATGGCGAAGAAAGGGAATACCGCTCGGAACAGCTCTTCCATATTGATAAGGTAAACAACATTGGATCCAGGCATATAGATCTTAATTGAGGAATATATTTGCCTGAAGAGGACCGTAACATGGGTGAACTGGCGGGGTAATCCCCCGTTCAATTTCGACCAATCTATTTGGGGCCTTCCAAGATGTCCAGGAAGTCAACACTCGCAGATGTGAGGCGCAATAATATTTTATGAAGTCTGGAGCTGCCAAACCCACCCTGTTCCTTAGGGCCAGGACCACCGCTCCCGCAATCTGATGAGAAGCATTATTTCATATAAAGTGGAGACCTCTGGAGCGCTTTCAATTGCGACATTGGAATTGATATTGATATCAGGTATTGAAGGATCCTTACCTGGCTTTGGGATAACAGTTATGAATGCATGTAAAAACTGAGAATGTGGAAGGGTTCCTTTTCAATATGGATGAGAATAGATTCAGCAGGTATGGGGGATAAGAAAGTTTTGTAATATGTTTTGGGGAGCCCATCAGGTCCCAGAGACTTATTGGATAGTAAATGTTTAATACCTTCTGCTCTTTCCTCATCCGCAATGGGCGAGGTTAAAGGGGTTGTAAAGGTTTGTTTTTTATTTTCTAAATAGGTTCCTTTAAGCTAGTGCATTGTTGGTTCACTTACCTTTTCCTTATATTTCCCTTCTAAATGTTTTTATTCTTTGTTTTCTTTATCTGAATTTCTCACTTCCTGTTCCTCCTTAGTAAGCTGTTCTGGCTGACTCCACACCACTCGGATGATGGTGTGAAGTTTAGTGAGGAGAAACAGGAAGTGAGAAATTCAGACAAAGAAAAAAAACATTTAGAAGGTAAATAGAAGGAAAAGGTAAGTGAAACAACAATGCACTAGCTTAAAGGAACCCATTTGGAAAATAAAAAACAAACCTTTACAACCCCTTTAAGCTTAGACTGTTGTTCAGAGGATATCTCCGATAGTTGTAAAGAAGCCATAAAGGTGTCAAACTTTTCTTGTGTAAATTGGGAAAGTAGATTAGAGCTCAGACAGTTATAAAGACCCTTGTAAATATCACGAAATACCTTAGACATATACTCCGACAGTAAGTATGAATTCCATTCGGCTGCATTAAATGATCAGGTTTAGATTTAAAAAAGGGGGTGTAGTTTGAGCCTATTAACTAGCATCCTATGTGGTTCGTTGGCATACTCGTAGAACTTTTGTCTGGACCACAGCAATGATTTAGATATCCTGTTTAAGTCTGAAGACGTAATACGGTTACGAACCAAAACCACAACTTGTAGACGATCCACCGTGGGGGAATAGAGTAGGTGCGTCTCTGCTGTACGTAGCTGAGTAAGAAGCTCAGCATCTCAGCTTAGTGGACTCTGGTTTCAGGCGATAGCCAGCAGAGATGCACTATATCCTCGAGTCTTCCTCAAGATGTGTATATATACACACAATTGATTAAATCCACCCGTGCAGAAGATCTAATGGTGACAGTCCACACTCTGTAGCAATAGAGCAGTAAACGAAAAAATTATCCACCACCAATGAAGGGGATCCGCTTACCAGAACCCTGTGATCCCCTATTACGGAGGACCCAGGGAAGCGTTGAGTACAAGTACTGCTGGGCTGCTGTGCTGGATGACTCCAAACTGCTCCACACCTGCTATACTCCACCCTTCTGCACGGGTGGATTTCATCAATTGTGTGTATATATACATCTTGAGGAAGACTAGAGGATATATTTTTTGGATTTCAATTTGGGACATTTTTTCATTCACTTAAGTTTATTCGTTTGTATATTTGTCTCACAGCATTATTTGTGAATGTGCATAAGTTTGGGCTATTCATATGTTGCACATTTTGAGCATTTTACATATTTTTCACGGAATTTTCAACTATTGGTAGCGCGGCTTTTATTCTTTTTTATGTTCACTGGTTTATGCATCACAGAAAGCCGCAGTTCTGCACTGGTATTTATTTACAATTTTCCTACAGAGTAGGAATCCTTTTTTATAATTTCACTCTTAGCGCAGTTTCTTCTTCTTTTTCTTATTAGCAGAGATGCACTCACCTCTGAAGAAGGCCTTGTGGGATTCCCACAAGGTGAATATCTTTGACACTGAACCTTCATTTATTTGAAAAAATTCAGTCAATTTTTGTTGCAATTAGCTCCTAATTTCAGGATTTCGCAGTAGGGATTTGTTGAGACGCCAGTGACATGTTTTGGTCGTCTGAGCAAATAAAGCAAGATCTAAATTAATAGGTGAATGATCAGACCATGTGATAGGGTTTATCTCTGATCATACTATGTTAGGCAGTAGAGATGCAGTCACAAAGCAGTGATCAAGTCTAGACGATAAATTTTGAGGGGGAGAGTAAAACGTATATTGTTTTTGGGTGGGATGTTTCACTATCCATGTATCAAAAAGATTGTTGGATCAAACTAGTTTGTGAAAAGAAGTGGAAAGTTTTTGGGCTTGGATCGGTGGGGTGGTTTGAAACAGGAAAAACCTATCTTTGGTCGGGGACATGCACACATTTAAATCTCCTTCTATGACCATAAAGGGCTGTGTGAGAGTCTGTAATTTCTCAAAGACTTTTGTGAGAAACCAATCTGTCCTGAATTTAGGAGCATAGATATTAGCCAAAGTGAAAGATGTATTCAGATGAGCACAACTCAGGAGGACATACCGACCATTGGGGTCCAAAAAGGAAGAAAGAATTTGTTTAGGACTAGAGCATTTGATCAAAATCGCTACTTCAGCTTTCCCGGAGGGATCAGATGCCAAAAAAGCAGTGGGGAAATGCTTGGAGGCAAACTTGAAAGAGCTCCCAGGTTGAAAATGTGTCTCCTAAATCATGATCACATCTGCCTTGGAAGACTTAAATTCCTTCAAAGCTAACCATCTTTTATGGATGGAATTCAAGCCCTTCACATTACAGGAAAAGCCTTTAAGAGCCATGATATATCCTATAAACAAGCCGCAATTGTAGTTAAGAATAATAAGTACCGGTATACAGATAATGTTCCATGGTGAATAAAACAGTGAAGACATTGAGAAATGTTTGTTGAAATGGTGACCATAAAATCTCATCTGGAAACCAAAAGTAGATAAGACAAACCTAAAAAGAAAATTGAATAAACAGAAATAATAGTAATAATAATTTAAAAAAAACATTGTGGAAGGCCTAAAGGAAAAATCGCCTTCAGGAATCCAAGGCAATGCTTAGGACTATAGTGAGGTGCATGGCTACCTGCAAGATCCAACGAGTAGGTCCCGTCTCCTCCGAGAAACGTATAAAGGACTTAAACTGGAATCAAACGGGATAACAAGGAAACATCAAAAAAACGTCAAGGAGGTAGAGGAGGGATCCCCTGGAAAGAGGTAGGTGACTCTCAAACTGGAGTCCAAAGCACAGACAAACAAGTTGTTGTTTATCTGTGAATTTTTAAGAAGAACCTCAGGAAGCAGTCGGTCATCAAGTAGGAAATCTGGAAGGGGTGGCCCGCTGAAGAGTTGAAGCTTTCTGCGATCTCCGACGCACTGGGGTCCAGATCTTGGCCTGTGTCAAAAGTGGTTTTGCGGTCGGAACGGGAAGCTGAAGTTTCTCCTCAGGAATGGGTGGCAGGCCCAGATTGCAGATGAATGCCCTGATTTCATGGAGATCCCTCAATGAAAATTGAACGCCATCTTTGGATGCAGAAAGGCGGAAGGGGAAACCCCAACGGTAGGCAACCTTGGTAGTTTTGTAGATGAGTGGTGACAGGGCGGAGACACTACGCCTCTTAGCCAAGGTAATGGGTGAGAAGTCGCTGAAAATTTTGAATCTTGGTCCCTTTAAAGTCTATTTGAGACTTATTGCGTGTGGCAATAGTAAGAGCTTCTTTACTTTCGTAGTATTGAAAGTAGACAATAATATGTCTCGGGTTGGAGCCAGGGGGTGGTTTGGGGGCCAGGGATCTATGTTCTCTGTCAAAGCTCCAATCTATATCTGGGATTTGGGGTGCCAGAGTAACAAACAGGCCCAGGAGGTACGGACGCAGTTGCACCCACATGGGAATGACGTCATCTCTGTCCAGTCAATCTAAACAGCTGAAGATAGGAACCCGGAAGAGACCCAGGAAAACTGTGTGTGTGTAATGGCAGCATTGACTTCAATGACATGCATATATTGAACAAGCTCATCAAATTTGCTTTCCAATATATCAGTGCGTTCCCCCAGTTGATCAATCTCGCCTCTAAGCTCCTGTGCAATTTTTCCAACCACTTTAGTGATATTATGAGTCAAGTCTTGTAGCAGGGTATGTAACGTTAAATCCAGGACAGCCACAATCACCATCGCAGTAGGTTCTGACAGCTGGGTTTGCTGGGGTACATGATCTCTGTGTGACATACCTGCATACCACTGGCAGTAAATGATGAAGCTCCTGGGGCAGTAGGTGCTAGCAGGAGCCGCAGAGTAGGAGACGGGGACCGGAGCTCGGCCCTTCACGCGTCCGCCATCTTACAAGCCACGCATGCGCCCTCCCGACGGCTTTTTTAAATGGTTTAAGACCATGCTTTTTAATATGTTTGTGAATGTTTAACAAGATCTTTCTTTCTGGAGCAAGAGAACAATGAGACATTGAGTTTTGGTGAGTCATTAAATTCACATTGAGGAAGTGGTCACAAGCACTATATGAAGGAGGTTATTTGAATGTATGTGGACACTATTGGTGATTCATAATACGCACTGTTGTGGAAGATTTTTTGGGACTTTCATTTGCTTCTACTTTTTACTCTCTTCTAAAAGGTTTATGTTGGGTATAGTGTGATTCAATTGTATATGTATTGATATTGTATTTATATTGGAGGTATGAGGATTTGCAGCACTACCTAAAGTCTGTTTTATTTTTTAAATTTTTTTCAGACTTTGGTTTGTGTTGCAGCGCTACACACTTTTTTTGTTTGATATTGATTTTTTTGGTGTTTTAAAATTTACACATAAATGTTCTTTCTTGTAAACATTATATTTTTACACATTTGGACATTTAAGTGTTTAGTCTGTGGCATGGTGTAAGCATGAACATTTGCACAGTACAGGTGTTATTCTCTCTTCTAATACTGTCTCTGGGCATGCTTACTCTATCTCTGCACCTTACTCCATGAGTACCCTGAGGGGAACACCTTCATTGATGGCAATGACAGAAACCAGGCACAAGGGAATCATTTGGTCAAATTTGCCGACTTAAAGGTGGGAGACTACTCCATACTGGTGGGGATCGACGTGGAATCGCTGTGCAAGTCGATCCCCCACAAGTGTTGACTCCATGCAGTCAACTATTTCTTGCAAGAAAACTATCCTATAATGGATCCTCAAAATGAGTTAATACTTGAACTCTTGGAGTTTGCCTTGTCTTATAATTTCTTTCAGTTTGGTGCTGGGTATTGCCAGCAAACCAGAGGGATGCAGATGGGGGCACCCTGGGCACCAGCCTATGCGTGCCTTCATCTTGGCCACTGGGAGGAATGGGTTGTATTCCATTCATCAATGTTCCTTGGCCAAGTTTCCCTCTGGCTAAGGTACATTGATGATGTCCTTATGGTGTGGACTGTAGACATTCCTGAACTGGAGAAATTTTATAGAGCATCCTAATGACAATGACTTGAACATCAGATTGATGTAAATCATATGTATATGTCAAATGTCTTTCCTGGACCTTAAAATTAGAAAAGAGGAGAGAATCCTTTCTAATAACACCTATCGCAAACCTATGGCAGCAAATACGCTGTTTAGAGCTGAAAGCTTTCACCCACGCCCTCTGAAGAGTGGGATACCCATTGGGCAATTTTTGAGATGTTCCTGCAGTTGCTCGGACATCGCCGACTTTAGGGGGGAAGCAAAGGAACTCTATAGTAGAATTAAAGAACGAGGATACTCGCATTCCCAAATGCGTCGGACCGATAAGGAGAGCGTATGAGACTGAAAGACACCTTTCTTCCCCCCAGGGACAGCGATGACAAAACCAAGAAAAGTAGTAATAAAAAGGGATACAAGATCTGAAGTTAAGCCAGTTAGACTTATTACTAAATATGGAGTACAGTGGGAGGAGGTAAAAATTATTCTGGGAAAGCATTGGTGTGTCCTTTATGGGAAGCCCTAGGATTAGACCAATTGTAAGGACAGGTCCACAAGTGGTAGCAATGAGAGCCCCCAATCTAGGGGATTTTTTAATTAATTCTGAGTTCAATAAAAGCAAATACCATGACTGGTTGTCCGCCTTTCCACGTACTAAAGGCATGTTTCTTTGCGGGAGATGTCAAGTATGCTCTCATATTGAACGGACAGACCTTCTCTGACTCTGAAAATGAAAGAACCTATAAAATAGCCTGATAAATTGTTCACGCACACATGTTCTGTATATAATTACATGTCCCTGCAATAAAAAATATGTAGGTAAAACAAAGACAGTTAAAGGTCAGGCTGTTTGAGAACTTTAAGGATAGCCGTACTAAGGATCCAGACAGTCCCTTGGCACAACACTTTTTACACTATCATGGAGGCAAGTTAGAGGGCCTACAGGTAAAGGGGTTCTATCCCCTTAACTTCTCTAAAACGAGAGGAGATTTTGATACTGAATTTTTAAAAAGAGAAAAACTATGGATTTTATAGATTAGCTACTTTAAGTCCAAAAGGGCTTAAACACTGAACTCAATTTACACGTTTTCTTGGAAAAATAAATAGTCTCAACTCATATGTACCCTTTTTGATAGAACTAAATTAGTTAATGTAATAGTGCAGTGAAATGTAACCAGAATACATTGGTTGCAAACTACTTTGCATCGTAAAGATAGACCGCCCAGGGCTCTGTTATATTTTTTAGTTAATGAGCCTGGATTATATTTGCAGTTTTACCAATATATCTTTTTTTCCCACAAAAAAAAGTGCTTTTGCTTTAAGACAGATTGGCTGGTGAAAGGAGAGAGGAACCTTTGTGTCAGAAACATTGACGCATCTCCGCTTAGTGCCTACAAATATGTCAGAATGTTTATACTGAAATATAAAAATATTATTGTATTTATGGACATATGCAAATCTATGATTTGGGAGATAGAATTTCTTGATATTGTAGGAAATTGTCAAAGTTCTTTATATCCGTGCTAGTTTGAAGACAAATAACACAAATTAATATTGCTTAAAATATTATATATATTAACTAAAGTACAGTGCAAATTAAAATCAGGTATAAGTCGTGATCAAACAAATGAATGGATATACTTCTACAATCAGGGATAAATGATGGTTAATGTCCAGATAATATTTACATACATTTCTATGCAAGCTCTATATGACAAATTATATTCACAGTTCAATACTTAAATGATACTTGTACATTAAAAACTCTTGTGAAATGTCTCCCCGTTACTTCACGGAAGGTGTAAACACTCTTTTGTTGAATTTAACACTATTATCTTTCTCAAAACAAACAGATCTCCTGATTACACTTCTTGTGTCCAGACCAAGTGTCATATAAGCGACACGGCTTGACAAAACAATCAAGGCTTATTAAATTTAGAAAGAATTTATTTTTACACATACTTCACAATAAAACCATTGTACCAACTCGGCTCTAGCTTTTTAAAGACAACCAAATTTGGGTATGTTTCTTAATATTTGGATTATCATTATTTTGTACTGCAGTTAAAAATATAGAAATTTCCAAATTGCTTTGCCATATATATTTAAATGGTTTTGGTTATGTGTATGCAAAAAACAACTCCATTACCAAAGCAGGTAAATAAACAAACAAAATAAATACGTTACCAGGCTAAAGTTCTGTCTGTTTGAGAAGCTTCCATTATGAGTCCCACAGGACTCCTTCCAACATTGCTACATATTTGCGTTTTTCATCTCCTTCCAGCTTCCTTCAGAGAGTGAGTTCCCTCAGAGATCTTCTTCCTTCAAGAGATCTAGATTTCTCTTGCGATCCTCTTTGCTATTCCCTCACACCCTGAACTCTTCCTGCTTTTATCTCCCTCCAAAAAGCGGGTGTGTATCTTATTACTAGGTAACTGTTTTGGAAGGTCGTCTTAGCAACCAAATATGCGCCATCTTGAACAATGTCATTTTTAACCTGTAGGGGCAGTGGTGTATAAGGAATAATTCCTAATGTTAGGGTCACTGAGTTCAGGAACAATTTATGATTACCCTTTGATCTAGCTTAGTAGAATACCATTGATTTTCCAACGGTGTCAAAATGTGTCAGCCATCTCGGCTCCACTTCAGATTTACAGGTGTGAATATTTAGGATCAACACTACCCCAGGCCATCTGTTAATGTTTTGGGAAATTCCTTGAAACTAATCACGGGAATGTAAGTTTAAGCAGCTTCTAATGCTACCCCTCTAATATACTCTCACGTACACAACTCCCTAATACTACTCCATATATATATATATATATATATATATATATATATACATAAATGGGTTTATACATGTATTACTAGTAGAAGCAGTATTTAAAATGTATAATACAACAGGAATTTTGAATAAACCTCTTGGTCTTGTTATACCGAGACAATACTACACCGTTTGTGTCAGCCCGTATCAACACCCCCCTTATCTCTAAGTGTCAAACCTTTGAATTACCACCTGGGGAGGCTGGTATATTTTCTTAAGCGTTCAAAAGCTTTGAGTTTATGGTCTGGGAAAAAGATACAGAAAAACAATGCCTTCTTGTGAGACAGAAAATAACTTTATAGATAGTGAATTTGGGTTTAACCCCTTAAAGAGAAAATAGGAACCAACGTGGCTCTAGTATTGTTCACAGCACATCATGAACTATGAGCTTAACTTTAGAGACAAAATGGCTGTCCTCTCGCTCATAATATACATGAATATGAACCATATGAAAATACATAATATGCATAATATAAAGGCCTATATGTATATTCTTTTTAACCCCAAATGTTCTGACATTGGCTATAAATATCCTGTCATTTGAGCATTAGCTAGTCCTGATGAAGCTGAAGTAATGATGCCAATCAGCAAAACATGTAGACATCATGGGTTCATGGCATCAGTGGGGCCACACGATCCCAGGAGCCCAGCCAACTTTGATGGAGCAATGACTGTTCACTGAGTGCACATACATGTGAGGTATGTGATGAGGCTTGACTGCATCACAGCTATACCTTCAAGCTACACCTACTAAATGAGCTGCCAGCGCAGCAGGAACTACACAGAAGCAGGCGATTGATTGCACCAGCTGACCGTAAACCAGAGTGAATCACTCTGAACAGTGAGTACTCTCATCCTGTCATTGGGTGTCTTGACTGTAAGTGTTTGCAAACTGTCAGATTGGGGGATGGGACGCTCCCTGAAAAGGAGTGAGGTGTACCTCTGCACACAGATAACGGCTGAAGTCTCAGTGAGCTGTTTGATCTGTCACATCAGCTGTTCAGCTGGATACTTTATGTTCCTACAGCACACATTTAAGCCACACTGATTTCTGCTTGCTAGGGACAGCATCAGTGGCGGCCCGTCAATAGGGGGCGCAGGGGCGCCCCCCCCCCCCAGAGCTACTTAATAAAAAAAAATATATATATATTTTTTTATTTTTTAAAGTGTCCCTTTAAGTGGGTGTGTTAAGGAGTGCCGGAAACGGGGTGCTATTAGAGGCATGACCCGTGTGTAAACACGTGATTGGGGCGAAGAAGCGCTATTGGCGTGGTTTAGAGTGTGTTCGGGGCGCAAAGGCTGTAGCCACAAAAACTCCACCTCTAGGCTCTAGCATTAGGTTTCCAGTGCTTGTAATTGATTGGGTCCATAGGGTGGGACTTTAATCAGACCTGCAGCGTCATTGGCTCACAGGCTGCCTGTCTCCTTCAGTAAGTGAGGGGGAAATCATGAGCAGAAGAGAACTGGTCAGGGCAGACAGGGAGCTGAGGCAGCTCCATTCATCCCTGTGACACAGACTCGGCATCTAGCAATGCACACAGAGGGATCACACAGAAATCTTCAGGTACATTTCTACATGCCAGAACTGTAGGGGGGAGGGGGCAGAAGGGGCTATTATCACTGTGTCCTGACTCCTGAGAGACTGTGAAGCAGCATTTTAATCTCCAACTTTACGTCACCTCTCTCCATGTAATGCAAGTCAGTACACCTTCCCTTTTCTCCCCTGCCTGTTCATCTGCTATAGAGAAACAAAAGGCATTGTTCTTAAATTAACATTATTCACATGTAAATTGCGCGGGCATTGTTATGCAAATTAGATCGCCCGCCGCGATTCAGATGGGGGAGGGGCACAGTAGGTGTACAGACCCAGGAACTCGGCACAGGGATGATGGGAACCCCTCATAATGGGCAAAGCAGGTGTACAGACCCGGGAACTCGGCACAGGGATGGTGGAAACCCTCATAATGGGCACAGCAGGTGTATAGACCCAGGAACTCAGTACAGGGATGGTGGGAACCCTCATAATGGGCACAACAGGTGTACAGACCCAGGAACTCAGTACAGGGATGGTGGGAACCCCTCATAATAGGCACAGTAGGTGTACAGACCCGGGAACTCAGTACAGCCTGTCCTTATAGATCACATAGACCCGGCGGGTCTCTATAGTGGGAGGTAGCGCCAACACCCCATTCTTTTATATTATATCCTATTCTCCCTAGGGCGTTTTTAGGGGGGCTGCAACCTCTGTCTGGTGTTTTCCTGAGCGCGGATTCCCTACTTCTTTAATAATAGTCTAATGTCCATAAAATTTCATAATCTACCCAATAGACCTCATGCACACAGGGTGTTTGCTTTGCTCCTCTAAACATCAGAACTCCTAGCAGGAGAAAAGCCCACTGCAGGCGCGTCATGCGTTTTATCGTAAATGTATCCTATTGGCCAAAATATTTATTTGTTCTGGCCATTTAAATGCATTACCTCTCAAATGCGCCTAAATGCGTCTAGCGTTTCAGTGTGTTTAGCTTTTTTCTGCGCTTCACCACCTCTCCTAAACGTGCTTTCCATGGGTTTTTTTTTTCAGACTTAAATTGCTCTGCTTCTAGTATGTCTGTAAACATCTGTGTGCACATGGACACATAAGCTAACATACAGGTGCTTTTACAGGCTGAGAAAAAAAATGTCAAATGCCAGTATTTTTTAAGCTTTAATCAGAGCCCTTTGTAATCTCATGTAGCCATATTCCTAAGCGATCATCACAAGTCTCTGTGCTTGATATACCATCAGTCCGATTCATGCTTCAGAGTAAGTTTAAGGCCCCGTTCAGGCTAGATTCACACTTGTGCAGAGAGGCTCACAGCAGGGGTCCGGTGCGTCCCTGTTCTCCATTTCAGGGATGAATCGGGCCCGATTTTTTGCCTGCATTTGGACCTAAAACAAAACATATTTCCAGGTTGTAAGTTGGCAAATATCATTGCAGATCCCTACTTGTTATTGCTTGTATTGAAACTTGCATAACAGTTGGTGTTCTGTACATTGACCATGTACAAAACACCACCCTACATGTACACCATGTTTAAACATTCGGGCAGCAGATGAAACTACATAGGTAATTGTAAAAATACAAAATGTAGTGTAGTACTTAAATTTTTTTCTTATCAAAAGCGAAATTACCTTTTAAATGCAACCCCTGTCATCTAACATTTAATGTTGTAGAGAGGCTATGCAATGGGTTAATAAAGTCAGAACTTAAAGCGGAGCTCCGCCGGAAAAAAAAATATTAAAAGCCTACAGCTACAGCAGCTGCTGGCTTTTAATATTTGGACACTTACCTGTCCTGGAGTCCAGCGACGTCCGCAGCAGAGGACGAGCGACCGCTCGTCGCTCTGCTGCTCCCTCCGCCATCCTCGCTGAGGGAACCAGGAAGTGAAGCCCTGCGGCTTCATGCCCGGTTCCCTACGGCGCATGCGCGAGTCGCGCTGCGCCGTTCTGATTGGTGCTCCTGTGTTCTGGGAGCCGAGTGTCTCCCAGAACACCAAGGGAAGTCTGCGGGAAGTGACGTAACTCCCGCAGATTCCCGGAGAGAGGACTCCCGGATGTGGGTGAAAATACCTGTCTTAGACAGGTATCTTCACCCCCCTCCCCCCTGAAAGGTGTCAATTGTGACACCGGAGGGGGGGAGGGTTCCAAATAGCAAAAGTTGCTATTTAGGGTGGAGCTCCACTTTAAAATGCAAGTTTAAACCATTTCCTAGTCTGTGATCTCCAGATATCGTCTGGGTTTTAAAACAAATTGAAGCTTCGTCGGTGTATAATGTGCAGCCTGGTATATGATGTGCAGAGCCCTGTGTATAATGTGCAGCCTGGTATATGATGTGTAGGGATGAGCTCTGGCGTGTTCGCATACTCCACGTGCAGAGCCCGCCAGGAAGTCGGCACGGCGCTACGCTAATCACAGGCAGGGAGACATTGTCCTGATGCTCGGCTGCAGAGATCAGGAAATGTCTACCTGCCTGTGATTAGCGCAGCGCCGTGCCGATTTCCTGGCGGGCTCTGCACGTGGAGTATGCAAACGCGCCAGAACTCATCCTTTTTTTTTCTTTTCTTTTTTTTCTTTTTCTTTTTCATTTGCTCAATTAACCACTTCGCATCCGGGCCAATTCTGACACTTCGCTCCTACATGTAAAAAGCCTCATTTTCTTGCTAGAAAATTACATATAACCCCCAAACAATATATATGTTTTTTTAGCAAAGACCCTAGAGAATACAATGGCGGTCATTGCAACTTTTTATCTCACACGGTATTTGCGCAATCATTTTTCAAACGAATTTTTTTGGGGAAAAAAACGGTTTCATGAATTAAAAAATATTAAAACATTAAAGTTAGCCCAATTTTTTTGCATAATGTGAAAGATGAAGTTACGCCGAGTAAATAGATACCTAACATGTCACCCTTCAAAATTGTACACGCTCGTGGAATGGCGCCAAACTTCGGTACTTAAAAATCCTCATGGGCGACGCTTTAAATTTTTTTATTGGTTACCTGTTTTGAGTTACAGAGGAGGTCTAGGGCTAGAATTATTGCTCTCGCTCTAACGTTCGCTATGATACCTCACATGTGTGTTCTGAACACCGTTTTAATATGTGGGCGGGACTTACGTATGCGTTCGCTTCTGCGTACGAGCTACCGGGGACAGGGGCGCTTTACATTTTTTTATTTTTATTTATTGTTCATTTTACACTTAACTTTTTACTTTGACAGTTAGAAAAAATAAATAAAAATGATCACTTTTATTCCTATTACAAGGAATGTAAACATCCCTTGTAATAGGAATAAGCATGACAGGTCCTCTTTACAGTGAGATATGGGGTCAATAAGACCCCACATCTCACCTCTAGGCTGAGAAGCCTGAAATAAAAAAAAAAAAAAAAACGATCACCGCTTCCTAGCCGAAGCGGCGCCGTTTTTTTGAATGCAGAGGCCGGGCGTGACGTCATAACATCGCGCCCGGCCTCCGAACGATCATAGAGACTCCGGCGACCATCTGGTCCGCCGGAAATCTCTATTGTAAGAAGCCGGGGCCGGCGGATCCTGTCACCGACTCACCGATCGCTCAGGTGAGTCGGTAGAAGCACCGGAGGGCGGCGGGAGGGGGGGACGTCCCCTCTCGCCGCCTGTAAGAACGATCAAGAGGCGGAACAGCCGCTATGATCATTCTTACGGTACAGAGAATCGCCGGCTCTAAAAAACGATATCTGAATGATGCCTGTAGCTGCAGGCATCATTCAGATATCCCGGCTCAAAGTCAAGGACGTCCATGGACGTCCTTAGGCGCAAAGTGGTTAATACATGTGATTGGTGCATTTAATCTTGTATATTGATATATAAACAAAAACATATTAAAATATATGTCCATATAATAAAAAACTTATCAATTTACAGTGCAACAGTGAAATTTTTATTTTTCCCTTTTACTTTTACTCCCTCCCACCCAACCCTTTAATTCTTAACAACCTAGATCATTTCTCCTACTCACAAACTCAGGTCTAGTGCATTGTCATTAGCACATTCAGGCCCCCCCCCAACCAACCACCCCCATAAATCTCTACATCAGGAGTCTATCCTTTATCAGTTGTAATGGTGCAAGGTTGGGATCCTCCAGCCATGGTTGCCATATAAGGTTAAATTTCTCCACTACCTTCTTGCGACTATAGGCGAGCCGTTCTCTGAAGAGCAAGGAGTTAACATAAGTAATCCACTGCTTCCCCGTGGGAACCGTATTTGCCATCCAATATCGTGCTATGAGCTTCCTAGCCAAGTACATCAATCTTGTTATCATTTAGTACCTTCCTTGCGGGAACTTTTCAGCTTCAATCGCCCCAAGCAGATACACTAGAGGGTCCAATGGCACAGGTACCTGGGTCACTCTTGTGATGCACTGGGAAACCTCCTCCCAATATCTGTGAAGCTTTGGGCACCTCCAAATTAGGTGTATAAAGTCCCCTTGCTGTACTTTGCACTTTGGGCACCGGGGGGAGTCCCTTCTTCCCCACTTGTAAAGCTGTACTGATGTTCTGTAGGCCCTATGCAGGATGAATAGTTGTGACAATTTATGGGACGCTGATACAGATACTACCAGAATAGAGTCCAGCGCCATATCCCACTGGTTCCCGTCTATATCCTTGATGTCTTCTGCCCATTTACTATGACTCCTAAGAGAGGCATAGTCCTGGATTGAGGATAATAGTTCCGCATATATTCTCGATATTAGTCCTCTCCGGGTATCCGCCTGAAGGACTTCCATCAGCAGACGTGACGATGATATTACTAAGGAATGTGCCTGCAAGGCATGCCGAAGCTGAAGGCATTGATAAAAGCCCCTTGGGGCTATCTGAATTTCCTGACACATCTGTTCATATGTTTTTAACACCTCTCCCTCGTACAGCTGCGAACAAAAACAGATCCCTCTCTTTCCAGGAAGTGAAACCCTCTAAGTCCTGTAGTTCTGGGTATTTAGGGTTTTGCCATATTGGGGTAAAGAGCAGTGGGCCCCTTAACCTCAAAGCCTTCTGGATCTCCCCCCAAACCTTTTTAAGGGAAGTACCCGTAGGTGCAGAGTGTGGTATACTAGGCAAGTCCATCTCCAAATGGGAGGCTGCCTTTAGTGTAGGGGCCACCGTAGTCACCAGGTTACTTATAGGATCCTCTTTCTTCCCGACCCCATCCCGCCAACTGCTGAAAGTGTGAGGCCAGAAAATACATTTTAGGGTGGGGTACTGCCAGCCCCCCCCTATCCTTACTGTATTGCAAGGTGGTTAAGCTAATCCTAGCTGTCTTTTTTTTCCCATATCAAATCCCGCATCAGGGTATCTATTCGTTTAAACCATTTATTCGGAATCCATATAGGGGAGTTGTGAAAAACATATAGTAATTGTGGGGCCCATACCATTTTTATTAGGTTTACCCGTCCCACCACTGACAGCGGAAGCTTGAACCAGCTATTACATTTCTCTCTCTGCCTTTCCAGCCTTTCTGGGCCCAGGTTCAGCTGAAAATAATCCGCTGGATCTGGGGATACCACTACCCCCAAATATCCAAAGTTTTTTTAGTTATGGCAATCTGCTCCACGCCAACTGGTAATGATTCCGTCAACGGGTCTATGGGCATTATTGTTTAGACCAGTTTATGGTAAAACCTGAAAAACCTCCAAAATCTCCTATAATACCCATCACTGTTTGCAACGATGAGGCTGTATCCCCTAGATAAATAAGTGCGTCATCCGCATATAGGGAGATTTTTTCTTCCCTTTGGCCCCTACGAAATCCGACCACCCCCGATGCAGTACGGATCAAAATAGCCAAAGGTTCGATGACCAAAGCAAACAGCAGTGGGGATAACGGACACCCCTGCCTGGCGCCTCTGTATATCTCAAATGAAGAAGAAAGGTTGTTATTAATACGGAGTCTGACTCTGGGTTTAGAGTAAAGCACCTTCACCCATGTTATAAACTCATTCCCCAATCCAAACCTTGTCAGGATTTCCAGGAGGTAGGGCCACTCCACACTATCAAACGCTTTAGCAGCATCCAGCGATAGAATGGCCCTGCCCCCCGTATTATCCACTGGCACAAATTCAAATACAGCCGCCGTATATTATCTGCCGTTGAACGTGTTGGTATAAATCCAGACTGGTCTCTATGGATCAGCTTATCAATCACCTTGGATAATCTCATAGCTAGAACTCTAGCCAAAAGCTTGACATCCGTATTCAATAAAGAGATCGGGTGATAAGAGTCTAGCAGGAGCTTATCTTTGCCTGGCTTGGGGAGTACTATTATTATAGCTTCTTGCATACTATCCGGCAAGCTACCTGTCTCCACTGCCTCTGATATGGCCTCCAGCAAGGGTGGGAGAAGAATCGCTCCATACTGGGAGTACACCTCCGCCGGTAATCCATCCGAACCTGGGGACTTATGGTGCGGGGCCTCATCTAGGGAATCCTTCAATTCTGCCAATGTAATAGTGAGATTTAACCTCTTCCTGTCTGCCTCTGACAGCTGGGGGAAAGGGCAAGTTTGCAAAAACAGGGCCAATTCTGACTCTGTATAATTCATTTTAGAAGAATATAAATCCCTATAGAACTGATGGAAGTCATCTAAAATTTCAGAACCAAGAGTATTTATTTCCCCAGACTCAACTCTTATAGCCTGGATATTAGAGGAGTCCCGCTGTTCCCTAGCCACCAAGGCAAGAAGATGACCGATTTTTCCCCTTACTCAAAATAACTCTGCTGGTGGAAATATCTCCTCTTCGCTGCTGCTGTTAACAGAACAGAGTTATCTTGAGAGGGGTCTGCTACCAGTGCCTGTTCTCTAGCCTTCATTTAATCTCATACGTTGTTCTCCCATTTCCTCAAGCCTTTTAATACCTGTGATTAATCTAATGAGTCGTCCCCTCAAGAAGGCTTTAAGTGAATCCCATACCACCGCTGCGCTAGCAGATCCCCTATTAAAGTGTAGAAATTCCTGCAATGCCCCCACGGTCTCATCTGTAGACGGAAACAGGGTCAACCAAAAAGGATTCACTTTCCACAGTGGGCGGCCAGATGTAGCTGTAACATCTAGCCGTACCCAAAATGGAGAGTGATCTGACAGTAATCTTGGATCATAAGCCGAGTCCCTTACCCTCTGCATTAACACCTCGTTTCGCAGACCCATGTCAATCCGAGAGCGTCCACTATGTGAAGCGGAGTGGCACGAATAGCATCTTTCCTTATTATGTCTCTCCCTCCAGACATCGTGTAGTCCCAATTCAGAAAGCAAGGAGGCAAAGGCCGTCCTACCGGCTATGGGCCTTACCCCTCTAGGAGCCAATTGCATTCTATCCAATCCAGGATATAGGGTGTTATTATAATTCCCAAACGCGAACACCGGGGCATCTGGAAATGGTGCCATAAATTGCGCCAGCTTTCTAAGAGGCTCCTCCGAAAATGGCTGGGGAATATAAATCGCGGCAACAATACATAGTAACCTATTAAGCTTACACAGCAAGAAAACATATCTGCCCTCTGTCCACCTGTTGCTGAATACATTCAAAGGGGACATTAGCAGACACCAGAATACTGACTCCCCTGGAGTAAGACGAATACATGGAATGATATTGCGTCGGGTATTTACGTGAGCGCAACAGGTGGACAGAGTCTTCAGCGCTAATCACAGGCAGTGAGACATTTCCCGGTCCGCAGCTGCACAGATCAGGAAATGTTTCACTGGCTGTGATTAGCACTGTGGAGTGTCTGCTTCCTGGCAGGATCGGGCATGTGGGATTTCAAACACACCCAAGCCCATCTCTATTGGTTGTAGACAGTTGAGCTCCCTGCAGGTTGCTTAGCAGCAGTGGAGCCTTCTCTGACATGCTGATCGGGATGCAATCCAGGTGATGCTCCTAGTCAAATCCTAGTGTTAAATATCAGTGATTTTATTTATCAAAGCCCACACTTTCCAGGCATAGAGCCGACATGGCTGCTGAACATACGGTTGATTATATATATATGTGCTTGTACTCTTGATGCTAATAAATACTGTTTATTAGATCTGACTGGGAGCATCACCTGGATCACATCCCTATCAGCATGTCAACAGAGAAGGTTATACAGCATTACTGCTGCTAGATGACCATCTGGGGGCTCGGCTCTCTATAACCAATAGTGCCAGCCTTCCCCTGCATGCACCCATAATGTCACCAGCACTAGTTCCTAATAGACTGCCGCCGCTGCCAAGGAGACAGATGCCAGACCAGTGCTGTCAATAGCAGGGACAGGATAGCTTGGGAACCCCACAGTGGCAAAACACCAGGGCCCGGTGGCAAGACAACCTTTGCAACCCTGATAGTTCTCCCACTGCTTTGGACCCTTATATAAGTTAATTTTTTTGCGTTGTTTATAAAGGCTATTTGATCCTATCCCCTCTGATTCCTCCTTTTCCACTGTCTCAAAAAAAGAACCCTATATGTGTATTGCTAGAGGTTTTTTTTTTTTCCTGGGAGAGTGCATGTGATCAGCACAGGGCCAATCAGCACTGTCCAGACATGTCAAGACAGAGAATCAGTGCAAACTCCTACAAGACTTACTAGGAACTGATAGAAATCACAAGGCTGCTATATACTGCTGAGAAAAGGTATTTATCAGGTTATCTACTAAAATAATTGCATTTCCGTGTACTGTGGGAGACCAGATATAGTGAATGCAGGTTGTGAATTTAGTAACACTTTAATTCAGCCATCACTGTCCAGAGCCAGAAATATTGTGTGTACCTAGAAGAGTTGATGCTGGCTTGAAGGCTTTAATTCTGTTCGCTCACTTTGCATTTTGTAAATTGCTAAAAATAAACACATAAAATAAATAGTTTTGAAAGCATTCTTACTTTACAGCATTTCTTCACACCTGCCTAAAACTTTTGCACAGTTACTGTACCTGATGCTATGGCTACAAGCAATATGCTTGCCAGTGTAGCTATGCTGACTTGTGCTGTGGACAAAAGCCTTCGTGTAGTCACTTTCTCCTCATTCTCGCCAAGACTCTCTGGGTACAAAGAGACTTCAAAGTATATAAAGATGTTCCCTATTCAGGAACAAATAGAATGGCCAATTTATGGCAATTGGGTTTCTCCGATAAAGTTTTCACTCTTCCGAGTATCATTGCCATGCTATATCCAGTGGAAAAAGGAGTTCACTAAAAAGTGGATTACTCGAGCAGTAGACCTTGCTGTTTCAGTTTTAAACTTCTTACTATGCCTAAAGAAGATGTTCATTAATTTAACGATTCTGCAAACCGAAAATCTGAGATGCTTGTAAAGGCTCCCTTTACTTTTGCCGGTCCAGCTTTTGCTGCAATTTGTTTGTCAAACCGCAGATATTTGGAATATGAGCAGGGTCCTATCTTTCAGGTCCCGGCCCATGCTCTGGCAGAACATTTACAAACACCACCTTCTGCCTTACTTTTCTGTACTGATGCTCTAGTACAAGTCGTGACACAAATTTCTAGAATGACTTAAATTTTTGTCTTTCTGTAGAAAATCTTAAGGCTAAAAAGCCTGGTGAGTTTGAGGCTTCCTGTAAAAGATGCCTCTCATATGCCCTTTGGTGAGGCATTTGACAAATGAAAGCTGTCACAGGAGAAAAAGTCCTTTTTCCCAAAGTGGAGGTCTCCAAACCCACCCACCCCCACCCCCCCCTTAAAATAATATAGCATGTACAAGTCATATTGTAATTGAATGTTATTTAAAAATTACCTTTTTGTTTTCAATCTGCAGTAGAGTGGCACGATTTTGGCTAAATTGAGAATCACAATCTTTTGAATAAAGATCACGATTCTCACGGCGTAACATCATCTTTCACATTATGCAAAAAATTTAGCTAACTTTACTGTTTATTTTTAATTCATTAACCACTTAACGACCGGCCACAGTAAATATTCGTTGGCAGAATGGCACGTACAGGCACAATCGCGTACCTGTACGTCCCCTTTGCCTGCCGTGTGGTCGCGCCGCCGCCGGCACGCTCGCGACCCTGCCGCTATCCTAGTGAGTCGGACTGCGGGTCCTGGGGATGCGATCGTCGCTGCGATCGTCTCACAGAGGGATGGAGCGGGAAGATTTTAGTGTAAACACAACATCTCCCCGCTCACCTACTGACACTGACTTCCGCTCTGTGTAATCAGAGCGGAGATCAGTGATGTGTCGCTCGTAGCCACGCCCCCACTCAGTAGTAATCACACCCTTAGGCACACTTGACACCTTCAGCGCCCCTAGTGGTTAACCCCTTCACTGCCAGTGTCATTTTTACAGTAACCAGTGCATTTTTACAGCAAACGCCGATTGCGATTTTTTTTTTTTTTTTTACCAAAAATATGTAGAAGAATACGTATTAGCCTAAACTGAGGGGGAAAAAAAATTTTATATCTTTTTTTGGGGATATTTATTATAGCAAAAAGTAAAAAATATTGATTTTTTTTTCAAAATTGTCGCTCTATTTTTGTTTATAGCGCACAAAATAAAAACCGCAGACGTGATCAAATACCACCAAAAGAAAGCTCTATTTGTGGGAAAAAAAAGGACGTAAATTTTTGTTTGGGAGCCACATAGCACAATTGTCAGTTAAAGCAACGCAGTGCCGAATTGCAAAAAGTGGCCTGGTCATTAACTAGCCAAAATGGTCTGGGGCTTAAGTGGTTAAAGTGTATTTTATTTTTTTAAATGTGTTTTGAAAGACTGCTGCGCAAATACAGTGTGACATAAAATATTGCAACAACCACCATTTTATTCTGACAAGAAAAGAAGCGCATCTGGGTGCAGACTGTATGACAATTTTTAATTTGATGAAGAGTTTAAGAGCATCACTCTCACAATTTAGTAGTAAAATTAGGCATGGTATGGTCCCAAACAACGGGGGTCATCAGTGATGTCAGTCCCTGGGAAGCCGGTGGATGTGCTCTCTCTGCAGTCGTCTCCAGAACCGCTAGATGGTACTCGGCCGGCAGCGGTGAATGGGCGTCAGAACGAGGCTTGAGAAGCAGATGGTAATCCAGGCGGAGGGCGATGACGTCACTGGCATGCAACGCGTTTCTCAAGCCGGCATGCTGTAAATGACGTGACGGCCGCGCTCATTCTTCAGGCTGATTGACAGGGACCAGTGGCGAGGAATATTTAAGGGGAGGGTAGCGGCCAGTATGTGAAATTAGCCCTGTGCAACGATACATCAGTGTGGCACAAGAGGGGAAACATAATGTTAAGCAGGCTAAAAAACATACTAGTGGCATCATAGAACATATTTAAAAGGCAAAAATGGTGAGCAACATCGCAGGTAAAGCTGAACAAGATGAAGAAACACACAAAAATATGTGGTAAAGGAACAGGTGGTGAAAAAAGATGGTTAAAAACAACAACAATATCAGTTGGGAATATGTGGGAAGAGAATATAGAAGGAGGGTATATGCATGATTATAAATATACCTAGCACATGTGGAGTTGGTATGACAAGGGGATTGTTACAAGGAGGCAAAGATAATAAAAATGGGTGGATGGATATATTAAATAAAATGAAAAAGAATGGAAATGGATGAATGAGATATATCAAGTCATATGAGATTGTAAAAAGGCCAGAGAAACTTGGAAAGGTGGGACAAATGAGCGTATATAGCAGTATATGTAAATGAATAATTAGATATACTGAGGATGTTGGGTAGGCAGAAGACGATGAATGTATGCATGTGTGGGTGTACACTAGAGGGCATAGTTTATATGGGAGAGTGGGCTAGGAAGGACGAAGGAAGAAAAAATGACCTTTCATCTCTTGAAACCAGAGCCCCTAAATCACTTCTCGCATGCTGAAGACATCATAATAAAGTCTGCTGACAAAGGAGGAGGTATTGTGCTCCAAAATAAAGCTGAATATATCGCAGAAGCTGGAAGACTTCTGTCAGATCCAGCCACGTATATTAAGCTCAAGAAAGATCCCACCAGCGACTTTGCTAAAGAAGCAGATCTCCTGATCTCGACCGCCTTACTTGACGGCATCATCTCCAAAGTAGAAAGTTCCTTCCTTCATAAATCATTCAATTCCATACCCTATTTCTACCACCTACCCAAAATCCATAAAAACCAACAAGATCCCGCCGGCAGACCTATCTTGGCCTCCATGGACCGCGTCGCTTCAGGCTTCAGCTTATACGTTGATCAGTTCCTGCAACCCATAGTCCTCCAACTCCAGTCATACATCCGAGATGGGACAAATCTTTTGGAACTGCTTTCGCTCTATACATGGGGACCTACTTATGTCTGATTATCACTAGACGTTCGCTCCCTATACCCCTCCATCCCCCACACCTTCGGTATCATGGCGTTGGAGCACTTTCTGGCTATGGACCCCCTCATCAATCCTCGTCAAGCCACTTTCATCATAGAAGCCACTAAATTCTGTTTAACGCACAATTACTCATCTCCATTTCTTTTGATCTAAGAAGAAATGTTACTTTGTTTATACTTATCCGCGATGTTGTGATAAAACTTTGCAGGCTGCCTGGATTTATACATTTTTTCAGCTGTGAGAACTCTCTGTACTTGTTAAAAAGTATCGTGAAATGCTGTTTTAAAGATCGGGAAGGGAAAAGAATTGCGATTTCGATTCTTAACGATTAATCGTGCAGCTCTAATCTGCAGCTGTTGTAATTTTCTATAAATGCACAGCAATATGGCTACATGGCGGCGTTCTGTACACAGAATGTGTACTAACCACTCCCCAGAAACCTTATTTCCTGCTTGCGTGATTGGTTCACCAATTTTTCCAGAAATCTGCCTGAGATACAAGTCAGATTTAGGGCATCCGTTGCAACAAAAACGTAGTTTTTGGGGAAATATTTCCAATAGGAACACGTCCTAAAGGGATGCAGGCCCCGCAGCTTTCCTCATTAGTGCCCTGCAGCTACCACAGCTGACTGATAATTATGAAACCACTCCCATTAGACCCACTTAGCCCAGAGGCACAGACAAACTCACATGGATTTCTTCAGAATATCAAAACGTAGGAATCTGCACAAAGGTTGTTATAATCCTTGCAATGTACATAGATCTGCAATTGAACAATACTCAGGAATAAACATATAAATATTGTAGCGGCACTCTTGTCAAAAAAATCACTGACAGGCTTCCTTATGTAATTCATGCAGTTCATGTAGTTCATAAAGGAAAAAAGAGCTAGATAGGTGCGTGAAAAGTTAAAATTCTCTCTTTGTGCAGAGATTGGACGCTTCAAGGCAGACACCATTTACCCAGCGATACACCTCGTGGAACAAGAAGCTCCCTTTGGGGATGCACTTACCACAACGATAAGTGTAAAACGCCTCTCACAAAGATATATCGACCGCCTCTTTAGTTCAACTCCCACCGACTTCAGATCATGTATAATGAGGGATCCAAGGAGCTCATGTGAAAATATAATTAAATATCCCACATAGTGTGATATTGTTTCCACAACTTTTAATTCCCAAATGAGTCCCCCTTTACAATAAACACGTACTCTGTTCCATATAAAATGAAGCAATTAAGTGCAAATGCTCGCTGAAATACCAGGCTTGACAGAAATGTTTGTCTCAGGCCATCTGTGTACAGCAGACCGGCACTGTTTCCACTTCCGGGTGCCTCAGCGTTCTGTGGAGTCACTTCCGGTTTAACCAATGAGACCACGACACTGACGTGTTTTGTCACTTCCTGACTTCGTCTGAGGGCATGGTCTCATGACATGATCACCGGCTTTCTATTTTCCAGCTTGCCACACGCCCCGCAGCATGTTAGCCAATCAGAGGGCATTCTCCACCTATTCCCAACTGACACATACTTAGTATCTAGGCAGATGTAGGCAGAAACACACTATACAGCGGAACGAATGGAACGCCAGCAGCACTAAACAATTAAATATCCCACATCTCGGGGGGCGTGGCCAGCGCGGCATGTGAGCAGACGCTTTAGCACAGAGCTCCCACACATCATCCTGAATTGATCCGGTTTCCAGCGGCGTAATTCGCCCGGTTTTGCTCCAGGAGTCACAGGAATACTTGCTGCACATCCCGACCGGCTCATCTGCAGTGCACAAGCAATGATGACCCGGGGAAACAAAGACAGCTCGAGGCCCGTTTTCCAACATGGCGGCGCTCCGTCCTTTGCACAGAAGTCCCGGCGGGGAGACAAACCCAAGGAGGTGGTGAGCAAGCCTGCCAAGGACCCTAAAGACAAAACCGGAGACCCCCCTAAAGACATGTGCTATTATGTGCTGAAAATGACTGAAAAAATGGGCCTGCCTGATCTGGGAGCAGATGCAGACATGGAGGACAGTCAGATGGGGCAGGGAGCGGCGGCCATGTTGGTGCAGGCAGACTGCTCTCCTATAGAGCTGGAAGAGAATGAGGTCACCGGGGAGGAGGAGGGCGAGCAGCCGACTTTAGCGGCTATCCTGAAAGCGGTTAACAGGTGTACAGCCTCAGTTAATACTCTGCAACTCTGCTTTGGGTGCTTGGAAGAGAAGGTCAGTTTGGTTAGACAAGACCTGCAGAAAATAAGAGCACGAACGACTGCCGCTGAGGGCAGAATTAGTGACATAGAAGATAAGCTGCCTGCTATGATCAGAGAGTCTCAGGCTACTACTCGGCTGGCTAAGGCCGTGGATCTACGTGCAGAGGATTTTGAAAATCGCTTAAGGCGCAATAATGTGCGGATTGTAGGTCTGCCTGAGAAGGTGGAGGGCCGACATCCCACCCAATTTGTTGAACAGTGGCTATTGAATATTTTTGGAAAGGAGGCCTTTACACATCTGTATGCAGTGGAGCGAGCCCATAGAGTCCCCACCAGGTCATTGCTTCCGGGGCCTCCCTCCACGCCCGCTGTTAGCCAGACTATTGAACTATCGTGACAGAGAAATTATCCTGCGGCTGGCAAGGGAACGTGGAAACGTACAGTTTAACGGGACAAGAATTTCCTTCTATCTGGATTTCTCGGCTGAGGTACAGCGAAGCAGATCACGGTTCTCTGATGTCAAACGCCTGCAAAGACTGCAGGCTTCATATGCAATGTTGTACCCTGCCAAGCTCCGAATCACCTCTGGGGGGCGAACCCATTTCTTTGAGAATGCTGCAGACACTTCAGCATGGCTGGATGCCAATGAGAACACTCTCAGGCAGGCTCAAAGACCCGTTGCAGACGAGGACTGAGAACCCTACCATCCTGACACGCACGGATGTGCACCCTTGGATTGCCCAGCTCACCCCCTTGGACGAGAGTGCTACTGGAAACATACATTAATCTATAGTTCTTTACAATGCGAGATTGGAACGGTGTTTATCTATGGAATTTCCTGGATTATTACTCACTGTTGTCCTACTTGCGTTTGGCAGTCATATGGACAGCATCGAGGACACGTTGTCCCCACATTATCAACAGTTGTTTTGGTTATCTCAGTGTCTGAGCATACAGGATGCAAAGGATCCGTACACTACCTGGCCTTCTCAGGTTTTTCTACTTCCCTGTTATGCCGCATTGCAACAGTTTGGAGCACCGTTGTGCTCGTTGAGCAGGTATTCTTGGTTTTATTTTTTCAGAGCATTAGAAAGATCTTACTATGCATACATGGCAGTTACTTATCAGACTGGTACAGGGTCCGGGCCACTCCTGGACTATTGGCACATGTTTGTGGAACTGGTACGCCTGCTGCCTAAGGCACTAGGGAAGTGCTACATTTTTCATTACCCTGCAAGTTACCTACAAACCGTTTTAAGATGACAACAGTATCAGTACTTTCCTGGAATGTTGGAGGGCTTAATGACCATTTAAAACGCACTATGGTGTCTACTTTGTTATGTAAATATTTGCCTGCCATTTGTGCCTTGCAGGAGACACATTTGGTTGTTGACTCTGTCGCTTGTCTGGGATTTCGGTGGGTGGGGAAGGCATACCACTCCACTCGCACTTCACTCTCTAGAGGTGTGAGTGTACTGGTACATAGTTCTCTAGATTATGAGGAACTTGATTCGGTGATAGATGCTGAAGGGAGGTACATTTTTTTTACTGTGTCGTTTATATTCACTTAAATGTATTCTTGCTTTTGTTTATATTCCACCACCTTATGATCATCTGACCCTTAGAGCACTGTTGGAATTTCAGGTTAAACACCCTGAGGTACCACTATATGTTATAAGGGATTTTAACTGCTACACGGATCCGGTCTTAGATAAACATCCCCTGGTCACAGCTAGACGGGGGACCAAGCGTACTGCCTTGAAAAAATTTGTAGATGAGGTGGGCTGGAGGGATCCGTGGAGAGCAAAACACCCGGGGTTAAAACAATTTTCCTGTTTTTTCAAGAGCCACTCTTCATTGTCCCATATAGATTTGTGTATATGCTCGTTTGCAGCAGAACGCTATGTTTCAGAGGTTACATATGCTCCTCGGAGTGTGTCAGATCACTCCCCAATGGTGGTGCAGTTAAGAGTTCCGCTTGCCTTCAGATCTGGCCCGGGCCCCTTGGAAGTTGAATGCCTTCTGGCTCCATCTCTTCCCCTCTCATGAGCAGATTGTGACACAAATTTTAGACTTCTGGCGGATTCATGCAGATGAGATAAATACCAGTATTACTTGGGATGCCTTTAAGGCGATGCTTAGAGGAGTCTTCATTAGGGAGATTCAAGCAATTAAACGGAATACTAATGCTCAGAGGGAGGACATGGAACGGTTGGCAGGAGACTCGGAAATAACTTTTGTGGCGGACCCCACGGACCGCAATAAAGAGGCGTGGTTGGCTGCCCAGGCAGCCCTGGGCCACATGACTGCCTCGACGGCGGAGAAAAAATTGATTTTTCAGCAGGGTCGGCCTTCTACGAAGAAAAGGAGCACACAGGTCGCCTCTCAGCCAAAATTGCCCATGCCCACCAGGTGTCCCCTTCTATTGGGGCGCTGAGCACCAACACTGGGCGAGTGACTAACTCCCCCTCTCAGATAATGTCCACCTTAGTTGATTACTATTCGTCCCTTTACGAATCCAAACAAACCTATACAACAGACGCCCTTCAATGTTATCTCAGTACTGTACAACTTCCCCAAATGTCCTCTTCCTCTAGGATGAAATTGGAGGCTCCCTTAACTTTAAAGGAATTGCAGTTGGCGACCGGTGCGTTCCCCAATTCTAAGGCCTCAGGTGATGATGGTCTACCTATAGAGGTTTATAAGCAATATGCAGATTGTATACTATCTAGACTATTGAAAGTGTTTAATGAGCCCAGAGGGAAGGGGGAGCTTCCCCAATCTATGTCTAGAGCCACGATTGTGCTAATATTGAAACCCCATAAGGACCCCCTTGACCCATGCTCATATCGCCCTATCTCCCTTTTGCAAAATGACGTCAAGATTTTGGCGACAGTCTTCGCCTTAACAGGGTGATCTCCACGATTATTCATTCGGATCAATCCGGATTTATGCCCCAAAAATCAACTGCCATTAACTTGTGCCGGCTCTTTCTCAATATTCAGTCACCAGCTGATAACGGTGGGGACCGGGCGTTACTGTCCCTTGATGCCCACAAAGCTTTTGATAGCATCGAATGGGACTATCTCTGGGCAGTTGTGCGCAAATTTGGGTTCGGAAATAGGTTAATTTCATGGGTTCAGCTGCTATATTGTTCACCTGCCCCCTGTCTCCTCTGTTGTTTGCCCTAGCCATAGAGCCTCTGGCTGCAATGGTCCGCTCTAATACATCTATACAGGGCTTCCGGTACGGGGAACTTCATGAAAAGATGATGTATGCTGACGATACAATGTTGTTCCTTGGTGATACATCTGCTTCTCTTCGGGAGGCTATGAGGGGTGATAAGAGAGTTTGGGGACTACTCTGGCCTAGTCATAAACTGGACTAAGTCATCTCTTATGTTGCTGGATGTGACGCCCGATCCCTCAGTGCTGACCATACAGTACATTCCACTTTCAGGTTTTTAGATATTTGGGTATACAAGTAACCCCCCAACCGCTGGACTATATTGGACTTAATTTGACCCCTTTGCTTAATCGCTGCCGAGATAGTGTTAAAGTATGGAGCAAACTTAAGATATCCCTGGCGGGATGCGTAAACCTCATTAAGTTGATTATGATGCCGCAGTTGCTCTATGTGCTCCACAACACCCCGATGGTCATTCCTCTGAAAAAATTCTGCATTATAAACTCGATTTTCAGGTCGCTTCTCTGGCAGTCAAAATCTGCTAGAGTAAAACTAGAACAGCTGCAGCGCCCGAAGGAGGCTGGAGGCCTGGCGTTGCCCAACCCCTGGCTTTATTAGCCGCACAGTTACAGCACATAGCAAGGGCAGTGCACCCCCAGCAGAAGCTGCACCTGAATTTGTTAGACTCCACTCCCGCACTTCTTCAATTTACAACAGGGTCGGGAGTGGCAGATGGTCTGGAGGCCCTACACTTTAGTAAGTCTAACAGGTTGTTCCCTACTTATGTACTTCTGCAGAAAATTTGGAATAAGGTGCGAACAATGCAAGGGATGCAGGGATTTACTAAATATAGCCCCATATGGGATAACAATTATTTCCAGGAACTGTCAAAACTGCCCTATGGTGCCAAGTGGTTACATTTTGGAATATCCCATCTGACCCATATTTTCCGAGAGGGAAGGCTGAGGCCTTTAGACTCCCTGACACAATGCACTTCTACTACATGCAGCTTCAGCATGCAGTCAGGACCCAAGGAGATGGGGACCGGTGGTCCCTGGATTCCACCTCTATTTTCAACAACGTGTTTGATTTTACCACTTATAAAGGCTTTATCTCCTGTAGCTATACAATGCTCCTCAACCTTTTCCACGGGGACTCCCCTCTTAAGGTGGTGTCGCAGTGGGAACGAGATGTTGGAGCTTTCGAGGAGGAGCAGTGGGAGGAGGCCTTGCTGGCTGTTCCCAAGTGTTCTCTGAATGTGGCTCAGTGAGTGCCGCAACTCTTCATTCTTCTGAGGGTTCACTATATGCCAGCTAGATTGGCTCACATGGGGGTGCGGCCGAATGCTGAATGTACCAGATGCAGTAGAGACCATGGGGATTTGATTCATCTCCTTTGGAGGTGTCCAAAGCTCCATCTCTATTGGTCACAGGTCCTTAGATACTCTTGCTAGAGTCTTGCAAACTACGATCCCTGCCGAACCTAAACATTGCTTGCTCGGTATACTAGACACACTCCCACTGGAGGATATCCATAAACAAGCTGTAGCAAGGGCTCTTTTCCAGGCTAGAAAGTTGATCCTGAGACACTGGAAATCCACAGAACCCCCTACATTGCCGGAGTGGCTTACCCAAATGGGTGACACTTTGTGCTTAGAAAAACTGGTCTATCAACACAGGGGTATGAGAGGCAAATTTGATAGATTGTGGGCCCCATGGCTGGACGTTCCCGGACTAGCCCCCCTGGATCTGGTTTATGACCGTTTGTTTTAGTATCTGTTATTATCTTCAAGTTTCTATATACATGTATGGGGAATAACAGTAGGGTTTGGTTATAAGCAGTGGAGAATGGGTTGCCATTGTTCTTGCAGTCTGTTTTGTACATTCTGTTATGTATGCTGAAACTGGCAGATTTTTTGTATTTGCTTTGCTCTGAACCATGTATGTGCAAATACCTTTTGTGCTCAATAAACATGTTTTGTTTGATTAAAAAAAAAATGCCACATCTCATAATCCATGCTGGTTACTGTCAGGTCGCATATGCTTATTATGAACAATATTCTTGCATATACAGCATTATATATCCATGATAAACTATGCTTATACCTGAAGTTAAAGCTAGTGTATTGCATATCACAATATAATCATTTAACCCTTTATCTACTCCAGCATTTTTTTGAGATGCACAAAAAACGTAATTAATATATAAAAACATTGCATAATTAAGATGTCAATGGGCATAATTAATGAATCTAAAATGTTAAAATAGGTATACAGTGGGGCAAAAATGTATTTAGTCAGCCACCAATTGTGCAAGTTCTCCCACTTAAAAAGATGAGAGAGGCCTGTAATTGTCATCATAGGTATACCTCAACTATGAGAGACAAAATGTGGAAACAAATCTAGACAATCACATTGTCTGTTTTGTAAAAAAAAATATTTGCAAATTATGGTGGAAAATAAGTATTTGGTCACCTACAAACAAGCAAGATTTCTGGCTCTCACAGACCTGTATCTTATTTAAGAGGCTCCTCTGTCCTCCACTCATTACCTGTATTAATGGCACCTGTTTGAAATTATCAGTATAAAAGACACCTGTCCACAACCTCAAACAGTCACACTCCAAACTCCACTATGGTGAAGACCAAAGAGCTGTCGAAGGACACCAGAAACAAAATTGTAGACCTGCACCAGGCTGGGAAGACTGAATCTGCAATAGGCAATCAGCTTGGTGCGATGAAATCAACTGTGGGGGCAATAATTAGAAAATGGAAGACATACAAGACCACTGATAATCTCCCTTGATCTGGGGCTCCATGCAAGATCTCACTCCGTGGAGTCAAAATGTTCACAAGAACGGTGAGCAAAAATTCCAGAACCACACGGAGGGACCTAGTGAATGACCTGCAGAGAGCTGGGACCAACGTAACAAAGGCTACCATCAGTAAAACACTACGCCGCCAGGGATTCATATCCTGCAGTGCCAGACGTGTCCCCCTGCTTAAGCCAGTACATGTCCGGGCTCGTCTGAGGTTTACTAGAGAGCATTTGGATGATCCAAAAGAGGATTGGGAGAATGTCATATGGTCAGATAAAACAAAAGTAGAACTGTTTGGTAGAAATACAAGTCGTTGTGTTTGGAGGAGAGAGAATGCTGAGTTGCAACCAAAGAACACCATACCTACTGTGAAGCATGGGGGTGGCAACATCATGCTTTGGGGCTGTTTCTCTGCAAAGGGAACAGGACGACTGATCCGTGTACATGAAAGAATGAATGGGGCCATGTATCGTGAGATTTTGAGTGCAAACCTCCTCCCATCAGCAAGGGCATTGAAGATGAAATGTGGCTGGGTCTTTCAGCATGACAATGATCCCAAACACACCGCCCGGGCAACGAAGGAGTGGCTTCGTAAGAAGCATTTCAAGGTCCTGGAGTGGCCTAGCTAGTCTCCAGATCTCAACCCCATAGAAAACCTTTGGAGGGAGTTGAAAGTCAATGTTGCCCAGCGACAGCCCCAAAACATCACTGCTCTAGATGAGATCTGCATGGAGGAATGGGCCAACATACCAGCAACAGTGTGTGACAACCTTGTGAAGACTAACAGAAAACGTTTGACCTCTGTCATTGCCAACAAAGGATATATAACAAAGTATTGAGATGAACTTTTGATATTGACTAAATACTTATTTTCCACCATAATTTGCAAATAAATTATTTCAAAAATCAGACAATGCGATTGTCTAGATTTGTTTCCACATTTTGTCTCTCATAGTTGAGGTATACCTATGATGACAATTACAGGCTTCTCATCTTTTTAAGTGGGAGAACTTGCACAATTGGTGGCTGACTAAACACTTTTTTGCCCCACTGTATGTCTCATATTAAAGTGATAAAATCCAAAAACAATCAATTTTTTTTAATTATAATTAAAAATTATCTAAAATATTTAGAGAATCTAGAAAAAGTCAACGTATATACATAGGACCCGGGTTCCATCTAAAAAAGATATATAACCCCCACCAAGATGTGTGTGTGTGTGTGTGTGTATATATATATATATATATATATATATCTTTAATACACCTCTTTAATACACCCATATATATAAATGTATAAAAAGGAGATAAAAATTCAAGCCAAGTATCGCTGATAAAACGGTTAATATCTATCTCAGAAAAATCCACTGGGTCTCGCGTTTTGACAACTCGCGAACCAAGTGGGAGTCTCTCCAGTGTGGCTCAAGATGTTCAACACCCCAAAATTCTAAACCGGATGCATTTTTATTATGCTTTGAAGTGTAGGGACACATTGTGGTCTTTGAACCCTATCTTAATATTATGGATGTGGTCAGCTATTCTCACCCTTAGCATCCTCTTAGTTCGTCCTATATAGAGTAAGCCACATGGGCATTTTAAGGCATATACTACATGGGTACTGTTGCAGGTGATAAATTGTTTAATATCAAAATTCTGATTATTATGTTGATGTAAAATTGTCTAGGCCCCTAATTGGTCTTGACACTTCCCTGCATGCCTTGCACTTTCTGCAAGCAAAAAAAACATTACGGTTCCAAAAAGTCAAAGGGCGTGTTGGAGGGTCCAACACTTTTTTTACAACCCGATCACCGTAATTAGTGGCTTTTCTGTATATAAATCGAGGTGCTGGTGGAAGTACTGCACCTAATTTTTTGTCCAATAAAATATGCCAATGTTGATTAAAAATTGATTCAACCTCTTTCTATTGCACATGAAATTTAGATATGAATCCCCATTCACTTGTGTTATTCTTTATTGGAGGCATTTGGAGGTTCTTTTCTTGTAAATAGGTATCTCTTGATATAGCTCCCACTTCTGTAACCAATTTCTCAAGTGTTTGTGGGTTATAACCTCTGACCTCAAAACTGTCAGTTTTTGACTGCAAGATGAAATTCTCAGCCTCAGAGCAGTTCCGCTTGACTCTCATGATTTGTCCTTTCGGAATATTTTTAAGCCAGAGGGGATGGTGTCCACTTGTGATTGGAAGATAGCTGTTTCTATCCGTTTGTTTGAAGTACACCTTTGTCTCCAGTTTATTGTTCCGTCGGTACACATTCACATCCAAGAAATAGATTTCTTCATGATGCCACTGAGTCGTTAATTTTATGTTAATACAATTATTATTAAAAAAAATATTTAATTGACATAAAGACTCTGTGGATCCTGCACAAATAAAAAAGATGTCATCAATAAAACGTTTGTAAAACAGCAACTCTCCTCTCATATCTTTAAAAATTACCTTGTCTTCCCACTCCGCCATGAACAAGTTTGCGATGCTGGGCACAAAATTTTGCGCCCACTGCAACGCCTCTTTGTTGTGAATAGAACTTGTTGGCGTACCAAAAATAATTGTGGGATAGACAATAGTCCAAAGCATGTCTAATAAATAATTTCTGATTATGAGGGAGATCTTCTCTTTGGCTGAGAGCCCAATTTAATGCCAAGAGGGCATCATTATGCTATGTTATGGAATATTGGGAAGAGACGTCGGATGTGACCAATAGGACTTCTTCCTTTCCTGCTAGATCCACCTGTTGTAGACAGTTTAACCACTTAAGGACCGCCGCGCGCCTATTTACGTCGATAGAATAGCATGGATGGGCATACAGGTACGTCCCCTTTAAGATGCCGCGTGTGGTCGCGCTCGCGACCCTGCCGAAAGCTCCGTGAGCCCAACCGTGGGTCCCGCGGACTCAATCGCTGCGGGGATACCGTGATAGTCTCGTGGAGAGATAGAGCGGGGTAATGCTAATGTAAACAAGCATCTCCCCGCTCTGCCTAGTGACAATGACACTGATCTCCGGAGCGGAGATCAGTGTCATGTCACACACAGCCCATCCCCCCCTACAGTAAGAATCACTCACTAGGGCACACTTAACCCCTACAGCGCCACCTACTGGTTAACCCCTTCACTGCCAGTGTAATTTTCACAGTAATCAGTGCATTTTTATAGCACCGATCGCTGTAAAAATGACAATGGTCCCAAAATGGTGTCAAAAGTGTTCGATGTGTCCGGCATAATGTCGCAGTCATGATAAAAAATCGCTGATCGCCGCCATTACTAGTAAAAATAAAAATTATTAATAAAAATGCCATAAAACTATCCCCTATTTTGTAGACGCTATAACTTTTGCGCAAACCAATCAATAAACGCTTATTGCGATTTTTATTTTTATTTTTTTTTACCAAAAATATGTAGAGGAACACGTATCGGCCTAAACTGAGGATTTTTTTTAATATATATATATATATATATTGGGGATATTATAGCAAATACATTTTTTCAAAATTGTCGCTCTATTTTTGTTTATAGCGCACAAAATAAAAACCGCAGAGGCATTTGCACTTAATTGCTTCATTTTATATGGAACAGAGTATGTGTTTATTGTAAAGGGGGACTCATTTGGGCATTAAAAGTTGTGGAAACAATATCACGCTATGTGGGCTATTTAATTCTGTTTTCACATAAGCTCCTTGGATACCTCATTATACGTGGTCTGAAGTTGGTGAAAGGTGAACTAAGGAGGAGGTGGATATATCTTTGTGAGAGGCGTTTTACACTTTATCGTTGTGGTAAGTGCATCTTCAAAGGGGGCTCCTTGTTCCACGAGGTGTATCGCTGGGTAAATGGTGTCTGCCTTGAAGCGTCCAATCTCTGCACAAAGATAGAATTTGAACTTTTCACGCACCTATCTCTCTTTTTTTCCTTTATGAACTGCATAAGGAAGCTTGTCAGTGATTTTTTGACAAGAGTATTGTTTTTTAATTGCAGATTGTTTTTTAAGTGGCTGCTATTTTTATGATTTTATAATAAGAATTATATCTCATATCAGGATATATCAGATTGCATAGAAAACCTTAATTGAAAATTCCTAAGCGCTGAGCGGTGCTAACATAGGAGGGACAATTTTAGCATCTTTGACAGTTGCAATGTACAGTACATAGATCACCCAGAGGGGAATGTTTTTTTCTCCACAAAAGTGGAGTTACGCTTTACGGGACTGCTACCTCCTAGAAACGTAGAGCACCACACTGCTCTCTTCAGGCTTCATCTTCAAAGCCGTAACTCAGCCATTCCTTTCGGCATAAGACTTTGATCACAAAGCCTTCTTCACAATGAAGTTGTGCCCTCACTCTAGAGTTGGGGGAGGGGGCTGGGGGCATCTGTTACAATTTGCATTACGCTGGGTCCCAGGCCTATGGGTTCAAAGGGGTACAAAACAGTTACAAATTCTACCCCCTCATCGTTTTACTCTCTCAAACCAACTAAAATCTGCCCAAGGACAATCAGATTTACACACTGCCCTGAACCATCTCAGGGACTTTTTGTTTTCCAGTCCTTCTGAAGGATAGTTTTAAAGGATTCTACAGTATTTGAACTCGTTCATGGTACCAAAACCCATTGGAGGTATTCGTTCTATCCTGGACCCAAAATCTCGAAACAAGTACCTTTGTACGTTCAAGTTTCACGTGGAATTCACAGGGTCAATTATTGCCTCTCTAAAACGAGGTTAATACTTGGCATCAGTAGACATTTAATATGTCTACCTCTATATTCCCATTTACCCATCTCTTTATCCCATTTGTTGCACTGACATTTGTCCTATCCACTGCACCCAGAGTATTCAAAAAGGTGCTTGCACCCCTACTCACGTCTTAAGAATTCAGAGCATCCGGGTTACCTGATGCCTAGATGACCTTCTTCTGAAGGATTCCTCTCCCTCAAAACTGTCTGCAAACATCCAAAGAACTATCCATTTTCCTCTGGTTTATGGTTGGGTAATCAACATTCAAAAGTCTGCCCTCCACCCTTCCCATCTGGAATATCTAGACCTCATCCTAGACAATGGGTCTAGCAAAGGTTTTCTTTCCGCCAAACAAGCTTCTCCCTCTAAGGCCTCCCTCTCACACCTTAAGATCAAAAAGATATCACTCTGTGAGATACTTCATGTGAGTCCTACTCCTCATGGTTTGCCCAGTCAAAGCTGTTCCATTAACTCATTTCCACTCAAGGCCCCTTCAACACAATATTCTGTTAGCTGGGTTCATGGATTTCCACAGGCATAATAAGCAGAAGGGCACAGGAAACCATATGCTTAGCAGCGCAGCTGTCGGGAACAAAAAAGCCAGTTGAATGCTGTATATACTGATGGAAGGAAGGGGACAAGCGCCTCTGCACAACCATAAATGGAGCATCCTGGAAAAATTAGGCAGTTTCCGCAGTTGTTAGGCTGTAGATATCGGTCTCTGTGTTGAGCAGAGCAGCACTTAGGGGGGGATTATTTTCACAAATATATAGTAAAAACAATGATTCTACTTCAAAATATGTTAATCACGCAGGACAACAAACTTGCAAGAAGCTATTATTCTCAAGTTCTTTTATGTAACCCTCTGGGTTTAGGGTATAAATCCAAAAAGTGTCCCTGTGGCATAATTGTTGAAACCTGTTGCCAAAAACCTACATTTAGGGATGGCTACTATGACCCAGACATGTAACCCTATGATGGATTTATTGTGCTTGTGTTGGGGCACACTGTGATCAGTACTGCCCTGCTGGATCTGTCTAATGCTCCCCAAAGCTGCACTTCTTGGTCCTAATTGTTCTGCCAACATACAGCAAACCACAAGGACATGAGAGGCAGTATACCACAGATTCAGAAGGCCATCCAATGGTACATCTTATTAGTATCATCAATGGGGTTTTTTGGTTAGTGCTGGACAAATTTGCACGTGGAGCATTTAATCTTTCTGCATTTCTATACAACAAAAAAAATTGCAAGAAGATATAGGAGGGGTTTGAGATGAATTGAGGCACTTAATCTTTCTGGCTTGCTACATACCAACCAAACTGCAAAAACAAGGAAGAGGGTTTTGGCAAAACAATTAATTTGCCTCTAAACTCTATTTTGGTAGATATAGAGATGACATTATTGTCATCTGGGACAGCCCTTCTACTATAAATCTTTTTGTCCAACAGTGCAATGACAATTCTATGAGCCTTTATTTTACCCATGTATGGAATGCTAATACGCTAGTGTTTTTGGACCTTGAATTAGGCCATAATGATGGTAAAATTATCTATAGAAATTGTTGTAAGACTTCTGCTGGTAATTTATACCTCACTTACTTTGGTCCAAATCATTTGGTGGAGGGGGGGTTATGGAGTAGGGTTGTTTTTCAGGGGTTGGACAATTTCATGCTCCCAACTTTGTGGGAACAGTTTGGGGATGGCCCCTTCCTATTCCAACATGACTGCGCACTAATGCACAAAGCAAGGTCCATAAAGACATGGATGAGTGAGTTTGGGGTAGAGGATCTTGACTTGAGTCCTGACCTCAACCAATAGAACACCTTTTGGATTAATTTGAGCGGAGACTGCGAGCCATGCCTACTCTACCACATAAGTGCCTGACCTCAGAAATGCGCTTCTGGAAGAATGGTCAAATATTCCCATAGACACACTCCTTAACCTTGTGCACTGCCTTCCCAGAAGAATTGAAGCTGTTCTAGCAAAGGGTGGGCCAACTCAATATTGAACACAATATTGATTAAGACTTTGTTGTAAGAGGAGTATTCCAAATCATACTTATATTTCACGCACCCATAGACATATAGTATAATATTTATGTACAGTACTGTGCAAAAGGTTTTGGCAGGTGTGAAGAAATGCTGTAAAAGAAGAATGCTTTCAAAAATATATTTTAATTGCTTTTATCAATTTACAAAAGTGAGAATAGAAGAAATATATCTAAACCAGTATTTAATGCTATTACCCTTTGGCTTCAATTCAGCATCAGTTCTTAAGCCTAGTACACACGACCGAGAATCTCGTCGTAAAAAAAAAGTTGTTTTTCTCGACGAGATTCTTGTCAAGCTTGACGAGATTCTTGTCAAGCTTTCCTTGCATACACACTGTCAATTCCAAATCTCGTCGTTGTAAAGCGCGGTGACGTACAACATGTACAACGGCAGTATAAAGGGGAAGTTTGATTCCAATGGCGCCACCCCTTGGGCTGCTTTTGCTGATCTCGTGTTACCGCGTGTTAGTAAGTTTGGGGAGAGACGATTTGCGCTTTTCAGTCTTCGTGCATTCAGTTCGTTACAGTGTGATGAATGTGTTATCTCCATTAGGAACGCTAGTTTTACCAGAAGGAGCGCTCCCGTCTCATACTTGATTCTGAGCATGCGTAGTTTTTTTAAGACTCGGAAAAGCATACACACGACCGTTTTTCTCGTCGGGAAACAGGCCGATGAGAAAAACGAGAATCCTTATGAGAAAATAGAGAGCAGGTTCTCTATTTTTCTCGTCGAGATTCCTGGCAGTTTTCTCGACAAACTATACACACGAACGGTTTTCTCGGCAAGAAAGCTCTCCCAGCAGTTTTCTTGTCGTTTCTTGCCGGGAAAACCGGTCGTGTGTACGAGGCTTTACACTTACAAAAAGTCATGGATTTTGTAGGATTAGAGTCAGGTGTATGATTAACCATTTCTACCAAGCTGGTGCTAATGATCTTCAATTTCAAATGGAGGTAGTAACAGTCAATAACTGAAACAAACTGGTGTGTAGGAGGCCTAAATCCTGGGTGAGGAACAGCCAAACTCTGCTATGAAGGTGAAGTTGTGGAAGACTGTTTGTTTCATGTCACAGGTCATATGCCATGGCAAGACTGAGCACAGCAACAGCAAGGTCTCTCCCAGGCAAAGATGCTTTTAACATATATTCTCAGGTAATACAGAGGAAGAGGCAGCATCATTGACTAGGTTACAAAGGTATGGGGCAAGGGTCAGTTTATATTGTTTATTATATTCACCTGGCAGTCCATCGGGGGCTTTGTTATTTAGTAGGGAGTTTAAAAGTTTGTTCAAAGTAATCAATTGCTCATTTGATAGGGAGGGAAGTTTGATATACAAGAATGCATTAATAAGTTCTGGGTCGGGTTGTAAGGTGTCTTTATCGTCTTTTTTTTTTTTTTTTTTTAAATCTTTTTTATTGAGTTTTTATAAAACATACACACAATTTGCCCACATCTAGGCACAACAGCTGCCCACGCAGGGGCCATTACCCTGTTTCGGCATCAGACCGTCACAGGGCGACAAATAACAAAAAAAAAAAATTAACTTATTCTATACTACAACCCCAAGCTTGGGGAGAGGGTTCGTTCAACATACATCATGCTTCAAAATGTTATTGTTAGAGGAAGGTAGCCTGAAGACATTTTTTTTGGGTTAATAGTCGATATTTCGAAGATACAATATAAATCTAGACCGTGGTCACTGTATCACTTGCCGTGCTTCTGTCATCTAACCAACAGTTCCATACCTTTTCAAATTTGTGCGGACAACCTCTAGACAAGTACGTGGCTCTATATAGGGGCAAACTGGCATTAATTAAGTTTTTCCAAAATTTAACAGAGGGGGGAGACGATTTTTTCCAATTCATTGTAATGGCTTTGCGTGCATAATACAACAACAGGGATATGAGTGTTTTTCTGGCTCTGAGTATTGGCAGTTGGTCAACCAGTCCTAGCAAACAGTGTATGGGCTCGCATGGGACGCAAGTCCCGGTGGCTTTATTGATCACCCGTATCACTTCACTCCAATACTGTACAATTGCTGGGCAAGCCCAGAAAATATGGAAGAAACCCCCTGGCAGGTAGGAGCAGCGCCAGCACTCCGGAGAATGCTCCGGTGACATCTGGTGCAGCCTGTGAGGTGTGTAGTGAGCCCTGTGGACAATTTTATATTGAACTAATTTGTCCCTTGCTGAGATCAGAGGGGAGAAGGGATAATCCCAAACCTCCCTCCAGTCGTCCGCGTCCAGCCCCGGTATGTCCTCCACCCATTTCCTGCGGAGGGAAGACAGCTCGGGGATAGCAGCAACCAGCAGGGATCCATAAATCTGAGACGCGGGTTTTTCCAGGTCTTTCACCCGGATAGTAGATTCCAACTCTGAGTACGCCAGTTCGACCGGCCTGCCCAGAAATTGGCACCTGAAGGCATGTGCAATTTGGAGATATCTAAAGCGGGCTCGGTCAGGTACGTTGAATTTAGCACATAAAGTGTGAAAGGGAGTGAGATCTCCGTTGGTGATGATATGTTTGAGGGTCAGTATTTTGTACTTGGCCCAGGCCTGCGGATCGGGGATAGTGTGGAATTGTGACAGGTTGGGATTCAGCCACAGGGGGGTGTGAGGAGACCAAGAGTTCGGCTGGGGTGCCCTTAGTGCCTCACCCGCCCTCCATGCCCGCATAGTGGTACGCATGGAAGGGGTGAGATTGTGGGGCGTTTTTTGCCCCCTGAATAGCAGTGCCTCCAGGGACCCCACTACGGCTGCCTCCAGTACCGTCACAGAATTGGTCAGGTCCGGTCTCAGCCACCAGTGGGCGGTCACAAGCTGAGTGGCCAAATAGTACTTGTAACAATCAGGGAGAGCCAAGCCGCCACTGTCCACAGGCCTGGTCAAGGTGGAATATTTGAATCTAGGTGGCCTGCCCCCCCAAATAAAGGAGAGGAAGAGTTGCCTGAGGGAATTAAAGAAGACTTTAGTCAGCCAGTGAGGGGAATTCCGAAAAATATAAGTGAGTTTAGGAAGGACTTTCATTTTAATCAGGTTAATACGCCCAATGAGAGAAAGGGGGAGGTTACTCCACGCCTTAAATTTGGCTTTAATGGTCACCAGGACAGGGTCGAGATTTAGCCGCACAAAATCCCCAGTCTCCTTTGAGATAACAATTCCTAAGTAGGTGAACTGCTCAACCCACTGAAGCGGGAGAGAGGAGGGCGAGGAGGACCGGGCCCCCGCATCCACTGGGAACAATTGCGACTTGTGCCAGTTCACCCTCAGCCCGGTGAAGGCGGCGAAGGCATCCATGATACCAAGTGCGCCCCGCAGAGAGTCACCAGCGTCATTCAGGAACAGGAGCATATCGTCCGCGTATAAAGCCACTCTCTCCTCCAGCCAGCCCACCCGAAGATCACGGACCTCGGCCGAGGTCCTAAGGGCCTCAGCAATAGGCTCCACGGCCAGGGCGAACAGAGCCGGGGAGAGAGGGCATCCCTGTCTGGTGCCCCTCTGCAGGGAGAACGGAGGAGACAAAGAGCCATTCAGCTTAATGCGTGCCGTGGGACCAGTGTAAAGTGTGCGTATCCAGCCTATAAATTTTAACGGGAACCCCATTCGTCTAAGCACCTCCCACAGATAGACCCATTCCACCGTGTCGAATGCCTTCTCTATATCCAAGGTGGCAATGGTTCTAGTACCCTGGTTAGTATGGGGGGCATGAATATTAGTGAATAGTCTGCGTATATTAATGTCCGTAGATCTACCGGGCATGAAGCCCGTTTGGTCGGGGTCAATCAGGGACTTTATCACTACGTTGAGTCTAATGGCCAGTAAATTGGTCAAAATTTTAAGGTCACAGTTGAGAAGTGCAATTGGCCTGTATGAGGCGCATAACTTAGGGTCTCTATTAGGCTTAGGAATAAGTACCACATGGGCTTCTCTCATAGAGGGTGGCAAGGAGTCTTGATTCAAGCAAGCCTGAAACATCTGAGCTAGTTTAGGGGCGAGCAATTCTGCGTGGGCCCTATAGTACTCAATGGGCAGGCCGTCCGGCCCTGGGGTTTTACCTGCCGGAAAAGATTTAATGGCCAGTGTGACTTCTTCCGGGGTGATCTCCGAGACAAGGAGTTGCCTCTCCGTGTCAGAGAGCCACCCCAGGGCCAATGTGTCCAGCATGGAGGTCATAGGCGCAGGATCAAACCCGTCAGGAAGTGAAGAGACATAAAGAGAAGTGTAGAAAGTATTGAATGTAGACAGAATATCCTCCTGAGAGGTGGCTAAAGCGCCATCTGCCGTGAGGATCTCCGATATAACCGCTGAGGGCCTGTCCTGCTGCGCTAGCATCGCCAGCAGCTTGCTATTTTTGTCACCATGTTCAAAGTATGCCTGTCTGCTACCTTGTATACCAAGACTAGTGGCATCTGTAACACAGAGATGTAGTTCTCGCCTAAGCGATGACAGGTGTTCAAAATTGGACACCGTCGGCGAGGCTGAATACTGATTCATCGCCTCATCCACCCTACGCTGCAGGTCAGATACCCCATCTCCCAGTTCCGCCTTTACCGCCGCCACAGCCGAGATATACTGACCCCTGCTGTGAGCCTTGGAGGCGTCCCAGGTCGTCTCCAGAGAAGCCGACCCCGCATTGTGCACCCAATATTCCCCCAGGGGGGAAAGAACTCTGTCATGGACAGCCTCGTTATTGATCCAATGGGGTTGCAACCTCCAAAGGGCATTGTTCCGCGACCTGGTGGTCCTAATGGTCAATTTAAGGGGGTGATGATCAGAGAGGCCAGAGGGGAGATAACATGCCTCCTGAACGTTAGCCAGCATGGTGGAATTAGCAAAAGCTAGATCAATGCGAGAGGAGGTTCTAAATGTGGCCGAAAAACAAGAATACGTTCTATCTTGGGGGTGAAGCCACCTCCATGCCTCCTGGAACTCCGTGGCCTGAGCCCACGTTCCGAGATCAGAGTTAAAATTGGATTGGGGGGAAGGCCTGTCCAGGTCACAGGACAGCGTAGCATTAAAGTCTCCCATGAACAGAACCTGCGCTGGGCAATGCGGAGCCAACCTCTCGTAGAGAGTGTACAGAGCCTGTACCTGACCAGGGGGAGGCAAATAAACATTCACTATGACATACTTTTGGGTATATACACTCAGAACAACCATAACGAACTTTCCCTGGGGGTCCAGATGAACATCGTGTATCACACACGGTACACGTTTGCTAATCAGGATAGATACCCCACGAGAATATGAAGAGTAGGTCGCATGAAACGCCTTCTGTACCCAGGGCTTCTTCAGAGCCATAACCTTGCTGCCGGTTAAATGTGTCTCCTGCAGTAGCACTATGTGGGGATTATGTATTTTCAAATATTGAAATAAGAGTGACCTCTTAAACTTCGAGTTGAGCCCCCGAACATTCCACGACAGAACGGTCAGGAGCTCAGCATCCGGAGGAGCCATCAAGGAACACCAGGGGGAAATAGAAGCAGGATGAGACCATCAACCCAACACATATAAGTAAACACAGTAGTGGCACACTCATTCAATAAGGTCAGAGACCCATAAGGTATTTGAGCAATACAGTAATTATCTGGACCTTCATAAAAATTGAACTCCTCTCCCCATAACATAAAACACCCTACCCAAACACCATACAAACCTAGCGTCAAGGGCCAAAAAAAAAGGGACCCAAGAGCCATAAAAACTGATGCAGGGTTTTGTCCCTTAACTGAGAAAAACATGTAATCTTTAGGTCACTGCGACCCTAAGAAGTCGGGCCGTAGGACCGCAGGTGAGGGATACGTTTCCAGGGAAGTCCGCCTCAACTATGGGTGGAAGTCCAAGGTGTGGAAAGGGGGAACAACTTGAGTCACCTTGGTTCATGAGCGAGGCAGTTCGTTAGTTGCCATTGGAGCTCCTTAGACAGGAGTGAGTGGAAGTTCAATCAGCCGAAGTGAACATTTGTGTATAAGGAACAAAGGTGAAAGCCAGCAGGGATAAGCAGGATTAGGGACATAGAAGGGGGCAGTGCTGGGGTTCTTCAAAAGACAGGAAAGATGTTCATTGATGTGATAGTTGAAGCATATCTGTTCCCTGCCGGGTGAAATCCATCGTTGGTCCTCGGCTGCCTAAGGTTAACGGGCGTCTAGCCACGCCGCTGCCGCCTCCGGGGTATCAAAGAAATGAGTGTCGCTACCGTCAGTGACTCGCAGTCTGCTGGGATACAACAGGCCAAAGCGCAGACCCCTCTCCCGGAGCCGGCGTCTCACATCAGTGAAGGACTTGCGACGTTGCTGTACCTCCTGGGAGAAGTCCGGGAAGAAAAGTAGTCTGGTGTTTTCATACTTAATGTCTGGCATGGCTCGTGCCGCCGCAAGGATGCGGTCCCGGTCCCGGTAGTTCAGCATTCGTAGCAGGAAGGGGCGTGGAGGGGCCCCAGGTCTCGGAGGGAGCGGTGGAACCCTGTGGGCTCTTTCAACCACAAAGGTAGATGCCGGAGCACCCAGGTCAAACAGGGTGGTCAGTAATTGCTCAGTAAATTCAGCAGTCCAATTATACGGATGTTGTTCCGCCTGAGGCGGTTCTCGGTGTGTATCGCGCGCTCCTGCAGCGCTTTCACTTGAATTTGGAGGGCCCGTATCTCCCTGGAGTCCGACCGAACCGTATCCTCCACCACAGAGACCCTGTCCTCCACCTCTGTGATGCGAGATCGAAATTTATCCATATCTTGACGGAGAAGACCGACATCCACTGTCAAAAAATCAATCTTAGATGTCAGAGTTTCTTTACAGGATGTGATGGCTGCCAGGATCTCCACTCCCGTGGGTGGCGCCGCCACCCCCGACTCCGCAGCCATCCGCGCAACGGCCGCTATCCCAGCCGAGGATCTCCGGGTAGACGGAACAACTGCTGACGGAGGTATGTGAGGAGCCTTCGGGCCCTTATTTGTATAGCTGCGGGTCCTAGGGCGGCCCATCCAATCCTAACCCCAAAATTAGGGAAAGTTCAGGGGGGGGAGAGGGGGGCTCGCGGGCAGAGGGGCCCAGTCCAAATGGGAGGACGGGGGGGGCACAACAAAGACAGGATGGAGAGGTGCTGGAGTGGGGGAGTCCCCCCCTCAGTATTGTGGGGCAGTCGATCACCCAAAGGAACCCAGGAGGAGTGGAGGCGTACCTGCGTCCGATGGATGGGGCCGGTCAGGAGGCCGAGAGATGGCTGCGGGCTGCAGACGTGGATGCGTAGAAGCAGCTCCCCGAAAGTCGTCAGGCGCAGTGCCGACCCCCCCCGGCACGGATGGTAGCTCCGGAGGACGTGCCCGTCCGCCGCGTGTCTGGCGGCACTCAGAAATTGAGGACGGAGGCTCCCGGAATCGCGGTAGGCCGCAAGATGTGCGTAGGCCGCAGGCCTGGGCAATCAATTTCCCGAGGCCCCCAGGCGGTCACAGCGCCGGTCCGGAACACTCTCCCACCACTGCTGCCCTCGGTGTGCGTGGATGAGGCACCTCCAGCCCCGCGAACCACGGCAATCGAGCCCCGAGGCTCCGAGAAGGACAGCAGGCCGCAAGATGGCGGCGGGACCCGGGAGCACAGAGCCAGCTGCAAGTCCCAGTAACGGCTCGATCGGGCAACCAGGGCCAAAAATTCAGGATGTGGCCGAGGCAGAGGACCTTCAGTGACCCGCAGGGTAAGTTTGAGGGCTCACCCGGGCAGAGGGAAGGCAGGATGGCAGCAGATTTTGTCAGGATGTATGGAGCTCCTCAGCAACACGTCTTCCCTGCTCTACATCCGGACACGCCCCCGTCTTTATCGTCTTTGATGTTATATAGGGAATTGTAATAGGTGCTGAAGGCATCTGCCATCTTCTGGGGGTCTACTAGTTTGGTTTTTGTTATAGATTGAGTTAAAAATTGAATTTTCGTTTTATTTCTCACACCTCAGATACGTGCGGCCATGGCTTTGCCAGCTTTATTGCTTGTGTTGTAAAAAGTGGCACGTACTTTCCTGTGTGATTTTCCTTATGATTCTAGCAGGAGAGTTCTAAGCTTCTGTCGGAAAGAGAGCAATTGTTTTTTGTGGTGAGTGTGGTTGGGATTTATTAAAGTCTTCCATTTTATTAATAGAAAAGAGTAGGTGGTTGAGACGCTACTTCCTCCTTTTTTTGCTTGTGAGCTCATTTGAAGCAGTACACCCCTGGCGAAAGCTTTGTGAGCATTCCACAGGGTTGTAACTTCCTGCACAGAACCCACATTATGTTGGAAGAACTCCTCCAGTTGTCTATGGAGGTTCTCGGCATAAGGAAATGGTCAGAGGATAAATGAGTTGGCTCCCAGATTTTAGGAGTTGTCGAACTGGGGTCCGCATTGAGGGGATATGCAGATGGGATCATGGTCTGACCAGGAGATGGTGGAGATATCAGAGTTGCACATTGTTTGGAGTAGCTATTTGTGCATGAGAAAATAGTCAATACGTGAATAGGAGTTGTGTCGCTGAGAAGAATCGTGTTCTTGTGGATTATGACCGTGCAAAACATCAAAAAGGTCATTAGCATAAAGGAATTTGGAAATGGAAGATTGCAGCCTTGGGTGTGAAGAAGAAGAATCCAGCTGGTAGTGACATGGCGATCTTTATACCTACCTCACTTACACGCTTAATGATGCATCAAATAAGTGAATACAACCTTGTCTATACAAGAAGCAACCAATGCGGTTGCAGCTATAACCAATAAAATGAGTAACGAATGATAACTGTCAAAAAGGATAACATTCTAATTTATTTATACAGAAAAGAAACATTAGAATAATTATAGATTACCAAATATAACGTAGATGATACAAATACAGTTTAGCCTTGATGTTACAAATACAGTTTTGCCAATGGACAAAGATACTTTAACCACTTCCCATCCCGCCTATAGTAATATGACGGCCACAAGGTGGCTCTGCCATCCTGGGTGGCCGTCATATGACGTCCTCGGGCCTACCAGCCGATAGGGGGTGCACGTGCCCGCCGCGTCACTCGTGTGCCGATGCGCGTGCCTGGCGGCTGCGATTTCCACCAGGTACTCGCGATCGGCAGTTAGGGATACCGATCAGTCACCTCCCCCAGTCAGTCCCCTCCCGCCACAGTTAGAATCACTCCCTAGGGAACACATTTAACCCCTTGATCGCCCCCTAGTGTTAACCCCTTCCCTGCCAGTAACATTTATACAGTAATGGGTGCTGTATAAATGTGAATGGTCCCAAAATAGTGTCAAAAGTGTCCGATCTGTCTGCCGCAATATCGCAGTCCTGACAAAAATCGCAGATAACCGCCATTAATAGTAAAAAAAAATAGTCCTAAATCTATCCCCTATTTTGTAGGCGCTATAACTTTTGCGCAAACCAATCACTATACGCTTATTGATTTTTTTTTTATTTTTTTTTTACCAAGAAAACTGAACTCAGAAAAAAAAATTGTTGTTTTTAAAAAAAATGGGATATTTAATATAGCAAAAAGGTAAAAATATTGTGGTTTTCTTCAAAATTGTCAGTCTTTTTTTGTTTATAGCGCAAAAAATAAAAACTGCAGAGGTGATCAAATACCACCAGAAGAAAGCTCTATTTGTGGGGAAAAAGGGACGTAAATTTTGTTTGGGAGCCACGTCGCACGACCGCGCAATTGTCATTCAAAGGGTGACAGTGCTGAAAGCTGAAAATTGGCCTGGGCAGGAAGGGGGTGAAAATGCCCGGTATTGAAGTGGGGTAAGTTACACACAAAAAGTAAGGGACTACAGTAATGGAAATACAATACACAGAGATCTTACGTTGCCATGCTTGCAAGCGTTGCACACCGAGAGGAAGAGAGCTAGATACCATAGCAGCTTTTATTCTTCTGTTCCCTCTCTAACCATCCCTACCAGTCACCCCCCTGGACTATATTCCTTGGTTCCGAAGTGGCATCAAATTCTGATTGGCTGTAATTTCAAGTCTAGTTGGCCATCATGCTTCTCACATTAGCATTAGACTCTTTTTGGTGCCTCTCTGTACCATGTTTCTGGTTGTTAGGTAAGCAAAACTCTTTGATCCTTACATAACCAGTTCCAACATTAGCATGTCAAAGACCCCTGACCAGGTGGTAACACAAAGTCTGATATGACAACAAAAGAGTAACTTAATTATCACCTGCCTATTGAAGACATCAACAGCTTTTAAGAACCAGGCAAAGTATTTTTGAAATCTAAGCTGGGCCCATATCTCATCACAAAATATACTATGTACATCATCTTCCTGTAAAAAACATATACACATACATACATATACACACACATCCAATGGGGCATGGTAATTTAATTAGAAAGTCCTCAGAGTGGTTCCCTTGAAGCTCCGTGATATAAATATGAATTTCAAAATCTCCACCTCAGTAGTCAGAGACGGTGCTAAATTCCCCACACAGCTTAACATGACCCTTTTTGGAGTCATCAGATTCATTTCATAAGCTTGTTCAGGATGTGAATTTGATTGGAATTGGGGGCATAGAGAGAGACCAGTGTATAAGCGACAGTCAATCTTGCAAACTAGAATTATGAAGCAGCCAGTCGGGTCCATACTGCTGTCCAGGATCTAAAATGAAAAGCAATGGTGTCACGTATGGCAATAAGCACACCCCTTCCTTTTTTTTTTTTTCTTTTTTCTGGGCTGTTGGCTGTGAAGATGTGGGGGAAGGCCTTATGTGTACACTTCGGGGCTGCTGTGCTCTGGAAGTGAGTCTCTTGTGCACAAAGAATGTCACACACCTGCTTTTAAAGCCATTTTCCACAGCAAGGCTCTTTTGGCTGGGTGGTTTAAACCCTTATGCCGCGTACACGCGATCGTTTTTAATGTAATTTTCAAAAACAACGTTTTTCTCGACGTGATTTTCCTTGTTTCCTCTCAAGCCTGTCTTGCATACACACGTTCATTAAAAAAAACGCTCGAGCAAAGCGCAGTGACGTACAACACGTACGACGGCACTATAAAGGGGAAGTTCCGTTCGAATGGCGCCACGCTTCATGTTAGTAAAGTTTGTTGAGCGACGATTCGCGCTTTTCAGCCTCGTGCTTTTCAGTCCGTTACAGCGTGACGAATGTGCTATCTCCATTATGAACGCTAGTTTTACCAGAACGAGCGCTCCCGTCTCATACTTGATTCTGAGCAGGCGCGTTTTTTTTCCCCTCGTAAAAGCATACACACTACCATTTTTTGCGTCGTTAAAAAAAAACGATGTGAAAAAATAGAGCAGGTTCTCATTTTTTTAGCTAATTTTTCACGTCATTAAAAATGCTCTGGAGCCTACACACGATCGTTTTTATTGCCCAATTTTAAAAATGGCATTTTTAACGTCGTGAAAAACGGTCGTGTGTATGCGGCATAAGTGTTAAGAGCTGAGGTGGAGATGCTGTACTCAGTTAAGGTGTGCATACAGTAGTTGAAGGAACCGGTTGTCTTGAGGCCTGTACAGATAAATAGTAAAGGTTTGGCACAAAAAAAGAAAAAAAATATTAAAGTCCATATGCGAAAACATCAGAGTTAATATACTGAAGTTCATGTGGTGGATCAAGTTAGGATGATCTTTAGCAGTAGTGGCAGCTGTCCCAAGAGTAAGCCAACTCTACAATATAACCACAAGGAGAAAAGGGAAGTGCCATCTAAGTGCAGTAGGTAGGTTTATTAAAAACTTTGGTGATAAAAACTTACAATAGGGTGGATAAATCTAGGCACATCATGTATAAAAAAGCATCCGTTTCCCATCCTGTGTTTTCATCCTACAGCTACAGGCCTGTAGCAGCCTACCAACTCCCCCCTCTCACTGACGCCACCTCTTCTTCAGTGTGTACCTATCATGGCCTCAGCGCCACCGCCAGCCACTCCATCGCTGTTGGATGAAAACACAGGACAGGAAATCGGAGGCTTTTTTTTAATACCGTATTTATCGGCGTATAACACGCACCGGCGTATAACACGCACCCCAAGTTTAGGAGGGAATTTTAAGGAAAAAAACTTTTAGGAGGGAAATTCAAGGAAAAAAAACTTACATTTAAATGCAGCATGCAGCCTTGCCCAGTGTCCATCTGCAGCCTTGCCCAGTGTCCATCTGTCCATCTGCAGCCGTGCCTAGTGTCCATCTGTCCATCTGCAGCCGTGCCTAGTGTCCATCTGTCCATCTGCAGCCTTGCCCAGTGTCCATCTGTCCATCTGCAGCCGTGCCCAGTGTCCATCTGTAGCCTTGCCCAGTGTCCATCTGTCCATCTGCAGCCGTGCCCAGTGTCCATCTGTCCATCTGCAGCCGTGCCCAGTGTTCATCTGTCCATCTGCAGCCGTGCCCAGTGCCTTTGCGATCGTGTCAGTCGCGGCGGTTTTTAAAATTTGGCGCCGATTTCTGTGGAGAGGAGCGAGCGGGGCCGAGTGTACTTCGGCTGGACTCGGCTCCTCTCGCAGTTCCGCCCATCTCCACTGACTGCGCCGCTGACGGAGAAAGCCGAGTGTACTTCGCCTAGACTCGTGTCTGCTCACAGTCACAGGCAGGACTGCGAGAGGAGCCGAGACTAGGCGAAGTACACTCGGCTTTCTCCGTCAGCGGCGCAGTCAGAGATGGGCGGGACTGCGAGAGGAGCCGAGTAAAGCCGATTGTACTTCGGCTTCGGCTCCGCTCGCTCCTCTCGCTCATTTTCAGCAGGGGAATTCGGAGTATCGGCGTATAACACGCACCCACGATTTTCCCCTGATTTTAAGGGGAAAAAAGTGCGTGTTATACGCCGATAAATACGGTACATGATGTGCCTATATTTATCCATCTTGTAAGTTTTTTTTCACAAAAGATTTTAATAAAGGCCTTTTACCCACTGCACTTAGCTGATGCTTCCCTTTTCTGTGTGTTTTTAGGCCTTGGAAGGTAGCTTCCATTTTGCAGAGATGACCAGATGCAAATGTCCATTAGGTGAACAGGCAAGGTGGAAGGTGCATTCCATAGAAGAGTCAAAGAAAGTAAAGAAAATCACGGCATATGCTGTGACTAAGCCAGTCAGTAACCAACAGGGAGAGACTCCATAAGACCAAAGCTAAGGCACTGTATGGCTTCGTTTGTGGCTATGGGGCTAATATTTTGGAGGCTGAAAAAACCCTGTGAATGGTTATCTGTTCCTGCGCTGCAAGTAGTAGGATTTGTGCCAGAAAGGCGATACCTTCCCTGGAGGCTTATGCGTGGCCACTTGTGGTGGCTCGGGTATGATGCCCCAAGTGTGAAGAAGAGCCAGGCCTTTGTTCAGAGGTAACATTATGTGACACTCCATTCCTTTCCACAGTGAGCTTAGTGGGGTTACCCCCATTTATAGGGGATATTATGATTACGGTATGCTTTTATCACCGTGGCAAGTTGTCCCTTCATGTCCAGGGTGTATTTTGAGATTCGCATACATTTGGATATTCACATAGGGAGATAGAAATTGGCAGAGAGACCTGGACTTCCCTAGGAGTTGTTCTTTAATGTGAAAATCCTGGCAAGTGTGGCAGTTTGGGCAGATGGTGTATGCGGTCTATGGTCAAATACAGAGGGGTTGCATCAGGTAGGAGGGTACTGAACATGTCTGTGGCGTAACTCTTCAATTTGCCTGATTGTTCTGATTCGGGGATCCCCAGCAACTTTAGGTTGTTACGCCGTGTCCTTTCTTCTAGGTCTACGATTTTTGCTTTCATCCACTGCCTGTTTTCTAAGCTGTTATCATGGGCATCCACTAAATCATTTATTGTGGTGGTGATTTCTCTCATGGATTCCTCTGTAATTCACCCTCTCACCTAGTGCGTTTAATTCAGAGGAGAACATGTGGCTCAGAGTGGCAAAATCAGCATGCAGGAAATTCTGCAGTGATGAGAGCATTTCTTTCAGCAGTGTGTCAATCACTGGATTTGAAGTTGGAAATGAGGCTATGGAGAAGTGATTGGGAGTGTGTAATGTGGGCTCAGGGACAGCATGGTTCATCTCCGTTTCTTTTAGACTGTCATCCAGGTGCATTCTGGCTCTAGCTGGACTGGCACAAAGTTGACTGGGTGATTCAGTGAAGAGCCTTCACCCTGGTTATCTTTAGACCCAAGCTGGTCATCCGGCTGGTCCGTGTAGTGGCCTGTTAGAAGAGAGGATGAGGCAGGGGCCGGAGCAGCAGTGCCATCTTGTTGGCCGCCTCCATGTGGGCTGAAGGAAAAAGGCTGTTAATTTCTGTGGGCACTGATCAGCCTTCTGCTTCCTGGACATGTAGGTACGGAAGATAGCTCAGGTGTCTGTCGGATCTCCTGTTAGTTGCTGGCAGCCCTAATTGCCCCAGAGCTTGGCTCCTATGCTGCCATCCATTGGGCACGCTGGCCACGCCCCCACCACTTATATTTCTGAAAGCATTTTCTCACACCTGTCTAAACCTTTTGCACAGTAGTGTGTATATCAAAATTTTTATATATTTGTTTAATATATTAGTGCTAATTTTATTCACATTCATATTTATTTATGTTTACCATTGATTTTTTTCGCTGTTGGTATAATTGTTTTTAATATTTGTTTTTACTATATGTTTTCATTAAATGTGGGGAGCCCTCTTTTTATTCCCAGATAAGTGCCTCGTTTATGCTTATAACATGTTCAATATAGTCACTTTGTTTCATTTACCATAGTGCCTGAATTTTTTATTTTAGTCTTATCTTAATTTTTTTTTCCTCACCCGCGTTTACCTAATCCACAGCGGTACTTCTGAGCCTTGCAGTCCACGATTATCCTTCCCTGTCATGTCTGCATATCTCAGTCAGGTTCAGTATATAAAGTCGCATCTTGCTCCCATTGACAAGGCTTGAAAGAGAGGGCGTAGCCCTTAAAACGCTTTGTCACTGTCACAGCACATTCCCAATGCAGGCTTTGCTGTTTCTCACTGGGTGCCGCTCTGCTCCACATAGAGACTGGCGAACTGCAGCTTGACAACTGTAGATTCAGCTCTGTTTTTTTTAGCACTCTCCGAAGCTGGCTCTGCAGAGGTGCTTGTCTCCTTCCATCAGTGTATACAGAGTGTTTAACTGGCTCTCTTGTTCCTGACAGCTGCTACATACACACACTGTTTTCTTAGATGTGATTACTGCTGTGCTACACCATATACTGCTAGTTTAAACATAGGTTTGCCCAGTTTGTTTATGGAATACATTGATGTACTAATTGTAACCCTTCCTGCGCCCTTTTGCTTTATTATCTTCATATGACCACTCCAACCTGAGCCCATGGGTGTTTTTTAATTTAAATACATTTTTAGTGGAGGTTTAGTAAAATAACACAATAAACCAAAGGGTAACAAGACTAGAAGAGAATTTCCATAGTCCAAGTGTCGTCAAATAAGTTCCAACCTAAGTGTCAGGGTTGAGTTCACCTGCTGGGGCACTGAGGTTCACTTTGCCAATGGCTGCAGTTCCAGTGTCCACCAGCAGGTGTCTCCCAAAAGCCAGCAGGTTCTGATCAGCCACACCTGGCTCCAGCTGCCAGGTGGATACTTAGAGCCGGTTCACACCAGGGCGACTCAGGATCCGACTTCAGGTCGCCCCGAGACGCCCCAAGTCGCCCTGTAATGTTAGTCTATGGAGCTGTCTTTATGCACACTACTGAAGTCAGAAAAGATTCCTGTACTACTTCAAGGCGACTTCTAGGCGACTTGTACCCATTGATTTCAATGGAAGTCGCCTCCAAAGTCGGATCAGTGTCTTAACTGAAGCAACTTTACAGGAAGAGAAAATAGTTTTCTCAGGCAAACCCCTCCCTCCCACAGAGCTGATTATTGTTTGATTGGCCACTGGCAAAGTCGCCTGTCCTGTAGGAAACTTGAAGTTGCCTCGAAGTTGCCTTGTAAAGTCGCGCTGGAAGTCGTGTTGCCACAGTGTGAACCGGCTCTCAAGGCTGCTCCTCCCTTCCCCCAGTGCGTCACTATCCTGTCTGATCGTCTCCTTGCTACCAGATTGTGCCTGATACCTTTCTGAACCTTCCCTTGTCCTGATCTGTCCTGCACCCCTCTGCCTTGTTCTATGCCCTTGTACCCAGTCATGTCCCCTTCCTTGCATCCCTGTTGCTTTTGTCCCTTAGTTGTAGATATTGTATATAGATAGCAGTTAGGTTTATTAGTTATTCTTGTTCTTGTTTGCTGGAGTGGTTTATGCTTTCACTGGTTGCTGTGTATGTTTATTTGTGTGTGTTCACTGTAAATAAATATCACTTTAATTGTGTATATATCCTTTGTTTGGTCTCAGTTCCTTGGTGTAGCTACGTGTCTGGTCACCTTAGGCCCCATGCACACGAGACGCTGTTATTTGCTGTTGAACGCGTGTTCAGAGGCAGTTGGACGCTTTTTTCAACTGCCCCTGAACCCATTCAATGTTATCCTATGTGTCCATGCACACACTCTCGTTTTTTGGCGTTTACAAGCAGTTGCGTTTAACCTCGTTTTTCCAGAAGCAAAAAAATGGGTTCAGACGCAAAAGTTTTCCACGTTTCAGACGCTAAACGCGGGTAAACGCGGTACCGGCGTTTTGCCGCGTTTGCGTTTATAAGCGTTTTTAAAGGTGACCTATTTTTTAACATTAGAAATCTCAAAAATGATGGCAAATGATGAAAAACTATTAAAAAATATAAAAGAAAACTGTAATTGCTTGCATTGCATTGTGGACAATCCACAACTTGTGGCAGGTAACGTGGCAAGTGGACAATCAACAACTTGTGTCAGGTGACGTGGCCAGGTGACGTGGCCAGTGGACAATCCACAACTTGTGGCAGGTAACCTGGCCAGGTGACGTGGCCAGGTGACGTGGCACGTGATGTGGCCAGGTGACTCGGCAAGTGGACAATCCACAACTTGTGGCAGGTAACGTGGCCAGGTGACGTGGCAGGTAACATGGCCAGGTGACGTGGCCAGGTGACGTGGCAAGTGGACAATCCACAACTTGTGGCAGGTGACGTGGCCAGGTGACATGGCACGTGATGTGGCCAGGTGACGTGGCAAGTGGACAATCCACAACTTGTGGCAGGTGACGTGGCTAGGTGATGTGGCAGGTAACGTGGCCAGGTGATGTGGCCAGTGGACAATCCACAACTTGTGGCAGGTGACATGGCCAGGTAACGTGACCAGGTGACGTGGCACGTGATGTGGCCAGGTGACATGGCCAGTGGACAATCCACAACTTGTGGCAGGCGACGTGGCCAGGTGACGTGGCCAGGTGACGTGGCCAGTGGACAATCCACAACTTGTGGCAGGTGACCTGGCCAGGTGACGTGGCCAGGTGACGTGGCCAGTGGACAATCCACAACTTGTGGCAGGTGACATGGCCAGGTGACATGGCAGGTAATGTGGCCAGGTGACGTGGCACATGATGTGGCCAGGTGATGTGGCAAGTGGACAATCCACAACTTGTGGCAGGTGACGTGGCTAGGTGACGTGGCAGGTAACGTGGCCAGGTGACATGGCCAGGTGACATGGCAGGTGACGTGGCAAGTGGACAATCCACAACTTGTGGCAGGTGACGTGGCTAGGTGATGTGACAGGTAACGTGGCCAGGTGACGTGGCCAGGTGACATGGCAGGTGACATGGCAGGTAACGTGGCAAGTGGACAATCCACAACTTGTGGCAGGTGACGTGGCTAGGTGACGTGGCAGGTAACGTGGCCAGGTGACGTGGCACGTAATGTGGCCAGGTGACGTGGCCAGTGGACAATCCACAACTTGTGGCAGGTGACCTGGCCAGGTGACGTGGCAGGTAACGTGGCCAGGTGACGTGGCACGTGATGTGGCCAGGTGACGTGGCAAGTGGACAATCCACAACTTGTGGCAGGTGACGTGGCCAGGTGACGTGGCAGGTAACATGGCCAGGTGACGTGGCCAGGTGACGTGGCAAGTGGACAATCCACAACTTGTGGCAGGTGACGTGGCCAGGTGACATGGCACGTGATGTGGCCAGGTGACGTGGCAAGTGGACAATCCACAACTTGTGGCAGGTGACGTGGCTAGGTGATGTGGCAGGTAACGTGGCCAGGTGATGTGGCAGGTGACGTGGCAAGTGGACAATCCACAACTTGTGGTAGGTGATGTGGCAAGTGATACGCTAAATACAAGTACACTGCTGCTCTCTCAGCTGCTGCTACTCACTCTGGTCTCACAAACTGGCTGAAATGGTTAAAATTTACTGTTTTTTGAGCTTAGGGAGGGTCTTATGATGAAACGCTTATAAACGCAAACGCGGTAAAACGCCGCTAAACGCGGCAAAATGCGCGTTTTTAAACGCCGGTTTCAGCGTTTAAAAACGTGTGTTCAGCAGAGTTTGCACCTGCGTCTCGTGTGCATGGGGCCTTAGACGCTGATCCTGACACTAAGACTGGTTACGAAGAGTATCCAACTACTTAAAATAAAAGCACAATAGTATTGAGTAAAGATACAAAGTGAAGGTTTACCAGATTAATCCAATTTATAAAAAAGGTATAATAACAGAGAATCATTATAGGGTGCATTAAAGGGGGTATAAAGAGTCTGATAATACACACACCAAAGTCAGTGGTCAAGGATACAGTGGATATAAAGTCTATACACCCCTGTTAAAATGTCAGGTTTCTGTGATGTAAAAAAATTAAACAAAGATTTCAGATTTTTCTTCCACCTTTAATGTGACCTATAAACTTTACAGCTCAGTTGAACAGCAAACTGAAATCTTTTAGGTGGAGAGAAGTAAAATTAAAAAAATAAAACATGGTTGCATAAATGTGCCCACCCTTAAACGAATACTTTAGTTGAAGCACCTTTTTATTTTATTACAGCACTCTTTTTGGGTATGAGTCCATCAGCATAGCACATCTTGACTTGCCAATATTGGGCCACTCTTCTTTGCAAAAACACTCCAAATCTGTCAGATGGCACAGCCATCTTCAGATCACCCCACAGATTTTCAATCAGATTCAGGTCTGGGCTTTGGCTGGGCCATTCCAAAACTTTAATATTCTTCTGGTAAAGCCATTCCTTTGTTGATTTGGATGTATGCCTTGTGTCGTTGTCATGCTGAAAGATGAAGTTCCTCTTCATGTTCAGCTTTCTAGCAGAAGCCTGAAGGTTTTGTGCCAATATTGACTGGTATTTGGAACTGTTCATAATTTGCTCTACCTTGAATAAGGCCCCTGTTCCAGCTGAAGAAAAACAGCCCCATAGTATGATGCTGCCTCCAGCTTCACTGTGGGTATGGTGTTCTTTTAGTGATGTACAGTGTTTTTGCGCCAAACATATCTTTTGGAATTATGGCCAGTTCAACCTTGGTTTCATCAGACCATAACACATTTTACCACATGCTTTTGGGAGACTTCAGATGTGTTCTTGCAAAAGTTTGCCGGGCTTGGAATATTTTTTTTCGGTCTTGCCACTCTACCCCATAGCCCAGACATATGAATAATAGGATTGTTGTCACAGGTACCACACAACCAGTACTTGCCAGATATTCCTGCAGCTCCTTTTAATGTTGCTGTAGCCCTCTTGGCAGCCTCCCTGACCAGTTTTCTTCTTGTCTTTTCAACAATTTTGGAGGGACGTCCAGTTCTTGGTAATGTCACTGTTGTGCCATATTTTCTCTACTTGATGACTGTCTTCACTGTGTTCCATGGTATATCTAATGCCTTGGAAATTCTTTTGTACCCTTCTCCTGACTGATACCTTTTAACAATGAGATCCCTCTGATGCTGTGAAAGCTCTCTGTGGACCATGGCTTTTGCTGTAGGATGCGACTAAGAAAATGTTCGTAAAGACCTACTAGAACAGCTGCATTTTTTTGGGAGTTAATCAGAGGCACTTTAAATGACAGGTGATTACTGACTCCTATGTAACATGAGTTTGAATGTAATTGCTTAATTCTGAACACAGCTACATCCCCAGTTATAAGAGGGTGTGCTCACTTATGCAACCACATTATGTTTGTTTTCTTTTTTTAACCCCCCCCCCCCCCCCTCAAATATAGGTCACATTAAAGGTGGAAAAAGTTCTGAAATTATTAATCTTTTAAAAAAAAAAACATTTACATCACAGAAACCTGACATTTTAACAGGTGTGTGTAGACTTTTTATATCCATTGTATATATGTACAGTATCATGGTGGGTTACGATATTGTGTATTTTATAGCCAGTGAGTCCAGGGTTGCCAGAGGGAGAGCGCCTTGGAATGACTCAAGACTAGAAGCCATCATTCATAGGAGCAATAATGCACAGATACACAGCATGCGAGCTGTGCTAGCACCCGACTAGTGTGTGTGTGGGGATTAACTGGAGACTTGCACACCTGGAGGGGCTTTCTTTGTTTCATTCATTAGAGCAATGTTTTGAACAAGTTCAATAGTGTCCAGAGTCGTGGGGAGGCAAGAGCATTCTCAAAGCCTTCTGAAATGTAATCTCTCTGCCAAAAGAACATGAGTAACAGCATGTTTAAAAAGAGGGGGAAATAATCTATATACAGAACTTAAAGCTTTCGACCACTGTGATTTGGCGTATGATGACTCCATATCTGTTTCCTATTGTATGAAAGGTTTTGATTTTACAAACATGCGTTTTTGCTGTAGTAAGGCATAGAAAAGTGATATACCTTTTTGAGTATTATGGGTGGAAGAAAGATGAAACCATGTTAAACACGGTAGGGTACACATATACACAGAAAAAGATGCGCAAATATCAAAAAATGAAAAAATACGTGAACAATAATAAACGCCGTGAATGCAAGCTGGTGAAAAAATAAAAAGTGAAAAAAGAGATCTGACCAAAAAATTGAAAAAAATGTGATGAACTACATGTGATAAAATTGGTGTAACAAAAAATGTTATTATACTCAAGGTTCCTAAATGACATAAAAAAATAAAAATGAAACCATATAGTCCAAACAAATGTGTATGTATGGAAACCCGACAAAGCAGAGAACAGAGGAGTCCCAAAGACCGGAGCAAAGCGGACTAGGGGAGATCCTGAAGATTCTGTACTGATATCGTGTTCAATTTGCAGGAGTGTTCAACGGGAGTCGGTCTCGCATGGTTATCAGAAGGAATCAGCTGTGGATTTCCAATCTCCGGCCGACTGCACACACCCCTCCTCGTGTTTCTCCCTGGGTCACTGGGCTACTTCACAAAAATATAGCTGCAAGACCTTGCTTCACCCGGCTAATCCACCACTTCCGTAATATGTTTGTCAGATTTAGCAAGCCGGTTCACAGGTTGTCAGCTCAGAAGATTCCGTTTTGACAGAGTGTAATTAAAAAGAAAAGGAGAACTTCATGTGCGATAAAATCTTTTTGGTGCTTTATTTCCACAAAATAAGCTTTTCCAAGCACATATAAAAAAGGAACGTATAAACACACACCGCTGCAAATGTATCAGATTGCCTGCTGGTGCGTGGTGATGTCACAGACCTCTTTCTCACCGACGCATTTCCCTGTAACAAGCATCAACTGGGAATGGAGATGTCCAGGACGTCGGCCACCACGTAATTTATACTCAACAGGGATGACATCGGAAGGTCAGAAATTCTGCTTCTTTATCGGTGTCGCACACACTACACTACACTACACACTAGACATGATTAATAAAAAAATTATAAAATCAGTATATGGCTACAACATAGCTGCCCCTAGTAGAGCATTAAAATTACATTATGGTTCACATTACACAAGACTTTTAAAGTGGAGATGTGAAGTCATTATATAACATCCAATAAATAGATTTTCCATAAATGTCAAAAGGTTATTAAAATAATAAATATATGAACTATACTCTAAATATACTCATTAGACAAAATGTAAGTAAATATATTTTTAGTAACAAATTAATAAAATTTAAATGTTAAACTTGATTAAAAAATCTCCAAATGCATTATCAAAAAACGTAATATTCCAATAATAGCAGCACGTGGAACATACTATCTCTCCCATAATATTTGCATAGGGGATGGACTATCTTTCCCCCAAAAAGCTACATAAAGCATGTTGGGAAATGAGAAAGAAGGTGAACAAATGACCGTATATACTCGAGTATAAGCTGAGTTTTTCAGCACTTATTTTGTGCTGAAAATGCCCCCTCGGCTTATACTCGAGTCACCTTTTTGCGCCTGATCTCCCGGATTTTGTGGACCCGGTACTGGCCGGCTGTAGGTCCTTTGGACCCCGAACTTGGCACACATGTAGTCACACTCTTCCTCTACAAATGTAAAAGGTTTGTTGTCTGGGGGACCTACGGCTGGGGAGCACCGATTTTTTTTTAAAGCCGGGCACCCCTTCCATAGACTCCCATGTTAAACTGTCATTTCTCCGGTGAATTTGGGGACCCGGGACCGGACGGTCGTAGGTCCCCTGGACCCGAAACTTGGCACACATGTAGCCCCACTCTTCCTCTACGAATGTGCAAAGTTTGTCTGGAGGACCTACGGCCGTGGAGCACTGATTTTTTTCAAAGCCGGGCGCCCCTTCTATAGACTCCCATGTTAAACGTCAGTCTAGTCATGGGCACAGTGAGGCAAAGTGAGGCATGCAGATGGACGCCCTAGGCTTATACTCGAGTCAATACGTTTTCCCAGTTTTTTTGTGGTAAAATTGGGTGCCTCGGCTTATATTCGGGTCGGCTTATACTCGAGTATATACGGTAACTATCATGTGTAAATGACATTTAGGGTCATAACACACCACTAAACAGGTGGAGCCTAATTTGGCGCATGCTAAACCAGTGTAGCGGGTATGTACTATTTAGGGGCAGTATCTGGGTGGTAGTATGACCCAGATGCATTATTGGTAGAGCAGGGCTATGTTTTATTCGTGTGAGGACATCAGTGGTGTTGAGTTCCCTGCGGCTCAGTAGGTGGCGTTGTCATTTTGAGCTGGGGTTGAACCACTACTGCAGTGCCGTACCCTTTGTGACCTCTCGCAGCAGCTGTACTGCGGGGCGGGGAACCCTCTGTGCTTGCTGGGAGAGGGTATAAAGGGGACGGACATTTTCACCACGAGGTCGGAGTCCCAGGCACCTTCAGCCTGAGGGCTTGTTGTCCGTGATCGGTGTCCAGGCGCCCTTGGCCTGTACACGTGGAGTTCGTGTTCTATCCCAGACACCTTCAGTCTGGGGTGAGGTACTCAACCGGAGGCCTTGGGCCCAGTACCTTCCACTGGGTCCCGCAAGGGAGGGATTGTCCTAGGGTGCCCCAGGTGTTGGGCACCCGAATCCAGAGGCGTAAGGGACCAGAGGAGGGATTCAAGCGAAGATCTGGTGCAGCATATTGCCAGTGCCGGGTGAACCTCTGGAGACCGTCCGGATGGATATCTTTCCTGAACAAGGGCCAATTCATCAGGGAAGGTGATTTATGTTCTATGACCAGTGGCAGTGGTTCATCTAGTCAACTCAAGTCGGTGGCAGAGACCTGCTATTAGGCCTGTGGCAGGGGCCTCAACAGTTCACCCGGTCTGTGTCAGCGACCAATCTCACGGTCGGTGTCAGAGACCGTGCACCAAGCCTATTCGCAAGAAAAGGAATAGGAGTGTTTACTGTGCCTGGGCCTACTCGTATCCACACCCTGTCTGTTTGTTTTAAAAGTTCAACTGATGCTGTTCATGTGAAAGAAGAATAAAGGAGTGTTGGGCTTTTTATGGTGTGGGGCTCCATTACTGACATTCAAACTTCCCCTCTGCAGGAGGGCCAGAGGCTCCGTCTAGAACACAGACCCGAAGGTAACATAAGTGTTGGCTTTCACCTCTACATACTAGAGGACATGGGCCGTAGTGAACCTCACCCTCCTCCCACATACCCCTAGACAAGCCAGCCGTTTTATTTACAAGGGGGGACGGGGGGTGAGGCCACTACACCAGCATAGAGATCTGATGAAAAATATGATTCTCATATGCCACAGCATGCGCGGAAACACCTACAAATGCTAGCCAATCCTGCCTAGACAGCCCCTAATGGCAGAATCAACACACATAATCAGAAAAAAGAAAAAAATAAATTAGAAAAAAAGGAGAAAAATATGAAAGGATTCAACTATTATTGATATAACAGTTAATATCCCATTCAATATTTAACCCCTTAGGGTGTTAGGAGCAAATATCAAAAGTCCATCTGGTTTCTCTTCTGGAAATTTGTCTCTTCTTATTGCCCCCCCTCCCCCCCTAATGTGCAGAATACTTCTCAATGGCAATAATCTTTAATTCAGAATGATCTCTATTGTGGCATTCTCTAACGTGTCTGGACACACTGTGGCCAATGAATCCCTTACAAATATTTGCCAAATGTTCACTTATCCGGATCTTTAGAGCACGTGTGGTTCTCCCCACATATTGAAGCCCACATTGGCAAATCAGTAAGTGATAAATCTGTTGATTTGATACACCTTGGACGTTATATTGGACATGAAGGATGAAGTTTTAATAGTCCTAGATGTTTTGCACATTTTACACTTTTTACAAGGGAAAAACCCTTTCATATTCCCAAACATACCAATAATTGGTTTTGCTGGATTAATACTCCTAGGTGCCAAAGTGTCTTTAAAGCGGAGGTTCACCCACACATTTAAGTTTTATTTCAGCAGTCACTCTTATCAAGACAATAAACCGAACACTAACCTTTTTTTTTTCTCTCTGTAGTTTTCTTTATTATGAATTCTTTACTCCTACTTCCAGGATTTCCTCCCGCGGGAGTAGGCGTGTCGTTTGCAGGGCTCTCATTTCGCAATGGCTCCTGGGAGCAAATTGTCCTGCTTCCCAGGAGTAATATTGAACCTCCTTCCTTTCAGATATCACGATAAGTGTATCGTCACGTGACTCGTCTAGCCGGTCACGTGACGAGGGCGGATGAATGCCGGTGATGTAAAAAAAAGTCTCGACCTATGCAGGGTCTCGACCGCGTCACTTCCGGTGCAGCTACGTCAAAAACACAGCTGATGGCGGGCTCGACTGCGCATGCGCGTCCTCACCGCACCTATACCGCGCATGCGCAGACGCTCGGTTTAGTCCGTGAAAATTCTAGACTCGAGCGGGCGGGCGGAGGCGTTGCGAATTGCTTAACATCGTCGCCAGCACCGCCTCCAGACCCGCCCCCAACACGCCCCTAGCTTGTATATCATTGGGACCGAGGTCGAGAGAAAATATAGAGCTGCACCGCCTCCAGCCCCGCCCCCGCCCCTAGCCTGCTCTACTGAAGGGGGGCGGGCCCCCGTGCATAGCACTGAGTCCAAGTACAGTACTGTGCATTGTTCTGCCATCAAATATGCAGCTGCCTCACTGCACCCAGTGCACCCAGCAAACGCAACCACTGTGCCCGTCATACGCAGCCACTGCACCCAGCAAACGCAACCACTGTGCCCGTCATACGCAGCCACTGCACCCAGCAAACGCAACCACTGCACCCAGCAAACGCAACCACTGTGCCCGTCATACGCAGCCACTGCACCCAGCAAACGCAACCACTGCACCCAGCAAACGCAACCACTGTGCCCGTCATACGCAGCCACTGCACCCAGCAAACGCAAACACTGCACCCAGCAAACGCAAACACTGTGCCCAGCAAACGCAACCACTGCACCCAGCAAACGCAACCACTGTGCCCGTCATACGCAGCCACTGCACCCAGCAAACGCAAACACTGCACCCAGCAAACGCAAACACTGCACCCAGCAAACGCAACCACTGTGCCCAGCAAACACAACCACTGTGCCCGTCATACACAGCCACTGTGCCCAGCAAACGCAACCACTGTGCCTGTCATACGCAGCCACTGTGCCCAGCAAACGCAAACACTGTGCCCAGCAAACGCAAACACTGTGCCCGTCATACGCAACCACTGTGCCCAGCAAACGCAACCACTGTGCCCGTCATACGCAGCCACTGTGCCCAGCAAACGCAACCACTGTGCCCGTCATACGCAGCCACTGTGCCCAGCAAACGCAACCACTGTGCCCAGCAAACGCAACCACTGTGCCCGTCATACGCAACCACTGTGCCCAGCAAACGCAACCACTGTGCCCAGCAAACGCAACCACTGTGCCCGTCATACGCAGCCACTGTGCCCGTCATACGCAGCCACTGTGCCCGTCATACGCAGCCACTGTGCCCAGCAAACGCAAACACTGTGCCCAGCAAACGCAACCACTGTGCCCGTCATACGCAGCCACTGTGCCCAGCAAACGCAACCACTGTGCCCGTCATATGCAGCCACTGTGCCCAGCAAACGCAACCACTGTGCCCGTCATACGCAGCCACTGTGCCCAGCAAACGCAACCACTGTGCCCGTCATATGCAACCACTGTGCCCAGCAAACGCAACCACTGTGCCCGTCATACGCAACCACTGTGCCCGTCATACGCAACCACTGTGCCCAGCAAACGCAAACACTGTGCCCGTCATACGCAACCACTGTGCCCAGCAAACGCAACCACTGTGCCCGTCATACGCAGCCACTGCACCCTGCAAACGCAACCACTGTGCCCAGCAAACGTAACCACTGTGCCCAGCAAACGCAACCACTGTGCCCGTCATACGCAGCCACTGCCCCCAGAAAATGCAAACACTGTGCCCGTCATACGCAGCCACTGTGCCCAGCAAACGCAACCACTGTGCCCGTCAAACGCAACCACTGTGCCCGTCATACGCAGCCACTGTGCCCAGCAAACGCAACCACTGCACCGAGCAAACGCAAATACTGCGCCCAGCAAACGCAGCCACTGTGCCTATCAACCGCTGCCACTGTGCCCATCAAACCCAGCCACTGTGCCCATCAAACTCACCCACTATTGACGCCACTGTGCCATCAAACGCAGCTACTGTACCCATCAATTGCTGTCAGTGTGCCCCATCAATTGCCGCTACTGTGCCCCATCAAATGCTGCCAGTGTGCCCATCAATTACCACTAATGTGCCCCATCAAATGCTGCCCGGCACTTACCTGTCTCGCAGCGGGTCAGCGGCGGTGTCCTGCACGTCCTCTTCCGTCCTCTCTCAGGCATCCAATCACAGCGCCTGACGTTTCAGCCAATCAGGGGACCGGTAACAGATTTGAGCACCTGATTGGCTAAGAGGCGGATTAGTGTTAGGAAAGCGAATTCCTTTGCTTTGCTAACACAACGCTGAGTGAACAGAGAACGCCCAGCATGGCGCCCGCTGTTCACCTTTTTGGGCGCCTATTAGGGCCTATGGCTCTAATCAGGTGCTTCCAAAAAACACCCCCGCCGATGTAATTCAGGTGCCCGGCGCCCGAAAAGGGGCCGGACACCTGAATAGGGGGTGTCAGCAGTGACCATAGATAGATTCATGCAATGCATGATTCTATCTATGGTGATAGAGTGGTGCCAGGAGAGAGGGGGCGGCACCCATGCTCCCCTTATGGAAGCACCGCCACTGCGTACTCTTTGATCTTTTGAAAAGTGTGATGTTAAGCCGTAGCTGTGCTCCTTCGGGATATGCTGCTCGCGCATTCGTGCTGCTGGAGGGAGCCCAGACCACCATAGACGAGGGACCTGCAAACTTGGTCATGGTGAGTGAGATCATCCCATATCCCACTCCATCTTGCCTGAGGACAGGGACCCCCCCCTGAGGACAGGGACCCCCTCTGAGGACAGGGACCCTCTCCCCCCTCTGAGAACAGGGACCCCCCCCCAGGACATGAAAACCTTCTCCCCCCTGAGAACAGGGACTCCCTTCTCTCCTGGGGACAGGGACTACCTTCTCTCCTGGGGACAGGGACCCCCATCTTCCCTGGGGATCGGGACCCCATCCCCCCCCCTAAGAACAGGGACCTGATCACCCTGTGTGTGCCAACCTCACTGCCCTGCCTGCCATGTGTCCTGTGTGAGGGCCCTCCTGTGACAGCTCTTATCAGAACTTCATCCCACTTTGTGATCCCCCTACATGACTGATCCCTCTGTGTGCACCCCTTACACGGGGAACCCCTCTGTTTGCTACCCCTACATGTCTGCATACTCTGACCACAACCTGTACCATTTCCACATCCTCTGACTGCCTCCTATATCCTGTACACATGTTCTAACCACCTCCTGTATCCTGTCTGCAGCCTCTAACCATCTCTTGTATCCTGTCTGCAATCTCTGACTATCTCTTGTCTTTTATGGTGTCTGCAGTCTCTTAGGGAGAGTCTGGAGAGGAATCAAGAGTGAGAGCGTCGCCAGGATTGGGATTACGGGAGGAGTCAGACGTGTATGGACTGTGGAGAACAGACTATAGAATAAAACCAGAGCCACCAACCAGGAGCCATTTAACTGAGACCTGCACGCTGCACCGGAGAGGAGGTCAGTGACAGCGCCGTCAGGCCAGTCTGAGGGGGGGGGGGTCACTGCTGTAAGGGGGGAGTGAATGCAATTATGTAAGGGGCCACTGATATAAAGGTTTTCCCTTATATCAGTAACACCCCCCCCCTTACCTTAGTGTATTCACTCTGCGGAAGGTGGTCTCTGGTCACCAGAGTCCCCCCCCCACATCACATTTCCCGGCATTCCCCTTTACATCAGAGTCGGCAGGCTTCCCCCTTACAGTGCAAGGGAACTGCTGCAGAGCATAATCTAAGGAGGAACTCTGATGTAAGGGGTGCTCTGGTCACCAGAGACCACCTTATATCAGAGTCCACTGCATTCCTATTTACATCAGAGTTCCCACTTACATCAGGGTCTGCAGCATTGCCCTTTACATCAGTGTTCCCCTTTACATCAGGGTTGGCAGAGTTCCCCCTGTAAGATTAGAAGGGATGGAGGCCCGGAGACATGTCCAGAGAACACAGAGGATACATGGGATAGATTAGAAGGGATGGAGGCTCAGCGACCTGTCCAGAGTACACAGAGGATACATGGGATAGATTAGAAGGGATGGAGGCCTCCTCTGTTTTCCCTGGACATCCATCCCTTCTAATCTATCCCATGTATTCTCTGTGTTCTCTGGACATGTCTCCGGGCCTCCATCCCTTCTAATCTATCCCATGTATCCTCTGTGTACTCTGGACATGTCTCTGGGCCTCCATCCCTTCTAATCTATCCCATGTATCCTCTGTGAACTCTGGACATGTCTCCGGGCCTCCATCCCTTCTAATCTATCCCATGTATCCTCTGTGTACTTTGGACATGTCTCCGGGCCTCCATCCTTTCTAATCTATCCCATGTATCCTCTGTGTACTCTGGACATGCCTCCGGCCCTCCATCCTTTCTAATCTATCCCATGTATCCTCTGTGTACTCTGGACATGTCTCTGGGCCTCCATCCTTTCTAATCTATCCCATGTATCCTCTGTGTACTCTGGACATGTCTCCGGGCCTCCATCCCTTCTAATCTATCCCATGTATCCTCTGTGTACTCTGGACATGTCTCCGGGCCTCCATCCCTTCTAATCTATCCCATGTATCCTCTGTGTACTCTGGACATGTCTCCGGGCCTCCATCCTTTCTAATCTATCCCATGTATCCTCTGTGTACTCTGGACATGTCTCCGGGCCTCCATCCCTTCTAATCTATCCCATGTATCCTCTGTGTACTCTGGACATGTCTCCGGGCCTCCATCCCTTCTAATCTTACAGGGGGAACTCTGCGAACCCTGATGTAAAGGGGAACACTGATGTAAAGGGAAATGCTGCAGACCCTGATGTAAGTGGGAACTCTGATGTAAATGGGAATGCAGTGGACTCTGATATAAGGTGGTCTCTGGTGACCAGAGCACCCCTTACATCAGAGTTTTTCCTTAGATTATGCTCTGCAGCATTTTCCTTTACATCTGAGTTCCCTTGCACTGTAAGGGGGAATCCTGCCGACTCTGATGTAAAGGAGAATGACGGAAAATGTGATGTGGGGGGGAGGGGGACTCTGGTGACCAGACACCACCTTCCGCAGAGTGAATACACTAAGGTAAGGGGGGGGGGTGTTACTGATATAAGGAAAAACCTTTATATCAGTGCCCCCTTACATAATTGCATTCACTCCCCCCTTACATCAGTGACCCCCCCCCTTTAGACTGACCTGATGGCGCTGTCACTGACCTCCTCTCCGGTGCAGCGTGCAGGTCTCAGATGGCTCCTGGTTGGTGGCTCTGGTTTTATTCTATAGTCTGTTCTCCACAGTCCATACACGTCTGACTCCTCCCGTAATCCCAATCCCGGCGACGCTCTCACTCTTGATTCCTCTCCAGACTCTCCCTAAGAGACTGCAGACACAATAAAAGACAAGAGATAGTCAGAGATTGCAGACAGGTTAGAGGCTGCGGACAGGATACAGGAGGTGGTTAGAGTAAGGTGACCAGATTTTTAAAATGAAATCCGGGGACATTTTTTTTTTACTAGTAATGGCGGCAATCAGCGACTCTCTGCCCATCGCCGCCCGCCTCACAGCCTCACAGCCTGTCAAGTCTTACTCTTCGGGCCCCAGCTACTACTGGGTGGGGAGCAGAGGAAGATCACTCCACCAGGGAAGGCAAGGAGATAAGCAGGCAGGCAGCTGGCCGGGACTTGAGCCAAGGCAGAAGAACATGCGAGCGAAGCTGAATGGGCATGCACCCGAAACTGAAGAAATATTCCCTCCTCTCCGACCAGCACATGATCATCAGAAAGGGGCACAGATAATGGAAAGAAATAGACCCCCCTAAGGTAGTAGGAGCGGCGGAGCAGGGGGGTGTAATTCAGATTATTTATTTTTTAATTCTGCACTGACTGTCTTTGAAATTGAACCAGCACCTGTTCAAATGCAATCCGGGGACAAAACCGGGGACAGACTTGGTCCGGGGACAGTGTCCTCAATCCGGGGACTGTCCCCGGAAACCGGGGATGTCTGGTCACCCTAGGTTAGAGGCTGCAGTCAATAGGTGGTCAGAACATGTGCACAGGATAGAGGAGGTGGTCAGAGGATGGCGGACAGGATACAGGAGGCAGTCAGAGGATGTGGAAATGGTACAGGTGGTGGTCAGAGTATGCAGACATTTAGGGGTAGCAAACAGAGGGGTTCCCCATGTAAGGGGTGCACACAGAGGGGTCAGTCATGTAGGGGGATTACACAGTGGGATGAAGTCCTGATAAGAGCTGTCACAGAAGGGCCCTCACACAGGACACATGGCAGGCAGGGCAGTGAGTTTGGCACACACAGGGTGATCAGGTTCCTGTTCTTAGGGGAGGTGGGGTCCTGATCCCTAGGAAAGATGGGGTCCCTAGGTGAGATGAAGTCCCCGTTGCCAGGGGAGATGGAGTTCCTGCCCTCAGGTGAGATGGAGTTCCTGCCCCCAGGTGAGATAGGATCCCTGCCCCAGAGTGAGAAGGGGGTCCCTGTCCCCAGGGGACAAGTAGGTCCCTGTCCCCAGGAGAGGAGGAGTTCCTGTTCCCAGGTGAGTGGCCCAGAGGGTCCCTGTTTACAGGGGAGAAGGGGTCCCTGTCCCCAGGAGAGAAGGGGTCCCTGTCCCCAGGGGGGAAGGTTTCCCTGTCCTCAGGGGGGAGAAGGGGTCTCTGTCTTGGGGGGGGTCCCTGTCCCCAGGAGAGAGGGGAGTCCCTGTCCCCAGGAGAGAAGGGAGTCCCTGTCCCCAGGAGAGAAGGGAGTCCCTGTCCCCAGGAGAGAAGGGAGTCCCTGTCCCCAGGATAGAAGGGAGTCCCTGTCCCCAGGAGAGAAGGGAGTCCCTGTCCCCAGGAGAGAAGGGAGTCCCTGTCCCCAGGAGAGAAGGGAGTCCCTTTCCCCAGAGGAGAAGGGAGTCCCTGTCCCCAGAGGAGAAGGGAGTCCCTGTCCCCAGAGGAGAAGGGAGTCCCTGTCCCCAGAGGAGAAGGGAGTCCCTGTCCCCAGAGGAGAAGGGAGTCCCTGTCCCCAGAGGAGAAGGGAGTCCCTGTCCCCAGAGGAGAAGGGAGTCCCTGTCCCCAGGAGGGAGAAGGGAGTCCCTGTCCCCAGGGGGGAGAAGGGAGTCCCTGTCCCCAGGGGGGAGAAGGGGGTCTCTGTCCTCAGGGGGAGAAGGGGGTCTCTGTCCTCAGGGGGAGAAGGGGGTCTCTGTCCTCAGGGGGAGAAGGGGGTCTCTGTCTTGGGGGGGAGGTGGAGGTCCCTATCCTCGGGGAATATGGAGTGGGATATGGGATGGTCTCGCTTACCATGACCAAGTCTGCAGGTCCCTCATTTATGGTGGTCTGGGCTCCCTCCAGCAGCACGGATGGGCGATCAGCTTATCCCCAGGGAGCACAGCTACGGCTTGACAATCTGACAGCAATTGATGGGCACAGTGGCTGCGTTTGACGGGCACAGTGGCTGCATATGACGGGCACAGTGGCTGCGTTTGCTGGGCACAGTGGCTGCGTATGACGGGCACAGTGGCTGCGTTTGCTGGGCACAGTGGCTGCGTTTGCTGGGCACAGTGGTTGCGTTTGCTGGGCGCAGTGGCTGCGTATGACGGGCACAGTGGTTGCGTTTGCTGGGCACAGTGGTTGCGTTTGCTGGGCATAGTGGTTGCGTTTGCTGGGCACAGTGGTTGCGTATGACGGGCACAGTGGTTGCGTATGACGGGCACAGTGTTTGCTGGGTGCAGTGGCTGCGTATGACGGGCACAGTGGTTGCGTTTGCTGGGCACAGTGGCTGCGTATGATGGGCACAGTGGTTGCGTATGACGGGCACAGTGGTTGGGTTTGCTGGGCACAGTGGCTGCGTATGACAGGCACAGTGGTTGCGTTTGCTGGGCACAGTGGCTGCGTATGACGGGCACAGTGGCTGCGTATGACGGGCACAGTGGTTGCGTTTGCTGGGCACAGTGGCTGCGTATGATGGGCACAGTGGTTGCGTATGACGGGCACAGTGGTTGCGTTTGCTGGGCACAGTGGCTGCGTATGACAGGCACAGTGGTTGCGTTTGCTGGGCACAGTGGCTGCGTATGACGGGCACAGTGGTTGCGTATGACGGGCACAGTGGTTGCGTATGACGGGCACAGTGGTTGCGTTTGCTGGGCACAGTGGCTGCGTATGATGGGCACAGTGGTTGCGTATGACGGGCACAGTGGTTGCGTTTGCTGGGCACAGTGGCTGCGTATGACAGGCACAGTGGTTGCGTTTGCTGGGCACAGTGGCTGCGTATGACGGGCACAGTGGCTGCGTATGACGGGCACAGTGGTTGCGTTTGCTGGGCACAGTGGCTGCGTATGATGGGCACAGTGGTTGCGTATGACGGGCACAGTGGTTGCGTTTGCTGGGCACAGTGGCTGCGTATGACAGGCACAGTGGTTGCGTTTGCTGGGCACAGTGGCTGCGTATGACGGGCACAGTGGTTGCGTATGACGGGCACAGTGGTTGCGTTTGCTGGGCACAGTGGTTGCGTATGACGGGCACAGTGGTTGCGTTTGCTGGGCACAGTGGTTGCGTATGACGGGCACAGTGTTTGCGTTTGCTGGGTGCAGTGGCTGCGTATGACGGGCACAGTGGTTGTGTTTGCTGGGCACAGCGGTTGCGTTGGCTGGGCACAGTGGTTGCGTATGACGGGCACAGTGTTTACGTTTGCTGGGTGCAGTGGCTGCGTATGACGGGCACAGTGGTTGCGTTTGCTGGGAGCAATGGCTGCGTATGACGGGCACAGTGGTTGTGTTTGCTGGGCACAGTGGTTGCGTTTTCTGGGTGCAGTGGCTGCGTATGATGGGCACAGTGGTTGCGTTTGCTGGGCACAGTGGTTGCGTTTGCTGGGCACAGTGGTTGCGTATGACGGGCACAGTGGTTGCGTATGACGGGCACAGTGGTTGCGTTTGCTGGGCACAGTGGCTGCGTATGACGGGCACAGTGGTTGCGTTTGCTGGGCACAGTGGTTGCGTTTGCTGGGCACAGTGGTTGCGTTTGCTGGGCACAGTGGTTGCGTTTGCTGGGCACAGTGGTTGCGTATGACGGGCACAGTGGTTGCGTTTGCTGGGTGCAGTGGCTGCGTATGACGGGCACAGTGGTTGCGTTTGCTGGGTGCAGTGGCTGCGTATGACGGGCACAGTGGTTGCGTTTGCTGGGTGCAGTGGTTGCGTTTGCTGGGTGCAGTGAGGCAGCTGCATATTTGATGGCAGAACAATGCACAGTACTGTACTTGGACTCAGTGCTATGCACGGGGGCCCGCCCCCCTTCAGTAGAGCAGGCTAGGGGCGGGGGCGGGGTTGGAGGTGGTGCAGCTCTATATTTTCTCTCGACCTCGGTCCCAATGATATACAAGCTAGGGGCGTGTTGGGGGCGGGTCCGCCCGCCCGCTCGAGTCTAGAATTTTCACGGACTAAACCGAGCATCTGCGCATGCGCGGTATAGGTGCGGTGAAGCCGCGCACGCGCAGTCAAGCCCGCCATCAGCTGTGTTTTTGACGTAGCTGCACCGGAAGTGACGCGGTCGAGACCGTGCATAGGTCGAGACTTTTTTTACATCACCGGGAGAGACGCATTCATCGCTACCCGGAAGAATATGCTTGTGGGCTTCAAGATGCCCACAAGCAAAATGGCAATAGCAGGAAGAGTTTTATAAACTCTTTTTTTAGCGCAAAACGGACGGGGGAGGTTTTTAAAGTGCCGGAGACGTGAGTAATTATAATGCATAAGTTTTTAGATTGAATGCATATTAAAAAAAAAAAATGTATGGACCGCAGAACCTCCGCTTTAAGAGTAACATTCTTTCTAAAAATAACATTAGGTTTATCTGGAATTTTTAATCCCAGAATAATGTCACTCTTAAGAACCTGCAAATGTTTTTTAAGAATTTTATTAATCCACCAATATTGGGAGGAGAAAGTGGTAATCGGGGACCATTCATATGGGTTATTATCACATTTTTATTTTATCCTTGGTGTCAATAACTGGTTTCTGTCCATTAATTTGACTTCCTACTTCTTGTTCCAAATCAGCCCCACAGTAACCTTTTTATAAAAAACGTTTGGTTAAAATTTCTGTTTGTGCTAAGAAGTCATCCAATCTGGAACAATTCCTTCTAATTCGTTGGTACAGCTGGGATGATGACAACTTTCCTTAGGGATAAACCCATTACGATCAGTAATCTTAAAATGCATTTTGGTCAGTAGATTGTTTTGTTCTTTAAAATTAACTAATTCTAAAAAGGTGATGGAGGACAGGCTAAATTGGTATGTAAATCTAATGCCCCACGTGTTAGAATTCAAATATCCCATAAAATCATGCAATGACTCTACGTCACCCTTCCACAAAAAGAAGGCATCATCAATGTAGCATTTCCAAAAACGAAGACTAGGGTCATGACTTGAAAATAAAAAATCCTTTTCCCACAAAGCCATAAAAAAGTTGGCTAAACTGGGGGCAAATTTTGCCTGTGCCTTGCAAATAAAATTCTCCACCAAAAAGAAAATAATTGTGTTCCATGGCAAATTCTAAAAGTTTTAAAATGAACTCTTTTAATGGTTTCTTTACTGTTAAATCTTTATTTAGAAAATACCTAGCTGCCATATATCCAATCTCATGTGGGATGATGGTATATAGAGAGGAGACGTCTTCCGTAACAAGCAAAACCTCACTCTCTATATTTATGGCAGAAATCTCATTTATGATTTGTCTGGAATCTTTCAAAAATGCTGGGGTCTTTGTGACTAGCGGTTGCAGGAAGTGATCTATAAATTTACCTATACAGAATGTTATTGAGTCGATCCCACTAACTATGGGACAACCAGGTGGTTTAAGAGGATTTTTGTTCACTTTTGGCAAATAATATATAGGGTTTTTCGGAGCTAAAGGAATTAAAAAATATTTTTCTTTTTCATTTATTAAATCTTTTCTGAAACCTTCCTGTACTAAATTATTTCGTATTTTTTTATATTGGTCGGAGTCCTTCATGAGGATTTTATGTGTTTTATATCTGATAAATTCTTAATTTCCTCCAGATAGTCTTCCTTTTTTTAACAAAACAGTTCCTCCCCCCTTATCTGCTGGGCGAATAATAAGATCCCTTCTTTCACAAAGGGACTTAATACCCTCACTTACTGCCTTTTGTTTATTTTTCTGGTTTTTAAAATTCACCTTCCTCAAATCCTGCAAAACGAAATCTTTAACCACTTCAATACCATGCACTTATACACCTTCCTGCCCAAGCCAATTTTGAGCTTTCAGCGCTGTCGCAATTTGAATGACAATTGCGCAGTCATGCAACACTGTACCCAAACAATTTTTTTATCATTTTGTTCCCACAAATAGAGCTCTCTTTTGGTGGTATTTGATCGCCTCTGCGATTTTTATTTTTTGCACAACAACAAATAAAAAAGTGTTAAAATTTTGAAAAAAACGAAGTTTTTCTTTTGTTTCTGTTAATTTTTTTTTGTAAATAAGTACCTTTTCTACTTCAATGACGGGCACTGATAAGGCGACACTGATGGGCACTGATATGTGACACTGGGCACTCATAGGCGGCACTGATGGGCACTCATAGGCGGCACTGATGGGCACTTATAGGCAGCACTGATGGATACTTATGGGTGGCACTGATAGGTGGCACGGACGGGCACTGATAGGTGGGCACGGATGGGCACTGATAGGTGGCACTGATGACACTGGTGGTTGGCATTGCTGGGCATCATACATTTTGGTCGTGCCATGATGGTGCCAGTCATTGCCCATTTGTGGGCACTGATTGGCATATGTTGTGTATGTATTTGTGCATGTGGATGGCCATGGGGGACTTACCTGGCCATCCACATGCTTGGGGCTTCCCTGGTGGTCCTGGGGGGCTTCCCTGGTGGTCCAGTGTGGGTATCCGAGGGGGGGCTGCGCTGATAAACAATCAGCATGAACCCCCCCTGTCAGGAGAGCCACCGATCAGCTCTCCTCTACTCGCGTCTGTCAGACACGAGTGAGGAAGAGCCGATCAACGGCTCTTCCTGTTTACATCGTGATCAGCCGTGATTGGACACGGCTAATCACGTGGTAAAAAGCCTCCGCCGGAGGCTTTTTACCGAGATCAGTGTAGCGGTGTGTCAGACTGACACACCGCTCCACCGATCGCCGCAATGCGCGCCCTCCCGGGCGCATGGCGGCTGTTATCCTGCAGGACGTCAATAGACGTCCAGTGTGGATAACAGAACCACTTCCCAGACGTCAATCTCCTATTGACTGGGCGGGAAGTGGTTAAAGACACTTATACTTGGGGTGTGTTTTCCTGGTGGGTTAAAGGTTGATGCGTTCCTTAAACCTGTCCCTGGAGGTTTAATTCCATTCACAGTATTTTTAGGTATAGTCAGGAAATTTCTTTTTGATAATTCCCTGACAAATTTTTGAACATCAATAAATATCTGAAATTTGTTTAGTGATTTCTGTGGAGCAAACTTCAGGCCTTTATTTAATGTAATTTTCTCTGCCTGTGTGAGTACCGTTCCACTGAGATTGAAGATACCTTCACAGGCTACCTCTTTCTCTTCTTGGGAACGGCTCTGCTTCCCTCCCCTGCATCCTCTTTTTGTTTTCCCTTTTTTACCTGTCCTTTTCCTAAAAAATTATCGTTTTTTGTTCTTAAGGGAACTATATTCTGTGATCCGTTGGGACGTCTCCCATTATCTTGCTGCGATCTATGATCCTATTCCCTATATGAAAAACTTGCATCATAATTATCTGAGTATCTCAGCAGTGAGTCATATCGATTCTCGGTTTCAATTTCATAGTCATATGTAGCTCCTGGGGAATTTTGATAATCATTATACTGGGCCCCCCTGTATGGTTTACTTTGTGTATGTCCATCATAATTACCAGTATAATCTATTTGGGGCTGTCTTCCCTATTGGTAATGATAATCCAGACTTTAATACTGTGGATAAAAATTTCGATTCTGATTATGTTGTTGTGGCCTTTCCCAATTATTGGAATAATTTCTGGAATGGGGATAAGTATATTGAGGTCTAGGAGAGTTATGATATCTATTCTTATTAGATGTACCTCTTCCATTAAATTTTTGTGAAGTGCAACCTTTAACTCTGTTCAGACCTGGATCTCTATATTGAGGCATAGGCAGATTAGGTTTAGGGTTATTTCCAGCTGAGGAATCAATACTGTTAGCCCCAACATGACCCTTCATGAATTCCTCTTCCATTGCCTCTCTGTTTGCTGTCATAGACTCTTTATGTAGTTCCTGCCATTTAAAGACACTTTTTTATAATCCTCCTTGTCTCTAATGTATTTTTTCCTTTTTCTTTATTTTTTATTCCTCTTCTTCTATTGTCTCTTTTAATTCTTTAGTATAAACCTGATATAAACCTTCTTGATTAAAGGGCAGGAGTTTCTCTTTGATTTCATTTATCTCCTGTTGCAGCTTCAAAGCTTTGCATATTCTCTTAGAAACGAAAAAGTCCAAAAAATCAAGACCTACTCGGTTAAAATATGAAAACCACTCAATAAGGTCTTTTTCCCCTTTTATCTGGATACACATTCCACCTCAGGCTCCTAGGAACCATCTTCTCTTTGAGATACCTCTCTAAAAAGACGATGTCCCAGGAAGTGTGCAATTCAGCAACCAAAACATTTTTAAGTCGCTTAAAAATCCTTTTGATCCCTTCATTGTCCGGACTGGTCTTGTCAAAAACCACGTCTGGATTAGGGATGAGCTTTGAGTTCGAGTCAAACCCATGTACGACTCGAACATCGGCTGTTCGATCGATCGAAGATCGAACATTATGGGCCGTTAGCGACAAATTCGAGTGGCACGTCACGGCCCATAATTGACTGCGGCATCACAGTGCATTGCTGGCTGTTGATTGGCCAAGCATGCACTATGACCCGCATACTTGGCCAATCACAGTGCCATCTGAACAGAGAGCCGTAATTAAGCCAGGGTGGCTTTGGCCAATTATGGCTCGGGGTTTAGTACACGCCCCACACTATAAAAGGCCGACCGGCTCTGCGGCCTTGTGTAGTGTGTTGGAGTTGTGAAAAGAGAGTTTACAGAGACCGGCAGTGTCATTTATATTGAGTTAGAGCAGGCAGGCGAGTCAGTTAGCTGCAGTTAGTGTGTAGAGGATATATATGCATCCTAGGTGTTGTGTGTGTGTGTGTGTGTATATATATTTGTACACTGTATTGAGTTTAGCTAGATCCGTTCCTGTTAGTCTCTATACTGTGACAGGCAGGCAGGTGATTGTGCTAGCTGCAGACAGTCAGTGTTTCACTTAGTGTACTACTGTGTGCTTTGCATAGCGTTCACCTAAAGCTCACTAGAATAAAGTTAGTCTCTATACTGTGACAGGCAGGCAGGTGATTGTGCTAGCTGCAGTCAGTGTTTCACTTAGTGTACTGTGTGCTTTGCATAGCGTTCACCTAAAGCTTATCTGAAAACAAGTAAGTGACTATTATAGTGGTGTTCTCATAATAAAACCACAAGCAGAGAGCTGCAAGTATTTTCAGTGTACTGTGTCTTCTGCACAGTTTTCACCTAAAACTAACTGAAAACAATTGCTGCTTTTCCCATACTAACACCACAGCAGGCAGTTGATTCTGATAGCTGCATTATCAGTACAGACATATATATATATATATCTATATATATATCTATATATATATATCCCACCTTTGTGGAGCTACATCTCACTGCAGGCCATTAGTATGTCTGGAAGGCAAACAATGAGAGGCAGACAGTCACGAGGCAATAAAAGAGGGCAAGCAGGCTCTGTGTCTAAAGGCAACAGTGCTGCTGGTCGTGGACATGGTGCATCCTCATCAGCACGTGGCCGTGGGACACGCTTGTCCTTCTTTTCTGCAGCTGGCCATGTTGAGCCGCAACATGCCCAAGACTTGGTAGAGTGGATGACTAAGCCGTCCTCCTCCTCATCCTCTCTCACCCAGGCTCAGGGTACTTTGTCTGGCAAAGCAGCTGCCAAAGCGGCCTCTTCCCTTGGCTCAATGGCATCAGTCACTCCTTCCCTTGCCCCACTCCTGAGGAGTCCCCCGAACTGTTTGAGCACAGTGTCGGGTACATGCTCCAGGGGAATGCCCAGTGTTTTGAAGGCTCCGGTGATGGAACCCAGCTGGAGGTAGGCAGTAACGTGAGCTCAGAGAGAGGGGGTAGTAACGTGAGCCCAGAGAGAGGGGGTGCCCAACAAGGTCAGGTATCTGGCAGTCATGTTCCCCTAGCTGCAGCATACTGCCAGATTAGCTCCAGTGATGAGGAGGGAGGGGATGATGAGGTCACTGACTCCACGTGGGTGCATGATAGGAGAGAGGAGGAGGAGGCACATCTCCAACGAGGCAGGATGCCCTCCAGGAGCCAGCTTAAGGGCAGCACACCGACTGCATCACACCGCAGAACACCGCATGTGCAGGGCGCTGCTGTCTCTGCGCGTTATTCAAAAAGTTATTTGGTGTGGGCCTTTTTTCAGACGTGTGCAGCAGATCGCACCATTGCCATTTGCAACATATGTCTAAAGCGTATCTCGCGTGGCCAAAACATCAGCCTCTTGGGCACCACGTGCTTGAACAGACATATGTCAACCGGCCATGCAGTCCGTTGGCAAGCTTACCTAAAAGACCCACACCAAAGAACAAAGCGGACCTCTCCTTGCTCCTCATCAGCTGGGATCTCCAACCCCACTATACCTTCAGTCCTCTCAGAAACCTGCACTGAGAGGAATGAAGGTGTAGAATTAGGTCTGTCACAGCCAAGTACTTGCGGGCAATCTGCTATCGGTACACCGACGTCCGATTGTGCCAGGCATATTTCCCTGCCCCAGCTGCTGCACCGCCGAAAGAAGTTCGCTCCCAGCCATCCACATGCCCAGCGGTTGAATGCTAGCTTGGCTAAATTTCTAGCACTTCAACTGTTGCCTTTTCAGTTGGTAGACTCTGCCCCCTTCCGTGAGTTTGTGGAATGTGCAGTTCCTCAGTGGCAGGTTCCCAAATGCCACTTTTTCTCACGGAAGGCGATTCCGGCTCTCTACCAGCATGTGGAAGGCAATGTCTTGGCCTGGCTGGAAGGAGCGGTCAGCGGTAAGGTGCATATTACCGCTGACTCATGGTCCAGCAGGCATAGACAGGGACGTTGCCTATCTTTCACGGCGCATTGGGTGACTCTGCTGGCAGCTGGGAAGTATGCAGGACAAGGTGCAGTAGTGTTGGAGGTTGTTCCGCCACCACGCCTCCAAAATGTTACTACTGGTGATTCTGAAACACCTCTCTCCTCCACCCCCTCCTCTTCTTCTTGCTCCATGGCCTCTTCCTTTGCTGATTTGTCCTCGGAACCAGCGGTGCTCCGTAGGCGTTCAAGGGGCTACGCAAGTATGCAGGCAAAAAGATGCCATGCGGTGCTTGAGCTGGTGTGCTTGGGGTACAGGAGCCACACTGGGGCAGAGATTCTGTCAGCTCTGCAGGGGCAGGCTCAGAGGTGGTTGATGCCACGCCAGCTTAAGCCAGGAAAGGTGGTTACCGACAATGGCCCCAACCTCCTCTCTGCCCTCCGACAGGGACAACTGACCCATGTATCCTGTTTGGCTCACGTCCTTAACTTGGTGGTGCAGCGGTTCTTGGGCAGGTACTCGGGTTTACAGGAGGTCCTGAAGCAGGCCAGGAAACTAGGCATTTCCGTCGGTCATATAATGCCAGTGCTCGGCTGGCTGACCTGCAAAAGGATTACAACCTGCCCAAGAACTGCCTAATCTGTGACATGCCCACCAGGTGGAACTCTACGTTGGCCATGCTGCAGCGGCTGCACACGCAGCAGATGGCCATAAATAAGTATCTGTTGCAATATGGCACCAGGACAGTGTCAGGGGAGCTTGGATTTTTTTCCCCATGCCAGTGGGCCATGATCAGGGATGCATGCCCTGTCCTGGCACTATTTGAGGAGGCCACGAGGATGATGAGCAGTGACAGTGCATGCATCAGTGACGCTGTCCCTCTTGTCCACCTGTTGGAGCACACGCTGCGTGGAATAATGGACAGGGCACTTGAGGCAGAACAGAGGCAGGAAGAGGAGGACTTCCTTACCTCTCAAGGCCCCTTTTTTCCAGACAGTGTTCCTGCTGGCCCGGCTATCACACAGGAAGAGGAGGAGGAGGAGGAGGAGGATTGTGTCAGCATGGAGGTGGAGGCTAGCACTCAGGAGCAGCAGCAGCCTTCAAGGGATCAATTACAGTATCAAGACACCCATGGACTTGTACATGGCTGGGAGGAGGTGGCTGCAGATCATATCGTCCTCAGTGACCCAGAGGACTCCGCTCCGAATGCCTCAGCAAACCTACGCTGCATGGCCTCCCTGATCCTGCAAAGCCTGCGGAAGGATCCTCGTATTCGTGCGATCAAGGAGAGGAATCGTTACTGGCTGGCAACCCTCCTTGTTTCACGTTACAAGGGTAAGGTTGCGGACCTTATCTTGCAGTCGCAGAGGGAGCAGAGGATGAGGCATCTTCGGGAGGCCTTGCAGAAAGGTCTGTGCAACGCGTTCCCAGAGACTGGGAAGTTACAAATTCCTGGTCCTGGACAACGTGTTGCTGAGGCTTCGGTCAGTCAAAGAAGGAGCGGTGGAGAAGGTGGCCGTCTGACCGATGCATTCAGACAATTTTTTAGTCCGCAGCCTTAAGGTATGATCGGTTCCAGCAACCATCGCCAGCGTCTGGTTTACATGGTGCAGGAATACCTAGGGGCAAGATCAGACTTGGACACCTTTCCCACTGAAAATCCTCTGGGTTACTGGGTCTTAAGGATGGATTACTGGCCAGAGCTTGCACAGTATGCAATTGAGATACTGGCCTGTCCTGCATCCAGCTTTCTTTCGGAACGCACATTCAGTGCTGCTGGAGGCTTTGTAACCGATCACAGGGTGCGCCTGTCAACCGACTCGGTCGATCGACTGACCTTCATAAAAATGAATCCGTCTTGGATCACCACTAGGGGTGCAACGGATCAAAAAACTCACGGTTCGGATCATTCCTCGGATCAGAGTCACGGATCGGATCATTTTTCGGATCAGCAAAAAAAAAGACAAGACAAATACACACCGTCACGGTTTTATCCACTAAACTCTTTCCTTCATCATTATATTTGACAGGGAAACCAAAATGCTCCCATACAGGGGATTTAAAAAAAAAAATCAAAATTTTTGTCTGGGTACAGCGAATATGCATGATCGGGCATTTGTCATTCAAAATGTGTGAGCGTTGAAAGCTGAAAATTGGCCTGCGCAGGAAGGGGGTGAAAGTGCCCAGTAGGCAAATGTTTAAACACGGGGTCCTGTTGCACATGTGAAAGAACCCTAATTGGTGCACAGACAGCAGTTCAGTTCTACTTCAATAGTTCCCAGATTCAGTCCCAGGAAGCTGAACTCTGATGGGTAACGCTGCCCGCTGCACTTTACCCACTGATCTTTTCAGGCCCCACTCACACCTATGCAGGTGCAACAGAGCAGTTTTGTGGATCACGCTTAGGGCAGCTTGAAAAAAATCACACAAAAGTGCATGATGCTTTATAAATCGTAGCACACCAAAACGCATGACACTTTATCACACACTTTGTGCGCATGGGGGGTGCTGTGTGCCTGAAAAAAATACTATGTGTTTTTTATGCATTGTGTGATTTTGCATGCGTTCCAATAGTGCACAAATGTGAAGCTAGCCTTAAAGGATTACCTAAATGCAACTTGTTCAAATGATTTGCAGTAGGTCCTGCTGATTGTCTTCTATAGAATTTGTGATAACTGACTATGGAAGCTTGCCTCACACAGCAGCTAGATACAGTACATGTGTAATGAAAACAGGGTGAGCAGGGAATGGTGCTATACGGCACTGGCTGACCATTACTCACTTTGCAAACTCCTCGAGCTTCAATGCCACCAAAGAGACTGAACTGAGCCACAGGTCCTGGTAGAATTGGGCACACTGCCCCGCATCCTGCATTATCTCCATACACGTGTGCCAAGGAAGCTGCCATCAGCTGAAACCCACTACGTCATTCCCTGACCACATACACGGAGCAGGACGGTCACACAGCGCCACCTGGTGGTGAGAAGGAATACTGTTCCTCTTTCAGAACACATCCCAGCATTGGACCCGCATTTGGTCTATCACAAGCACGGGGTTAGGAGGAGACGGGGCTGTGTGAGTGCGAGCAGAGTGGAGACAATTTCAATGTCAGCTGTTACAGCTGCTCCGCGGATCACGTGTGTGCCAATCCGAAGCTGTTGATCCGTACGGATCAATGACGATCCGTTGCACCACTAATCACCACCAGCTACCAAGCACCTGATGCTGATGTAACAGAATAATTTTCTTTTAAATGTCAGATCCCTTCAAGACTGCTTATGCTGATGCTGAGTGACTATCCTCTTCCTCCTCGATAATCATGCTGATAGCTTGAAAGAACATTTTGGTTCTAGGCACCGCCACCAGTGGCTAAGGCCCAATTTTTCAGCCCTTACTGTTGTGGAATTTTAGGCTGCTGTTTACAGAGCACACAGCCTATAATTCCTGTGCTATCTAAGCACACATCAGATTTCATCTTCTTGAAATAATGCTATCGTTAAGTTAAGTTTGCTAAAGTCCACTCACCGTTCATTCCATCATTCAATCAAGGAAACCACCAACACAGGTCTTCTCATCAGGCCATTCCAGGAAAGACTCTCCTAAGCCGACGCCTACTCATAGGCTTTTATTAAACTCAAAAGATCTCAAGACAGGAGGTGATTGGCTGCAGCAACCAATCCCCTCCCCATGGGCGGGAACCTCATAGGATGTTCCCTCACATGAAAATGACAACACTTGGACATTCCTTCCAACAGGATATGTCATACATGGATACAATAACGTAGGATGGCTTCAGTTACCGTTGATAGGAATTCTTATTCTGCGCCATTCCATAGAATAACGCATAATAAGATTATACTATTATTGAATGGGGGAGGGAGGCTATCTGCAGACGCACGCTACGAATTCCAACCAATGTTGATCAGACACAGCCGAGACAAGAGCGCGCATTTGCCCATAACCAATGATGTTATTGCAGAGCGAGGATACCCCCTCCTCAACGATCGTCCATGCTAATGCACAGAGGGCCCCCGTTGGCGGACATATCCGCACCCTGCAAACATCACACTCCAACGCGATCGGCCGTGACCTAAAATGTTGGGACAGCTTCACCATCGCGCATGAACCTCTTGCTTTGGGGGAATTACCTTTATAAGCTGCAGATCCACATAAACACCAAACTAAAGTTCAAACACACTTGTGGGCTGCCTAGATACCCAAACCGACAAGAGGCAGAGCCATTAAAACTAAAACCAATTTTACCCTCTAAAAAATACATCGTTAGATTCCATTGACAAGTGTCTGTCTGGAATCTTCACTAGTTTGTCAAAAACTCCTCATACCCATAATAACATCATAAATGTCATGTACCGCTGTCATCGCTGGGGGACTAAAACTCGGTGAAGACTCAGAACAGACGGTCCTGTTCGCTTTCTGAGCTAGTCAGGACATACACTTTAAATAATAACTTGGGATGCTTTTCACCGTTACCCTCGCTAAAATTTACTAAACAACAAAAATATAAATAAACAAAGATACTCCTCATTCTTTGGTGTGGTTGAGCCGCTTCTTGCAGTGGCTGGCGTGGTCTCATCCCTCAAGCTTCTTTACAACGACCCAGTCACCTGGTTGGAAAGAATGTAAACTGATTATTGAGTCGGGTCCAGGAGGGAATCGTGAAAACCTTTTGGTGGACATTTTGAAGTTCATGTCACAACGATCGCACCCACCCCATCAGCCGAGAATATAAGTGACAGCTAATGAGGAGAGTACGACCCTGATTTTGATTGACCTCCAAACAACCCTCATATGACAATAACCCAGACATCGGGACTGTGGTCACTGCATAACCTGTGCGTGGCTTACAATACCTGGAGCCATTGACAAGGTTCTTAGCCTCTGGGATGGGAACCTACTTCACCAGACTGCTGCTTGCCGATTCAAATTCTATTAAAGAAAGACCGTCTTGGCACCAACTTGGTTAGAATTACAGAGGTTATTATTAGTTTGACAGAAAAAAAAAACTGTCACTCTTACATTTATCATTCTCCCCCCTTTTCTTCCTCATTACAGACTGAAGGAAGAAATGTGTGGTGCAGGAAAAAAGAAACAATGAAATAGCCTATGATACTTTTACCGCCTTAGACTCATATTTATCCATATGTACCGCTGTCTACATACACCTGTTCTCTGTGTACAAACTCCTTGGACCTGAAAAATACTTATAAGCAAAATCATTACTCTATTCTTCATATTTAACCTGAAAAGAATGGTAAAACAATAATGACATTCCTGTACATTGGTAAATTGTCAATGACATTCTTTCAAAACTGATTCAAACAAAACCCTCTGTAACCCTTACTTTTCCCGTTCCTACAAAAATACAACAGCCGCGACGCATCGAAGGATCGCCGCGGTAAGTTCGAACATATTCACGTTACTACATACAAACATTCAGATACAAACGTGGGGGAAATACTTCCCAGTTTCCAAAACCACAAATGAAAAAAACAGAAACAGCCAGAATTCTCCCTTCACTCTTTCAGCAATAGAAAAAAATACAATAGGAATATGAGAGCAGCTCGAGACGCTTGCATGGACCAGCCATACAAAGTTCAAACAAACAGGCATGAGACTACACCTCCATCAACACTCATCATTACAGATTTCTGAAGCCGCAGCTCAACTACATCCATTCCAGAGGGATACCCAAAATAGTATCCTTGGACCACCTATGTTAATCTTTTTGGGGTTCAAAGGCCTTTGCCCCAAAACTAGGCTTCGTGCACCGTGTGACCGTCTGACTGTGGGAAGCCTCCATTCCTTCCCTTTGCACAGACCTCCTTGTGTCCATGGCGATTCGAATCGGCTTATCGTCTTAAACCTGCGTCCAGGTTAAACCGTTGCACCCTTTCGGAGATCACCGCCCGGTGTCTTCTTATACGGTGAATTGCAGAACTACAACCACTATATGGTCAAGTCCTCCAACTAGAAACCCTAACCGAGGCGTCAACTCTATGGCTTGTTGTCCCAACACTTTTGGAACTACAGAACAACCACCGATCAACCCCCGAATTAGGCCTCTACCCCTCACAGTGTATGCATACACAAGCGTTTTCCGCTATACACCCATACACTGCGTTGTCAGACTAAACCTCACAGAACAATTACGCCAGTTTACCACCTGCAGAACAATGTGGCTTCTCTCTGTATCTAGATGATAAAATAATGGTGATGCCGACTGTTTTTCTCTCTACTCAAAACTGTATTACAGTACAAACTTCACAAAACTGGAACAAAATATAAAAGACTTTTAAACGCCAAAATGCTTTCCACTTTCCTTCCAGACACAAATCTCATTTGCCAACCTTTCAGACAACCCCAAGCTCCTCCCACCAACTTCCCTCTGATATATAAATGCTGAAAAGAAACTTCCGGTTATGCTCAGCTACTTAAAAAAAAAAACTGGTTTATTTACATATCAATTGTTCAGGAAGAGGGAGGGGGAGGGGGGAGCCCAGCCACATTGCTGTGTCTATCAAGACTCCAAAAAAATCCATGGCTACACATTATATATTTCAACAATTTAAAACCTTGTCAAGAAGATGGTGGAATAAAACCCCCCTTTGCAAATGGGAGGGTCCTGACCCAAACATCCCCTGCAAGCAAAACCACAAGTTGACTCAAATACAAAACTCCTGCAAAAAGATGGCTCTAGGGGTTTCGACCAAAACCCCCACTCCTCCTCTACAGGCTATACAATACAAGCTTCAAAACATATGAATTGCCTTCTGGGAAGGAAATATTTAAACATAAAAACACATCATTGTACAAAAACTCTGTTAGTCTTACAATCCATCAAAATTCAGTGTAAAGTGAAGTTTTTCATATACTGCAAAGCCAGCCGACCCTGCAATAGCTCACATCTACTTAAATGAAAACAGAGAAATCCCCCCTCCTAACACCATCTGCATGGAGTTTGCATGTCCTCCCTGTGTCTGCGTTGGCCTCCTCCCACACTCCAACTGCTGGTAGGTCAGCCAGATCCTATCCATAACTAGGCCCCAGCATGTGCGTGTGTCCGCAAGCGCGTCGTGGCCCCTCAGGGTAAGACCGCGCTATTTTAAGATACCACTCAACTCAAAAGGCGATGCTTAGAAAAACAATTTAAACCAGAGACAAAACCATCCTCAGTATGTCACTCTGGCGTCCCAGCACTCTCCCCAGCAGTGCACAGGTCAAACTGCAAGCGCACAAAACAGGACAAAACTGCGCCAATCAACAAATGCCAATACAGCATATTCAGGGGCCGTGTTTGCTAAACTGGAACTTCCTATCTCAAACTGTAAACGTCTCTCAAAATGGCCGACAAGCCAGGACTACAAAATGGTGGATGACCCACCACAGCACCTCATGGACAACAAAAATTGCGCCATTGACGCATGCAATTTTTTCCCGCCAATAACCCGCATGGGGCGTCACAATGAACACCACATGGGTTCCCCCACACAAAGACAAACACAAATGGCCTCCAGCAGGTTAAAAAGGCCGCACTACCCAATTCGCACTAAACATCAAAAACTGAGAAATTCTATCAGCAACATAGCTGACGAATGCCACATGGTATAGTGCCCAAAAGAAAGGTGTCTAGCCTGTGAGTATCCTATAAGGGAAGGTGCCAAGAAAAACTGTGCCTCAAAATGGCAGACAAACCTGCAAGGCTAACAAAAACCAAGAATGGCGCCATTGCTTTTTCCCGCCAAAACCAGCATCTCTTTAAAAGAAAATCAAAAATGTTTCTCTCCACAAAGACTGACTACACCATTGAAACTTTTCTAAATTATCATCAAAATCCACTGAAAAAGGTGTCAGCTACACTCTACAAGGACCACATGTACACTTACAGACTTAGCCTCCCTTTGGCCAACTAAACAGCACATTCAATAAATGTGAGTTACATGACAATATTAAAAACATATTCATTTCTCTAAGTTCATATACTCTGAGATATTCACCACGTCTCTACCTAAAGTTCACACACACAGTGGCCTCAGCCTGGCCACTTGGCAGGAACTTCCAGCACAAAAACCAAACACTTAATATTTTTACACTTATGGGGACATGTGTCTTTGTCCCCTATAAAGGCAAAAATCACAATCTAACCATTTCTATTTTTCATAGAAATCACAAACACTACACACATACAGTATATTGTTGCTTGTACATCTGCTTAGAGTGTCTTTCCCTCAGGGCACAGCCATTGCAACACAAAACAGTGGGCAAGCCCTTCCCCCATTCAAGCACATGGCAGCCAAGCAATCTACTTTACAAACTTCTCAGTGCACTAAATACCACATCTATACCTTCATTTCATACACAATATACAGTTTATATTTCTCGCTTAGTTACACTCTTACAGCCCACAGTTTCCATCAGATCATCTCTCAGGGCCCTCCCACTACAAAACTCCTGCATGCTATTTACAGAAAGTCACCAACTTTTACCATTGTAACTGAGATGCTTCCTGCCCCACCCCCACTAAACCTCATGGCTCAAGGACCAGAACAATGCAGCAGCCATTGCTGGCAGCCAACTGCTCAATAGATCGCACGATCTAATCACACAGGCACATGCAGGCATACCCACACACAATCAAATTCACAGGCATACGATCCATGACAAAATCACACACACACACATACGATTCGCAGACATACACACGCTGCAAACTTGAAGCATTATTTCAAAAAGACAAAAATGTTCTTTTAAAGAGTAGAGCTCCCCACATCGGAACGTAGATCCACACTTCCCCCCATCTCGATCCGATGTCCAAAGGGACTCCATCTATTCCCAAAATCCTGGCCCGCCATTTAAATACATCTTCATAAAAATCTCCACAACACTGCTTAACAGGGGCGTGTATTTACAATTTTTGATGCAATACTTTGTAACAGGGATCATTGCTGTGCTCCAAGTACAGTATCTGTGAGGGGTTGCAGTGTTGTGGCACCAGTGCCTAAACCCAATTTTTCTGCCCCTGTTCAACTGGGGCATGTAATTACAATTCTTGATGTAATATTTCACAGCTGGGCCCATTCCTGCGCCCACCAAGAGTAACTGTGAGGGCTTACAGTGTTGTGGCAACACCACCACCAAAGGCCCAATTTTTCTGCCCCTGTCAGACAGGGGCATGTAATTACAATTCTTACAATAAAAGTGACTAAAGCGCTGATAATATATGAAAAGTGAAAATCTAAAAATAATAAAATTAGTGGATAAACAAATGATAAAGGCTGCTTCCAAATAAGTGTATCCGACACTGGTTGAATTGAACATGTAAAAGTATGAAAGCGCTAAGATCAACCCACCAAAACATACTGTATAATGCACAAACAAAGGTGAATAAAACAGTGTAGAAAGTATAAAATTTATATAAAGTGCACAGTATGAAAATATTTAATGTCCATCACAAGTGCAAACATGCTGTACAAATGATAAAAGTAAAAATAAATATAAATTCAATGTACTTCCAAGTGCTACTAATTCGTGCTAGTACAATGCACAATATACTATAATATATAAAAAATGGCTACCCAAACATAGTGTATCTTGTCACTTTACTTCCCACCATAACAAAGACCCTACACATTTAAAATTCTGGGCAATAGAGAAATATAAACCGCACTGGAGGGGTAGCCACAAAATTAGAGAATTAAGCAAATGTGAGTCTAGATGGATACATGAAATTGGTACTTTAAATCCGAAAGGGTTAAATATTGATTTTGACCTGAATTGTTTCATATCAGATTTTTTATATTTTTAAATTTTTTGTAAACTATTGGTTTTAATAAGTGAATAGGTTTCCATGTACTATAAATTTGTGAAGTAGTATTATATTTTGGCCACAAGATGTAGCTTATCTCTTTGATTACAAGATATATACACATAGGTGGTTTTTAGTTTGTGTAATTGTTTTTTTATACATATATTCTAATTGTATTACAGCCATTATATGAATTAAGTAATACTTTGTTTTTAATTTGTATTGCCTTGTAAATTGGTATTGTAATTAAACTAGTGAGTTTCATATTCGCTACGGCATGATGACACAGATCTCCCACCAATGTCACCATGGCAACCCGGCACGCTGTTCTTGCTATATAAGATATGCACGCTCGTCACGAGGCATACCTTGAAAAAGTCACGTGACCAGTGACGCAACGCGTAGGGAGGAGTTTGGTGATGAGTACCGAGGATCACTGAGGAGGAAGCTCTGTATCTGATCGTATTAAGCGCTGTTTGGTATCTGACTGCACGTGAGTGGTTTTGTGTACACCTTGTCGGCAATTAGTCAGTTCCAGTATATTGCACTACGGTTATCTTTTCTTTTGCATGTCTGTGAATACTGGAGCACCGGACACTTTACCTTTTGTGCTAACCAGCCATATGACAAGCCAAATGGCCGCATTGAGAAGTGCATTACAGCAGTAATCAATAGCCCACTATTATTGACACCTGTTCATTGACTTTCTTTTACAGATTGTGCATTGTACTAGCACGAATTAGTAGCACTTGGAAGTACATTGAATTTATATTTATATTTATTTGTATCATTTGTACAGCATGTTTGCACTTGTGATGGACATTAAATATTTTCATACTGTGCACTTTATATAATTTTATACTTTCTACACTGTTTTATTCACCTTTGTTTGTGCATTAAATGTTTTGGTGGGTTGATCTTAGCGCTTTCATACTTTTACATGTTTAATTACAATTCTTGATCTAATATTTCACAGCTGGGCCCATTCCTGCGCCCACCAAGAGTAACTGTGAGGACTTAGTGTTGTGGCACCAGCAGCACCGCCACCACCAAAGGCCCAATTTTTCAGGCGCTGTTCAACAGGGGCATGCAATTACAATTCTTGATCTAATAATTCACAGCAGGGCCCATTAATGCACCCACTAAGAGTAACTGTGAGGGCTTACAGTGTTGTGGCACCAGCACCACCACCAAAGGCCCAATTTTTCCTACCACTGTTCAACAATGGCATGTAATTACAATTCCTGATATAACAGTTCGCAGCAGGGCCTTCCAGCACCCACCAAGAGTAACTGTGAGGGCTTACAGTGTTGTGGCAACACCAACACCTAAGGGGCAAATTTCTGCAGAGTATATACGGCAGGCCCCTACTTTCAAACATCCAACTTACAAACGACTCCTACTTGCAAACGGAAGGAGACAACAGGAAGTGAGAGGAAATCAACCCCTAGGAAGGGAAATTCTCTCCTGTAAGAGCTAATATGGGAAAAAGGTGTCTCCTCTCTACTGATGCTTTATCACCAATTCTTGTTTCAATAAAAACCCCAAATTTTCCAAAAACATTTGTCATTGGGACAGAAAGTGAGGTGAAATATTCTGAACAGGTGCACTGACAGCAAAACAAATGTTACAAGGGTGATAACCCTTCCCTATGTTCTCCAAAAAGCTTAAAAATAGATTTTTTGGCTGGAGCTACACTTAAAAAATGTACCTGTTCCAAATTACAAACAGATTCTACTTAAGAACAAACCTACAGTCCCTGTCTTGTTTGCACCGCCTGTATACTGCTGTTCAGAGTATATAGGGCCTTTTTTTATTTTGGGTACGGGGTTACCCTTAATATCTATGCAAGATCCAAAAGGGGCTGGGGTGGGGGGGGGGTACCCATGCCATTTTTGTCAGTGATTTCCATCCATATTGCCGGGACCAAACATTACATTAAAGCCGCAAGCAGTTTTAAATTACTTTTTTTTTTTCTTTTAGAAATGTAATTTTGTGCAGGGACAGTTCTAAACACGGGAAACACGTGCCACTTCACAGGCATACTTTAGACACCCCCCAGGTACGATATTTAAAGGAATATTTCACTTTTGTTTTCACTTTATGCATCATTAAAATCACTGCTCCCGAAAAAACTTCCCTTTTTAGGACAATAACTTGCATATTAGCCGTTATAATTAGCACTTTTGATTTCGAATGTTTGCGTTCATTGTATTTAATAGGGTTCTAAAGTTTGCGCAAACTTTCGGTCCATTCGCAGGTTCTGGTGCGAACCGAACGGGGGTGTTCAGCTCGTCCTTAGTCTGGATCAATGGTTCTAGTTTTATGATATTCAAAGATATCCATACCGCCTGGGAAAATTTCCTTTAGCAAAGTTATTTACCAAAAAGCAAAATCTTATATAACGATTTAAATGGACAGCAGCAGAATAAATGGTATTTGGGTCAAAAGTAAGTAAAAAGTGGGTAAATTCTGCGCTCGCCCAAATGTTGATTAAAGAATTCTAGATTTTTAACGTGCATCTTCCCACAGGGTGACAACTGTGGATACACTAGTACAAATATGCCACCGTCCCGATATATATAAATTGCTAAACTAGGAACTAGTAGTTGGACTTTAAAGGCATATAAAGTAGATAAGAGTAAAAAAACTAAAGGTTTATTGGTATACAAAAAGTTGATATATAAAACAATCATAAAATATCAAGATTAATTGATCAGTTATTATGACTGGTCCAAGTGGGTTATCAATATGTTATCATATAATACAGTGTATTCTCCTTACAACGACTCAACTGAGTACAAAATGCAAACAGAGAAAATGTAATTATAAAATGGATAACCAGCAGATGGATCCAGAGGAGATGGAGAACTTGCTCTACATGTTGCGCGTTATTGTAAACGCTTCCTCAGGAGCATATATATATACTTTTCAAAATAATCTAATAAGCCAACGTTGGCAGGTCAACACATCTAACTAGACAGTGGCAAAGTATAAATACTATATACCCGGTCAAGAAGATGGTATCGCATTAATATATTTATGGTAGTTCTGATAGAGCGATCAGTGCTGGTAAGCAAAGAGCCGTTGGAGTACACTCAAGCCCTTCCGGATTAGGTTAATTATTTAAATATAACAGGAACATAACAGCTTATTCCAAAGCATAGCAGACTATTTTTCAGTCTCCGGGAGTAGTCCTCATACTACCTATTCTGGGTAAGAAGGGTAGATTTGACCTAAATTCGGATGATGGTCAGAGTGGCGAGTGCTCCTATGCTCGATAGATGATCCTCTTGGAATAAGCTGTTATGTTCCTGTTATATTTAAATTTAAGTTAGATGTGTTGACCTGCTAACGTTGGCTTATTACATTATTTTGAAAAGTATATATATATATATATATATATTGTGACAGCAGGAAGGTAAAGTCACCTGGTTGCATCCAGGGGGGTAGATATATTTCTCCCAGATTCAGGCTTTATGCCGACTTATACAACTAGGGAGTTGATGAAGCCCAGCTGAGGCTAGTGGGCTCATGAATGACTCATACCTCTAGGGAGAGTGCTGGGCGTCGTGAGGCAGGGAGTTGATGAGACCAGCTGAAGCTTGTCAGCTCATTTAGGCCTCTATAAGAACTCCCAGATTCATTAGGTGTTAGCTCATGCCTGGAACCAGACCTGTGTGGACTGTCTAGGGAGAGTGAACCCCTGTGCGGTGAGGCAAAGCCTGTGTGGCTATTTGTTTGGACTTTTACTAAACCAGGGACTTAGGGACTAGGACAGCACCAGGCTGATCCCAGTAGTTAGTTTAGGAAACCTGCATGTTTAGTCAGAGGTCAAACTGACCAGGATTTATTTTGTTTATGTTTCTTTTTGGCTTTGCTGTGTTTTTGTCACTGTACATAGAGAAATAAACCGCACCTTTTGATTTTGAAAACCACAACCTCCGTCTGCTGGCCCTGTTTTTGTGTGGGGAGCCCAACCAGGGGGTCACACACACCCGCTACCGAGTTAACCCCCTCACAATATATATATATATGCTCCTGAGGAAGCGTTTACAATAACGCGCAACATGTAGAGCAAGTTCTCCATCTCCCCTGGATCCATCTGCTGGTTATCCATTTTATAATTACATAATTACATTTTCTCTGTTTGCATTTTGTACTCAGTTGAGTCGTTGTAAGGAGAATACACTGTATTGTATGATAACATATTGATAACCCACTTGGACCAGTCATAATAACCGATCAATTAATCTTGATATTTTATGATTGTTTTATATATCAACTTTTTGTATACCAATAAACCTTTCGTTTTTTACTCTTATCTACTTTATATGCCTTCAAAGTCCAACTACTTGTTCCTAGTTTAGCAATTCAAATTTTGATTAAACTATGTGATGGCTTAAATGCAGCAACCTTCAAGACTTAAATACTAAATCCAAAAACAATACATATATACAGAAAAAGATGCGCAAATATCAAAAAATGAAAAAATATGTGAACAATAATAAACACAGTGAATGCAAGCTGGTGAAAAAATCTAAAGTGAAAAAAGAGATATGACCAAAAAAATTTGATAAAATTGGTGTACAAAAAATGTAGTATACTCAAGGTTCTTAAATGACATATTTTTTTTTAAATTAAACCATATAGTCCAAACAAATGTGTATGTATGGAAACCCGACAAAGCAGAGAAAAGGAATCCCAAAGACAGGTGCAAAGCGGACTAGGGGAGATCCTGCAGATTCTGTACGGATATCGTGTTCAACTTGCACGAGGGTAGGCACATCAGGTATAACACACCATTCCTTACAATGGGGGAAAAGGCTGCCAGATGGCCTCTTACCAGATACGATGGACTCCTATAATGGGAGTTGGTCTTGCATGGTTATCAGAAGGAATCGGCTGTGGATTTCCAATCTCCGGCCAACTGCACGCACCTCTCCTCGTGTTTCTTCCTGGGTCACTGGGCTACTTCACAAACCTATAGCTGCAAGACCTTACTTCACCCGGCTACTCTACCACTTCCGTAATATGTTTGTCAGATTTAGCAAGCCGGTTCACAGGTTGTCAGCTCAGAAGATTCAGTTTTGACAGAGTGTAATTAAAAAGAAAAGGAGAACTTCATGTGCGGTAAAATCTTTTTGGTGCTTTATTTTCAAAAATAAGCTTTTCCAAGCACATATAAAAAAGGAACGTATAAACACACACAGCTGCAAATGTATCAGATAGCCTGCTGGTGCATGGTGACGTCACACACAAAGGCTTTGGCAACTGGGACAAACGGGTTATACGAAGGTGATTACAAAGTTCTCGGGATGGCAAGTGGGATTCCCGTTGTAAACCGGGAAAGGATTTGATGAATGATTTGTCAAAGATCTTAAATATGGCATATGGTATTACCTGTCCATTGGGCAATAGGTAGGTGGGGGGGGGGTAAAGAAAAGCCAGCGCTGCAATATGAATAGTGGGGGTAATCATGTGTTGGGGAGGAGAAATAAGGCTAATGAGCTTCTTCCAGGCCTGTACGGAGGCAAGCATAGAGGGATGCTGGAACAGGCGCTCCCAGCGTGATACAAAATAGCCCGTTACATAAGTTGGACCCTAAGATGTGGGTAGATTCCATATGCTCTCTGACTGTAGAAAGAGCAGGAAGAAATCAGTCCTGCAACTGTGACAAAATAGTAGCATAATTGTCGACATAAGTGGATCATCCTACCGACCTATGCTTAATACGTTTTGAGTGTGCCAATTGTGTTTTTTTCCCTTGCCGCACAAAGCTGCGTAGGATGGATTGTAGGGACCTAAATCAGGAGTGGTGGATGAGACTGGGGAGAGCTCTGAAAAAATACAACAGTTGTGGAAGAAACATCATCTTGTGTGACTGTAATAGTAATATAATAGATTTAATTAATGTCATAATTTTAAAGAGAAGGGAATGTAATTTTTCTTTTGTTCATTGACGGACACAGCTTCTACATAATCTTGAACATAGGGTTATACTGCCGCCTACAACAATAAGATACTAGGCAGAAATAAGAAGCTGAGTGCCGCTGTCAGGTCACCTGTGGCCAGATGACAGATGCACACCGTTGGGGGTCAGAAGTGCACCACAAGGTAGTGAACCCTATGGCTGACTGCTGCGGATGGGACACTGGGTGGTTGTGGAAAGCGGGACCAGTGGAGCACAACAGGGATCCACAGGGAGCTAGAGCTCAAGATTCCCCAGGGCACGGAGTCTAAGATCCAGCAGGTTTTCACCAGAGCCTCTAGTGGTGAGGATGGCATATGCTGCAGCTGGGTCCAGGTCGCAGCCCCCAGAGTCCTTTAGCTCACGCTCTATAGGGTAAAGAGGATAGAGGGGAAGCAGCAGCACAGGATGCAAGAATAGTGAATAGTGAGGGGAAAAGCCAAGATCAGGGCAAAAAGCAGACACGGATAAATGAAGGACAAGCCGAAGGTCAAGGTCACTAGCAGACAGGGATAGTCGGGAACAAGCAAAAATATCGTAACACAAAGACAGACGTAGCACACGGCAGGCAGGAACCCAAACACAAAATTCTTAACAAACACGTTGATCAGCACGGCTGACTTGCAGTACACAGGTTAATATAGTGTTCCCTGATAGGGCCTGGGGTGGAGCATACTGGGAGGAGAGATTATAAAAACAGCTAGGTGAGAGAGCCTGGCCTCTAAGGTGAACACATGAAGAGGAAAGTAAGATGGCAGACAAACATTACTGCATATCCATGACAAACGCCCACGTGCAGTCCCAGCTGGTAGTAAACCCCCTCCACAATATTATTGTAGTCCTGGCGCGGTCCAACAGGTGACCCCTTCTGTGCAAGCAGATCGCATCAGGCTGTGCCTTCTCCGTACACTGAAAGGCGCGTCCCAATAGCTGTGGGCCTTCCCTGGTTCATGTCAGGCACTGGTCCTGGTTATACAGGTGGGTGTGTGCGCCTGGTGGCCTCTTGTGCCTTTACCCCTGCATGCCATGGTTCTGTTTTAGACGTGGGCACAGTGGTGGATGGCTGTTCCACCAGCGGGCATTTCTGGTGTTGGGCCGACTGCTGGATCAGCTCTTTGACCAAGGTCCAGGTCTCTCCAAATTTCGTGGAACTGGCATACCATCTAATCCAGGACCTCCAGTGCAGGTGTGCGGCCTCCTTGGATGCAACAGCATTGCTCATAGGCCTTCTGTTTTACCTGTAGTGCCTTGACTAGTTTCCTGGCTTCAGTGTTGGTCTTCTGACCAAACACCTAAGAAGGCCGTAACCGTTTACTCTTTCTGGGTGAGCGGCCCCTTGGTGCCTACCTGACCAACAACCTCGAGGAACCTTTGGGTGGGAGGAGTTTCCTCTTGCCCGTTCCCCAGGAGGTGGAAAGAGCCACGTTGTAAGCCGGGTTCGTAGGGATTCTAGCGCACTCAGTTTGTGTACATGTCCGCCTCGGCATGTGGGCTAGCCCCCTCTCAATTTCAGGATAGGGTGGTTGCCTTTAGTGGTTTGCAAACCATCGCCCTCTTCGCCTTCCAATGATGGGTTCATGGTCTGTTGTGCCAGTCTACATGATAGACTTTCCTTTCAGTCTGCACCTTCGGGGCATAATGGCGTAGTTCTGAAGCTGTCGAGGTTCAAGGGCTGTTGCCTTTCGGTTCCGCAGAGGGCAGGAATCTGTCCGATCTGGATCTCTAGGCCCTGTATTGCCTTGTACAATGTCTTGAAAAAGTATTCATACCCCTTGAATTTTTCCACATTTTGTCATGTTACAACCAAAGACACAAGTGTATTTTCCCTTATCGTCTTTCAGGACAGCACATGAGAGAGTGGCTCCACCCACTAGGAAACAGGAAACGCAATCTCCACCATAATTTAAAAGGAGGCGACTCTCCACATCTCGTCAGTTTTTGTGTTTCCTCCGGCAAGGGAACACCTAGTAGGAGTCCAGGTCTCTTAAGGTGCTGTCCTGAGAGACTAAGGCTGCCTACCCCACCATACCTTTTGTTCTCCAGAGAGTCCGATCCTCCCACACCACGCCAGTGGGCAGTTGGTAAGTGGGCTCCTTCTCCCCTTTCAGCTCAGCGGAGCAAGGACTGGTCCTGGAGCCGCTCCTTAGGTGGCGGCAGCCGTTCGCGGGGTTTTTTTTAACCGCATGTCGGCGTTACAGGCCGCCGCCATCTTTTTGGAGGCTGAGTAGTGACTCAGCTAGCAGGAAGTGAGGTATCCTGCAAGGGGCGGCACCGGGATCAGGCGCAAACGTCATTTCCGGCGGAACTCGCGCAAGGGGAGAGGGGAGGAGAGGTTCTGGTGCCTATAAATGCAGTTCCGGTCCGACGCAGCGGCGTCTATGGACTCCGGAAGCGCCGCTTTTGATGCCACAGAACAAGCGCTGATCCACGATGGAGAACGTGACAGCAGCGAGTGGGATAGGCACAGGCACCAGCAAGGCCCAGGTAAGAGGGTATGTGGGATCTACCCTGTTTACTGTAGGTGTCTCTCTCTCTATATGCATTTTCCCCCCTTGGTGGCTGGGGCCTGTCTGGGCACAGGGTGTTGGCTGTTAGACTAACTGTGCACCTGGGTGAGCTCGTTAGGAGGCAGGTTTGACTCACTAAAAAGGGATGCTGGTGTTTTTTTCTCTTTTTGTGTTTTTTTATGTGGCAGGCTAAGAGCTCTGACCCTCCTATCAAAAAGAGATGTCCCTCATGTAAAGCAAAATTACCAGAGGGCTGGAAGAAAGCTTTATGCCAGATTTGTGTTGATTCCTTCGTGAAGGAAGAAGCTTCTTCTGCATGCAGCGATTTAATCGCATCAGTCAAGAAAGAGCTAGATGCTACCATACAATCTTTTTGCTCTTCTCTTGCAACACCATCCCTGAGTCAGCCAACTACCTCAGGGTCCTCTCAGGGCTCACAATTAATCCCAGGGCTAGAGGCTGAAGCTGGCCCTCCTACCCAAAGGGAACATTCCCCCTCTCACTCCAGAGAAGATGAGGAGGAAGAGGAAGAAGAAGATGCAGGAGATGCACCTTCAAAATACAAACTGTCCTTAGAGCAAGTAGACAGTCTGTTGAAAGCAATATATGCAACATTGGGAATAGATGAAGAAAAGAGAGAATTATCGCTGCATGACCGAATGTATGCAGGGCTTAGTGAAACAAAAAGTCGCACTTTCCCTGTGCATTCAGTAATCTCGGAAGCCATTAAAAAGGAATGGGCTGATCCAGAGAAAAAAAACAACATTTTTCCCAAGATCGCATAGAAGACGCTTTCCGTTCAATGAAGACCCAGATGCGCTTTGGAATAAAACTCCAAAATTAGACGCAGCGTTTTCACAAGTTTCCAAGTCAACCGACTTGGCATTTGAAGACATGGGTGTACTCAAAGATCCCATGGACAAAAGGATGGATCAGCAGCTTAAAAAAGCTTGGCAATCCATTATGGGTAACCTTAAACCAGCTATGGCTACTACCTGTGTTTCTAGAAACATGGAGTTCTGGCTTAAGCAGCTTAAAGCTCATATTATAGCAGACTCACCTAAGCAGGAGATCCTTGATTCTTTTTCTACCCTAGCAGCAGCTGTGGCTTATATTTCTGACGCCTCTGCAGAATCAATTAGGATGTCAGCCAGATCTGGGGCCTTAACCAACTCAGCCAGGAGAGCTCTATGGCTTAAGACATGGCCAGGGGATGCAGCTTCCAAAAGTAGGTTATGTGGAATTCCTTTTTTTGGAGATCTTTTGTTTGGTCCTGATCTGGATTCTATTTTAGATAGGACAGCGGACAAAAAGAAGTCCTTTCCTGTTAAAAAGAAAAAACAACCAGTTAAGCGTTTTTTTCGACCTCAAAAAAATCAGGATCAGGGAAGCAGGCCCCAAGAAAAAAGAAAGAATTGGTCGGCGCAAAAAGGTAAAGGCAGAGGGAATGTCCTCTTCAATCCTCCTGCGCCAACCAATAAAACGCAATGACTTGTCATTGCCTGTGGGGGGAAGGCTTCAAAAATTCCTTCCTCTTTGGGCAAGCGTGACGGAAAACACATTTATTTTGGACACGCTGGCCCAGGGATACAAAATAGAACTTTCGGATCTTCCTCCAGAAAGATACTGTGTAACAAACCTGCCAAGGGACACAACAAAGGCCCTAGCCATGAAAAACCTCTTGGAGGATCTGATGAGACAGGGTGTTGTGGTTCAGGTATCTCCAGAGGAACGTTACCGGGGTTTCTATTCCCAAATCTTCCTGATAAGGAAACCATCAGGAAGCTTCCGTCTCATTCTCAATTTAAAACCGTTAAACAAGACAGTCCAATACAGGCGGTTCCGCATGGACTCCATTTTTTCGGTGACAAATCTTAGTCAAGGGTTGCTTCATGGCATCAATCGACTTGAGACGCATACCTGCATGTGCCCATAGCCCCTCGGTCTCAAAAATACCTAAGGTTGGCAATAAATATGGGGAGGGAGGTGCTTCATTTACAATTCAAGGCCCTCCCGTTTGGTCTTTCATCCGCCCCGCAGATATTCACCAAGATAATGGCGGAAGCTCTAGCTCCTCTCCGTCTACAGGGAATCTCGGTCATCCCTTATCTGGACGACCTCCTAATTTTTGCCCCTTCCAGAGAGAGGTTGCAGGTAGATTTAACGAAGACCCGCAGTCATCTGGAAGCCTTGGGCTGGATTGTAAACACTCAAAAATCAAATTTCAATCCTGCTCAAAGAGTTCAGTTTCTAGGTTATCTGATAGATTCTGTAGAGCAAAGGATTTTTCTCCCATAAGAAAAGAAAGACAAGGTCTTGAGTGTAGTAGCCAGTCTTCAGACAAACCAGGAGGTGTCAATCAGGAGGATTATGTCAGTCCTGGGTACCTTAACCTCAACAATGCCGGCCATTCAATGGGCGAGGCTCCATTTCAGGCCCCTCCAGAGTTTTCTTCTTCAGGTATGGGATCACAGCCCAGAAACCTTAGACACAAAAGTAAAACTTCCCACCAGGGTCAAGAGGACTCTTTGGTGGTGGAGGAATCAGGCAGTTCTGTCAAGGGGCCTGCTTTGGTCCTTTCCGACAGAAGTAAGGGTCACGACAGACGCCAGCAGTTGGGGATGGGGAGCCCACTGGGATCAAAACATAGCACAGGGAGTTTGGTTCCAATCCGAAACAGGAAGGTCCTCAAACTGGAGGGAGTTAAAAGCAGTTGCTCTAGCCTTAGCTGCCTTCTCTCCAAACCTCCAAGGGTCCCATGTGCAGATTCTTTCAGACAATGTCACCACAGTGGCATACCTGAACAAACAGGGGGGCACAAGGAGCAAAGCTCTACTGTTGCTGTCATCAGAAATCCTAGAATGGGCAGAGAAGCATTTACTCTCCCTGTCAGCAGTGCATCTCAAAGGCACGCTAAATGAAGTAGCAGACTTCTTGAGCAGACAGAGAATTCAAGAGGCAGAGTGGAGCCTGAATCCGGAGATATTCTCATTGATCACCAAGAAGTGGGGATGTCCTCAGGTGGATCTGTTTGCATCAAAAGAAAACACCCAGCTCCCTCAATTCTTCTCTCTGCACCGAGACAGCGGATCAATAGGGATAGATGCCTTGGCACATCCCTGGAGCTTCCATCTGGGTTAAGCCTTCCCTCCTTTTCAGCTAATCCCTCTGGTATTGAGAAAAATACAGAAGGAAAAGGGATCGGTAATCCTGATCACTTCGTTCTGGCCGAAAAGAGCCTGGTTTTCCTCCATCCTACAAATGATGATCAAACCTTTCTGGCAGCTTCCTCTCAGGCAGGACTTGCTACTTCAGGGCCCAGTGTACCACCCGGACGTAGCCAGACTAAGCCTCACGGCTTGGTATCTGAGGAGCAGTTATTAAGGAACAAAGGACTGTCAGAGCCTCTAGTATCTACTTTACTCGCCAGTAGAAAGAGAGTAACTAGAGATATCTACGCAAAGGTTTGGAAAGTCTACAACAGTTGGTGTCATTCATCAAACCGAACCCTAGAAGACATTGTGTCGATTCTGGAGTTTCTACAAAATGGTGTGGACAAAGGTCTTGCAATTAGCACTCTCAAAGTGCAAGTGGCTGCCCTGGGAGTATACCTGGAAAAACCAATTTCTTCAGTTCCTTTGATCACAAGATTCTTTAGGTCACTTACTAGAGCCAGGCCAGTGCCTACTAAACATTTTCCTAAATGGGACCTGTCAGTAGTTTTGCAAGCCTTCACGAAAGAACCTTTCGAACCGTTACAGACAATCTCGTTGAAAGGTTTGACTCTTAAAACTGTATTCTTAGTTGCAGTTACGACTGCGAGACGAATCAGTGAACTACACGCTCTTTCAATAAAAGAACCTTTTATGTTAATTTACCCAGACAGGATTGTGCTTAAAACAGATCCAGGGTTTTTGCCAAAAGTGGCATCAGTTCATAACAGATCGCAGGAAATTATCCTGCCGACTTTTTGTTTAAATCCTTCAGGAAGAAGGGAGACTTTATTCCATAACTTAGATGTAAGAAGAATTTTATTACACTACTTGGAAATAACAAAGAACTTTAGGTCTTCGGACTCTTTATTTGTTCTTTTTTCTGGTAACAGAAAGGGACGCCAAGCATCGAAGGGGTCAATTGCTAGATGGCTAAAACTGGCTATTTCTGAAGCTTATTCCTCCACAGGGAATACGTGCACACTCTACTCGAGCTCTAGCCACTACATGGGCAGAAAAAGCTGGTGCCACCCCACATCAGATCTGTAAGGCGGCTACGTGGTCAAGCTATTTGACATTTGTCCATCATTACAGACTGGACCTGCTGTCAGCCGATGATCAGGCATTTGGCAGAAAGGTCCTGCAGGCTGTTGTCCCTCCCTAGTTGGCAAGTCTCGATTATCCTCTCATGTGCTGTCCTGAAAGACGATAAGGGAAAATGCAAGTTAGACTTACCGGTAACTTGTTTTCCAAGAGTCTTTCAGGACAGCAAGCTACCCGCCCTTCTTGGTTTGTATATATGGATGATCTATATATAAATGTACATACATGCTGTGATTAACCATATTCTGATTATGTGTTCCAGCTTGGGCCGGAGGTACTCTACTACAACTGACGAGATGTGGGGAGTCGCCTCCTTTTAAATTATGGTGGAGATTGTGTTTCCTGTTTCCTAGTGGGTGGAGCCACTCTCTCATGTGCTGTCCTGAAAGACTCTTGGAAAACAAGTTACCGGTAAGTCTAACTTGCATTTTTTTCGGGATTTTATTGATAGACCAACACAAAGTGGCACATAATTGTGAAGTGGAAGGAAAATGATCAATGGTTTTCAAAATGTTTTACAAATAAATTTAATGAAAAGTGTACTTTTTAATAAAATACTTTGTAGAACCATTTTTCACTGCAATTACAGCTGCAAGTCTTTTTGGGTATGTCTCTACCAGCTTTGCACATCTAGAGGGTGACATTTTTGCCCATTCCTTTTTGCAAAATGGCTCAAGCTCTATCGGATTTGGATGAAAAGCATCTGTGTACAGCAATTTTCAAGTCTTGCCACAGATTCTCAAATGGATCTGGAATTTGACTGGGCCATTCTAACACATGAATGTGCTTTGATCTAAACCATTCCATTGTAGCTCTGGCTGTATGTTTAGGGTCATTGTACTGCTGGATGGTGAATCTCCACCCCAGTCAAGTCTTTTGCAGACGCTAACAGGTTTTCTTCTAAGATTGCCCTGTATTTGGCTCCATCCATCTTCCCATCATCTCTGACCAACTTCCATGTCCCTGCTAAAGAAAAGCATCCCCAGAATATGATGCTGCCACCACCATGTTTCACAGTGGGAATGGTGTGTTCAGGGTGATGTGCAGTTTGTTTTCCACCACACATAGCGTTTTGCTTTTAGGCCAAATAGTAAAAATTTGGTCTCATCTGACCATTGCACCTTCTTCCACATGTTTGCTGTGTTCCCCAGATGGCTTCTCGCAAACTGCAAACAGGATTTCTTATGGCTTTCTTTTAACAATGGCTTTCTTCTTGCCACTCTTCCATAAAGGCCAGATTTGTGGAGTGCACCACTAATTGTCCTGTGGACAGGCTCACATGCCTGACAAAGGGGTCCTGCGTGACTCTGAAACATTGCACTACCTGTTCTGTGACCTGGTAATGCTTCAATAAAAAATCATTTGGATGCTACTTGTCGATCAAATCTCCTTATTGTCCTGTGGACAGATTCTTCCACCTGAGCTGTGGATCTCTGCAGCTCCTCCAGAGTTACCATGGACTCTAAACTTGTTTGCCCCAAAGATATGGTCAAGTTTCAAGCCTCAGCTAACCAAATAGAATTTGACATCCAGTAATTTTACATCTGTAATACCAGTTACATTATATATTTGATTACTTGTAGCCTATGCCACAAGCAATATGTGGGTAGGACTACAAGGCGACTTAGGAATCGTTTCTACAAGCACATCTCAAGTGTGGAGAAAAATAAAACAACCAACATGGCCAAACATTTTAAGGGGTGCCATGCTGGGGATATTTCCGCTATGCAGGTCCAGATGATCGAAAGAGTACGTGCCCCCCTAAGAGGGGACGCAATGTTTTTTGCTTATTTTGCCGAAGGGAAGTGTTCTGTACATTCCAGCTCCAGACTCGCATTCCCTCCGGGCTAAATTTTGAGTGGGATGTGAGCCATTATTATAATTTGGCTGTCTATGATGTTCCCCGAGACTGATATCTTCTTTTTACACCGATCTTGGAGACCATATTGGGAAGAAAGATGGCCACAAAGTTGGAGGGGCTTTTATATTCGGTATGGGGGGGAAGCAATAGCCGTAAGTGAGCAAAGTATTGAGGTTAATAGTGGAGTCAGCAGTGGTAATACGTAACATCAATTCCCGGGGTGAGTGCGTGGAAACTTCCGAAACATAAGGAGGAAATGATATGCACTCATACAACACTAAGAGGCGCATACACAAATGCTAGGAGCCTGACTGCCAAATATCCAGGGGTATACCTTGCATCGGAAGGACAGGGAAGGTAGAAGAGGGGGAGGGGTGTGTCTATATGCAAAGAATGATGTACAGTGCCTTGCAAAAGTATTCACCCCCCTTGGCATTTTTCGCGTTTTGTTGCCTCACAACCTGGAATTAACATGGATTGTTTGAGGATTTGCATCATTTAATTTACAGAACATTCTTACTTATTTGAAGAGGATTTTTTTGTATTATTGTTGTGAAGCAAACGGCAAATAGGACAAAATAACAGAAAAGGTCAATGTGAATAACTATTCACCCCCCTAAAGTCAATACTTTGTAGAGCCACCTTTTGCGGCTATGTCAAGTCGCTTTGGATAAGGATAAGTCTCTATGAGCTTGCCACATCTTACCACTGGGATTTTTGCCCATTCCTCCTCGCAAAACTGCTCCTGCTCCTTCAAGTTGTATCGTTTGCGATTGTGAACAGCAATCTTTAAAACTGACCACAGATTTTCTATTGAATTGAGGTCTGGGCTTTGACTAGGCCATTCCAACACATTTACCTGTTTCCCCTTAAACCACTCAAGTGTTGCTTTAGCAGTGTGTTTGGGGTCATTGTCCTGCTGGAAGGTGAACCTCCGTCCTAGCCTAAAATCCCACACAGAGTGGTACAGGTTTTGCTCAAGAATATCCCTGTATTTAGCACCATCCATCTTTCCCTTAACTCTGACCAGTTTCCCAGTCCCGACTGCTGAAAAACATCCCCACAGCATGATGCTGCCACCACCATGTTTCACTGATGGTGTTCTTTGGGTGTTGTGATGTGTTGGGTTTGCGCCAGACAGCGTTTTCTTTGATGGCCAAAAAGTTAAATTTTAGTCTCATCAGACCAGAGCACCTTCCTCCATACGTTTTGGGAATCTCCCACATGCCTTTTAGCAAACTCAAAACGTGCAATTTAGTTTTTTGCTGAAAGTAATGGCTTTCTTCTGGCCACTCTGCCATAAAGCCCAACTCTATGGAGCGTACGGCTTATTGTCGTCCTATGTACAGATACTCCAGTCTCTGCTGTGGAACTCTGCAGCTCCTCCAGGGTTACCTTAGGTCTATTGTCTATTCACATGGTGGTATACATATATGTGTAGTGTTTTTACTTGCTTATCAAGCAATTAGGATACTAATCACATCACCCTGCACCTGTGACTGGTGGGGGTGGTCCTATTTAACCACCTCAATACAGGGGGACTTTCACCCCCTTCCTACCCAGACCAATTTTCAGTTTTTAGGGTTGTTGCACTTTGAATGGCAATCATTCATGCAACACTGTACCCAAATTAAGTATATCTTTTGGTGGTTTTTGTTCACCACTGGGGGTTTTATTTTTTGCGCTACAAACGAAAATTTTGAAAAAAAAAGTTTAGTTTCTGTTATGAAATTTTGTCAAGTAATTTTTCTTCATAAATTTTGTCCAAACTATACTACTACATTTTTTCGCTAAAAATAACCAAAATTAGTGTATATTATTTGGTCTGTTTGAAGGTTATAGAGACTACAAGCTATGGTACCAATCATTGAAAATTGATCACACCTGATGTACTGATGGCCTATCATTTCTTAAGGCCCTAACAAGCTAAGACAGTACAAATACCCCTCAAGTTACCCCTTTTTGGAAAGTAGACAGTCCAAGGTATTTAGTAAGAGGCATGGCAAGCTTTTTTGAAGTTGTAATTTTTTAGGGGATAGATTTATGGCATTTTTATTATTCTTATTTTTTTTTACTAGTAATGGCGGGACTGCAACATTTTGGCAGACTGATCGGACATTTTTTACACATTTTTGCTACCTTTGACAACTATACAGCGATCAGTGCTATAAAAATGCACTGATTACTGTGTAAATGTCACTGGCAGGGAAGGGGTTAACATTAGGGGGCGATCAAGGGGTTAACTGTGTTCCCTAGTGTGTGTTCTAGCTGTAGGGGGATGGGAGTGACTGGAGGAAATGCAAGATTGTGGTTCTAGCTAGTAGGAACTTGCGATCTCTCTCTCCTCACAGAACTGGAATGTGTGTGTTTACACACACACGCGTCCCTGTTCTGGCTCTTGTGCCCGCAATCGCGCGTGGCCATCGGCGGCCCCGGAGTGCGGCGGTGCGCGCACGCCTGCTATCCCGCTTAAAGGCGCCGACGTTCCGCTACAACGGCTCGTGGGATCGTGCCGACCTGCTGCAGTAGAATGACGGTGGTAGGTCGGTAAGTGGTTAATGAATTTCAATGCACACACAGACCATATAATACCCAAATTTTTTGTCAAATATAAAATATCATGTTGCACCAGGTAAATAGATACGAAACATATCACGCTTTAAAATTGTGCACGCTTGTGAAATGGCGCCAAGCTTCAGTATTTAAAAATGTCTATAGGCAATGCTTTATAAGCCTTTATTGGTTACCAGTTTAGAGTTACACTGGAAGTCTGGTGCTAGAATTATTACGCTCGCTCTGACGTTCGCGATGATACATCACATGTGGTGTGATTGGTTCCGTATGCATACATAAACAGCAATGTGTGCGTTCGCCTTTGCACAGGGGGATGGGGCGCTTAAAATGTTTAATTTATTGGTGAGACACTGGTACACTAACATATGTTTTTGTGCACTTGTACCCTTTGACAGATGTTGATCTTCACTGGCGGACACTGACAGATGTTGATGTCACAATAGAACACTATTGCAGATGTTTTCTGCACTGGTACAGTTGTTTCATGGGGGACAGGGACAGTAGTGCTTGGTGTACTATGTGTGGGGATCTGTGTCAGCTCTGTGTATAAAATCATCCTTGCACACAGCTGTCACAGAGGCTGCAGATCCCCCCCCCCCCCTCCCCAAAACACTGAGCTCAGCGGGGAGGATTGTCAGACACGTGTCTCTGTTGACCCTGTAATAGTTATGATTGGACACTGCCATCACGTGATCAGGAGGGCCAATCACAGCCCCCATATTCCAATTCCATCTTGCCTGTGTCTTGTAATCACAGCTATCACAGGATTGTGTGGCCGCCTGCAGGCTCCCGTTCTGAGGGATGTATGTCCACTCAGAACAGCAAAGCTCCCACCCGACCATTTATGTACATTGGCCGGGTGGGAAGCAGTTAAGGAGTGGTGATTTAGTTTTCCTTAGGTTTTAAGGAAGCACAATGTCAGTTTGAAACGCGTCAACCTTTACTCATTGTCTGTGTCCTTGTCCTGGTGGCAGTCACTTGTAAAGTCTCAATAAACCTTGTTGGACCTGCGGTGGTGTGCAGCCGAATTCTTTTTGTTTCAGTTTAGATGGATGGTCATGTCTTGGCAGGTTTGCAGTTGTGCCATACTCTTTCCATTTTCAAATGATGGATTGAACAGTTCTCCGTGAGATGTTCAAAGCTTGGGATATTTTATTTTTAGAACCTAACCCTGCTTTAAACTTTTCCACAACTTTATCCCTGACCTGTCTGGTATGTTCCTTAGTCTTCATGATGCTGTTTGTTCACTAAGGTTCTCTAGTAAACCTCGAAGGGCTTCACAGAACAGCTGTATTTATATTGAGGTTTAAATTACACTCGGTTTACTAATTACGTGATTTCTGAAAGCAATTGGTTCCACTAGATTCTAGTTATGGGCATCAGAGTAAAGGGGGCTGAATACAAATGCACAGCACGCTTTTCAAATATTTATTTATAAAAAAAAAATAAAACCATTTATCATTTTCCTTCCACTTCATAATTATGTGCCACTTTGTGTTGGTCTAGCACATAAAATCCCAATAAAATTTGGAAAATTCCAAGGGGTGTGAATACTTTTTCACGGCACTGTAAAAGACAAAGGTTCAAGATTACCTCAATTTGCTCTGTGGTGGCCTTCATGCACATCAAGAATGCTTATCTACGCATCCCCATCTTTGCCGGATGCACTTGCAGTCCAGGATGCGCATTGGTCAGTTTGTGCCGCTCTGCTCCTTGGGTGTTTAAAAAGGTGCTGGCTCCAGTCCTGGCATAGTTGTGACAACCAGGGACTGCCATGCCATGATGGACTATCTGGATGATCTCCACCGGTGAAGGGAGTCTTTTTTGCATTGTCACACTGTGCCGCTCTCTATGTGCATTCTGCAGGTGTTCGGCTGGAGTCTGCTCTGTTTCCAACCCTACGTCTGGAAATTCTGGGGCTGTTCCCTGACTCGAAGCGAGCTGAGGTAGTCCTCCCAGCAAACAAGCTTCAGGCACTCCAGACTGCGGTCATGTGGCTGCTGTCCCTCAGGTGGTCTTCCCTGTGTCTTTTTACATGCCGGTTCTGAGCCTTGGGGTCTATCTTCAGGTGGTTCCTTGCGTGCAGCTCCATATGAGAGTCCTGCAGAAAGAAATAATAGCCACGTTGGCTAAGTCTTCTGTGTCCTTGGCCAACTAGATCCACATGGGACACTTGGCTGGGGCCTTCTTTCTCTGGGGGCTTCAGTCTCCAAATCTTCGGGCCGGAAAGTCCTTTTTCCCCTCTCCATTTGGCAGTGGTCCCCATGGCTGCTGGCCTGCCCAGATAAGATGGGGGAGTAGACCGTTTGGACAGCAAGATGTGTAAGGAAGCAGAGTCAGGCAAGTGGGGTCATATACTGGCAGGACGGATCAGGTACTGATACTGAGGAGCAGGCAATAGCGTGATCTGGGTACAAGCCAGGTCAGTAGCCAATCAGTGGAATAGAAGCAAATGGAGCAGACAAGCCTGCCCAGCTAAGATGGGGGAGTTCTAGGTTTCAGTTGGCCCTGAGCTGTTGAATGCCTGAGGATTCTCGGGCTACCTATCGCTGGCCTGGAGTTACGGGTGCTCAGCCTTTGTCCAAATACTTGGACTGAGCTTCTTTGAGGGCTACTGGTCAGGATCCTGTTGGATATGGCCTCAGCTTTGGCCTAGGCTATTTGCTAGGGTGGAGATGAGCACGGCGGTAGTGCTAAAAATCACCCACTTTCTTCAGTGGGCAGATCTTCTCATGCTGTTTACGTTCCAGGGGTGGCTAACTGGCAGTCCATCAAATTCAGATGGAAAAATAGAGAACCTGCTCTCTATCTAATGCTGTCGGAATTTATGACAAAGTCAGATGGAGCATACACACGGTCGGAATTTCTGACCAAAAGCTCCCATCGGACTTTTTCCGACCATGTGTACGCGGCATTAGGGATCTCCTTTTGCTGAGGACCAGTGGCGTCTCCAGCTTTCATATTTAGGGGGGGGGCACATGGGGGAACAGGGACAAAAGTAGGGGGGCCAACTATAAAATGCAATTATTTATATATATATATATATAGATATATATATCCTGGGGCCCTTTACTACGATCCCACAACTGGCCCTTTCACATGTTCTGCAGTGAGCTCCCTTCCTACTATACTGGGGCCCCCCAGGGTGGCAGAAAACAAGAGATATATGTCACCAGCACACCAAGAAAAATATAAGGGTCCAAAGCAGTGGGCGAACTATCAGGGTTGCAAAGGTTGTCTTGCCACAGTGCCCTGGTGTTCTGCCACTGTGGGGTTCCCTGCTATTGACAGCACTGGTCTGGCATCTGTCTCCTTGGCAGCGGCGGCAGTCTATTAGGACCTAGTGCTGGTGACATTATGGGTGCATGCAGGGGAAGGCTGGCACTATTGGTTATAGAGAACCGAGCCTCCAGCTGGTGACCTAGCAGCAGTAATGCTGTATAACCTTCTCTGTTGACATGCTGATCGGCAGACATGGGAGTAAGTCACACATGTGCAAGTCACAAGCAAGTCTCAAGTCTTAACCTTCAAGTCTCAAGCAAGTCCCAAGTTACTGTGACGAAAAGCAAGCAAGTCAAGTCGAGTCCCTGCTAGAAGTCAAGCAAGTCAAGTCAAGTCATTTATTTTGGTCAAGTCACAAATCAAGTCAAAATACTAATCTACCCCATACTGTATAAAAATAATAGGAGGGATAACAATAAATAATATTGGTTATGTGCCCATGCCTCACTGTGCCCGTGCCTCACTGTGCCCGTGCCTCACTGTGCCCAATGTGTATAGAAAGTAATTCCGCGCTACTATAATAAAAAAGATCATCTGCTGAAAAGCACTGAAAGGTATAATCCGTGACCCTGAGTGTGAATAGATAAATATAAAGAAATAGTGCTGAGCTGATGGGAATGATATGTGATGTTCTGTGTCAGTAATGCTGGTTCTCAAATATCCAATATAAAATTACTAAAACTGGCATCCATAAATACTTATTGAGATAGCATAAAATAATAAAACATAAATATTGTGCCTTTATATACTCCTGTATTAGTAAGGTGCTTATATTACCAGCAAGTGCTAGAGCAATGATAAAGTGCAAAAGTGCAAATGATCCGTGACACAGGAAAAATAAAATAATTGAGACAGTAGTAAAAGGTGCATGTATCCGTGGAGAGAAAAAAATGGTACTAAGCAGTACCTGTACTACCAGTAAGGTAAAGTGCAAAGGTGCATGAATCCGTGACACAAAAATTGCTCCAGCACTTGCTGGTAATATAAGCACCTTACTAATACAGGAGTATATAAAAAGACACAATATTTATGTTTTATTATTTTATGCTATCTCAATAAGTATTTATGGATGCCAGTTTTAGTAATTTTATATTGGATATTTGAGAACCAGCATTACTGACACAGAACATCACATATCATTCCCATCAGCTCAACACTATCACTGTGCCCAATGCCTCACTGTGCCCATGCTTCACTGTGCCCGTGTCTCACTGTGCCCGTGTCTCACTGTGCCCCTCAGCCGTGTACCTGATCGGCGGCATCCCGGCGGCTAATCCAGTATTCAAAAGCCGCGCCTCCTCCTCGTCTGTGATAGGTGGAACACTCAATTTCCCAGCATTCAGTGTTCTGCCTATTACGGAGATCCGCTCATACTCATAACACAGACGAGGATAAGAGGATGTCCGTGATAGGCTGAACACTGCCTGCTGTGAAATTGAGTGTTCCGCCTATCACAGACGAGGAGGCGCGGCTTTTGAACACTGCAATGGCCGCCATCTGTCTGCATGACACGCTGATCAGGTAGGCAGACGGCGGCTTGCGGTTAGTGTTAGTGGTGCCAAGTCATTGCAAGTCATATAGCCCAAGTCAAAGTCAAGTCGCAAGTCATTAGTGACAAGTCAAAGTCAAGTCGAGTCATTTATTGAATTCCCAAACACACAAAGGGATTGGGACAGACAACAAACAGTGAAAAAAGTATACAGCCCACAGAGAGGCCAAGAATAATAAATTCCAACTGTGCTTCACTCCAGATAATACCTACACATATATATAAAAACTCATATGTAGTTATGTACAGTAAACTAATATAAAAGTCCAATAAGAGTGACAATGTGTGGACTGGAAACGGATGACAGAAATGTTACATGAATGTTGAAACATTAGAACATTGTCCCCATATAAGAAATCCAACGAGACTTCGAGATCATAGGACACGTATGTTCATAAATCCATAGCACCCGGGGACGTGACTCCAACACCAGGGATGGGGGAAAGAAATGGATACTCTTACCCCTATATGTGGACGCACACACCAGCGGTGGTGAGTCAAACAGGCAGAAGATATAAGTGTAGACCACACTGGATCTGTCCTCCTGGAGCAGCAGCAGATGAAGCAAACTCAGGGAATCCAATCCTCTCCAGGATACAGGCACGAAATTTCCAAGACGTCAGTATATCAAAGATCATATAAAAAAAATGGAACAGAGGAGGCTCCTCATAGTGCAGGATCAGATGGCAAGATAAAAATCACATTTATTCAGGAACAAGTCACAAAACACACATGGTGTAAAAAATAAAACAAGAAAACATGCAGGCTTCCATGCAGAGACTTGCAAATATGGTGATCACAGAAATGGTTTCAAATAACGGCGTAGCAGCAAAGCAGGTTCATGTACCCGACATGTTTCGCATAAGGAATGCATCAACTGGGGCATGAACCTGCAGGAAAATACCACGCCATAATATACATGTAACATAATTGCTTGGACTCATCACAGCTGATGTGTGACCTCCCCATAAGAGAGGCTATCCAATCGCAAACAAGAGTTACCCACCTATGTATTCGTCATTCAACACAGACTGACCAAGCGAAAGGGGCCGCGCACAGAGATGAGACATGACGTCTCAGCTGGCATGCGTCATCACGCCGCCAATCCGAGGAGTGAATGCGTTCCTTGTCCCACGTGCGTCGTATCATGTAAGCGACGCACGTAATGACGTCATCATACTGACGCTGGGGAACGTCATCACGCAACTCCTCCAGGAAATGCTTGCGTTCCATATCTCCGTCGTGAGGTCCATATCATGAACCGCAACAGGAAGTGCGTCCAGAGACAGACAGCCAAGTAACAGCACCGATAACAGCCCCTCAGCGCTTTCAAAGTCAGCACAACCACAAGCAGAGCTTGGCTAGTAGAAATGACGGACATAAAAGGGGGCAGACATAATTGTTATACACTGAAAAGTATTGGTCTATAGCACCAGTACAATGCAGGGATCACTCATAGCACAAATGAGCTAGATTAATCTAAATTAGACCTTATTAATAAAGGAATTAATGTCCCAATCGATGTTAAGCCCAAACGGAGAATAGCATCGAAGTTGGTAAATCCAGAAAGTTTCCAATTGGGAAACACCCCTGACGCGAGACTCCCCTCTCCAGTGAGGGACAAAGTGGTCAATCACCTGGAATTTGGTACCTATAACCTTCTTATTATTATTGATGTGGATGATTATCTGTAGTGGGTTATTTGCACCTAGTGGTACAATAGTATATTGATCCACATTTCTTTGGTATTAATGACTTTTTTTTACATTTCTGTATAGCTGTCATATATTGCCAATATTGTACCCTTTTTTAAGTACATTCTTTTTATTTTCACTCTTCAGAATGTTTTTACATTTATTTGTACAGATCTCATTTGTGCTATGAGTGATCCCTGAATTGTACTGGTGCTATAGACCAATACTTTTCAGTGTATATCAATTATGTCTGCCCCCTTTTATGTCCGTCATTTCTACTAGCCAAGCTCTGCTTGTGGTTGTGCTGACTTTGAAAGCGCCGAGGGGCTGTTATCGGTGCTGTTACTTGGCTGTCTGTCTCTGGACGCACTTCCTGTTGCGGTTCATGATATGGACCTCCCGACGGAGATATGGAACGCAAGCATTTCCTGGAGGAGTTGCGTGATGACGTTCCCCAGCGTCAGTATGATGACGTCATTACGTGCGTCGCTTACATGATACGACGCACGTGGGACAAGGAACGCATTCACTCCTCGGATTGGCGGCGTGATGACGCATGCCAGCTGAGACGTCATGTCTCATCTCCGTGCGCGGCCCCTTTCGCTTGGTCAGTCTGTGTTGAATGACGAATACATAGGTGGGTAACTCTTGTTTGCGATTGGATAGTCTCTCTTATGGGGAGGTCACACATCAGCTGTGATGAGTCCAAGCAATTATGTTACATGTATATTATGGCGTGGTATTTTCCTGCAGGTTCATGCCCCAGTTGATGCATTCCTTATGCGAAACATGTCGGGTACATGAACCTGCTTTGCTGCTACGCCGTTATTTGAAACCATTTCTGTGATCACCATATTTGCAAGTCTCTGCATGGAAGCCTGCATGTTTTCTTGTTTTATTTTTTACACCATGTGTGTTTTGTGACTTGTTCCTGAATAAATGTGATTTTTATCTTGCCATCTGATCCTGCACTATGAGGAGCCTCCTCTGTTCCATTTTTTTTATATGATCTTTGATATACTGACGTCTTGGAAATTTCGTGCCTGTATCCTGGAGAGGATTGGATTCCCTGAGTTTGCTTCATCTTCTGCTGCTCCAGGAGGACAGATCCAGTGTGGTCTACACTTATATCTTCTGCCTGTTTGACTCACCACCGCTGGTGTGTGCGTCCACATATAGAGGTAAGAGTATCCATTTCTTTCCCCCATCCCTGGTGTTGGAGTCACGTCCCCGGGTGCTATGGATTTATGAACATACGTGTCCTATGATCTCGAAGTCTCGTTGGATTTCTTATATGGGGACAATGTTCTAATGTTTCAACATTCATGTAACATTTTTGTCATCCGTTTCCAGTCCACACATTGTCACTCTTATTGGACTTTTATATTAGTTTACTGTACATAACTACATATGAGTTTTTATATATATGTGTAGGTATTATCTGGAGTGAAGCACAGTTGGAATTTATTATTCTTGGCCTCTCTGTGGGCTGTATACTTTTTTCACTGTTTGTTGTCTGTCCCAATCCCTTTGTGTGTTTGGGCCTTCATACACTTTTTGGGCGCTGCATTTTTTGTTTTTATATGTTATTTTTGCAATATGTCTATTTGCTGATGCTGGCAGCCACGATTACACTTTATTCACCCAGTAGCGCAACTTTTTTCTTTTTTGCATTTATTGAATTCTGTCAAGCAAGTCGCAAGTCCTCAAACAGGTGACTTAAGTCTGACTTAAGTCAAGTCATGTGACTCAAGTCCCCCACCTCTGCTGATCGGGATGTGATCCAGGTGATGCTCCCAGTCAGATTTAATAAACACAGTATTTATTAGCATCAAGAGTACAACCACATATACAGTTGCAAAAAAAAGTATGTGAACCCTTTTGGAATGATATGGATTTCTGCACAAATTGGTCATAAAATGTGATCTGATCTTCATCTAAGTCACAACAATAGACAATCACAGTCTGCTTAAACTAATAACACACAAAGAATTAAATGTTACCATGTTTTTATTGAACACACCATGTGAACATTCACAATGCAGGTGGAAAAAGTATGTGAACCCTTGGATTTAATAACTGGTTGAACCTCCTTTGGCAGCAATAACTTCAACCAAACGTTTCCTGTAGTTGCAGATCAGACGTGCACAACGGTCAGGAGTAATTCTTGACCATTCCTCTTTACAGAACTGTTTCAGTTCAGCAATATTCTTGGAATGTCTGGTGTGAATTGCTTTCTTGAGGTCATGCCACAGCATCTCAATTGAGTTGAGGTCAGGACTCTGACTGGGCCACTCCAGAAGGCGTATTTTCTTCTGTTTAAGCAATTCTGTTGTTGATTTACTTCTATGCTTTGGGTCGTTGTCCTGTTGCAACACCCATCTTCTGTTGAGCTTCAGCTGGTGGACAGATGGCCTTAAGTTCTCCTGCAAAATGTCTTAATAAACTTGGGAATTCATTTTTCCTTCGATGATCGCAATCCGTCCAGGCCCTGACGCAGCATAGCAGCCCCAAACCATGATGCCCCCACCACCATACTTCACAGTTGAGATGAGATTTTGATGTTGGTGTGCTGTGCCTCTTTTTCTCCACACATAGTGTTGTGTGTTTCTTCCAAACAACTCAACTTTGGTTTCATCTGTCCACAGAATATATTGCCAGTACTGCTGTGGAACATCCAGGTGCTCTTGTGCAAACTGTAAACGTGAGCAATGTTTTTTTTGGACAGCAGTGGCTTCCTCTGTGGTATCCTCCCATGAAATCCATTCATGTTTAGCGTTTTACGTATCGTAGATTCGCTAACAGGGATGTTAGCATATGCCAGAGACTTTTGTAAGTCTTTAGCTGACACTCTAGGATTCTTCTTCACCTCATTGAGCAGTCTGCGCTGTGCTCTTGCAGTCATCTTTACAGGACGCCCACTCCTAGGGAGAGTAGCAGCAGTGCTGAACTTTCTCCATTTATAGACAATTTGTCTTACCGTGGACTGATGAACAGCAGGGCTTTTGAAGATACTTTTATCACCCTTTCCAGCTTTATGCAAGTTATGCAGCACTTAATCGTAGGTCTTCTGAGAGCTCTTTTGTGCGAGGCATCATTCACATCAGGCAATGCTTCTTGTAAAAAGCAAACCCAGAGCTGGTGTGTGTTTTTTATAGGGCAGGGCAGCTGTAACCAACACCTCCAATTTCATCGATTGAACTCCAGTTGGCTGACACCTCACTCCAATTAGCTCTTGGAGATCTCATTAGTCTAGGGGTTCACATACTTTTTCCACCTGCACTGTGAATGTTTACATGGTGTGTTCAATAAAAACATGGTAACATTTTAATTATTTGTGTGTTATTAGTTTAAGCAGACTGTGATTGTCTATTGTTGTGACTTAGATGAAGATCAGATCACATTTTATGACCAATTTGTGCAGAAATCCATATCATTCCAAAAGGGTTCACATACTTTTTTTTGCAACTGTATATAATCAACCGTATGTTCAGCAGCCATGTGGGGTCTATGCCTGTAAAGTGTGGGCTTTGATCAATAAAATCACTAATATTTAACACTAGGATTTGACTAGGAGCATCACCTGGATTGCATCACGATCAGCATGTCAGAGAAGGCTCCACTGCTACTAAGCAACCTGCAGGGAGCTCAACTGTCTACAACCAATAGAGATGGGCTTGGGTGTGTTTGAAATCCCACATGCCCGATCCCGCCAGGAAGCCGACACTCCACAGTGCTAATCACAGCCAGTGAGACATTTCCTGATCTGTGCAGCTGCGGACCGGGAAATGTCTCACTGTCTGTGATTATCGCTGTGCAGTGTGGGCTTCCTGGCAGGCTCTGGCATGTGGAATTTTGAACATGCCTAGCCCATCTCTAACAACAAATTGTGCTGCCCCTCCTGTACATCAGCCCCATAAAATAACCAGCACTGGGTTCCAATGTGCTGCTGCCACTGCCATGGAGACAGACCAGCGCTGTAAATAGCCGGGACAGGACAGCAACTCTGGTTGTTCCAGCACCGGTCCACACTGGGAGGATTCCCCCATCCACCTATAATGTGTAGATGGGGGAATTGGATAATTTTTTTTTTTTTTTCATTCAACCTAATAGTTGATTGAAAAAAAAGTGATCAATGTATGGGCTGCCTAAGAGCTAAGACCAGCCTTAGACATTTTAAATCTCAGCTGGTTCAACAGGAACTGGCTGAGATTTGAACCATTAATAAGCAGATTCTCTTATGATTATCACTAGTGGTTGCTATAGCCACTAGTGATAATCACTGTTTGTCGGGAGAATACACTTGCTGGGCAGGAGGGATATTCCCCTGTCAGCACTGTCTGTGTTGATGGGGGAATCATGCAAGTTTCTTTCCTGCAATCTGTGGATGCAGGAAATAAATTTGCACCGTCTATTACCTGCCAAAGTGAAAGTAAATTGTGAATGTCTTGAAAGAACAGGAGAGGGGGAGGGAGACAGATGGGGGAGAGAAGGGATGGCGATAATGCAGTTCAGTGATTACAATGTACTGCAGTCTGCAGTGCACATACTTGCCCACGGTCCAGGCTAGAATCTCAAGCATCATTCACACACAGCCAAGAATGCTGCTGATTTTCAAATTTCACACATCTTCAGATACAGCACGCCGGGATAGTGTGGGCGGGACTGGAAGGAGGAGGAGGAGCTGTATTCCTCCCTGCTCGTATGTGAGGAGAGTGAGGGGGGGTGGCTGGACTCGCTGGGCTGTGAAAGAGTGTCATAGACTGACACTCAGCTCAGCACTCTCGGAATTTACAGGCTGGTTCTCCTGTCCTAAGGACGGGAGAAATCAGTCTGTTTTTTCAGTAACTGAGATGAAGACTTGCCCCCCCCCCCCCCACAGTGCTTGTGGAGTCCTTCCTGCAATTCGCTCTTCTCCGGGCCAATCAGGATGCAGGGGAAGGAGCAGATCAGACGGCTGTGGTTGTGTGAGCGCTCACATTATGCAGTGTCAGCGAGCAGAGGGAGGGGGGAGGAATTCCCTGCAGGAGCTGACTGGGGACGCTCTTCCTCTCAGGAGAGACTGTGTTACTCCAGCGGTGGCCAGAGTAAAATACAAAAAATAAAAAATTTGGACACCATTGCTGAGGACACTGTCCTGCTTCCCTGGTGTCTCCCACTTCCACTTCCTGAGGAGGTTGTACTGCATCCCCTGGATGTGGTTTGGGTGGTTTGTGTGTACATGTCTGCTATAATTTCTTCCAGAGGACGGAGTTTATTTTTGTGCCTATGATGGCCTGATGGGGCTTGGCAACCTCCTCTGCCATGATTTCCCCATGGGTCAGGCAGACTGTTGTACAGTTTTCAACGTTAAAGGTCGGGCTCTTCCCTTCCCCGCCACGGCACCCTCCACTTTGGCGATGTGTACCGTTTGGGTGTTCCGACATCAGTCGTCTGTGTCTCGAGCCTGCAGATGGCTACATGGTTGCATGTGTGCTTTTTTGCCATGTTTTATGAAGTTACTGTTTTCGGCATCTTCGGATGTGGGGTTCGGCTGCAAAGGTTTGCTGGCTGATGGTTTGTGGTTCCTCTTCTAGGGAGTTCTTGGTGGTGGTTGCATATTCTTCTTAATTTTCCACCCCTCATTGAGACTCACTGTTTTGGGACATCCTTATGGTCAAGATTATGAAGAAGCTGTGTCCATCAACAAACGAAAAAGAAAACAGGATTTTTTTGTTACCACTGTAAAATCCCTTTCTCGGAGTTCATTGATGGACACAGCACCCACCTCTCTCTTTTGTTTTCTTCCGTTATTGCCTTGTGAAAATTGAGCTGCTTATGATGGGGAGAGGGTTAACTACCAGCTGGGACTGCCTTTGGGCAAGGCTCAGCTTATTTTTTCTGTCTGGTGTCCTGTAGGGGGGCAGTATAACCTTATGAAGAAGCTGTGTCTGTCAATGAACTCAGAGAAAGGGCATTTACAGTGGTAACAAAATAAAAAAAAAAAAATCGTAAATTGATACAAGAAAAATTCCTTTACTTTTCTAGTTGGTTGAATACCAAGTTAGATGATGCTAGTATCGGCCCAGACATAAGGAAACTGAAAGTGGAGAAATTTTCTAGTAGTGCCATCTACATCCAAATCTAGTGATTTTGTTTTATTTCATTTACTTTGTAATAAGAGACATTACTAAACTACTGTAATATTTTGCTTAAGGGTATGTAAGGGTAATTTTCTCTTTTGTCCATGGACGGACACAGCTCCTTATAATTCTTGACTTGTGGGTTATGTTCATGTCTATTAGGAGAGGACTAGGCAGACATGTTAGACATTTAAAACATGTAACTTTAGAAAAGCTGAACAGCCCCACCAAGGGGGCGGTCCCTGTGGTCATAACCCCTCACACTGCCTCAGCAGCTCAGTTTTTTTCTGCCTAGTAGAGAACAACTTGGCTCCCTTTGGGCCTAGGGTCCTGAAGAAATTTTTACCTTTTATTTTATTTTATTTATTTTTTTGGTATCTACTATCAACTGCCGGCTGGGCATGACAGGCAGGATAATATAGATCCTTGTAGTCCCCCAGTGCGGCCATCGAGCGTGAGCAGACCTTAGCTACGTGCGGGGTCGGCCACGACATACCCCGTGGCTCCAGGGGTGGCTGGTGAGCTATATGCTCCGGGGTTCACATATGACTGGGCTGCTTGCTGTCTCAGTCACAGTGGACCGGGCCGACAGCTACTCTGTACTGCTTGGATGTAGGTCTGTCAAAGCGCCGGCGCCATTTTCTTGTGGCCGCGCTGCTGCTGTATGTAATACAGCTGGGTGCCATTTTGTTGTGGTCACACTTGGCGCAGTTACTGTGGGCGGCCATTTTCTGGAAGCTCAAGCTCCTTTTTTATCTGAGACGTACGGCGGCCATATTTGTGTGGTTTTTACGCAGGTTTTGGCCTCTAGTGCTGGAATGGCCATCTGAACAGAACGGATGATGCAGTTCACCTCTGAGACACCCAGATACACACTGTCAGTGTGGGAGAGCGGACTGCGGCGCTGTGCGGTGCCTTTTCAGGGCGGTGAGTCCCCTGGGATACCCCTGGTCAGTAGCAGCTAGGAGGGTGGGCCTCTTTTTAAGGTACCTTGTACTTAACTGTAGTCCCTGAGGCGGTTCACGGTGTGGATCAGCATGGAGCCTGGAGCTGAGCGTTTCTTCCCCAGTCAATCCGGTGGCAACCGGTGCCCCTGCTCCTGCGGTACCTAAGGACGCTTTGTTGGCGGTCCTGGAGCCATTGTTGCCAGGGTGGAAGCGGTGCGTGGTGCAGGGGGGGTTTTAAAAACGCCCCCTTCCCCCGCCATATTCTGGGGATGGCTCTGTCTCAGACTCGGGCCTGGCTGTGGCACAGGGCCCCTGCTCTGATGGGGCAGGGTCTGCTGACCAGGACCATTCGGACAGTATGGAGGTCTCCATGTCCGGGTCCACGCAGGACAATACTGCTGGGGCATCTGCTGAGGTCCCTTTTGGGTCCCTCAAGCCGGCCCGCACTAAAAAGGTTTTTCCTTATGGACTTCTTTTAATAAGTCCATATACAAGGCATGGGAGTGACTGCAGAGGACCTTTCGGTCCCAAAAACGCATGGCGGTCCGTTCCCCTTTTTTAGGAGAGCCTTTTAAAAGTGGGCATCTCCCCCGGTTGTGGACTCCCGGTGTGTAGGTTATACAAATTAACCACTTTTTCGGTTGAGGGACCCCTGCATTTAAGGACACTGCAGGTAGTAGGTCCCAAGCGGTGGACCGGTCAGGGTTCGCCATGCTGGGATCAACATTGCGGCCTATGTTGGCTGCGGCAATGGTGTTTCTGATACACACTGAATGGGTACAAATATTGCACCAGGAGTTGGAGGAGCATCATGCTCCCCCAGGCTGCGGGGAACTGACCGAACAGTTGGTGCATGGCCTTACGTGTGTCTACGAGGCAGCCTTTGATGCAGCTCCCTTGGTTTCCAGAGCCACAGTATCTGCGGTGGTGCTGCGGCGCCTTATTTGTCAAAAAAGCTGGTCGATGAACCAGACTTTCAAGAGGGCTCTGGCGGACTTGCCTTTCACGGAAGGGAGGCTATTTGGAGCCTCACTGGATGACTTGGAAAGAAATTGCTAAATTGTGCATCACCACAGGGTGACACCGTGGATGCACCAGTACAGATGCGCCAACGTCCCGATAAGCAGTGGGGAAATATTATTTTAACTAAAGATGGACTTTAAACGGCACATGGGTAGGTATTGTAAAAATTCTAAAGGTTTTATTGTTAGTAGAAAAATTATAATTGAATTTAAGTAAAAAAATACATTAATACATTTCAGAAAAATGACATTAAATGACAATCATCAATAATCGGTATAGGATCCCAATTACAAGACTCAACAACCTCCCAGAGATTACATTAGCTACTGATAAGTAGAGCGAGAGTGTTCCTCCAGGTGTAGCAAGCCAGAAGGCATAAAGTAGTATATGTCAATCAAAGACAATAGCTCGGGCCGAACAGTGGTATTCTGTCTAAGACTACAGGAGAGGCTCCATCCAGGTCCATTAGTGAACGATCTACCCCAAGTCATAAGCTGGGTTATTCCATCGTTTGGGGTCACTTAGACAGAATACCACTGTTCGGCCCGAGCAATTGTCTTTGATTGACATATACTACTTTATGCCTTCTGGCTTGCTACACCTGGAGGAACGCTCTCGCTCTACTTATCAGTAGCCTGTGTAATTTACCCCTCTATCTAATCACGCATTACTGTCCATTACGAATGTGTCTACACATTACTGGCCCTCTGTGATACACGGACCGCCAGCTAAAAATACCCAGGCCTGTTTCATTATCTAACACGGCCCTGTCTAATACTATGCTCCCGACGAAGCGTCTCAGAACGCGAAACTAGTCGAGCGAAAGCAAGATTTTTATCTTTGAATTTTCCGGATCTATCAATAAGACCAGCCATCTCTTGTGTATATCGTCCAACTCCTTAATTGTTTTGTTGGCCATATATTACTTTATTTTGTATTTTACATGCTAATGTAATCTCTGGGAGGTTGTTGAGTCTTGTAATTGGGATCCTATACCGATTATTGATAATTGTCATATAATGTAATTTTTCTGAAATGTATTAATGTATTTTTTTACTTAAATTCAATTATAATTTTTCTACTAACAATAAAACCTTTAGAATTTTTACAATACCTACCCATGTGCCGTTTAAAGTCCATCTTTAGTTAAAATAATATTTCCCACACACTGGATGACAGTATTGAGGATGTCACTGGAGGTAAGAGCACTCTCCTCCCTCAGGTCAGAAAGGGTAAGGAGCCAAGGGCCCTCCATTTCCGCGCAGAAGCCGTATCTTCGTCAGTCAAGACCCACAGGTGGGCGTTCCCAGACCGACAAGGGTCCTGCTGAGGGACAGAAGCGTCCCTGGGTTCGCAAGCCATACAAGCCTGCGAACAAGTCTGCTACCGCATGAGGGTTTTCCCTCTCCCGTCTCCCTGGTGGGGGGGGGGTGTCTTGTGAGTTTGCAGCTCGGTGGGCCTCCCTGTTTTACGACCAGTGGGTTGCGAGGTGGTTTCTTCAGGGTACAAGATAAAGTTTATTTCTTGTCCACCAAACGGATTCCTTTCCTTAAACTTTCCTCTCCTTCCGACTCGTCGGGAAGCCCTAAAGAGGGCTGTACAGGACTGCATACCTGTTCCACTGCAGAAAAGGTTTCAGGGTTTTTACTCAAATCTATTGTGGTCCCAAAGACGGACGGAGTCCGTCCAATCCTGGATCTCAAGGCCCTCACCGCCTTTGTACAATGTCCCCATATGCACCATGCATCAGAGGTTTCTGCGTTTTGCAGTCGGGGAAGATCACTACCAATGGTGGCTCTCCTTTTTGGCCTGGCATCGGCACCAAGGGTTTTCACCAAGGTGTTTGCCCCGATTCTGGCCTTGCTGAGAAAGCGAGGGATTGCTATCGTGGGCTACCTGGATGACCTCCTTCTGAGAGCTGCTTTAGACTCAGTATTAGAGGAGGATGTGATGATTGCCAGTCTGACCCTTCAAAAATTTGGTTGGGTACTGAACCTCCAAAAGTCGGTGTTGGTGCCAACTCAGCGCCTGTATTACCTGGGCTTGGTTCTGGACTCCTTGGAGGAAAACATTTTTTTTTCTCCCTTTAGAGAAATTGCAGACTCTCAGGTGACGGTGAAGTGGTTGGCAACCCGCAGGTGGGCATTGCTGCGATTCTGCATGCGACTCCTGGGTCTCATGGTGGCCTCCTTTCGAGGCAGTACCGTATGCTCAATTCCACACTTGAGTCTTGCGGATGGAGATTCTGTCCAAATTGGACAAGTCTCAGTTGTCCCTGGATTGTCAAATCCGGGTGAGCCAACTAGTCAGGACTTCCCTGGTCTGGTGGCTGACATCTCCAGCCCTTCAGTCCGGAAAGTCATTCCTTCCCTTTCACTGGACGGTGATCACGACTAGTACTTCGGGCGATAAGGCAGTGCCAGTCAGGATCCAGTCGAACAACGCCACGGCAGTGGCATATATCAACCATCAAGAAGGAACAAGTAACTCGGCTGCAGCATCAGAGGTCGCTCACATCCTGCGGTGGGCAGAAAGGAGCGTGCCGGCTCTATCGGCTATATACATTACGGGCATAGAAAACTGGCGAGCTGGTTATCTAAGTCGCCAGACCCTGGACCAAGGAGAAGGGTCGCTACACCTGGATGTGTTCCAACTCCTTTGCCTGAGTTGGGCCATGCCAGACATGGACCTCCTGGTTTCTCTACTCAATCGCAAGGTATTGAAGCTTGTGGCCAGATCCAGAGAGCCCTGGGCAGACATGACAGACGCGTTGGTGGCGCCGTGGGGTCAGTATCGGCTAATTTACGCTTTTTCCCCCAATGAAACTTCTTCCTCGTCTGCTCCGCAGAGTAGAGGCCGACGGGATTCCGATGATTCGGTTTGCCCCAGGATGGCCTCGGCATCCCCGGTACGCCCGACCTAGTGCGCCTGGTGGTTGATGTCCCTTGGCGACTGCCGATGCGGGAGGACCTTCTGTAGCAAGGTCCCATACTTCATCCTGCTTTACAGTCGCTTGCTTTAACGGCATGGCTATTGAGAGCCAGGTACTAAGGGACCGAGGCCTGTCGGATTTGGTCATTTCCACTTTGCTGAGGGCCCGGAAGTCTTCTCGGAAGATCTACCATCGCACTCTGTGTGAGGAAATGGAGTGGCATTCACGGTTATATTCGGTTTCCAGGATCCTGCTGTTTTTACAGCGTGGAGTGGATCAAAGACTTGCCTTAAGCTCCATTAAGGGGGCGGATTCCAGCCTTGCCTGTTTTCTTACAATGACCCTTGGCTCTTTCACTGGTGAGTACGTTTGTGCAGGGGGTCCGACATGTGGTTCCCCCGGTTCGACCACCACTTCCTCCGTGGGGTTTGAATCTGGTGCTCTCGGTGCTTCAGAAACCTTCCTTCGGAACATCAGAGAGATTTCTCTTTTGACATTCTCTCAGAAAGTTGCTTTTCTGGTGGCCATTACATCTGTCAGAAGGGTTTCTGAGTGGCGGCCTTGTCCTGCAAGTCCCCATACTTGATCCTCTGTAAGGATGATAATGCGGTGCTATGCCCGCAACCTTCGTTTCTTCCGAAGGTGGTTTCAGCCTTTCATCTGATCGAGGACGTTGTGCTTCCATCCTTGTGTCCTCGGCCGTCACATCTGCGGGTGTATCTGTCTGCTGCGTCTCCGTTTTCGCAGGTCAGACTCACTGTCTGTGTCAGTAACTGGTCGACAGTAAGGCCTGGTGGTCTCGTCGACCACCATTTCTCGGTGGACCTGACTGACTGTGATTCAGGCCTATACCCTTAGAGGGCGGGCGCCTCCCTTTCCTGTTTCGGCGCATTCGACCAGGGCAATTGGTGTCTCCTGGGTTTTCCGTCATCAAGCGTCTGTTTCACAGATGTGTAAGGCGGCGACCTGGTTGTCCGTTCATACCTTCACTACGTTTTCCAAGTTTGATGTGTATGCATCTTCGGATGCTTGCTTCGCCCAGAATGTTTATGCAGGCGACTGTTTGAGGTTACATCTCATCCATTGAGGAGCTCTGGTTTGGGGTGAAGTTGTTAATTGCTGTTCCCACCCCTCGTTTTTTGACACTGCTTGGGGACGTCCCACAAGTCAAGAATTATAAGGAGCTGTGTCCGTCCATGGACAAAAGAGAAAATAGGATTTTTGTACTCACCGTGAAATCCTTTTCTCTGAAATGCATGGACGAACACAGCACCCTCTCCTCCTTTTTAAGTTTGTACTGCTTTTTGTCGAACTGAGCTGCTGAGGCAGTGTGAGGAGTTATGACCAGAGGGACCGCCCCCTGGGCGGGGCTGTTCAGCTTTTCTAAATTTACATGTTTTAAATGTCTAACATGTCTGCCTAGTCCTCTCCTAATAGACGGAGCATAACCACAAATCAAGAATTATAAGGAGCTGTGTCCGTCCATGGACTTCAGAGAAAAGGTTTTTACGGTGAGTACAAAAATCCTATATATTTTTTTTTTTTTAAATAACAAACATGTTATACTTGCTGTGACAGGAGGGTCACTTTGGACACAGGGTGAGCCAGGAAATAATGGACATTAAGAAATATATCTTGGGCTACCTAAAATGGGTCTGTAATATTTATCCACCATATCCCCAAGGATATCTGTAAAGGACTATTTACTGTTTCTGAACTCAACAGGTTAATTGAGAGATACTCAATCACCTGTCTAGTGTAATGTTAATGAATTCCAGCTTCTAGAAGACCTGTTCATTGTTTGTGGTGATGTGGATTGGGGAAATTAAGTCTGTCCTTGTGTGTATTGTAAAGTATCAGACAGTCTGGTGAATACAAAGGTCATGCATAGTCATTCAAACATAAAGGGGATTATTAGAACCTGTTGTCTCCTAGCAGACGTCAAAATAATGTGTGGAGTCTTGTAATGTGTGGGTGGAGCTGGGCCATTGTTCATGTTAAACTACTGTGTATTAGATGTATATAAAAGTTACAATGTTTCTCAATAAAAGGCATTCGATTTAGGAAGATACAGAGCGTGCGTCTCGTTCTTCCAGAAGGATTAATTCCTATGGGAAAGGGTCGCCTGGCTGTGGGAGATTGGTAGCGGATGTGTGTCCAGGAGAGGGGAATATTTAAACGGCGTTTAATACCCTTGATATTTGGGGTGCCGTTACACTTGCCTCCACTGTGCAGCTCGTTTTGCACAGAGTGGCCCCGAACCTGGTCTTCTGGGGTCCCTTGGCGGCTGTCTCGGCTCCCCCCGCAAGAACTCCTCACCTTCATGCGAGCATGCGAGCGAGCATGGTGAGGAGTTCTTGCGGGCGCGCTCCCATGATACAGCCGGCGGCCATATCCACTCACTGTATCACTCGGCCCCGCCCCCGGTGCACCGCGTCATTGGATGTGATTGACAGCAGCGCGAGCCAATGGCTGCGCTGCTATCAATCAACCAATGAATGCGCCGAGAAGCAAGCGCGTTCACGGCACGGGACTTTCGAGGGGTCAGGTAAGTAAACGGTGGCGCAAATACTCTGTTTTTTCACCTTAATGCATAGAATGCATTAAGGTGAAAAAACTTTTACCTTTACAACCCCTTTAACTCAGCCAGGGAAGTAACCGAGTTAGTCATCATTAGAATGACGTTATCACGTACCTGGTAGTGGAGCCTAAAATGATGAGGAAGGCCTTTCTTACCGTATTTGCCGGCGTATAAGGCGGCTGTGCTCATAAGACGACCCCCTAATATTCAGTTTAAAATGGTGGTTTTGTGCTCTACTCAGACGAACCACTTGTGCGGTAATACCGTTCAAAAACTAAAAGGCCGCAGCCCGCCGGTTGCTCTGTAAAGCTGTATGTAATTCAGTATATGCTCCGCTCAGCCAATCCCGGCGGGCGATGCACTCTGATGACTACAGAGCCTGCTAAGCCTGCTCGGACTGGAGTAACAACCTCTGCCAATCGGATTGGCAGAGGTTGTTACTCCAGTCCGAGCAGGCTTAGCAGGCTCTGTAGTCATCAACAGAGTGCATCGCCCGCCGGGATTTGCTGAGCGGCGCATATACTGAATTACATACAGCTTTACAGAGCACCCGGCGGGCTGATTTCCATTGGGCAGCTGCTTCACCCGGCGTATAAGATGACCCCCGGTTTTTGGCTGTGTAATTCTGGTGTAAAAGGTTGTCTTATACGTCTGAAAATACGGTACACCTCTGACTCGGCGACCCTGGTAGAGTGAACAGAAGGTGCAGGAGTGCAGAGTGGCATGAGTGCCTGTAGGTCTTGCCAGTAGCAGACCTGGTATTCACGACAGGCAGGAGACCTCGACAGTAGTCCTTAGTGAAGCAGGCGGGCTGGTAAACAACTGGAGGATGGCAAACTGAAGCAGGCGACAGTGGGCAGGTGAGGTGTAGACTGTAGAACAGCAAGATGTGTCAGGAAGCAGAGTCGGGCAAGTGGGGTCATATACTGGCAGGACGGATCAGGTACAGAGGAGCAGGCAATAAGCGTGGTCTGGGTACAAGATTGGTCAGGAGTCAATCAGTGGAATAGAAGCAAATGGAGCAGATAGAAGCCCCCACCGGTCCTCCCCATGACTGCTAAACGGAAATCCACGAATAAGGCAGCTGCTCAGGACTCCCGGTCTGCTCCGCCGAATACTCGATCGGTGGCCATCTTGCCTGCCACTTCTCTGCCCTCAGCGTCGGTAGGGATGCAGACGGACTCCCTGATGGCGGTTCCGGACCTGGCTGGCCCTTCATCCACACCTCAGGCTGACCCAGGGCTGCAAGAATAACACTCCACTGCTGTGATTCTAGCAGCCATCGCTGCAAGTAAGTCCTCTGTGGAGGGGAAGATAGATACCCTGACCATTGAATGTGGCATGAGATTAGGCAGGACATGGATAAGTTCAGGGGCCGTCTTACTGAAGCAGAGCAGCGCATCTCAGTAATAGAAGATGCCTCTGCATCCCACTACACAATCTGTGGCGGAACGCCAGCAGCAAGTTAAGATCCTTATGGCCTGCTCGGAAGATGCTGAGAACTGCCTCAGACGCATTAATGTCCAGGTGGTCCCGTTCGCCAGGGGCGAGGAGGGCCCTGACCCTGTAGTGTTTGTAGAATCCTTTTTTTAAACGGCTCCTGGGCCTGCAACGCCTGTCCTCCGTATATATTGTGGAACGTGCACACATGGTCCCCACGCTTTAATGGTTCGCCTGCTTAATTTCAGGGATAGAGATCCTGGCCGAGGCTTGTAAGCACCCTGAGCTAAAGTATGAAAATGCTGTGATACGCGGTAGTACAGGGTACCTACTACCCTGATTAGAATTTTCCCTACTGCCTCTGATAGGTGCTGGAGGGGATGTGGACAGAAGGGCACGTTCCTCCACATTTGGTGGGAGTGCCCAGTGCTCCGGTCGTTTTGGGATATAGTCGGCAAACACATATCTGAGGGTCTGGGTATTGATATCCCGGCCCTGCCTAAACATTTCCTGCTCCATGTCCCCCCCATGCCGCTGTCTCGTTATAAACTAAGTGCTCTCCCCCACCTCCTCGACGCAGCAAAACGCCTTATACCAATTCACTGGAAAAGCTTGCATATTCCAAGCGAGCAGGACTGGTTGGGGGAAGGTGGGGAAGATCATGGAGGCAGAGAGCTGGCTCGCAGACTGCAGAGATACTCGCAAAAGATTTGACCTCACTTGGGCAGCTTGGAAAGCCCATGTGCATGACACAGCCACGATCTCTTCAAGTTTAGACGTTGCGTTACTTACCTTAGCGGATCCCTCCTTCGGGAGGCTCGTCCAGGCGCACAGTCAGTTAACTTCCATGGACTCCACTTGAAAGTCAGCAAACCTGGTGAGAGCTGGTCCGCATACCTTTATGCTCTTCACTATACTTTCTTTTCTCCTTTACCTTTTTTGTTTCCCACCTAACTCTCAATTCTCTTTCTCTCCCCTTCTCTCCTCTCTTCGTTGTGTATTTGTTTTGTTCTGTTTTTATTGTGACGTTCCCTTGGGACACCTGGGTGTCCTTTTTTTGGGCTACCTGGACGGTCTTCAGGTTTCTGACTATCCTAGGTACCTCAAATTCATTCAAGATGCTTATCAGTAAGGGAGTTATACTTGCAACTACCATAGAGCTAGAGCATATGGCCACCTTTCGCTCTGCCAGATTGGAGGGGAGGCCTGCCCTCATGGATCGAATGTCCGGGGCCGGCAGGGGTATCTTTTTTGTTCACGTTTCACCAACAGATGTATCTCCCCGTTAATATGGCTGTCCGTGTTCGGACCATGCTACCCAAACCCCCTGGTGTTCCTCAACCCCCCCCCTTTTTCCCCTCCCTTCACCTTGCCTTATATTCCCCACCTTACTCCGTATCCTCTCCTTGTTGTTTTGGCTATGTTGAAATGTCAAATTGTTCATATAATTTGAAAATGAAAATAAAGATTATCCACTTAAGCCCCGGACCAATATGCAGCTTAAAGACCAGAGGTGTTTTTACAATTTGGCACTGCGCTGCTTTAACTGGTATTTGCGCGGTCATGCAATGTTGTTCCGCAAAAAAAATTGCGTCCTTTTTTTCCCCACAAATAGAGCTTTCTTTTGATGGTATTTGATTGCCTCTGCGATTTTTATTTTTTGCGATATAAACGGGAAAAAAAACGAAAATTTTGAAAAAAATACATATTTTCTACTTTTTGTTATAAGAAAAATCCAATAAACTAAATTTTAGTCATACATTTAGGCCAACATGTATTCAGCCACATGTCTTTAGTAAAAAAAAAATGTCAATAAGCGTATATTTATTAATTTAAGTTATAGCGTCTACAAACTAGGGTACATTTTCTGGAATTTACACAGCTTTTAATTTATGACTGCCTATCTCATTTCTTGAGGTACTAAAATGGCAGGGCAGTACAAAAGCCCCCCAAATGACCCCATTTTGGAAAGTAGACACCCCAAGGAAATTGCTGAGCCCATTGAATATTTTTTTTTTTGTCCCAAGTGATTGAATAATGACAAAAAAATAAAATAATTTTTTTACAAAAAGTTGTCACTAAATGATATATTGCTCACACATGCCATGGTTATATGTGGAATTGCACCCCAAAATACATTTTGCTGCTTCTCCTGAGTACGGGGATACCACATGTGTGGGACTTTTTTGGAGCCTAGACGCGTACGGGGCCCCGAAAACCAAGCACCGCCATCAGGATTTCTAAGGGCGCAAATTTTTGATTTCACTCCTCACTACCCATCACAGTTTCAAAGGCCATAAAATGAATGCCAAGATAGCACAAACCCCCCCAAATTACCCCATTTTGGAAAGTAGACACCCCAAGCTTTTTTTTGAGAGGCATGGTGAGTATTTTACAGCTCTCATTTGTTTTTGAAAATAAAGAAAGAAAAGAAAAAATAGTATTTTCTCTTACGTTCACTGACTGACACAGCTCCTTTACTTTAGACCATCGGGTTGGTACGCCACCTTCAGGAAGGGACTAGGCAGAACATGTTAACATGTACAAAAAACAGAACTTTCTAGTTCCGCCCAAGGGGCGGTCCCTTCAGTAACAACCCACCAGCCTCAGTTTTTTCTGCCTAGTGAAGGAGAAGGACCTAGAAACCCTGCTGGCCCATCGGTCCGTGGATTTTTTCTGCAGAAACTTGCCTTTCGCGCAAGATTAGGATCCTGGGATCTGCTATCAACAGCCGGCTGGGTGACAGGCTGGATAACCCTTTTCTTGTAGTCTCCCCAGCCTGGCCAGCGAGTGTGTGCAGACCAGAGCTCCGCGCTGGGTCGGCCACGATATGCCCCTCAGGCTCCAGGGGCGGCCGGTGAGCGTAATGCTCCGGGGCACACATATGACCGGGCTACTGATGTCTGTGTCAGTGTGCCGGGCCAGCAGCCACCCCATACTGATCGGAGAGTGGGTATGTGATGGAATGTCCCCAGCTCGTCCGGAATGGTAAGTACAAATCTCCTTGTCTCGGTGGGGCTGAGCATTCCCTGGGAGGTCGATTCGGGGGTCCCTCTCCTCCCTCTCTTCTCTCCCTGTCCCTATCTTCCCCCCCTCCCCTGTGGGGGATGCTGCATGGGCTGCTGAGCGGTGTGTGTGCCACATGGACAGGGGGGCTCTCACCTTGGGTGGGGGGCTGCGCTGGGTGTCTGTTGTCTCTCCCTTGGGTGTCAGGAGGTCTACTATGCTGAACGCTGTAGCGCAGTCTGCCGCCATTTTCTCTGCCTGTTTTCACTGTTTCTTTCTCTGCATACAGTTTGGCGGCCATCTTTGGTGTGCCCAGGGAGAAGCATGGTCAGGAACCATTTTCTTGTAGTTAGGCGGCCATTTTCCCTGTGATTATGTCCTTTATACTGGGCACTCGGCGGGCATTTTGTTGTAGCCTAGCACGTTTTTTATGCTCAGCGCTGATCCATGAGGCTCAGAACGGCACGGTTTCCTCTCACAGACACCTGGGAGCTGACACAGGACACAGGCACACCTAGCTGGACAGCGCAGAACATGGTCAGGGTGGTGAGTCCTGCGGTGGGGGCCCCTCAGCCTGCAGCAGTTAGGAGGGTGGGGACCATTCACTGTCCTAAGTCCCCAACAGGCGGCAGACAGGGTGGGTCAGCATGGCTTCAGAAACTGGTGTTTCTTCCCCCGAAATCCAGGCAATTGCAACCGGTTCGCCTGCAGACAGTGCAGTGCATCTGAACGCTTTGTCGTCGGTCCTTAACTCGTTGCCGAAATGGAGGCGGTGCGTGGGCGCAAAGGTGGTAAAAAGCGTCCTCCAGGGAGAGCTCTGACGCAGACTCGGACCCCGCTGAGGCTGGAGACCCCTGCTCTGTTGTTTCAGATGACGCTGACCAGGACCGATTGGACAGTGAGGATGAGTCCCCGTCCGGGTCCGCACGCGGCAAAGCGCTAGTTGGAGCACTTATCACAGCTGTGCGTGATACCCTGAAGATTCAGGATACAGCAGATTCCTCTGCTGAAGTAGTGGTCCCTTTTGGGTCCCGTAAGCCAGCCCGTATACTTAAGGTGTTTCCGTATCTGACTTATTTCGATAAGTTCATATACAAATAATGGGGGCGACCGCAATGGACCTTTTCGGTCCCAAAATATATGGCGGTGCGTTACCCCTTTGAGGAGAGCCTTCTTAAGAAATGGTCGGCTCCTCCGGTCGTGGACCCCCCTGTATCCAGGTTAAATAAGGTAACCACAATCCCGGTAGAGGGGACTCCTGCCTTTTTTAACATACAGGGGGGTCCACGACCGGAGGAGCCGACCATTTCTTAAGACAGGTAGGCCGAGGCAGTGGCCCGTTCCTTATTTACGGTTGTGGGGTCGGCAATGCAACCAGTACTGGCCTCCGCACTTGTGTCACAGACACTGACCGAGTGGGCAAAACTTTTGCACTGCAAATTGGGGGAACAACAGGCTTCTCCTGTCTGCGTGGAACTAGCAGACCAGTTAGCTCAAGGCCTTAAGTACGTTTGTGATGCGGCCCTGGATACCCTCCCTCTGTTATCCAGGGCTTCTGTGTCAGCAGTGGTGCTGAGGCGTCTGATTTGGCTAAAATGCTGGTCTGCGGACCAGGCATCTAAAAAAGCCTTGATGGATCTACCCTTCCTTGGCGAACGGCTCTTTGGATGACATTAAGGATGCCGCCGGTGGGAAGAGTATCTTACTCCCGCAGACCTGGAAGGCTAAGGAGCCACGCCGTAGGCAAGAGCCCTCTTTTTCCGCTCACAAACAACTTTTTTGTCCCGGGGCTTTGGCTAAATGCTAAACATCCCCAGCCCGACAGGACGACCTCTGAGGGGCAAAAGCGTCCCTGGAACCGCAAGCCTGCGAGCAAAAGCGCTACCACATGAAGGTTTGCCCCCGCCCGCCACACGGGTGGGGGGGTCGCCTTCGGGAGTTTGCAGCCCGGTGGGCCTCTCCGCTGTCTGACCAATGGATCTGCGAACTGATTTCCTCTGGCTACAAGATAGAGTTCCTCTCTTGGCCACCAAACAGATTCTTCTCCTCCAGCATACCCGTGCTCCCGGCTCGCCGGGAGGCCCTCATGGGGGCGGTAAGGGACTTGCTAAATCACGGGGTGATAGTACCTGTTCCGGGGGCCGGAAAAAATCCAGGGGTTCTCCTCCAATCTGTTTGTAGTTCCCAAAAAGGAAGGGGTATGTCCAATCTTGGACCTAAAAGCCCTCAATTGCTTCGTGAAAGTACAGAGGTTCAGAATGGAATCAGTTCGCTCGGTAGTCGCTGCACTCCATCAAGGGGACTTCCTGGCGTCCTTGGACATCCAGGATGCGTACCTGCACATACCCATATGCCCTTGGCATCAGAAGTTTCTGCGATTTGCAGTTGGGGACACCCACTACCAGATCGTGGCTCTCCCTTTTGGCTTGGCATCAGCCCAGCGAGTCTTTACCAAGGTATTGGCTCCAGCTCTGGCGTTGCTGCGACAACGCGGGATCGCGATCGTAGGATACCTAGACGATCTCCTCCTGAGAGCATCTTCCGCCTCAGAATTAAAGGAGGATGTGGCCATCACCATGCAGACCCTGCAGGATTTTGGGTGGCTGTTGAACCTAAAAAAGTCTGTGTTCTTACCGACTCAGCCTTTGGAGTACCTGGGCTTACTGCTGGACTCCGTGGAAGCGAGAGTGTTTCTCCCTCCGGACAAGCTACAGACTCTGAGCCGCGGTAAACCTGTTGGTGAACCGCAGGTGGTCATCGCTACGCTTCTGCATGCGAGTCCTGGGGCTCATGGTGGCCTCCTTCGAGGCTGTAGCGTATGCTCAGTTTCACACCAGAGTCTTGCAGAAGGAGATCTTGACAAAATGGGACAAATCTCCGTTATCCCTGGATCAGCGGATTCAGGTGAGCCAGTCGGTCAGGGACTCCCTACTCTGGTGGCTGAGATCCCCAGCACTTCGGTCCGGAAAGTCATTCCTACCTCTACATTGGACAGTGATCACTACGGATGCCAGCCTATCCGGCTGGGGTAGAGTACTGGGAGTACAGTCGTCCCAGGGCCTCTGGTCGGAGGAGGAATCCAAATTGCCGATCAATGTGCTCGAGCTACGTGCGATCAAGCTATGCCTCTCCACATGGTCAATGAGAATTCGAGGACGTTCGATCAGGATCCAGTCCGACAATGCGACGGCAGTGGCATATGTCAATCATCAAGGAGGAACAAGAAGCTCGGCCGCCGCACAGGAGGTCGCTCACATCCTTCAGTGGGCAGAGCGACATGTACCGGCCCTGTCGGCCATTTACATCCCGGGAGTGGAGAACTGGCATGCAGACTACCTAAGTCGCCAGATGCTGGACCCAGGAGAATGGGCGCTGCATCCGGATGTGTTCAGGCTACTGTGCCTGCGATGGGGCACACCAGACGTGGATCTCCTGGCTTCCCGTCTCAATCGGAAGGTGCCGAGGTTCGTGTTCAGGACAAGAGATCCTTGGACAGATGCATCAGACGCGCTGGTGGCTCCGTGGGGTCAGTACCAACTGATCTATGCTTTTCCTCTGCTCAAGCTACTACCACGTCTGCTCCGCAGAGTGGAGGCTGAGGGGATTCCAGTAATTCTGACTGCCCCAGATTGGCCTCAGCATCCCTGGTACGCAGACCTAGTGCGCCTGGTGGCGGACGCCCCCTGGCGTCTGCCGTTACGAGAGGACCTTTTGTCTCAAGGTCCGATTCTCCATCCTGCTTTACCATCGCTGGGTTTAACGGCATGGCTGTTGAGAGCCAGGTGCTAAGGAACCGGGGCCTATCGGACTCTGTGATTTCAACTATGTTGAGAGCGCGGAAATCATCTTCTCGGAAGATATATCATCGTACCTGGAAGGCCTACATCGCTATGTGTGAGGAGAAAGTATGGCGTCCGCTCTCCTATTCCGTATCTAGGGTCTTGCTGTTTCTACAGCGAGGAGTTAACCAGAAATTGGCTTTAAGCACCATTACAGGACAAATATCATCCTTGGCTGTCTTTTTTCAGTGAACCCTTGGCATCTCACTCTCTAGTAAGCACCTTTGTTCAGGGGGCTCGGCATGTAGTTCCTCCAGTGCGTCCACCGTTACCCCCGTGGGATCTGAACCTGGTGTTGTCTGCGCTTCAGAAGCCGCCGTTTGAGAATATCAGAGTTTCCCTTGTTGACTCTTTCCCAGAAAGTTGTCTTTCTTGTGGCCATTACTTCGGCCAGGAGGGTTTCGGAACTGGTTATCCATAAGGATAAGGTGGTGTTGCGTCCGCAACCTTCTTTTCTGCCGAAGGTGGTTTCGGCGTTCCACATCAATGAAGACATTGTATTATCATCTCTGTGCCCTAGACCGACACATCCTAAGGAGGTAGCCCTCCATTCCCTGGACGTGGTCCGAGCTTTAAGGGTATATTTGTCTGCCACGGCTCCCTTTCGGAAGTCACTCTGTTTGTTTCGGTAGCTGGTCTGAAAAAAGGCATGGCGGTCTCGTCGGCCACCATTTCCAGGTGGATCAGACAGATTGTGGTTCAGGCCTACGCCTTGAAGGGGCAGGTGCCCCCCTCTCCGGTCATGGCCCATTCCACCAGGGCAATTGGAACCTCTTGGGCTTTCCGACATCAAGCGTCTGTCGCTCAAGTGTGTAAAGCGGCGACTTGGTCGTCTGTTCATACTTTTACAAAATTCTACAAAGTAGATGTCAGTGCATCGGCTGATGCTTGTTTTGGCCGCAAAGTTTTGCAGGCGGCCGTGTAATTTGCAATTGCACTTGATTTTTCTCAAGAACCAGAGTTACTTTTCAGTCAATGCACTGTTGCATTGTTACTGCAAGTTCTGAGGCGGTTAGATAAGGTGGTGTCTCTCCTGTTAGGGAGCACTTCTGTTTTTGTGGATGAAGTTTTTTATGCTATTTCCCACCCCTCGTTTTGACACTTCTTGGGGATGTCCCAATGGTCTAAAGTAAAAAAGCTGTGTCAGTCAGTGAACGTAAGAGAAAATAGGATTTTTGTACTAACTGTAAAATCCTTTTCTCTGTAGTTCACTGACTGACACAGCACCCACCCCTTTTTTTTTTTACGTTATACTGCTTGTTGACGTACTGAGGCTGCAAGATGCAGGCTGGGGGGTTGCTACTGAAGGGACCGCCCCTTGGGCGGAACTAGAAAGTTCTGTTTTTTGTACATGTTAACATGTTCTCCCTAGTCCTCTCCTGAAGGTGGCGTAACAACCCGATGGTCTAAAGTAAAGGAGCTGTGTCAGTCAGTGAACTACAGAGAAAATGATTTTACGGTGAGTACAACATTTTTTTTTTTGTTTTGTTTTTAATTTTCAAAACTTTGTGACTAAAAGCGAGATCTGCAAAATACTCACCATACCTCTCAGCAAATAGCTTGGGGTGTCTACTTTCCAAAATGGGGTCATTTGGGGGGGGGGGGGGTTTGTACCATCTGGGCATTCCATGGTCTCCGAAACTGTGATAGGCAGTGAGGAGTGAAATCAAAAATGTACACCCTTAGAAAGCCTGAAGGCGGTGCTTGGATTTTGGGGTCCCGTACGCGGCTAGGCTCCCAAAAAGTCTCACACGTGGTATCCCTGTACTCAGGAGAAGCAACAGAATGTATTTTGGGGTGTAATTCCACATATGCCCATGGCATGTTTGAGCAATATATCATTTAGTGACAACTTTGTGCAAAAATAAAAAATAAACATTGTCTTTTTCCCGCAACTTGTGTCAAAATATTAAATATTCCATGGACTCGACATGCCTCTCAGCAAATAGCTTGGGGTGTCTACTTTCCAAAATGGGGTCATTTGGGGGGGTTTTGAACTGTCCTGGCATTTTATACACAACATTAGGAAGCTCATGTCACACATCATCCACTCTTCTAACCACTTGAAGACAAAGCCCTTTCTGACACTTTTTGTTTACTTGAAAACAATATTTATTTTTTTGCAAGGAAATTGCGTTGAACCCCCAAACATTATATATTTTTTATAAAGCAAAGGCCCTACAGATTAAAATGGTGGGTGTTGCATTTTTTTTTTTCAGACAGTATTTGCGCAGCGATTTTTCAAACGCATTTTTTGGGGAAAAAATACACTGGCGACAAACTACATACATTTTTAAAAGCCTTTACAGGTTACCACATTAGATTTACAGAGGAGGTCTACTGCTAAAATTGCTGCCCTCGATCTGACCTTCGTGGTGATTCCTCACATGCATTGTGCAATTGCTGTTTACATATGACGCCATACCGATGCTTGCGTTCGCCTTTGCACAAGAGCAGGGGGGGACAGGGGTGCTTTTTTTTTTATTATTATTTATTTTGCTATTTTATTTTAAAACTGTCCCATTTTTATTTTTATTTTTTCCATTTTTATTGTTATCTCAGGGAATGTAAATATCCCCTATGATAGCAATAGGTAGTGACAGGTACTCTTTGTTTGAAAAAATTGTGGTCTATTCGACCCTAGATCTTTCCTATGCCCTCAAAGCATCTGACCACACCAAGATCGGTGTGATAAAATGCTTTCCCAATTTCCCAATGACGCTGTTTATATCTGGGGGGGACATTCCCTCCCACTGCTTGTAAAAGCAGTCTAGAGGCTAATTAGCCACTAGGATTGCTTTTACATGAAAGCCGACCACTGGCTGAAAAGAATGATATGAAGATGATACCTAAACCCGCAGGCATCCTTCTGGTATAACCATTCAAAGTCTGGCAACATACCAGTACGTTGCTGGTCCTTGTTGGACATGTATTGTAATCTTTTTTTTATGCAGCCTGTTGGCTGAACGAAAAAAAGAGATTGATTGGTGGGTATGCCCACCATTAGAATACCTCCCTTCAGCCACCCACTTCTAATGATGGGCATACATGTACCATTTATATATGCCGAAGCATGGGGGCATCCTCCCGCAAAAAAGTTATGCCGCGTACACACGGTCAGACTTTTCCACGGGCAAGCCTCCGTCTGAATTTTGGCCGTATGTACGCGGCATTAGGAGCAAAATCGCTCCTCCGCCCCTGCTGCCGCCATGCTTCGATATATGTGCTCTTTTTTTTAACTGTAGTGGTGAAATCACCTCCTACAGCGTTGGAGTCACGGCTTTATGTATCGTGGGAGCAAACGCTGTTGCTGTCAAGATAAATAGATCCGCTCTGCAACTGAATGGTGTACCTGCTAAGCAAATGATGGTTAATATTAAAACAAAGTAACATTACAGTAAAACAGGAAGACCTTACTATACCATACCTGCAAAGCAAATACCAAAAAGAAAATAGTAAAAAATATATATATTTTTGAATGCAACCTGTGCCTAAAATATATATATGCCGAAGCATGGGGGCATCCTTCCGCAAAAAAGTTATGCCGCGTACACACGGTCAGACTTTTCCACGGGCAAGCCTCCGTCGGAATTTCGACCGTATGTACGCGGCATTAGGAGCAAAATCGCTCCTCCGCCCCTGCTGCCCCCATGCTTCGGCATATATGCTCTTTTTTTTTTTTTAACTGTGGTGGTGAAATCACCTCCTACAGCACTGGAGTCACGGCTTTATGTATCGTGGGAGCAAGCGCTGTTACTGTCAAGATAAATAAATCCGCGCTGCAGCTGAATGGCGCACCTGAAAACAAAAAATTACATACCTGAAAAGCAAGCATGATAAAACATTGCAGAATAGAATACAGTAAAAAAGAGCAGAACAATAGAGAGAAAATAGAGAGAGAGAGAACAATAAAACGACAACTATTTTTGTTTTTGTTATCTTATATATATATTTTTTTTTTACTTTTTTTTTTGTAACTAACGGTTCGGGTCTCTCAAAATGCGATGGCATCTTGGAAGACCCTGTGTAAGTGTTTCCTATCCTGTGCATTTCTGTACCCTACGCTAAAACTTCACTAGTGTGTGGAAGCGTTCAAAACATTTACCAATGCAAAGACCAGGATCGTCATGACAGTGTGGACAATAACGGGTGTCACACCTAAATCCGTGCTTGGTACAGACACGACATCTTCTTTATAGGGCTCGTTGGGTAGGGGTACTCTCGAGGACATACGGAAAATGCCTCTGGTTGGGGATGGTGAGGTGCAGAACCGCCTGGATACAGGAGGTCTGTGACTATCTCATCCTGGAATTTAAGGAAGGATAAAGTCCCGCCTGAAGCTCTGTATAGCACATGAGTGTTCAGCAAAGCCAATTGAAATAAGGATAGAGACACTTTTTTGTACCAGCGTCTCGCCTTACGGGCAATGTGATACGGCGCCAACAACTGGTCGTTGAGGTTCACCCCTCCCATATTTTGGTTATATTCGTGGACACAGAGGGGTTTCTCCACAACACCAGTCGCCGTACGAATTTGGACTGTCGTGTTTGCGTGAAGGGAGGTAAGAAGGAAAACATTCTTAATATCCCTCCACTTCACAGTGAGCAAATCATTACACTTCAAGCAGGCTCTCTCCCCCAGCCTAAGATGAGAATCTACAAGCCCCTGGGGAAAGTCCCGTCGATTAGGTCGCACGGTGCCACATGCTCCAATCTGATGATCAAACAAATGACTAAACAGTGGCATGCTTATGTAATAATTGTCCACATACAAGTGGTACCCCTTTCCGAATAAGGGCGACACCAAGTTCCACACTATCTTGCCAGCGCTCCCTATGTAATCTGGGCAGTTCACCGGCTCTACGTGACTGTCTTTTTCCTCATAAACCATAAAGCTCCATACATAGCCTGTTACCCTGTCACAGAACTTATAGAGCTTGACCCCATATCTGACACGCTTGCTGGGAAGGTACTGTTTGAAAGACAAGCAACCAGAAAATTTAATCAGGGACTCATCAACGCAGACAACTTGATCGGGCGTAAACAAGGCTGCAAAACGTTCGTTGAAGTGGTTTATGAGGGGCCAAATTTTGTAGAGCCGATCGTATTCAGGGTCTCCAAGTGGACGACAAAGTTCATTGTCGTTGAAGTGCATGAACCGCAAGATCTGCTCGTATCATTTTCCTGGACACGGAGGCAGAGAACACGGGCATATGGTCAATTGGGCGTGTGGACCAATAGGCGCGCAATGACGAGAATTTATGTGTGCCCATGTTGAGGGAAAGGCCCAGAAAGGTTTTAAATTCGGAAACCGTAATTGGTTTCCAATCTCTGGCAACGGAAGGCAACTGGGGATTAGCGGCGATGGATTGACCAGCATATAAATTACTCTGGTCCACAATAGATCTATAGAGCTCTTCCGTGAAAAACAGCGAATAATAATCAAGTGGCGTAAAAACAGCTGTTTCCACCTGAATACCGGGTTGGCCAGTAATTGGGGGAAGTACGGGTTCGGCAAAAGTGTTGGGCACCCAATCAGGATAGGCAAATTCTGCAGGAAGGGCACTATGGGCACGATGGGCCTGCCTTTGTTTTCTTGGTGGCAGCGGGACACTAGTTGTGCTTGCCACCTCGCCAGCTTGAACTGCACTTATGGGACTCGCCGCATCACCACGTGATACTGCAGTGCTGGATGTACGTCCAGGGTGTACTAGGCCGCTGGTGCTTGCCAGTTCACCAGAAGGAATAGCGGCGCTAGTACAGTGCCTTGCGAAAGTATTCGGCCCCCTTGAACTTTTCATCCTTTTGCCACATTTCAGGCTTCAAACATAAAGATATAAAATTTAAATTTTTTGTGAAGAATCACCAACAAGTGGGACACAATTGTGAAGTGGAACGAAATCTATTGGATATTTTAAACTTTTTTAGCAAATAAAAAACTGAAAAGTGGTGCGTGCAAAATTATTCGGCCCCTTTACTTTCAGTGCAGCAAACTCACTCCAGAAGTTCAGCGAGGATCTCTTAATGATCCAATGTTGTCCTAAATGACTGATGGTGATAAATAGAATACACCTGTGTGTAATCAAGTCTCTGTATAAATGTACCTGCTCTGTGATAGTCTCAGGGTTCTGTTGAAAGCGCAGAGAGCATCATGAAGACCAAGGAACACACCAGGCAGGTCCGTAATACTGTTGTGGAGAAGTTTAAAGCCGGATTTGGATACAAAAATATTTCCCAAGCTTTAAACATCCCAAGAAGCACTGTGCAAGCGATCATTTTGAAATGGAAGGAGTATCAGACCACTGCAAATCTACCAAGACCTGGCTGTCCCTCTAAACTTTCAGCTCAGACAAGGAGAAGACTGATCAGAGATGCAGCCAAGAGGCCCATGATCACTCTGGATGAACTGCAGAGAACTACAGCTGAGGTGGGAGAGTCTGTCCATAGGACAACAATCAGTCGTACACTGCACAAATCTGGCCTTTATGGAAGAGTGACAAGAAGAAAGCCATTTCTCAAAGATATCCATAAAAAGTCTCGTCTAAAGTTTGCCACAAGCCACCTGGGAGACACACCAAACATGTGGAAGAAGGTGCTCTGGTCCGATGAAACCAAAATCGAACTTTTTGGCCACAATGCAAAACGATATGTTTGGCGTAAAAGCAACACAGCTCATCACCCTCAACACACCATCCCCACTGTCAAACATGGTGGTGGCAGCATCATGGTTTGGGCCTGCTTTTCTTCAGCAGGGACAGGGAAGATTGTTAAAATTGAGGGGAAGATGGATGCAGCCAAATACAGGACCATTCTGGATGAAAACCTGTTGGAGTCTGCAAAAGACCTGAGACTGGGACGGAGATTTATCTTCCAACAAGACAATGATCCCAAACATTCAGCAAAATCTACAAAGGAATGGTTCACAAATAAACGTATCCAGGTGTTAGAATGGCCAAGTCAAAGTCCAGACCTGAATCCAATCGAGAATCTGTGGAAAGAGCTGAAAACTGCTGTTCACAAACGCTCTCCATCCAACCTCACTGAGCTCGAGCTGTTTTGCAAGGAAGAATGGGCAAGAATTTCAGTCTCTCGATGTGCAAAACTGATAGAGACATACCCCAAGCGACTTGCAGCTGTAATCGCAGCAAAAGGTGGCTCTACAAAGTATTAACGCAAGGGGGCCGAATAATTTTGCACGCCCCACTTTTCATTTTTTTCTTAGTTAAAAAAGTTTCAAAAATCCAATAGATTTCGTTCCACTTCACAATTGTGTCCCACTTGTTGGTGATTCTTCACAAAAAAATAAAATTTTATATCTTTATGTTTGAAGCCTGAAATGTGGCAAAAGGATGAAAAGTTCAAGGGGGCCGAATACTTTCGCAAGGCACTGTACTTCTCTGCTCCATAATACGAGAGCCATGCGGTTCTTGCTCCTCAACAACATCAGAAGATCGGGATTGGGTATGCCTGACCTTAGCAGGGACCTCATCTTCGTCTTCAGATCTATCTGACATGGAGCCACTGTCTTCTACGGGGTTGTATTCTGAGCCAGAATCTTGCAGATGCGTGACCTCCTCTTCACTATCTGTCATGCTCAGAATCTCGTAGGCCTCTGTACTAGTGTACCTTCGATTTGCCATATTGGGCTATAAATTTTGTGGTACACTAGTAAGAATTCACAGGTAAAAAAGCACCTGACTGTCAGCAAATGTATAAAACGCTACCAAAAAAACTGTTAGCGATCGCAGGGATCAGGCCTGTCTCTGCGAACGCTGCAGTTATGTGTGTTTGTGTTTTGTAAGTGACAGTGATCGATCGATACTGCACTTGGGTGGGCTGGGCTGGGCGGAGGGGCTAAACACAGGTGCTAACAGGTATCTGGGCTGATCCCACTAACACTGCGTTTTTGGGAACCCTAAACTGCTGGGGACGCTAGATACTATACCACTAAGGGAGGTGTATGCTTTGCGCGTGGATGTTGGCGTTACTGCCACTAACCTGACGCTGCCTGGGGTGACGCAGACCCTAACTGATGCTAAAGCCTAATTGATATCACCCGCCGGGCGATCAGGGGGTCAAACCTTTATTGAGTAATATACGGCAGGTGCCCTGATGCTATAAAAAGCAAACTAACAAACCAGCGTCACCCGTAACACTTATATGGTGATCACTGGTGAAAGGGTTAACTAGGGGCAATCAGGGGGTTAAAACCTTTATTAGGTAATATATGGGGGTACCTGACACTATATTAAAACCTGACGGGTAACCTAAATAACTAAATGGCTAACCAGTGACATTTATACGGTGATCACTGGTGAAAGGGTTAACTCTAGGGGCAATCAGGGGGTTAAAACCTTTTCAGAAAAACGATTGCTTAGTGACACTGGCGATAGGGGGTGAAAGGGTTACCTGGGGAGCGATCAAGGGGTTAAACCTTTATTGGGGGGTTAGGGGGCTACCCTGGACCTAAAGGGGCCTAAACCTAACTGCCCTGCAACTTTTTACTGTCACAGATGACACTAAATGCAGTGATCAGTAAATAAATGATCACTGCAATCAGTGACACTGTGGCTGGGGGGTGATCTGGGGGTGATTTATATGCCTATGTGTCCTGGTGTCGGTGTATTGTTGGTGCACTGACCACATGTCTTCTCTCCTCTGCGCTCTGGACGAAAAGAGCGCCGCTTGGAGAGATGACATCACTTCCTCCTGCCTGTGTTTACATTACACAGGCAGGGGAAGCATTTCATTCGCCGGGAGCGATCGCGAGGGGGTGGCCAGAAACCAATGGCCGCCCCCTCATCCCGGATCGCTCCTGAATCGATACCGACCGCCGCATGTACCGGGGGGGGGGTCGCACTGATGGGCCTTATGTCTGCCTAGTACAATATGCAATGTCTGTATGCTATAATATTGGGGTGTGTGGTTCTCTGCATCCGGGCTCCCACCCTTGGCCTCCTCCCCTGTCTTCATGCTAAATAACACCTTCCCTTATGAGTGACCTCAAACAACTCCAAATTCAAGAGAGCACTGGTCCTTCGATAACCAAAATCCCCAGACCCTCATATTGTCTTCTTGCAAGAGTCACATTTGATGGGGAGTAAAGTCCTCTCCTTGAGCAGAGGGCCATACATTCAACACATTCATCGTATGCTAGGGGGGCAGCTATACTAATCCACAATAAGTCGGCCTGTTCCATAGAACATGTTGTAACAGACCCTCATGGGCAGTATGCCATAGTGGTGTTAAAAGTCGAATCCTAACTATTGGCGATAGTAAACTTGTGTGTCCCGTCCCCTTTCAAACACGAGGTACTAAATAAAGTGTTCGAGAAGGTGGCCACCTTTGGCCCATTGAAGTTGTTGGTGGTGGGTGATTTGAACAACATAATGGATTGTGCCCTGGATACCTCTAACCCAACTCGGGTGCGTATTCTGGATCTTGGCCATTGGGCCAACTTGGCGGCTCTGGAGGAGGTATGGCGGTGAAAACACCTTGGGGAGAGAAGTTACTCCTACCTTTTCCACATTAGTGCCTCCTCCTGTATCACTTTGGCCTATGCCAACCCAGCTCTGTTGCCCCAGGTTACGGAGGCCTGCTACCTGGCTGGGGGGGGATCTCCGATCATGCTCCCCTAGAGGTTACATTGAGCCTAACCGCGCACAGACAGGCTGGAGTCTGGAGGTTGCATCCGGGTTGGGTGACAGTCTTCGGTAGAGTCCTCAGTCACACCACTCCTGCAGGAGTACTGGGAACATAATGAGGGCCCATTAGAACGTCCGGTAGTGTGGGAAGCCTTTAAGGCCTCCACTAGGGGACTGTATGTGTTGGCCATTAAAGCTGCCAGAGTAGAAAATCTATTTCTGAGGAAATCAAGGCTCATGAAATACAATATGCCAAGACCCACGCAGATGCTCCTCCCTCCTCCTCCTCCTTGACTGAGTTGCAGATGGCTAGGAGGGCATTACTGGTTCACTTCCAAATTCTCACCCAGTTTACATTAAAAACCCGAGCTGAGGAATTTTTCGAGAAGGGTGACAAAAATGGGAAACTACTGGCTTACCTGACAGCAGATGCTTGGGCGCACACTGCGATCCCTTGCATTTCTTCATCAGAGGATACAGTTGTGAGCGATGGAGAGGGTATCATGTAAGCATTTGTCTCTTACTACTCATATTTATACTCTGCCATCCTGCCCTATGAACACCAGGTTCTTGAGGATCTGCAGGGTTCCCTTTCGATCCCAGTGCTGGCAGAAGAGGTGGCGACCAGGCTGGATTCACCCTTCAATGACGAACTATCGCCTCTTTTCCTAATGGCAAGTCGACGGGTCCGGATGGGATCCCTGCAGAATGGTATAAGCAATATTTAGATCTTTTAGCTCCCAGACTCTTAAAACTGTATGGGGACTGTTTCGAACTGGAGACGTTACCACCTTCCTTCTACAAGGCCCATGTAGTGTTACTGCCTAAACCTGACAAGGTCCCGCTTCTCTGTTCTTCGTACAGGCCCATAGATCTGCTTAATATGGATCTCAAGATCCTCGCTAAAATGATCACTAATAGGTTGATGACTGTTCTAGACCACCTAATCTCACCAGGTCAGACCGGATTTATGCCTAAAACAGCTAGAGACATTAACCTTCGGAGGGTATACACCCATACTCAATTGGATACGGAGAGATCATCTGGGGGGGCTCTGGTGTTTTTTGACCTGGAAAAGGCGTTCAACTCCATTGACTTGGGGGTACATGACCCAGGTATTACAACGTATGGGGTTTGGTCCCACGTTTCTCAAGTGGATATCACTGCTGTATAATTATCCGGTAGCGGCCCTCCGTCTTAATGGTGGGGTTTCGGACGCCTTTCCAGTGTCTAGAGGCACTAGACAGGGGGGCCCCCTTTCTCCAGATTTATTTGCCTTAGTTATGGAACCCCTTGCGATTGCCTTACGCTCCTCCTCTCAAATACATGGGATATCAGTAGGTACGTTAACAGAAACAACGGCACTATATGTGGATGATCTAGTGCTTTTCCTTAGCGACACTGGTCCTTCCCTACAGGCTGCGCTATCACTTATGGGTAGGATTACGGTAGTCTCTGGTCTTAAGGTTAACTGAACGAAGTCCAAGATACTTCCTCTACGTTCCCATCCCATACCGAGTCCTCCCGATCCAAACAACCCCCTACAATGGGTCACGCAAATTAAGTGTTTGGGGCTTTTCATCACAAACTCTGTGACTGACTTTATTAACCTTAATGTCTCCCCGCTGCTTGTCATTCTGACTAGGAAGTTCCACGTTTGGCAAAACCTTCCCTTGTCCCTCATTGGTAAAATAAATCTAAGAAAATCCTGGCTCTTCTGCTATATATATTCAGAAATTCTCCAGTGTGGATCCCAAAGGCAATCTCCTCCTTCCTGTGACAGGGGGGAACTCCTCGCCTTAAACTGGCCATACTGCAACAGCCATGGGGGGAGGGGGCCTAGCGGTACCAATTTTCTATAAATACTTGCTGGCGGGCCAACTGACACTAGGCCAACGCTGGCTAATTACTTCTCCAGATGACTCCTCTGTTTCTGGAGGCTGCCTCTGTGGGCTCTTATGAAACACTCACATTTGGTCTATAGAGGCTTGAGATCTCTGCATTTACTTACTACTTCTATGTGGTCGGTGATTAGGGCATGGTTGGTGACCCAAGGGATGTAGCAGTCAGGCCCAAAGCAGTTTTCCCCCAATCTACCGTTGTGGAGAAATCCCAATTTCCCACACTTCTTTAATTACTCGGTGGTGTGGACCAAACACGGTATAAAGACTCTACAACATATTGTGCAGAACGGCAATCTAATGTCATTCAATTAAGTAAAAATACGCTACGACTTGCCCATCTCACATATATCCAACTGAGACATGCCCTTTACTCTCAATTCGGCAAGGAATCTCTTGTTCTCGAACCAAGCGACCTGGAGCTACTGACATGCAGAGACTCCTTGACTAAACCAGTCTCGAGTTTATACAAATAACTTTTTCAGGAGACTACTGTACTGATGCAGACCTGCAGACTGGCCTGGGAGACAGTGGCCTCAGTGATTGACAGAGATGACTGGGACGATATGTGGGGGGCTGCATTTCAGTGCCTAGTCTCTACTAGGGATCATCTGATCCACTATAAATTCCTACATAGAACATACCTTACCCCAGCCAGGTTGGCCAATATGTTTGGGAATCAACACTCTGTTGGAGATGTTCAGCACCCCTAGCAAACTCTATATGTATATTTTGGGATTGTCCCAGGATTAGTCCCTACTGGCAAGCTATAGCTCAATGTATTCAATCAGTCACCTCCATCTCGATTCCCCTGTCAATTGAAGTTTGCTTATTGCATTTGGTGGAACCTCTGGCCACTACGAGGGCTATACGAACCCTTCTCACCGCCCTACTGTTTTATACCAAAAAGAGGATTATCCTGTCATGGAAGAGCTCTTCAGCCCCAACTCTGGCATCCTGAAAATCACTAATCAATAAAGAAGTACCTTTCTACAAAGCAACATACTTGAATACGGGGGCCATGAGTATGTTTGACAAGGTTTGCGGAGGCTAGTTGGCATCGGTGGATACAGTCTTGCATTAACTCACAGGCTTGACAGTTTCAATTGAATTCAGGTGGTAGTAAGGATCTCTTTGGCCTTTTGATTCTCTAGACCTTAATCTCTTATGGGGGGGGGGGGCTGGGGAGCTACATTGTAGGTATTGTTGGCGTACAAACGGAGACCACGCCTTCAGGGCCGGACTGGGAATAAAATCCAGCCCTGGAAAAAATGTCATACCAGCGTAACAGCATAACGTCATTATTTTCTTGTTCATGAAAGGGAAAACCATGCATTTTAAAGCACATTTGAAGAGTGTATTATATATAGATAAGACAGATATGAAATCACATAGGGCTTATATATATATATATATATATATGCGCAAATTCCAGTTAAAAGTGGTCAATCATCAAGGGGGACCCCAGGAACTCAGAACGTGGGGGGGGACCACCTTCCGCAGAAAGAATACACTAAGGTAAGGGGGGGTGGGTTACTGATATAGGGGGAGACCTTTTATGTCAGTGCCCCCTTACATTATCGTATTCAGTGACCCCCCTCAGACTGGCCTAGCGGTGCTGTCACTGACCTCTCAGGTGCACCGTGCAGGGCTCAGTCAATCGGCTCCAGCTTGGTGGCTCTGGTTTTAACCTATATAGTCTCCTCTCCACAGTCCACACAAATCTGACTTCTCCCATGACCCCCATCCTGGCGGTGCTCCCACTCTTGACTCCTCTCCAGACTCCCTTAGAGACTGCAGACATGATACAGGAGATGGTCAGAGGCTGCAGACATGATACAAGAGCTCAATGCAGCCTCACCAGTGTCCATCAAATGCAGCCTCACTGTGCCCATCAATGCAGCCTCACTGTGCCCACCATTACAACCTCACTGTGCCCACTATTGCAGCCTCACTGTGCCCACCATTGCAGCCTCACTGTGCCCACCATTGCAGCCTCACTGTGCCCACCATTGCAGCCTCACTGTGCCCACCATTGCAGCCCCACTGTGCCCACCAAATGCAGCCTCACTGTGCCCACCAAATGCAGCCTCACTGTGCCCACCAAATGCAGCCTCACTGTGCCCACCAAATGCAGCCTCACTGTGCCCACCATTGCAGCCTCACTGTGCCCATCAATGCAGCCTCACTGTGCCCATCAATGCAGCCTCACTGTGCCCATCAAATGCAGCTTTACTGTGCCCGTGAATGCGCAGTCTCACTGTGCCCATTAATGCAGCCTCTCCTATGCCCCATGTCCCAGTCTGCAGTGCCTGTTTGTGGGAAGGTGTGTTGTTGATGCTCGGTATGGTACCTTCCATGCCAGCAGAATATCCATGATCGCCATCAGCAGGCAGGGTCTGTTCTCGTTTTGGATGGGGACACTGCTCCTTCCAGAGGATCTGTTTACTGTGAGATGGAGTGGTCCCTGGCCACCTGCACCTTCAGCCATCCTCATTTTCCAGCCCCAGTCAGCCTGTTCTCTCTGGTCCTGGGGAAGTAAGAGCACTGGGTGGGAGCTGGAGAGAAGGGGGAGCGGAGAGCACTGGTGGGGTTGGAGAGCACATGGGTGGGGGCAAAGAGCAGGGGGGAGTGGAGATCACAGGGGTGGGGAGCGGAGAGCGCTGGGGGGGCTTGAGAGCACTGGGGATGAGCCAAAAATAACAGGGGTGGAGAGCACGGGAGGCTGAGGGGGGGGGGCTGGAGAGCACTGAGGGAGCTAAGAGTGTGGTAAAGAGCATGGGGGGATCTTGAGAGCATTGGGGGGGCAGAAAGAACAGGGGTGCAAAGCACGGGGGCTGGAGAGCACTGGGGGTACAAAGAGCAGGGGGGAGTGGAGAGCAATGGGGGAGCTTGAGAGCACCAGTGGGGGCCAGAAAAAACAGGGGTGGAAAGTACAGGGGGCTGGAGAGCACTATGGGGGGGCTGGAGAGCACTATGGGGGGCGGAGAGCAGTGGCGGGGTTGGAGAGCACTAGGGTGGGAGCTGGAGAGCACTGGGGGGGAGAAAGAACAGGGATGGTGAGCAAAGGGTGCTGGAGAGCACTATGGGGGGTGGAGAGCACTGGCGGGGTTGGAGAGCACATGGGTGGGGGCAAAATGCAGGGGGAGCGGAGAGAGCACTGGCGGGGTTGGAGAGCACGTGGGTGGGGGCAAAATGCAGGGGGGAGTGGAGAATACAGGGGTGGGGAGCGGAGAGTACTGGGGGGGAGCTTGAGAGCACTGGAGGGGGAGCCAAAAAGAACAGGGGTGGAGAGCACGGGGGTGGCCGGGGGTGGAGCAACAACATGGCGTCTTAGAGCAGCGTGCAGGCCCCATGCTCTGCATGTGCTCCTCCAGGAGATCCGATAGATCCCCCTTGTAACGGGCTGGAATGTATTGAAACTGAACCTGAACTATCACTATCACCAAGATCACCTTACCTGGCTGCCCCCCAGAGAGACACTGCGGCAGTGAGAGGGTCGTGAGCCTCGAATCCGGAGGAGGAGCGTTCGGTGTGGCGGGTAAGGAAGAGCTTTGATCCGGACGACCGGGGAGGAGACGGAGGTTGAGGTTGGCTGCTGGCTGCTGACGGATGCAGTGGACAAGGGACACAAGGAGGTTGATGCGGAGGAGGCGCAGGAGATCCCCGGGCCCCCACGTGATGCCCCTGGTGACGTCAAGCCGCACACCTTGTCTCCGGAGCCTTAGACAGTCGGTCGGGCTTACGGGGAGCGGAGGCTGTCGTCAGGAGTAGAGGAGAGAGGAGAAAGGAGGGGACCCGTGGCCAATGCCGGCGGTAGTAGCGCACCCAGAAGCGGAGAGTTGCAGATAAGAAAGAAAGGAGGAACAGAGAGAACAGGAGAGGAACCGGGCCAGCCGAGGGGTAAGTTAAATGAGGACTGCCTACCTTGACTACCCCTCTCCATAGTCATCCTTAGTCCACCAACTGTAAAGTACGGATATTGTGACACTAAGGAAGGAATTGTAAGGATCATAAATGATATCCAAAATAGGATACTTAATGGACTCTGTGACTGAATGGTGTCATTTCTGCAATATATGAAAGAGTGACGGAGACCTGAAGTATAAGAATAAGAACTGTAAAAATACAATACTGAGTCTCTCCTCCTGTTTCTCTCTGCTGTATGAGTCAATCTGTAGTGCATATGCTAACCGACGTACCATCTAGTGCCCCGATCTGTAACTGAACGGTGAGCTGAACCTAACCTTCTTTGAATGATATGGTGAATTATATGCACTATTGAAGCAAGTCATAGCCTGGAAGTATTCCACTGCTGTCACCAACTTGAAATAAGTGTTTTGATAGTAGTTTGAGATATGTGTCAGACAAAGGCTGGCAGTCCATAAAAATTGGTCGGGTACAGATTGGAATACAGAGAAAGAGGACTGGAGTCTATTGAACTTAAATATACATTACCATTTGAATATATTCTAAAAACGAGCCTGTTTTATGTCTTCTACTGGAACTAAGGTCCTTTGGCAGGGAGAAGATGGGGAAAAAAGGGCCCCAAAGTAACCCAGGGGGAGGGTACTAGTCATAACACAATAAAGTCATACCTGGCCATGGAGGGGTCAGATCAAGGGGCTGAGAGGGCAAGTAAAGGAACAGAGTCAATCCCAGTAACCCCAGCAAAAAATAAAGGGCACCCAGAGATTGACCAGATGGGCAAGGAGACCCCAGGAAAAAGTAAAACAAACCAATAAGGCCCAATCTCCAGATTTAAAAAGTAAGAAAACACGGGAGAGACAACAAATACCCGGGAAGGCCGACAGGACCCCCCAACAAAGCAAGCTATGACAGACATGATCGAAATGATATCACGCCTAGAACAAACAATTAAAGGCAAAATGGGTGCAACAAGAAAAGATATACAGAATGTACTCCAAAGAGTAGAAGGAATAGAAGAACAGTTAGAGGAACATAAAAGAACTTAGAGATAGAGCGGATATGGATTGGATAGAGATAAAGAATGGCCGGTATAAACTGCAGGACCAAGAGAACTGTAGTAGGAGGAAAAACCTATGGGTCAGAGGACTTCCTGAGGAGGTTAAAGACACCGATCTGGGAAATGTCCTACGAGAGATATTCAATATGGCCTTAAAGCTTGAGACAACTGCGTCAATGCAATTTGAAAGGGTACATAGAGTACAAAGGTCATACAGTGTCCAGAGAGATTTACCAAGGGATGTCGTAATGAGATTTCATGAGTATGGACAAAAAGAGCAAGTGTCCCAAAGCACAAGGAACTCTAGCCCTATGGAATACAGAGGAATTAAATTATCTATCTTTGCAGATCTAGCCCCAGAGACTTTAGCACGGAAAAGAGCATTGAAGCCTTTAACAAGCCACTTACAGGCAAATAATATTCCCTATAGGAGGGGGTTTCCAGCATGTCTGTTGGTGAAAAATCAGGGGGTATCAGCGTGTGTTCGGTTTCCAGAAGATATAAAAGAATTCTGTAATAGGGTGAATATACAATGTATACAAGTAGATAACTGGGAAAAGAGACCTCCAGTTTGAAGAAGGTGGAAGGACCAGGACTGGAATAAGGCTTAGTCCATTAGATCTAATACATTCAGGAGGGAAGGGGAGTTGTATATGGATGAAAGAGAATAAAATTAAATATTAAAAGTTGAATTTTCCTGGAGGGGGAGATGTGGAGTATTAACGCCTGCCTGCACTCTGAGGGCCAACCCTATTTTTGGGACGGGCCCCGGGGAGTGGGAGGACAAGTAAGGTACCCGGAGGCGGTGCCCGCCTGGCAGTTTGTCAGGGCGAGCTCGGGCCAAGGAACCTATAACATTGGTGTACAATGTGATTGGGGGGGAGGGGAGGGGGGGTATTTGTGGTCTCAGTTTAGCCTATTTTTGATGTTTAAGATTGTTAATGAAGATACGGTATGGATAGTAAGTATGGATCAATATCCTATGAAGTTAAGTTCCATAAAATTATGGTTCGATTAAATTTTCTTGAGGGAATCAGAGTATACAATGTCCTTCCTCTCTTGCATATGTCTGAATTATTGCCCTATGTATAGTTCAAAAGAATTAAAATATAGAATATGTCAGCTTTGAAAATAGTCACGTATAACGTGCGAGAGGACTAAATAGTCCAAATAAGCGATATCGGATTCTGCAGGAGATGAGGGGTGTGTCGGCGACTATTGTGTTCCTACAAGAAACTCATTTGAAGGTGACAACTAAGACTAGACTGAATTCAGGGTACTATCCTACTTGGATACATGGCTACTCTCCTAATAAAAGATGAAAAGGAATTGCTATTGGGTTTGATAGGAACACACGTTTTCTGTTAGAAGCTATGGAATCAGATCCTGAGGGAAGATAGCTTTTTATTAAAGGTTCTTTGTTTAATGTGAAATTTACTTTGGTAAATGTGTATTGCCCTAATGTTCGGCCAGCAATTTATCTGAGAAAAATATTGAATAGATTGGAGGTATTTAAAGAGGGAAAGGTGATACTAGCGGGAGATCTTCATTTTGTTTTTGACCCGGTATTAGACACCCAACCTCTGTCATTAAGGTCTGAAGGAAAATCCTTGAAAGCAATTAAACATAAATTATATCAAATGCACTTGGTCGAGGTCTGGAGAATCCTACATCCAAGAGATAAGGATTTTTCATACTACTCATCTGTACACAGGTCATATTCAAGAATCGACCATATCCTGATAGACCATCGGCTACTTGAAGGCTTGAGAAGAGCTGAAATTAAAACAATAATGCTCTCTGACCATGCGCCGGTAGAGATGACCCTTGCTTTAGGGGAAATCCCAGCTGGCCAGAGATATTGGAGATTGGATGAATCCCTCCTAAATAACAACAAGATTGCGGATGATCTGGAGAAGGATATGAGTCTATTCTTTAAGAAAAATTACATAGAAAATGTAGCCCCATCGACTTTATGGCAAACAGATAAAGTGTATAGGAGAGGGAGGATGATAGCAGAGGAAGGCCAAGATGAAGAAAATAAGGCAGGCCCAGAGACTAACCTTATTGGAAGAAATCCAGGATTTAGAACAGAGGCATAAAGAAAGACAGGAGGAACAAGATCTGATACTATTAAATGGGAAAAGATAAAATTTAAGGGACTTATTGGAACAAGAAACTAAATGGGTATTTAATAATGTGAGTAATAAATTCTATGCTATGGGAAATAAACCAGGTAGATAGCTGGCAAGGATAGTTAAACCTAGAAACACACAGAATTTCATATCAAAAATGAAAGATAAGAAAGGGGAGCTAAGACATTCAACGAAGGAGATAACAAAAAATTTTCAGGAATATTATGAAAATTTATGTAATGTAAATAAAGAACAAGGCCCATTAGAAACACAGAATAGAAGTAGGAAAATCAAACAATATCTAGATTTCCCGGAAATACCAGAAGAGGAAATTAACAAATTAGACAAGGAAATATCAAGGGAAAAAATAAGCCAAGCAATTAAAAATATCAAAATGGGAAAGAGTCCGGGTCCCGATGGGTATATGTCATTGTATTATAAGAGGTATGTGGAAACCTTGTTACCATACTTCCAGACGTATATGAATTCCATAGGGGGAGGAATGATCGTGCGAGAAGAAGCTTTGGGAGCCCACATAACTCTCATAGGAAAGGAGGAAAAAGATCCCGCATTGTGTGCCAGCTATAGGCCTTTATCTTTGATTAATGTCGACATAAAGATTTATTCGGAGATACTGGCTGAAAGACTAAAACCTTTTATGACAGGGCTGATAGAAAACAATCAGAATGGGTTCGTACCTGGGAGAGAAACAAGGGATAGTGTCCTAAGAACATTACTCCTGTTACAGAAAGTAAAAAAAAAACAAGATACCAGCATTGTTTCTGTCAGTAAATGCCGAAAAGGCTTTCGACAGACTGAATTGGGATTATATGCTAGCAACCTTGAGATATATAGGATTAGGGTCCAAAATGCTAAGGTGGATAGGAGCACTATATTCCAAACCCTCGGCCCAGGTGCGGGTAAATGGAGCCCTGTCGGAAAGGTTCCCACTATATAATGGGACTCGACAGGGTTGTCCGCTTTCGCCCCTTCTTTTTGTCCTTTCATTGGAACCACTACTAGCAACCATACAAAATAACCAGGAGATTGAGGGAGTTAAGGTCAATGGGAGGGAACACAAGATCTCTGCGTTTGCGGATGATATGATGTTGTATTTTACAAAGGCAGACATTACCAAAGATCATAGAAGAATATGAAAAGTATGGGGGGATCTCAAATCTGAAAATTAATAAAGAAAAGACTGAGATACTGAGTATATTTTTAAAGCCAAAAGAACGGAGAGATCTTGGTGACCTTTTCCTTTTTACCTGGAAACAGAGGGGGATGAAATATCTGGGTATATTTTTGTCCAAATACAGAAAGGGATCTATACAAAGATAATTATATTCCCCTATTAAATAAAATAAAATTAGAATTGAAAGGATATCCAATAGAAAAACTTTCGTGGTGGGGAAGAATTAATACAGTTAAGATGATGATATTGCCTAAAGCTTTATATATTTTTCAAACTCTGCCGATAAAAATACCTGATACATATTTCAAAATATTAGGGAAGATTATAAAGAGGTATATCTGGAAAGAAAAGTAGCCTCACATATCAGCCAAGATTTTGTCTAGTCCCAGACAAGATGGAGGATTATATCTACCAGATTTTAGAAGATACTATGAGGCAGCGGTATTAAAGAGGGTGGTAGACTGGATGCAGGAGGACAGACATAAGACGAAAAATAGATAGGAGTAAAAGAAAGTATGAGTAAAAAAGAACTGGGAAAGCTGATATGGATTCCAAAACAATACAGAGACCTCGCTCAAGATATACCTTTAATAACAAAAGAAACATTTAGGTTATGGGATAGAGTGTGTAAATAAAGAAATGGCAATACAATAGCCCACTGTTGCCCCTTATGGACACAGACTACTTCCTGCCGGGAGAGAGGGAGGGGCGTTCCTTAGATGGGCAACTTCGGACATATTAGAACTGAAAGATGTACTGAAAGGGAATACCCTGAGGCCAATTCTAGAATTACAAGAGAAATACGGATCCACGATAGGAGACAGTTGGAGATATAGACCAGTTCAACATTTTGTAAATACATTACCAAAACCTCTGCGTGCTCCGAGTGATTTGAATGAGTGGGAAAAACTTGTAACGAGTGGAGGAACGGGAAGACAGGGAATATCGAGTATATATAGGATATTGACACCTACAAGGAGACTGGGTGCACTAAAGGTATTGGAAAATTGGGAACTAGAATTAATTCAAACTATAACAGTAGAAAAAGAAGAGACATGTTTTAGAATATGTCCACTCCACATCAGTAGAAGCAAAAGTAAAGGAGATGAACTATAAACTCCTAACTAAATGGTACTATGTTCCAATGAAATTACATAGAATAAATAAGGAGCTGTCACCTTTAAGTTTGAGAGAGTGTGGGATGGAGGGAACCCATGCCCACATATGGTGGTATTGTCCCCTGATACAAGAGTACTGGAAAGAGATTTTAAGTTTTGATAAAGAGGATTAGTGGTTTAGAGGTGAAACAAGATCCCTGGTATTGTCTGTTCCATAACACAGGGATAACAAGGAAAAGTATAGAATGTCTCTGGTACCACACCTACTGAATGGAGCTAAAGCGCTAATACAGAGGAAATGGAAGGGAAAACAAGCTCCATCAATAGGTGAATGGATAAAAGAAATAGACAGAATAGACTGATGGAGGAGTTGATGTCAAATCATAATGAGTCTAGGAAATTTTTATAAGATCTGGAAGGGATGGAGAGAGTTTAGGGAGATGGGGGCTAATAGGGAAGGATTGTGGAGGGTGAAGTAGGCATTATTCGGTCACCTGGGGGTAGTAAAAGCTTGAGGGGTTTTTTTTTTTTGTAAATAGTATTTATTTGTGTCAAGCGTAACACAGCAATAAGGTAGTATTTTCATATCAACAACAACTATTATCTGTATAACAAGACAATGCGAGGGTGTTCTTTGCAGATGGAGCAGTCATGGCTCAAGGAATTGTTGCTCCTGAAAAGTTAGCGTCCGCCCGCGGGACGGCCCGAGTCGGCTACATATTTAGGGGGGGCGGGGGGAGCCGCGGCAGCCAACCCCAGGGAAGACCTTCCCCGAACGCCACACCGAGCGAGGGGGGCCCTTTAGGGCCTCCATCAAACCTCTCCCGGCGCCCCGCCCGGGTCCGCAACTCCCCCCCACCCCCACCACGCAACTGCACATCATCAGTGCCACTGTCCAGGGCACTCGTGCGCACAGGCCCGGCCACACCACGAGCAGACACCACAACTGTTTACGGACTGCTACTATCAGTCTCATCCGCCCTAATCATTGTAATAGACAACCATAGAAAAGAGATAGAAAAATTACAGTGGGGGGAAAGAAAATAGAAGTTGACCGAGACAAGGGGATAAGGACCTCAGGTTCCGTCATTAGAGTGGACTCAGGAAGGAGGGGGGGGGACTGGGATAGAAAATGGGGAGAAGGGGGGAATTCAGTGTCTCACCTTTTTGCGCCCATAGGGTCTACCTTGCCCGCACCGGACCGCTAGCCGCTCGTTTGTCATGTGGTGGAAAAAGCAGGGACCACCGTACAGTGGTTCACTGTCCATGGCCCATGTCTCCCCCCTTGATGGGTTAGCATCAGGTATTCTTTATCGTCCCACCATGACCCATAGCCGATCTGCCTATTCGTAGAAGAGATTCATCCAGACTGGAGGGGACGTGATTGTGAGCAGAGAAGTGATCTGTCCAGAGAGCCCACCTGGCCGTGTGTTTCTCTCTAGTGCCCCTACAGGTTGCAATCCATTCCTCCGCTACCCTGATCTGATTCGTCCTGCATATCCATTCCTCCCTATTGGTATCTGCGTTGTCTTCCAGAGAATAGGAAGTAGCCGTCTAGCGGCGTCTAGTAGGTGAGGGAGTGCGTTTTTTTTGTAACGACTCATGGGCATGGAAGGGACGTGCAAGAGAAAGTGGACCGAGAGAGGGGGATATCTACTCCCAGGACTTCCTTAATCTGATGTTGAATATCCTCCCAGTACGGAGTGATCATGGGGCAGTCCCACCATATGTGTAGGAGGGTTCCCCGGCCTCCGCATCCCCGCCAGCACCGGTCGGAGCTATTGGGGTACATTCTCGCCAAGTCTGCTGGCACTCTGTACCAGCGTGATAACAATTTGTAATTTGTTTCTTGCATTTTGGAGTCTGCAGAGCTAGAGTGTGTCATCTGATACAGGTATGACAATTGGGAACTCGTGAGTTCCTGCCCCAGTTCTCTTTCCATAGCCGTATGCAGGCGGGTTTGGGGGCCGAGGGCCCCAACAGTTGATACAGTTCCGACACCATCCGCGGGACCGGCTCGTCCGCTACGAACAGGCCCTCGAAAGGTGTGAGTGTCGTGAGGTCTCTCATCGAGCTACTGTTTATCCCGAAAAAGTGGTGCAACTGTCTATATTTCCAGAAGTTCAGTTGTGGTTTCCCCGTTCTGTCTGTCAAGGAGTCGTAGGGTGTCAGTTTAGGGTTTTTTTTTTTATTGTGTTGGACACTTGTTTTCTCACATGGAGAAACCGTTTCTTTGATTAGATCTGTTTATTTTTCATGTGGTGACTATTTTATTTTATGTAGATTCCATTGGGACCAATTTTGGTTTTGCTGCACTACTTCATTCACTATTGATCAGAGTGTGTTCACTTTATTGGTAACTTCACTGGTAGTTTACACATTTTTCATTATTAAATTTTATAGTCGCGGAATGTGTTTTTTGGTGTATGTACACTTATTATTAGCTCAATACTAGGTGGGTGCAAGGAGCAATTTTGTGTTTTTTTACACCAGGGTTACTCTTATTTATTTTTTTTCCTTTTCTTTTCTTTTTTTTTCCTATTTATATCACTAATTAGCGCCCTCACTATCCACTAATATTTCACATTGTTTTCAGCCACCACTGAATTTTTGAGGAGCAGCTTGATTCACTATATACACTTGGTGGCGCGGGTTTTTTATCATTTCCATTTTCTAGAGTTAATTCAACTTTTCAAACCACGCAGCCATGGATGTCTTTAATTTTATACATGGTCGCCAGACACCCAGCCCTAATTTAGATCTAGAAAGGCGGGTTTAAACAACTCCAATATGATATGGAAAAACAATACGTTTGTGGTGGGATATAGCATCATTTGAGATGTACATCGGGAGGACCTCACCCTAGGAGGTTGAGGTGGGATGTACATCCAAATGATGGAATAGAGAGCTAACCCTTATGATGAATGGTTCCAATTCTTCAATGCATGTGAACAAAAACTCATGCAACTAATGATAAGGCGATGTCGAGCAAAAATGTTTTATTAGAAGCCAATATAGCTGACTTAAAAGAGAAATTGGGGCCCCTTATGGGAACCAAAGAATATTTGGATAAAGCTCAAGGATTACAAACTTTGTCCAATACGATGGGGACATCAACAGAAAAAACGTAAGAAATATCAGAGAGATGTTAAAGATTATGAGAACAAGGTTTATAGTGGCAGGTGGAACTTGATCCTTCATGTTCCAAAGAATCTTCTGTGGAAAGGGACTTGGAAGTTCATAACGTCGTCACTCAATTAGCCAACAATTTTAAAAATAACACGCACGCCCCTATATAAGCTAAAACTCCCTCAAAAATAAGGGACAAGCCAATTCCCGTGGGAGGGGGCCTCCACCGCCCCCCCCCTGCCTCGCACTATGGAGGTGGGTATTCCCAGTCCAATGACTACTATCCAGCTCCATACATGACACCTACATACAACAGGTATGGTCCTCTGGATGGTAGACCTATGGACTATAATTATCAGCAATATAATCAGGGACCTGGTTACTATGTTCCTAGACCACCTAGAGGTCAATTTAGAGGAACTTTAGAGGAAGACCAGTTCAACATCAAAACAATTACCCACAGGGGGGGGGAATGGAGGGATGGAAGACCTTACAAAATTCCACCACACTCCACAATACCCCAAAGACAAGTCAGAAAAAGAGGTAGGAGAGGGGGAACCAGAAGAAAAGACCGCGGGACAATTAAATGAGGGAATTTTCAACCTTGCGGGAGCTAACTTCTCGGAGGCGGAGTTAAAGGTCCTCTCGCAGGGTTTAAAATTTGCCCCAGATAGGAGATTAACAAATTTGATCTTTTTATTGATATGAAAAAATATGTCAGAAAATTAAATATCAAAAAACACTTTGCTTCTCAAACATCCACTATTCCCCCTGAGACGGAGGAAAGTGTCTATCAACACGGTGGATTAAAAAACAATTCCACATTTACCCTAAGAAAGGCACACACCATCATGTGGAAGTTTTTAAACATATGGTGCAAGATGATATTAAGGATTTACAGATACAACAGGTTAGACATAACCAATCTATGATGGAGGGTATTAGATCACTTGAAAAAAGCAAACATTGTCATCCGCCCTGCGGATAAGGGGGGGTGGGGGTGGTGGTGCTTTCTAAACAAAAGTACCTTGATGAAATTGACCGTTTATTGGAAGATCAAAGCACCTATAAACTTCTCCCAGGTGACCCCATGAGAACACTCAAGAAGATCTTTCGAGTTGGATTACAGACCCCGAGTGCCCCGGACGCCAGTACTATATATATTGCCTAAAGTCCACAAAATAGGGACAACCCCCCTGGTCGACCAATCATAAGTGGGATTGGGTCACTTTATTCCAGGGTGGGTGAGTATTTGGATATATACAGTATTTACAACCCTTGGTCACACAAGGAAAGTCATATCTTAGACAGCAGGAACTCAAAAAATCACTGTCTTCCATAGAAGTCACGCGTGAGACTTTGATGGTCACCGTAGATGTAGAATCTCTTTACACTAACATTAAACAGGGAGATGCCTCTGTGGCGGTGGAACTAGCTCTCACAGAGCATTCACACCTATCCCTGGAACAATCCAATTCTTGGTGGATGGATTAAAACAAGCTATGGGCAATAATTATTTTGGGCACAGGGGAAGTTTTATAACCAGATCAAAGGCGTTGCAATGGGGGCTCGTTATGCCCCCAGTGTGGCTAACCTGGTCCTTAATAAATGGGAAAATTAGTCAATACATTGTGATATTTCGGGGTGCCTGATTTATTACAAGAGATATATAGACAACATTATTCTTCTTTGGGAGGGGTCAGCATCCCTGTTTGAATATTCTTAGAGGCTATGAATGTCAACCATTATGGCTTGAAATTCACATCAGAAAGTAGTCTTACCTCTATTAATTACTTGGATTTGACATTAGTTAAAAAGAGGGTCGAGTGGTTACAAAACATACTTTAAAGTCACTGACAGGAATGGATTTGTCCCCATGTCTAGTTGCCACCACCCTCAGTGGTTGGGTGCGGTCCCTAAGGGGCAATACATGCGGATCAGACGTAATTGTGACCAAATCTCAGACTTTGAATCCCAGGCTTCCACTCTTACAGACAGGTTTACAGAAAAGGGTTACCCCCAACACACACTTGTGAAAGCAAAAAATGAAGTGCGTTTGGATAGAGAATCCCTTCTGGTCTCTAGGAAAAAGCCTCCATTTTTAGGTGAATTTGCTTTTCTTTCGGGCTTCCATAGGCATATAGGGATGTGGAAAAAACGTTTAAGAAATTTTGGCCTATACTTCTCAAAGATGCTGATTTGGCCAAATATTACCTCCCAAACCAAAAATCATTTAGAGGAGAGCCTGTGTTGCGAAATATGATTGCACCCAACATACCTGATCCTCCCAAGAGACCTCCAACTTTTTTGGATGGAGCAGGTTTTCACTACTGCACACGTTGCAAATCATGTAGGAGAACAACAGATCCACTAGGAAATTAGTAAGTTTAAGTCTAATGTCACACAGCAAGAATTTGAAATCAAACCACTTATCACTTGCGACTCAAGTCATGTCACATATGTTTTAGAGTGCACATGTTCCCTTCAGTATGTGGGTAGGACCACTAGGGAATTGAAGGTTAGAATCAATGAACATGTGACAAAAATTCTAAAGGGATTTCCTAATCACAGTGTCTCACGTCACTTTGCCCAATACCATGGTCAAGACCCTGGGAAATAGATTTTCTATGGGATTGATAGGGTAGTTGGGCATTGGAGGGGAACGGATCTTAAGAAATCCATTTCCCAGAATGAGACCCAGTGGCTGTATCGACTTCGTACGATGCAGCCATTGGGCCTAAACATTGACTTGGATTTGAATTGTTTCCTCACCAATGAATAAATAATTAGGGGTTGTATTATGATCATTATTTTATTATATTGTATTTTTTCTTTTTATCATTTCAGTATTGGTGCCATGATACTGATTATTTTATGGAGTATTTTATATGAATATTCACTATATTCTGTATTTAAATATGTGCAATTTATATGCCATTGTATTGTTTTAATATGCTGTGCCATTTAGCCGGGACAGAGGCTGATTGCTCATTTATCCCCTCCCACTTGCAAATTGAGTGACATAAATATCATACCTCTTGCGTGACCTGGTACGCTTCCTGATGACGGATTCCGAAACGTACGTCGAGGCGTAATACAGGTCACGCAATTGACGTCACTTCCGGTCCCTGCTGGCTGCCTGTTCCTCGAGGTGGAACGCACGCCAGCTTCTACGTGCTTGGGACTGCCATTCACCTTGTCCACGCGATTTCAGTCTCAGTGCCGGGTTCGGGGCACTTTCTAAGCAAGCGCTCATTTGGCTTTTTTATACTATGTTTACTTGCAATAAATAGGATTACACTATTTTGGCCTCTCTTTCCTATTTTTATACCACCGGAGTTTTCCATATCCCAACGTACTACATCGTTTGTCCAGCTGATATTCTCTCCACCAGCCACCAAGCAAGTTGATACTTGCAGACAGCCTGCTTGACCTCTTTTTTAGTTAAAGGGTCAATTGTTGGGGTAAGCTGCCATCTTTATCATAACACCTTGGGTGACAGTGTTTTGGTGAAGGTGGATTCCAAAGTCACAAGAATTTATTCTACGTAGTATTCATCATTTGGAGGAATTATTATATTCACAGCACAAATTTTTCTCTTGTCCAGGACTGTTCATCACTACTTGGGGTGCCTTTTTTTGCCTATTGCATTGGGTTGTTTTGGATTGTGTTGGACACTTGTTTTCTCACTGGAGAAACAGTTTCTTTGATTAGATCTGTTATTTTTCATGTGGTGACCATTTATTTTATGTAGATTCCATTGGGACCAATTTTGATTTTGCTGCACTACTTCATTCACTATTGATCAGAGTGTGTTCACTTTATTGGTAACTTCACTGGTAGTTTCACACATTTTTCATTTATTTAATTTTATAGTTGCGGAATGTGTTTTTTGGTGTATGTACACTTCTTATTAGCTCAATATTAGGTGGGTGCAAGGAGCAATTTTGTGTTTTTTTTACACCAGGGTTATTTGTATTTATTTTTTTTTTTTTTTCCTTTTATTTTTTTTCCTAGTTCCCCCAGGATTTTGGCCTAGGAAGGGATTACTAGGTAGAGGCTAAAACTGAGACCGTATAAGTGTTTATTGTTGTATGTATATTTTAATGTTTTTGTACTGAAATATATGTAAATGTAATGTTGAAAAGACTAATAAGAATAAAAAAAGAGAGGGGGCTGGAGAGCGATGGGTGGAGCTTGAGAGCACTGGGGGGGGGGGCAGAAAGAACAGTGGGGAGCACAGGGGGGCTGGAGAGCACTGTGGGGGGCGGGAGAGCACTGGGGTGGGGGGGAGGAGAATAACAGGGGTGGAGAGCACTGGGGGGGGGAGAAAGAACAGGGGTGGAGAGCACTGGGGGGAGAAAGAACAGGGGTGGAGAGCACTGGGGGGGGAGAAAGAACAGGGGGAGAAAGAACAGGGGTGGAGAGCACTGGGGGGAGGGGAGAAAGAACAGAGGTGGAGAGCACTGGGGGGAGGGAGAAAGACAGGGGTGGAGAGCACTGGGGGGGGGAGGGGAGAAAGAACAGGGGTGGAGAGCACTGGGGGGGGGGAAAGAACAGGGGTGGAGAGCACTGGGGGGGGAGAAAGAACAGGGGTGGAGAGCACTGGGGGGGGTGAGACAGAACAGGGGTGGAGAGCACTGGGGGGGGTAAGAAAGAACAGGGGTGGAGAGCACTGGGGGGGGAGAAAGAACAGGGGTGGAGAGCACTGGGGAGGGAGAAAGAACAGGGGTGGAGAGCACTGGGGGAGGGAGAAAGAACAGGGGTGGAGAGCACTGGGGGGGAAAGAACAGGGGGAGAGCACTGGGGGGGGACAGAACAGGGGTGGAGAGCACTGGGGGGGAAGAAAGAACAGGGGTGGAGAGCACTGGGGGGGAAGAAACAGGGGTGGAGAGCACTGGGGGGGAAGAAAGAACAGGGGGTGGAGAGCACTGGGGGGGGAGAAAGAACTGGGGGGCGAGAAAGAACAGGGGTGGAGCGGGGGGGGGAGAAAGAACAGGGGTGGAGAGCGGGGGGGGAGAAAGAACAGGGGTGGAGAGCGGGGGGGGAGAAAGAACAGGGGGTGGAGAGGGGGGGGGGAGAAAGAACAGGGGTGGAGGAGCGGGGGGGGAGAAAGAACAGGGGTGGAGAGCGGGGGGGGAGAAAGAACAGGGGTGGAGAGCGGGGGGGGAGAAAGAACAGGGGTGGAGAGCGGGGGGGGAGAAAGAACAGGGGTGGAGAGCGGGGGGGAGAAAGAACAGGGGTGGAGAGCGGGGGGGAGAAAGAACAGGGGTGGAGAGCGGGGGGGAGAAAGAACAGGGGTGGAGCGGGGGGAGACAGAACAGGGGTGGAGAGCGGGGGGAGAAAGAACAGGGGTGGAGAGCGGGGGGGGGAAAGAACAGGGGTGGAGAGCGGGGGGGGAAAGAACAGGGGTGGGAGAGCGGGGGGGAGAAAGAACAGGGGTGGAGAGCGGGGGGGGAGCAAGAACCGGGGAGGAGAGGGGGGGGGGACAGAACAGGGGAGGAGAGCGGGGGGGAGAAAGACAGGGGTGGAGAGGGGGGGGGGAGAAAGACAGGTGGAGAGCGGGGGGGAGAAAGAACAGGTGGAGAGCGGGGGGGAGAAAGAACAGGGGGTGGAGAGAACTGTGGGGAGGTGGAGAGCGGGGGGGAGAAAGAACAGGTGGAGAGCGGGGGGGAGAAAGAACAGGGGTGGAGAGAACTGTGGGGGGGAGCCACAAGGAGAACTAAGAGGGGCCAGCAAAAGAAGATGGATAGGAGGAGAAGCAGGGGGACCGCATATAGAGGAAATTAGCATTATATATTCCTCCATACAGCCACGGAATGCTTGATTCTCCTCCTCCCCCTCCTGCAAGCATTCAGCGGCTGTATGGAGGAATATAGAAAGCTAATTTCCTCTATATGCACTCCCCTGCCGATCCATATATTCAGGCACACAGGGCGGGCTGTACGGCGGGCATCTCCTCCTGTTTATCACGGAGCTGACCTGGCTGGGTCTGTGTTCGGCGGTGATGCTGTAACACGGTTCCACCCCCCTAGACCGGCTCCTGTGATAGGCTGAACACTGACTCTATCTACTATCACATGAGCCGGTCTTGGGTGGCGGGACAGCGCCGCCGCCGCCGAACACAGACCGAGCCAGGCAGCTCCGCTGATACACAGGAGCAGGAGAGAGTGGACAGGGAGCACTGCAGCCGCAACTGAAACCGGCCCCAGGACAGGCAGTCTACCGGGAAATCTCCCGGTAGGCCAATCTGGCCCTGCACGCCTTAAATCACAATGCACTTCCTTCGGTGGGAAGTTCGGATTGTGTATATCTGTCTTGGCAAGTGTTGTATTTTTTTTTTTGTTTATATTTTACCCCTTTTTTTCTTTTCATTTTTCTGTGTTTGTTACTGCTGCACACCAGAATTTTACTGTAACCGGTGACTGTTGCCCGCAACTGCAGATGATATTGTATGTAAATTATGAATCTCAATTAAGTATTTTACAAAAAAAAGAAGCGGAGGTCAAGGACAAGCCGGGGTCGGTATAGGCGGAATTCAGAGAGTGGTCAGACAATTCAGGTCAGCAACTGGAATCAGGATACAGAATAACAGGATCACAGGATGCAGGGAAGGTCGAAAGACAAAGCAACACTGATCCTAAGCATTCGCTAAGTTTAAAAAGCCAGTTTAGTGCCAAAATCTGTCATTGGTGCACGCGTGTCTGCCTGTGAGCATGAGCATATGCATTAGCCAGTGCCCAGTTTTTGCGAGCATGAAAGGGAACATGTTTTAGGTTTTAGCCTGTGCACAGAAGGTCTTTCCTTACATTGCCCCCTCCCAATGGGATGCTCAACCGAGACAGTTTTTCGGGATGATTACACTTGAATACTCTTGGCATGGATATTGCTCCCAGGTTCCAAAGAATTCTCTTCAGGCCCATACCCCCTTCCACTTGATCGGATGCTAAATTTGATTTGGTCTGCGATCTACAATTGCTTCTACTTTAAATTCCTCTTCTCCATCTATCATTACTGGCTCAGGAGGACCACTATTTCTTTCAGGGAACGGATCCAGCAGTGCAGGTTTCAGCATGAAAAACAGGGTGAATCTTAAAGGAATCCGGTAAAACAAAGTTATAGGCAACATCATTGATCTTATTTTTTACTGCAAATGGTCCGACATATTTAGGCCCCAAAGCTTCAATGTGCCTGTCATCGTCAAAGCGCACGCTTGGAAACATTGCAGTCATTTCTGGTGACGTCACACACCCGCGGCTGTGCTCCACATGCATTCCAGCCCTCCAACCTGTTCCAGTCCACATACTGAGCTGATGATCGGTGTCCACAGGAGACCAGACAGAATCCTGGCACACACAGCAGCTAACCAGTGAGCACAGAGACTCTCCATTACAGAATCCAATGATGTGCCTATCTTTACTTACTAAGATGTGTTCTAATAAATGCTAAACAGTTTTTACTTAAGAGGCGCCTCTGCTTCTGTCTTTTTACATGTTTCGGGAGTGTGCTTCTACTTCCTTGAAGAGGCTTGCCCTAAGTTTTGAACTGTTTACCACCACTGCAGGATCATAATCTGCTAAATGGTCGTATGACTTTTTTCTCCCCTGCCCATTTCCATATACTGCCCACCCACAGACTGATGGTCCCCAATATCGGTGATCACAAGCTTGCCAGTACCATTCCATTGAATTCCCACAGATGCCTGCTTAAAGCGGAGTTCCGCCCCAGCAAAAAATTTCAAGTCAGCAGCTATATATTAGGACACTTACCTGTCCTGGAATCCTGCGATGTCGGCACCCCAGCTGATGTTTTCATCGGCTCTCAGGTGCTGCTGCTGCCGCCATTGTCTGTAAGGGAAACCGGCAGTAAAACCTTGTGGCTTCACAGCCGGTTCCCAACTGCGCATTCGCTAAGAGCGCTGCGCTTTCTGAATGGCCCAGTGGGGGGAGGAGGGGGGCCAAACTTCCAAGTGATCTCTCCACGGCACCCGCTTCCCCCCCCTCCCCTGAAAGGTGCCAAATGTGGAGTCGGATAAGCGGAGCTTCCACTTTTGGGTGGAACTCTGCTTTCATTCGTGGCAACAAGTCCCCTTGTAACAAAGGGCAGTTTCCAGAAGACAGAATTGTATTCTGGGCAGCAAATTCTAATGCATCACAGAAAATGAGAGTGCGCGCCTGGCTTTGCGTTTTTTAAACCCCGTCTTTAGATAATATGAAAAGTAAATCTGTAGAAAAAGAATGCCCACCTGGCCCGTGGTGGCTTCAGATGTTTTGGAGCTTGCAAGTATACCAGATTTTTATGGTCTTTGTATACCAAAATTGGATGAGCAGCCCCTTCTAAGAGGTACCTCTACTCAAGAGCTGCCTTGATTGCCAAGAGTTCCCGGTCTCCAACGTCATAGTTCCTTTCTGCAGGAGATGGTGTGCATGAGAAGAATGCAACAGGGTGTAGCAAGGCCTTGACATTGGGACAATACCTCCCCTACTGCTGTCTCTGAAGCGTCTACTTCTAGAACATACAGTGGCGCAGAGTCTGGGTGCCTGAGTACAGGTGCATGAGTAAATAATCTTTTTAAGGTTTAAAATGCAGACTGCGCTTCAGAAGTCCAATGAAACTGATTGCATTGTTTGGTCAGCTGGGTAATAAAATTATTGCAGAAAATCCCTTGATGAACTTTCGATAAAAGTTTGCAAACCCTACAAATCGTTGTACTCTATTTTTTGTCTGTTGGAGCCGGCCAGTCCAAAACGGCAAACATTCTGGGGATCCATCTCTATGCCCTCTGTGGAAAGGATTAGACCCAAAAACCTAATACCCTGGCACTCAGTCACATTTCTCAGGTTTTCATGTACAAGCCATGCTGTCTGAGTCAGGTCAAAACACTTCTGCCATGTCCCAGATAAATCTCTAAGGTAGCAGAGAATATCAAAATGTCATCTAGGTACACGATGACGAATAAGTCCAAGTAATGCCGGATAATATCATTGATAAAGTGCTAAAATGTTGCATTGCAAAATCCGAAGGGCATCACCTACTCAAAGTGCCCAAATCGGGTGCAAAATGCAGTCTTCCATTCGTCACCCCTCACGTATACGCACCAAATTGTGTGCCCCACGTAAGTCCAATTTTGTGAAAATGGTGGCAGAGTCTCTGAAACAGCTCTGGCACCAAGGGTATGGGATTATGGTTCTTGATCGTGATTTTGTTCAGTTCACAGTAATCCACACAAGGATGAAGAGAATGGTCTTTCTTTTCTACAAATAAAATCCCTGCTCCAGCTGGGGATGTAGAAAGATCAATAAAACCTTTCCTCAGGCTGTCATCAATATATTCTTTTAGTGCTGAAAGTTAAAATTCTGTTAGAGGGAAGATTCACCCAAAAGGCATTTCAACCCCTGGAAGAAGTTTGATCGGACAATCGTATGGTCTGTGGGGAGGAAGAGTTTCTGCTCCTTTTTTTACTAAACGCATCCAAGAAGTCACGGGAAGCCACAGGAACTGATGAACATGCTTCAGCATCAGGGTCTATACACAGCAATGAAGATGGGTGAGTTGGTGGCTTGGTGAGGCAGCGCTGTTGGCAATAGCGTGATAAAAACTCAATTCCTCCCCAATACCATTTAATGCAGGGATTGTGCACCTGTAGCTATGGCATACCCAAGATGACAGGGAAATAAGGGGGAAGCTTATAGTATCCAGGTGTAACAGTTCATTGTGAACATCGGATATGATAGCAGGTAACAGAACAGTCTCTCGAGTGACAAACTGGACTTAATGCATGTCTCTTCTGCCAGGTAAAATGAAAGTAGTTTTGGCTGCAGGGGAACCTTGTGTTCTGTGGCGAATGCCAAGTCAATTAAGGAGCTACAGGCTCCAGAATTAATGATAGTGGGTGCCTGAATAACCCCTTTCGGAAGCTGCAACGAGATGTGGATAGCCAGGTGAGAAGAGTTGTGGGACAGCAACAACTAGTTGGCAAAATAAAGGGTCAAGCACTTACAGCTCTTGGCTGGGCATGTCCTTACATAATGTCCATTCTCCCCACAGTAAAGATGCAGGTTGTTCTGACGTAGACGCTGGCGTTCTGCCGAAGTGAGGTAAGGATGAAGCATGCTGAGGTTGTGGTGTATCAGGAGCTGGTGTGGCAGAAGCTGATGGTGCTGTAACTGGAGGACTGGAGACTCATGGCATCATCCATACAAGCCAAGGTTGCCCAGCAGATCTTCAGTTAAAATCACACTTATTTAATAATAATAATAATAGTAAAAGGTAAACAGTGCAACGTAGTCCAATCATAGCAAGAGTTCGGTAACCGGAATGGATAGTCTCACAACTCAGGACGTCAGGGAGCCAGGAAATTAGGCAACCAGAGAATCAGCGTAGTGGAACAGCAAGCAGGAACCAGAAGGGACGTCAGCCAAGCGAGTCTCCTGCGTTAGAGGAGCATCTCTGTGCTCTCCGTGCCACTCAGGTACTGTAAACCAGGGTTGCACCAATACCACTGAGTAGAAGTACCGATACTTTTTTAAATGTCATGTGACGAGTTGTGGACTGTCAGTTTTTTATTTATTTTTTACCCCTGATATCACTCCTCCCCTTTCAGACAGGGAAAAGGATGAGGATAGAGATTCCTGAGTCCCTTTCGCTGCAGCCCCAGCTGTACTGGAGATGAATGGACAGGACACAGAGGCTCCTCCTCTCCATTCTTAAACGGAAGCATCGTAAACATAGTTTACGGTGCTTAGGTATGAATGGACAGAGCCAGTGATCACTGACTCGGTGCATTCAGAAAAGTAAGGAGCCGGTAAATGACAGATTTACCGGCTCCATCCTCCTCTCTATCCAGACAGATCCAGGAGGAGGAGCCGGAGAGTTGGGGAGGACACCGATCGGGACCCGGAGGAGTACTGGAGGAGGACACAGGAAGCACAGAGGGGGGGACCCTGAGGAAGACACAGGGGACAGTCGGTGCGGCGGTGGGGTCAGTTACAAGCACCGATTTCCCTGACTGGCGCGGGAGAGAGAAGAGGAGAAGCGGCTGTTAGAAAAGCTATACAGTGAGATTGGTGCTTGTAACTGCCCCCACCACCGCACTGATTATGTTTGAGACTGCCCAGGTATCAGATCAAGTACAAGTACCCATGCAAATGCTTGGTATCGGTAAAACCCTACTGTAAACGCTTAGATTTTACTAGATTTATTTAAATTTTATTTGTTGCCATGAAATGTTTGTTAAGTTTTATTTTGTGCAAGTATGAGCTGTAATGTATAGATGCACTATCAGTATATGATCCAGGGAAGTTGCTTTAGCGATTGTTCTATTTATGTTGCCGCCTGATTTTAAGACCCAGCAGCTACCACTGCACCCGTATAAGCCCTCTTCCAAAATGGTAATGACAATGCCTGAAGAAGGATCATATCCGGGAAGTGACGTCAACACCGACTCCCTGTGCGTTCCACGGCTCCAGGAAGCGCCGGAATCCATCGGCGCCATCCTTCAGAGTTCACCATTGCAGAGGCCACCCTGATGTCCCGCTCTGTAGTTGTCGATACCTCAGTGCTCAATGCATATTCCGTTTTAACTCTTGTAAGGACCAGCCTTTTATCCCTATTAAACCAGGGGATATAACACCCCTGTTAAAATGTCAGGTTTCTGTGATGTAAAAAAATGAGACAAAGATAAATAATTTTAGAACTTTTTCCACCTTTTTGCCCTGTTCAGATCACCCCACAGGTTTCCAATCAGATTTAGGGCTCTGGCTGGGCCATTCTAAAACTTTAATTTTCTTCTGGTGAAGCCATTCCTTTTTTGATTTAGACGTATGCTTTGGGTCGTTGTCATGCTAAAAAAATGAAGTTCCTCTTCATGTTCAGCTTTCTAGAAGAAGCCTGAAGGTTTTGTACCAATAATGACTGGTATTTATTTGGAAAGGTTCATAATTCCCTCTACCATGACTAAGCCACTGTTCCAGCTGAAGAAAAACAGCCCCAAAGCATGATGCTGTCACCATGATGCTTTACTGTGGGTATGATGTTCTTTAGGTGATGTGCAGTGTTGTTTTTGCGCCAAACATATCTTTTGGAATTATGGCCAAAAAGTTAAACCTTGGTTTCATCAGACCATAGCACATTTTCTCACATGCTTTTGGGAGACTTCAGATGTGTTTTTGCAAAATTTAGCCGGGCTTGGATGTTTTTCTTGGTAAGAAAAAGCTTCCGTCTTGCCACTCTACCCCATAGCCCAGGCATATGAAGAATATGGGAGATTGTTGTCACATGTACCACACTGTCAGAACTTGCCAGATATTTCTGCAGCTCCTTTAATGTTGCTGTAGGCCTCTTGACAGCTCCCTGACCAGTTTTCTTCTTGTCTTTTCATCAATTTTGGAAGGATGTCCAGTTCTTGGTAATATCACTGTTGTGCCATATTTTCTCCACTTGATGACTGTCTTCACTGTGTTCCATGGTATATCTAATACCTGGGAAATTGTTTTGTACCCTTTTCCTGACTGATACCTTTTAACAATGAGATCCCTTTGATGCTTTGGAAGCTCTCTGCAGACCATGGCATTTGTTGTAGGATGCGACTAAGAAAATATCAGGAAAGACCTACTAGAAAAGCTGAACTTTATTTGGGGTTAATCAGAGGCACTTTAAATGATGGCAGATATGTACTGACTCCTATTTATAATGAGTTTGAATGTGATTGCTTAATTCTGAACACAGCTACGTCCCCAGTTATAAGGGGGGGGGGGTGCACACGTATGCAACCACATTATTTTAGTTTTTTTTTATTCTCTCCACCTAAAGATTTCAGTTTGTTGTCCAACTGAGTTGTACAGTTTAGAGGTCACATTAAAGGTGGAAAAAGTTCTGAAATGATTTATCTTTGTCTCATTTTTTTACATCACAGAAACTTGACATTTTAACAGGGATGTGTAGACTTTTTATATCCGCTCTATGCTACACATAGCTTGTGCTTTCTCCCCTGTAGAACAGCAGGATGTATCAGGAAGCAGTCAGGCAAGCCGGGTCATATACTGGCAGGAAAGGATCAGGTACAGAGGAGCAGGCAATGGCATGGTCTATGTACAGGCCAGGAGCCAATCAGTGGAACTGAAGCAAATGGAGCAGACAGACGCAGAGGTCAAGGGTAAGCTGGGGTCAGTGCAGGTGGAGTTCAGAGGGGGACAAGTTGGGTCAGCAATTGGAATCGGGATACAGAATAACAGGTTTACAGGCTGCTTGGAAGGCTGAAAGACAAAGCAGCACTGATCCTGCGCACTGGCTGAGTTTATATAGTCCAGTTAGTGCCAACATCTATCACAGGTGCACGTGTGCATGTGAGTATGCACATATGCATTAGCCAGTGCCCAATTCTTTCGAGTATGAAAGGGAACATGTTTTAGCCTGTGCACAGAAGGCCTTTCCTCACATTCGTCATCAGCAAAAAGGCTGATTTTGTGCGCTCGGGGGCCGATGGTAAATCCTCATATCACTGGATTAGTTATATGTTCCACTAGGGGTTCCATTTGTAGATGAAAAATTAATGGAGGATAAGGGACATCTTTGTCTTGTACCGTTGGCTATCTGAAATGGATGAGATATCTGAGACATAAACTTGCGATGATGGAGTTATGTGTAGCAAAGATTGCATTAAGAATTTTCCACTGGAATCCAAATTTACGAAGCACGCTGTGAAGATAACAGTGGATTTTATTGAATGCCTTCTCTGTATCCAGGGAAAGGAGCAGATAAGGCATTCTAGTAGTCTCTGCAAGGTGAATAATATTAATAATCTGTCTGGTGGCGTCATATGTTTAGCGACCTTTTGTGAAGCTCAATTGGGCGCGATGGATAAAAGTGGGCAATACAGTAAAACCTTGGATTGCAGGCATAAACCATTCCAGAAACATTCTTTGTAATCCAAAGCACTTGTATATCAAAGCAAATTTTCCCATAAGAAATAATGGAAACTCAAATGATTCATTCCACAACCATTTATTCATGGTCAGGAGTTTAGTTTTAAGAGACGGGAATGGGTGATGTTTATTTTTCTTGTTCAGTGTCTGAGAGTTAAGAGAACCTATGCATTACGTCCTCTTCTTCGCACGAGACCCTAGTTGTATTGATAAAGGCCTTGTGCGAGTTCCATGCCACAAATGAGTCACTTTCCAAACCCACATTGTTTACAAATTTTTTTAAAGATTTTCCGCATAGTGCGGTTGTTGTAGTAGAAAATGATCTGCCCGCCATATATAGGCTTGTGGTTGAGAAGACGAGTCTGCTAGTGTGATACTGACAGATGCCATGAATATGGTATGAATCTCCGAAATTTGAACTTTCTGGAATAACCAATTATCAGTAAGAAAAAGATCTATATGTGAGTGTGAGTTACAGTATGGCAAGGAGAATAATGCGTATAATCTCATTCATTGGCACTGTGACGGAACCGCTTGGCACACGGATTATGTGCTTCCTTCCGCCAAAATGGCCCTTCCCTCCAAACCATTCGGAGCAGACCGAGAGCTAAGACTAGCCCTTTTTACCCCTATCATAGTACACAGACAAGATGTGAGGTAAAATCCAAAGTTATGCTGCGTACATACGATCGGAATTTCCGCCAACAAATGCTCGATATGAGCTTTTGGTCGGATATTCCGACCGTGTAGGCTCCATCGAACATTTGCTGTCGGAATTTCCGACAACAAATGTTAGAGAGCTGGTTCTCAATTTTTCCGACAACAAAAGTTGTTGGAAATTCCGATCGTGTGTATCCAATTCCGATGCACAAAAATTCTATGCATGCTCGGAAACAATTCGATGCATGCTCAGAATCATTGTACTTTATTTTTCTTGGCTCGTCGTAGTGTTGTACGTCACTGTGTTCTTGACGTTCGGAATTTCCGAGCAACATTTGTGTGACCGTGTGTATGCTAGACAAGTTTGAGCCAACATCTGTCGGAAAAAAATCCACGGTCTTATTGTCGGAATGTCCGATCGTGTGTACGTGGCATAAGGCTGTTTATTGAAACTCGGACACATACTTTATACCCCCACAGGAGGACATTCCCCTATTACCCTAACAATACAAACTTTAAACAGGAACATAATTAACATAACTAAGGAACAACCAACATATACTCTATACATTAAGCTAATTAACCTAAACACATCACATCTCACGATAGTTTGCCAACAAGGTAGAGGAGACAATACTAGCAGAGAGACAAACAATAGGTGAATGGGAATTCACACCTAGACAATGCTTTGATTAATCAGGAATCCCAGACTTTCCTACAGCAGTATTCAAGAAGACTCAGGGCTGTTCAAACCTTATTAACCAGCTTTCTTTTCACATACATCTGCTTACTGAGTTTCAAGTTGGCAGAGACAATCATGGCTTCCTTGACTTTTAAATGTAATAAAGTCCTTTTGCATTATAGAACAGGACATCTTCCTAAATGCTTGTAGCTCCCTCGAAATTCCAGGGCCCACAGTCTAGTATATGGGTCCTCCTGTTCCCATAGTCTGTGTGTTTTGGGCAGACATGGACTTGAATCCAAAGTAACATTACTCCAAGGATCCCCCAGGCACACACCTCCCAAAGAGCAACTGCCATCTTAAAAGCCAGGGCCCATAGTTGTCAAGAGGCTAGCCTGCAGTCCCTTCCAAAAGTCTCTGTCCCGGGTTGAGTCTGTCACAGGCATGATGGCATCTCCACAAATCATAGATGTTTTGTGAGTGTTTTCAGAGGAGATTTGTGACGTTTTGAGGCTGCTGTGGAGTTCAGGTGGTAATCGGGTACTAATTAAGTTTCCACAAACAAGCAGGTATCCTTATGAACTGTCCATAAACAACAACGAAAGGTGCTACTACCCCAGATGTTGTGAACAAGGCCGTTGTGGCTGAAACGCGTCTACCGCTGCTGTATTTTTATCCTTATGGAGGTATAATAAATTCGGACTTATTTAAAGAGCATGTATGGAGTTGCGGATTGTTCTCTATCCATTCATCCTTATGAACTGCTTTTTATTTTTTTTTTATTTTAGTAAGAAATTAAAATACATTTTGCGTTCATTGGGTGCATATACAGTATCTCACAAAAGTTAGTACACCCCTCACATTTTTGTAAATATTTTATTATATCTTTTAATGTGAGAACACTGAAGAAATTACACTTTGCTACAATGTAAAGCAGTGGGTGTACAGCTTGTATAACTGTAAATTTGCTGTCCCCTCAAAATAACTTTACACACAGCCATTAATGTCTAAACCGCTGGCAACAAAAGTGAGTACACCCCTAAGTGAAAGTCAGAGTTGGGCCCAATTAGCCATTTTCCCTCCCCAGTATCCTGTGACTCATTGGTGTTACAAGGTCTCAGGTGTGAATGGGGAGCAGGTGTGTTAAATTTGGTGTCATCGCTCTCACTCTCTCGTACTGGTCGCTGGAAGTTCAACATGGCACCTCATGGCAAAGAACTCTGAGGAGCTGAAAAAAGAATTGTTGCTCTACATAAAGATGGCCTAGGCTATAAGAAGATTGCCAATACCCTGAAACTTAACTGCAGCATGGTGGCCAAGAACATACAGCTGTTTAACGGGACAGGTTCCACTCAAAACAGGCCTCGCCATGGTCGACCAAAGGAGTTGAGTGCACGTGCTCAGCGTTAAATCCAGAGGTTGTCTTTGGGAAATAGCCGTATGAGTGCTGCCAGCATTGCTGCAGAGGTTGAAGGGGTGGAGGGTCAGCATGTCAGTGCTCAGACCATACGTCGCACACTGCATCAAATTGGTCTGCATGGCTTTTGTCCCAGAAGAAAGCCTCTTCTAAAGATGATGAATAAGAAAACCTGCAAACACTTTGCTGAAGACAAGCAGACTAAGGATATGGATTACTGGAACCATGTCCTGTGGTCTGATGAGACCAAGATAAACTTATTGTCAAGCGTGTGTGGCACCAACCAGGTGAGGAGTACAAAGACGAGTGTGTCTTGCCTACAGTTAAGCATGATGATGGGAGTGTCATGGTCTGGGGCTGCATGAGTGCTGCCGACACTGGAGAGCTACAGTTCATTGAGGGAACCATGAATGCCAACATGTACTGTAACATACTGAAGCAGAGCATTATCGCCTCCCTTCAGAGACTTGGCCGCAGGGTAGTATTTCAACATAACGACCCCAAACACACCTCCAAGACAACCACTGCCTCGCTAAAGAAGCTGAGGGTAAAGGTGATGGACTGGCCAAGCATGTCTCCAGACCTAAACCCTATTGAGCATCTGTGGGGCATCCTCAAACGGAAGGTGGAGGAGCGCAAAGTTTCTAACATTCACCAGCTCCGTGATGTTGTCATGGAGGAGTGGAAGAGGACCCCAGGGACTACCTGTGAAGCTCTGGTGAACTCCATGCCCGAGAGCGTTAAGGCATTGCTGGTAAAATGGTGACCACACAAAATATTGACACTTTGGGCCCAATTTGGACATTTTCACTTAGGGGTGTACTCACTTTTGTTGCCAGCGGTTTAGTCATTAATGGCTGTGTTGAGTTATTTTGAGGGGACAGCAAATTTACTCTGTTATACAAGCTGTACACTCACTACTTTTACATTGTAGCAAAGTGTAATTTCTTCAGTGTTGTCACATGAAAAGATATAAAATATTTACAAAAAATGTGAGGGGTGTACTCACTTTTGTGAGAGACTGTATGTTCAATATGGTGTATTAATCACTATTGATCATGCAGATTAGGATAATGTATCAGCCATTGTACAGTAGCTTATGATTGTGTTGGGCCTCTGTGACCAAGTTGAGCTGACATCGTAGTTGAATCGTATATTTTGACAGAACAGCAAAAAGTGTACATCTTCATATGGTGCAGGGGAGGGTCTGTACCATTCTTGCCTTGGTGAGAATTTGTTCTTTCATCTGAAAGAAATTACTTTGAGGTCTGGGGATACGGTAGATGCAATCAATGGTAAGCTTATTAGGAGACGCTTTCAGTAGAAGAGCAGATATCATATCTCGGGTATATGTGTGGAGATCACTCACTTGCACAGTTTCTGGAATGCTGCAGGGCTTAACATTGTTGTGGTGGGGCCTATATTCAAGGCTGCCAGTTTTGCCTTGATCCACAAAAGATCTTCCCTGCCTTCCTAATAAGCATCAACCAGATGATTGATAGTCGTGGTATAATCCTCTATCCGCTATCAGAGCTCCCAGCTCAAGTGGCCATTCCGCACACTTCCAAGCCCCCCCCCCCTCAAACAAATGGGTGATTTTTAAAGAACAGCAGTAAGTTTTTTTAAATACATGTAACTTTAGCAAAGCTGAAACAGCCCCGCCCAGGAGGTGGACCCTCCGGTCATAACCCCTCACCCTGCAGTCAGCAGCTCAGTTTTTTTTCTGCCTAGTAGAGAAGGACCTGGCTCCCTTTTGGGCCCATGGTCCTTAAGAACTTTTGTTTTTTATTTTCTATTTTGATCCTGAGATCTTCTATCAACTGCCGGCTGGGTGACAGGCTGGATAATATAGATCCTTGTAGTCCCTCCAGTCCGGCCATCGAGCGTGAGCAGGCCATAGCTACGCGCTGGGTCGGCCACGACATACCCCCAGGGGTGGCCGGTGAGCTATATGCTCCGGGGTTCACATATGACTGGGCTACTGCTGTCTAAGTCACAGTGAACCGGGCCGACAGCTACTCCATACTGCTCGGATGTAGGTCTGTCAGGAACGCACCAGCAAGTCCTCGCATGGACGGGTAAGTACGGTTCCATCTGCCTCAGCAGGCTGGAACAGCTGGGCATTCCTGGGGGGGGTCGATTAGGGGGTCTCCTGTCCTCCCTTTCCTCTCCCCTGTTCCCCTCCTCCCCATGCATGCGGGGCCTGCTGTGTGCGACCGGGGTGTACCTGTAGGGGGACTCCGGGTCCCTGTGGAGGTGACCGGGGTCCGCTCTCTGGGGGTGGTCTGTCATTTAAGAAGCCTCCGCTCGGTGTCTCTGCGGCCTTCTCGTCCACCTCAGCGTGTTTGGGCGCCATTTTTGGTAGCGCCAGGGCCATTTTCTTGTGGCCTGCTGCTGTGATGTACACAGCAGCAGGCTGTTGTACACAGCAGCAGGCTGGTGGCAATTGGCAGCCATTTTCTTGTGGCCGCACTGTAGCATAGGTCTCTATTGCGGGCGGCGATTTTCTTGTGACCCACGCCTTTTTTATATCTGAGGCGCTTACGACCATTTTGGTGTGGGTTTCCTGTTCAGGTTTGGCCTCTAGCGCTGGATGGCTTCCTGAACGGCGCGAATAGCGCGGTTCACCCCAGAGGACACCTCAGACACACTCTGTGTGTGAATGTATATTTAAACTAAAGGTGGACTTTAAACGGCACACAGATAGATATTGTAAAAATTCTAAGGGTTTTATTGTTGGTAGAAAAATATAATTGAATTTAGGTAAAAAGTACATTAATATAAGACACTGACATTATGTAACAGTTATCAATAGTTGATAGAGGGTCCCATTTACAAGACTCGACACATCTCCCAGGAATTACATTAACATGTAAAATACACAAAGTAGAATGGAATAATGTATAGCCAACAAACACAAATGAGGAGTTGGACGGTATGCACGAGAGATGGCTGGTCTTGTTGATGGGTCCAGTAAATTCAAAGATAAAGATCTTGCTTTCGCTCGACTAGTTTCGCGTTCCAAAACGCTTCGTCGGGAGCATAATATTCTGTCAAGATTATACATAAACAGTTCAAAAAGAGATACTTCAGTTAATATAATTTTAATACTTGTATCTAGAATAGAACTAATAAAAAACATTCTAAAGAAGAAGCTGATATACATTAATTAAAAGTTTTCGATTGACCACAGAAGGATAAAACACCCACCACCTATACACTGCCAGCACCGAAACCAATCACACAACAGATGGGGCATGAAAGTAGCTGTGCAAAGTTGTAGAAAAAGCATGAAAAAAAGGGGGGGGGGGAAACAAGGAATGGGGAAAGGGAATGGAGGGGGGGGGGGGGAAGGGGGAAAAAAGAAAGAAGAAAGAAAAAGGACTGGAATATGAATTAGTCCATATCCATAGGTACTATTAAAAAAGTACTTTGAAAATTGAACAAGTTAGATAGCAGGTGCAAAAATTCTTATAAAACCGTAAGTGAAATAATGTGTCAATGATCACCGTCGAGGCAGACCAGAAACAAGAAGGGGAGAACAAGAAAGAAAAGAAAAAAAGTGTATATATATATATATATATATATAATAGTTTCTATACTTACGAACAAGGCCGTGTTAGGTAGTGAAACCAGCCTAGGTATTTTTACCTGGCAATCCGTGTATCACAGGGTGCCAGTATTATATAAACACATTCTAAAAGTAAAACACATAACGTGACCCATAAATGTCAAAAGTAGGTGTTTTGAAACAAAATAAAGAGTGGAGAGTGGAGGTGGGGGAGGGGGAGGGGAAAAAGGAAGGAGGGGGGGGAGGGGGGGAAAAAGGGGGAGGGGAATTTATTCATATATATATTATTATCCAAGGGCTCACCGTGGTAAACAATCATGCGTGATTTAAGTAAAAAAATAACTATGCACAGGCTACTGGTAGGTAGGGAACGTAAATCCAGGTATAGCAGGCCAAACAGTACTGTAGAGGAGTGTGTCAGTCAGGAGCACTTGCTCGAGCCACACAATGGTAATCTGTTAGGGTGACCCCTAATGATAGACTGACCCAGCTGAAAAACATAATTACAAAAAAGGAAGTTTAGAAAGGACCCGCTTCCCTAGATCTATCTGCTAGTATCCCAGATGGAAGGTTCTTACCTTATGACTTGTCAGGGATTATATGCTGGTAGACCTGGATGGAACCTCTCCTGTGGACAGCTTCACAGTGCATTGTGCACCGTTTTTATGTGTCCCTACAGGAAGGCGTCATCACACCCGGAAGTGACGCTGGTGCGCGAGTTCGGACGGTCATGCGCATGCGCCGTAGGCGCTGCTCACGCAGCAGCCTGGGGCCAATGAGAGAGTGACAGGGCGGAACCCAGGAAGTATTCCGGGAGCCTACAGTACGTCACATCGCTCTAGCTAGCAGACACGTCATCGTAGGGGATCAAGCAGCCCATGTATGTGCGCCGTGATCACTGCCATCACAAAAGCCCATGACCAGTGCGGCAGTGACAAAGCATACCACAGGGGGAGCCGATTGCTCCCTTAAAGCAGGTCAAAAGGTCGTATTCTAAATACCAGCAGTGGTCAATAAGTCCGCCCACCATTGCAGCCATCAGTGTGGGCACATAGGCTTCGAAGCCTATGTGCCCACACTGATGGCTGCAATGGTGGGCGGACTTATTGACCACTGCTGGTATTTAGAATACGACCTTTTGACCTGCTTTAAGGGAGCAATCGGCTCCCGCTGTGGTATGCTTTGTCACTGCCGCACTGGTCATGGGCTTTTGTGATGGCAGTGATCACGGCGCACATACATGGGCTGCTTGATCCCCTACGATGACGTGTCTGCTAGCTAGAGCGATGTGACGTACTGTAGGCTCCCGGAATACTTCCTGGGTTCCGCCCTGTCACTCTCTCATTGGCCCCAGGCTGCTGCGTGAGCAGCGCCTACGGCGCATGCGCATGACCGTCCGAACTCGCGCACCAGCGTCACTTCCGGGTGTGATGACGCCTTCCTGTAGGGACACATAAAAACGGTGCACAATGCACTGTGAAGCTGTCCACAGGAGAGGTTCCATCCAGGTCTACCAGCATATAATCCCTGACAAGTCATAAGGTAAGAACCTTCCATCTGGGATACTAGCAGATAGATCTAGGGAAGCGGGTCCTTTCTAAACTTCCTTTTTTGTAATTATGTTTTTCAGCTGGGTCAGTCTATCATTAGGGGTCACCCTAACAGATTACCATTGTGTGGCTCGAGCAAGTGCTCCTGACTGACACACTCCTCTACAGTACTGTTTGGCCTGCTATACCTGGATTTACGTTCCCTACCTACCAGTAGCCTGTGCATAGTTATTTTTTTACTTAAATCACGCATGATTGTTTACCACGGTGAGCCCTTGGATAATAATATATATATGAATAAATTCCCCTCCCCCTTTTTCCCCCCCTCCCCCCCCCCCTCCTTCCTTTTTCCCCTCCCCCTCCCCCACCTCCACTCTCCACTCTTTATTTTGTTTCAAAACACCTACTTTTGACATTTATGGGTCACGTTATGTGTTTTACTTTTAGAATGTGTTTATATAATACTGGCACCCTGTGATACACGGATTGCCAGGTAAAAATACCTAGGCTGGTTTCACTACCTAACACGGCCTTGTTCGTAAGTATAGAAACTATTATATATATATATATATATATATATACTTTTTTTCTTTTCTTTCTTGTTCTCCCCTTCTTGTTTCTGGTCTGCCTCGACGGTGATCATTGACACATTATTTCACTTACGGTTTTATAAGAATTTTTGCACCTGCTATCTAACTTGTTCAATTTTCAAAGTACTTTTTTAATAGTACCTATGGATATGGACTAATTCATATTCCAGTCCTTTTTCTTTCTTCTTTCTTTTTTCCCCCTTTCCCCCCCCTCCATTCCCTTTCCCCATTCCTTGTTTTTTTTTTTTGTTTTTTCCCCCCCCCCCCCCCCCTTTTTTTCATGCTTTTTCTACAACTTTGCACAGCTACTTTCATGCCCCATCTGTTGTGTGATTGGTTTCGGTGCTGGCAGTGTATAGGTGGTGGGTGTTTTATCCTTCTGTGGTCAATCGAAAACTTTTAATTAATGTATATCAGCTTCTTCTTTAGAATGTTTTTTATTAGTTCTATTCTAGATACAAGTATTAAAATTATATTAACTGAAGTATCTCTTTTTGAACTGTTTATGTATAATCTTGACAGAATATTATGCTCCCGACGAAGCGTTTTGGAACGCGAAACTAGTCGAGCGAAAGCAAGATCTTTATCTTTGAATTTACTGGACCCATCAACAAGACCAGCCATCTCTCGTGCATACCGTCCAACTCCTCATTTGTGTTTGTTGGCTATACATTATTCCATTCTACTTTGTGTATTTTACATGTTAATGTAATTCCTGGGAGATGTGTCGAGTCTTGTAAATGGGACCCTCTATCAACTATTGATAACTGTTACATAATGTCAGTGTCTTATATTAATGTACTTTTTACCTAAATTCAATTATATTTTTCTACCAACAATAAAACCCTTAGAATTTTTACAATATCTATCTGTGTGCCGTTTAAAGTCCACCTTTAGTTTAAATATACATTCTCCCATTGAATATCGGGACGTTGGCACATTTATACTAGGTGCATCCACAGTGTCACCCTGTGGTGATGCACAATTTAGCAATTTCCTTCTAAAACACTCTGTGTGTGAGAGAGAGCAGACAGTGGCGCTGAACAGTCTTGTACCTGGGTGGTGAGTTCCCTGCATAACCCCCCGGTTAGAGCAGCAAGGAGGGTGGGAATTTTTTTGTGCAAGTGCCTTGACTTAGTCCCTGAGGGCTGTCAGTGGGTTAGCATGGCGTCAGAAGCTGGCGCTTCTTCCCCAGACATTTCAGTGGTGACAACCTGTGCCCCTGCGGTGCCTATGGACGCTTTGTCGGTGGTCCTGGAGTCGTTTGTTGCCAGGGTGTAAGTGGCGTGCGGGTGTAAGGGGGGTAAAAAGCGCCCCCTCTCCCCGCCATCTTCTGGGGAATGCTGACTCAGACTCGGGCCTGGCTGCGGCACAGGACTTCTGTTCTGGAGAGTCGGAGGATGCAGGCCAGGACCAGTGAGGACGACTCCTCGTCTGGGTCAGCACAGGACAGAGCACTTGTTGGAGCGCTTATCACCGCAGTGCGGGACACTCTTAAACTGGAGGATACGGCTGGGGCATCCACTGAGGTCTCAGTCCCACAAGCCGTCCCGCTCTGCTAAGGTTTTTCCTTATGTGACTTACTTTGACAAGTTCATTGATAAGGAATGGGAACGGCCGCAGAGGTCCTTTGTGGTCCCAAAGTGCATGTCGGTCCGTTACCCGTTTGAAGAGAGCCTTTTGAAAAAATGGGCATCTCCCCCGGTTGTAGACCCCCCGGTATTGAGGTTAAATAAGGTAAACCACTATTCCGGTAGAGGGGACCCCTGCATTTAAGGACCCTGCATATAGGAGGTCCGAGGCGGTGAGCCGTTCCATGTTCACCATGCTGGGGTCAGCATTGTGGCCTGTTTTGGCAGTGGCCCTGGTGTCGCAGACACTCATTGAATGGGCAAAAATGTTGCACCGAGAGTTGGGGGAGCATCACGTCTCCCCAGACTGCGTGGAACTGGCCGACCAGTTGGTACAGGGCCTTAAGTATGTCTGCGATGCAGCCCTGGATGCGGCCCCTTTTATTTCCAGGGCCTCAGTATCTACGGTTGTATTGCGCCGCCTGATCTGGTTAAAATGCTGGTCCGCAGACCAGGCTTCCAAGAAGGCTCTGGCGGACTTGCCCTTCAGGGGTGGGAGGCTCTTTGGTGCCTCGTTGGATAACATTATTAAAGCTGTCACTGGAGGTAAGAGCACGCTCCTCCCTCAGTCCAGAAAGGGTAAGGGGCTGCGCCGTAAGACGGGGCCTGTCTTTTCAGCGCAGAAGCGTTTTTCGTCAGTCGGGGCCCGCTGGTGGACCTTCCCAGGCCAACAAGGGTCCAGCTGGGGGACAGAAGCGTCCCTGGGTTCGCAAGCCTAACAAGCCAGCGAACAAACCTGCTACCGCATGAAGTTTTGCCCCCGTCCGACTCTTGGGTGAGGGGACGTCTTCGCGAGTTTGTAGCTCGGTGGACCTCCCTGCTTTCTGACCAGTGGGTTTGCGAAGTAGTCGCATCAGGGTACAAGATACAATTTCCTCCTTGTCCACTGAACAGATTCTTTCCCTCAAACCTTCGTCTCCTTCCGGCTCGTAGGAATGCCCTGACTGGGGCAGTACAGGACTTGCTGAAATGCGGGGTGATCCTACCTGTGCCGCTGCAGGAAAAGTTTCAGGGATTTTACTCAAATCTGTTTGTGGTCCCAAAAAAGGAAGGGGTTTGCCCGATCCTGGACCTCAAGGCCCTCAATGCCTTTGTGAAAGTTCGGAAGTTCAGGATGGAATCAATTCGCTCTGTGGTCACGGCTCTCCATCCGGGGGATTTTCTGGCGTCCTTGAACATCAAGGACGCATACTTGCATGTCCCCATTTGTGTCAGGCATCAGAGGTTCCTGCGCTTTGCGGTTGGGTTAAACTACCATCAATTTGTGGCTCTTTCTTTTGGCCTGGCGTCGGCACCAAGGGTTTTCACCAAGGTGCTCACCCCGATTCTGGCCTTGCTGAGAAAGCGTGGCATCGCTATCGTGGGCTACTTGGACGATCTTCTTCTGAGAGCTGCTTCAAGCTCAGAGTCGGAGGAGGATGTGGCGATAGCCTGTCAGACCCTCCGAGAATTTGGTTGGGTGCTGAACCTCCAGAAGTCAGTGTTAGTACCGACTCCGTCTAGAATACCTGGAATTGATTCTGGATTCCTCGGAAGCGAGAGTGTTTCTCCCTTTGGAGAAATTACAGACCCTTCGGGCCGCGGTGAGGCTGTTGGCAACCCGCAAATGGTCGTCGGTCAGGTTTTGCATGCAAGTCTTGGGCCTCATGGTAGCCTCCTTCGAGGCGGTACCGTATGCTCAATTCCACACTAGTCTTGCAGAAGGAGATTCTATCCAAATGGAACAAATCCCCATTGTCCCTGGATTATCAAATCCGGGTGAGCCACCTAGTCAGGGCTTCCCTGAATTGGTGGATGAGATCTCCGGCCCTTCAGTCCGGGAAGTCGTTCCTTCCTTTTCACTGGACTGTGATCACGACGGACGCCAGCCAGACCGGTTGGGGGGGGGGATTCTGGGGTGTTCAGTCGGCACAAGGTCGCTGGACATGGGAAGAATCCCGCCTGCCAATCAATGTGCTAGAGCTCCGGGCGATCAGACTGAGCCTCTCCATATGGTCGCAGAGGCTACAGGGTCGTCCAGTCAGGATACAGTCGGACAACGCCACGGCGGTGGCGTATGTTAATCATCAGGGAGGAACAAGAAGCGTGGCTGCAGCAACGGAGGTCGCCCACATCCTGAGGTGTGCAGAAAGGGGCGTACCAGCTCTGTCGGCCTTATACATTCCGGGCGTAGACAACTGGCAAGCAGACTACCTAAGTCACCAGATGCTGGACCAAGGAGAATGGTCGCTGCACCCGGAGGTGTTTAAACTCTTTTGCCAGAAATGGGGCACGCCAGACGTGGATCTCCTGGCATCTCGACTTAATCGGAAAGTATTGAAGTTTGTAGCCAGGTCCAGGGATCCCTGGGCAGACACGTCAGACGCGTTGGTGGCTCCATGGTGGGTTAGTATTGGCTAATTTATGCCTTCCCCCCACAAAAACTTCTTCCTCGTCTACTCCGCAGAGTGGAGGCTGAGGGGATTCCGGTGATCCTAATTGGCCCCGGCGTCCCTGGTACGCCGATCTAGTGCGCCTGGTGGCGGATGCGCCTTAGCGACTACCGATGTAAGGTCCCATACTTCATTCTGCTTTACAGTTGCTGGCTTTAACGGCATGGCTATTGAGAGCCAGGTACTAAGGGACCGGGGTCTGTCGGATTCGGTCATTTCCACTATGCTGAGGGCACGAAAGTCATATTCCCTGAAGATCTATCATCGCACGTGGAGGGCCATCTCTATGTGTAAGGAGATGGAGTGGCGTCCATGGGTATATTTGGTTTCCAGGATCCTGCTGTTTTTACAGCGTGGAGTGGATCAGAAACTTACTTTAAGCACCATCAAGGGACAGATTTCAGCCCTGGCTTTTTTCTTTCAACGACCCTTGGCGGCTCATTCACTGGTGAGTACGTTTGTACAGGGAATCCGACACGTGGCTCCCCCGTGGCTCCACCACTTTCTCCATGGGATTTGAATCTGGTACTCTCGGTACTTCAGGAACATCCCTTTGAGAACATCAGGGAGATTCCTCTCGACACTCTCCCAGAAGGTTGCCTTTCTGGTTGCCATTACATCTCTCAGAAGGGTTTCTGAGTTGGCGGCCTTGTCTTGCAAGTCTCCATACTTGATCCTCCATAAGGATAAGGCGGTGCTACGCCCGCAGCCTTCGTTCCTTCCAAAGGTGGTTTTGGCTTTTCACTTGAATGAGGACATTGTGCTTCCATCCTTGTGTCCTCGGCCGTCGCACCCAAAAGAGGCTGCTCTACATTCCTTGGACATGGTACGAGCTCTACGAGTGTACTTGTCTGCTACTGCTCCGTTCCGGAGGTCAGACTCGCTGTTTGTGTCAGTTTCTGGTCGTAAGAAGGGCCTGGCGGCCACGTCGGCCACCATTTCACGGTGGATCAGACAGGCCGTAATTCAGGCCTATGCCCTTAAGGGGCGGGCGCCTCCCTTTCCTGTCGCAGTGCATTCGACCAGGGCAATTGGTGCCTCCTGGGCGTTCCGACATCAAGCGTCTGTCTCACAAGTGTGTAAGGCGGCGACCTGGTCGTCGGTTCACACCTTCTCCAAATTTTACAAGGTTGATGTGAGTGCATCTTCGGATGCTTCCTTTGGCCGCAAGGTTTTGCAGGCGGCCGTTTAAGGTTACAACTCCTCCGTTGAGGAGCTCTGGTTGTTTTGGGGTGAAGTTTGTTTAATGCTGTTCCCACACCTCATTTTTTTTTTTTACACTGCTTGGAGACGTCCCACAAGTCAAGAATTATGGAAGCTGTGTCCGTCCATGGGCGAAAAGAGAAAATAGGATTTTTGTACTCACCGTAAAATCCTTTTCTCTGTCGTCCATGGACGGACACAGCACCCACCCCTCCTTTTAAGTTTGTACTGCTTTTTGACAAACTGAGCTGCTGACTGCAGGGTGAGGGGTTCTGACCTGGGCGGGCTGTTTCAGCTTTGCTAAAGTTACATGTATTTAATATATATAACATGTCTGCCTAGTCCTCTCCTATTAGACGGAACATAACCCACAAGTCAAGAATTCTGGAAACTGTGTCCGTCCATGGATGACAGAGAAAAGGATTTTACGGTGAGTACAAAAATCCTATTTACTCTTTCGTACATGGACCGACAGCTTCCTATTGACACAGTGGGTATTATCCGTTATTTAGGAGTGACTAGGCAGAAAAACTTGTAAAAAGTGTTGCATCACACCTTTTACAGTACCGCCCAGGGGGAGGACCCTCTGGGTATATCACCTCTCTCTGCATCTCTCTGAGTTTTTTTCTGTGTAACAAGGAGTAGGACATGGCTCCCTTCGGGCCCATTGGTCCGGGGGGAAAATTAAAAAAAAAAATTTTTTTGTTGGTTCCTGCAATCTTCAATCAACTGCCGGCTGGATCCTCGATCCTTGGAGTCTCCCCAGTTTCGGCCATCGAGCGTGTGCCGACCCTAGCTACGCACTGGGTTTTCCACGACATGCCCGTCGCTCTACGGGCCTGCATCGGACCGCTCAGCTTCGACTGACCTTACGGCCGAGTTGCAGTAGCCTGTCCGGTGAGCTTACGCTCCAAGGCTTGCATCGGACCGCTCAGCTTGGGCTGACCTTACGGCCGAGTCGCAGTAGCCAAGTCGCAGTAGTAGTCGGTGAGCTAGCGCTCCAGGACATGCAGACGATCGTTCCCTAGGGTTCAATCGCAGCATGCCGTGCCGACAGTCACCTCCGTGCACGGATGATGATCTGTCTGGAATGTCTTCCAGCGCGATCCACGCAGGACAGGTAAGTAGCTCCCCTGCTTCGGCAGGGGGACTTGGCTGGATATTCCTGGAGAGATCAAGTAAGTGGTTGTGGCCCCTTTCTTTCCTCTCTCCCTGCCTCCCCTCCTCCCTGGGCTCTGAGCTAAGGTGGCTGGGTGCTGGGGGTCACCAGAAGGGGCTTCATCTGGAGCAGGGCTGCGCTGTGTTGTCATTTAAAAATGTAATTTTTCTTACCTGTGTGTGTGCTTGTCTCCCTCCATGCTGTCGGCAGCCATTTTGCGGTGGTCCATGCCTGTTTTGGCCTCAAGTGACTGCCCGGCGGCTGTTTTCTTGTGGTTTCGCGCCTATACGTATAGATCGCCGCTCGGCGGCCATTTTCTTGTGGTTTCGCGCCCGCTTTGGCCTCTATCGACTGACCGGCGGCCATATTTCTTATGACTCGCGCCTGTATGTAGATACCGCCGCTCGGTGGCCATCTTTTTGGGGCCTGCGGCCCCTTTTGCCTCTATATTCGGCTCGGCGGCTATTTTCTTAGAGCCCACATTGTTCCATACAGCCGCTTGGTGGCCATTTTCTGGTAGTCTGCGGCCTCTAGGGTGCATTTTCACTGGCGCAAATTTACACAGGAAATGCTGATAGGGATCAGACTGACGCTACAGCGGTGGGATAGCATCACAGGCGGAACACACGGCAGCAGTAGCAGTACCGTTCAGTCCAGGTCAGTACGCGATAAGGCTTTGGTATCTGACCTTATTACTGCAGTGCGGGATACGCTAAAATTGGAGAATGCTGCAGAAGTAGCAGAAACACCAGTCCCCTTTGAGTTTTGTAAACCTGCCCGCACTGCTAAAGTGTTTCCTTGTGTGTCTTATTTTGATAAACTCTTATACAAGGAGTGGGAAAACCCACTAAGGGTGTTTACATACCCAAATAATTTTGCGGTACGGTACGCCTTTGAGGAGAGTATTCTGAAAAAATGGACCTCCCCCGATAGTGGACCCTCCGGTATCCAGACTTAATAGAGCTACCACAATTCCAGTGGAAGGGGCTCCTGTTTTCAAGGATCCTGTGGATAAAAAAGCTGAAGCACTCACTACTTATACTCAGTGGTAGGCTCAGCGGTGCGCCCGGCTTTGGCCAGGGCCTTAGTGTCTCAGACACTTACTGAATGGGCAAAATTGCTACTCCAGGGGTAAAGTAGCAAGATGCTCCTCCTAATAAATTTACTTTGGCCGACCAGTTGGTACAGGGCCTTAATTTTGTCTGCGAGTCAGACATGGATACTATTCCCTTGCTGTCTAAAGCTTTGGTTTATGCGGTAGCAATACGCTGCCTGATCTGGCTAAAGGGCTGGTCTGCAGACCAGGCTTCCAAAAAAGCCCTGTTGGATCTGCCCTTTAAGGGCGACAGACTTTTTGGGGCCTCTCTGGATGACTGTGGTTGGGTACTAAACACGCAAAAGTCAGTTTTGGTGCCAACTCAACGCCTAGCGTATCTAGGCAAGAGTATTCCTCCCTGTGGAAAAGTTGCAGACCCTTTGGGCTGCAGTGTGGCAGCTGGCATCCAAGAATTGGCCGTCACTCTGTTTTTGCATGCGAGTCTTGGGCCTCATGGTAGCCTCCTTCGAGGCGGTCCCATATGCTCAATACCAGACTCGGGTGTTACAGAAGGAGGTTCTGTCCAGATGGAACAGATGCCCATCATCTCTGGATTATCAAATCCGGGTCAGCCACCTAGTCAGGAGATCCCTGATGTGGTGGCTGACATCACCGGCTCTGCTGGCAAGGAAGTCATTCCTTCCTGTGCATTGGATAGTGATCACGACGATGGATGCCAGCCTTACAGGTTGGGGGGGGAGTCTGGGGTGTTCAGTCGACGCAGGGTCGCTGGACCCCGGATGAATCCCGCCTGCCGATCAATGTCCTGGAACTCCGGGCGATCAGGCTGTGCCTCTTCAGATGGTCTCAGAGGCTGCAAGGGCGTCCAGTCAGGATCCAGTCAGACAACGCCACGGCAGTAGTATATGTCAAGCATCAAGGAGGAACAAGAAGCTCAGCTGCAGCATCAGAGGTCGCTTGCATCCTGAGGTGGGCAGAAAGGAGCATACCGGCACTGTCGGCTGTGTACATTCCGGGTGTGGAGAACTGGCAGGCGGACTACCTGAATCGCCAAATGCTGGACCAGGGAGAATGGTCCTTACACTCGGATGTGTTCCAGCTCCTCTGCCAAAGATGGGGCACGCCAGACGTAGATCTTCTGGCGTCCCGACTCAATCGGAAGGTATTGCGTCTGCCCATGGGTCCTTTGACCGGGCCACAAACCTCAACGGACGCGTTGGTAGCATTGTGGGGTCCGTATCAGCTAATCTATGCCTTCCCTCCCATGAGGCTCCCTCCTCATCTAATTCGCAGAGTAGAAGCAGAGGGAATTCCTATGATTCTGATCGCTCCAGATTGGCCTCCGCGTCCTTGGTACGCCGATCTAGTACATCTGGTAGCAGACGTCCCCTGGCGCCTTCCACTACTAAAGGACTTGCTATCGCAAGGTCCCATACTCCATCCTGCTTTACAGTCACTGGCTTTAATTGCATGGCTATTGAGAACCAGGTACTGAGAGACTGGGGCCTGTCAGATTCAGTAATCTCTACTATGAGAAGTGCTCGGAAGCTGTCCTCTAGGATGGTTTATCATCGCACTTGGAAGGCCTACATTTCCATGTGTGAGGAAATGAAATGGCATCCGCGTACTTATTTGGTCTCCAGAATCCTACTGTTTCTACAACGTGGGGTGGACCAAAGGCTTTCTCTAAGTACGGTTAAGGGAGAGATTTCTGCCCTGGCTGTCTTTTTTCAGCGACCCCTGGCAACTCACTCTCTTGTGAGTACATTTGTGCAGGGGGTTCGACATGTGGCTCCTCCGGTCCGTCCCCCGCTACCTCCGTGGGACTTGAACCTGGTCCTCTCGGTGCTTCACAAGTCACCGTTTGAGAATATTAGGGATATTCCCTTGTTGACACTTTCTCAGAAGGTGGTCTTTTTGGTGGCCGTTACATCAGTTAGACGAATTTCTGAGCTGGTAGCCTTGTCATGCAAGGCTCCCTATCTGATCTTCCACAAGGATAAGGTGGTGCTGCGTCCGCAGCCGTCTTTTCTTCCGAAAGTAGTTTCGGCTTTTCATCTCAATGAAGAGATTGTACTTTCATCCTTGTGTCCTAATCCGTCGAATCCTAAGGAGTCGGCGTTACATTCCTTGGACGTTGTCCGAGCTTTGAGAGTATACCTATCTTGCTACTTCCTCGTTCCGGAAGTCAGACTCGCTGTTCGATTCGAAGGCTGGCCCCAAGAAGGGCCTAGCAGTCTCGTCAGCCACCATCTCTAGGTGGATCCGACAGATAGTAATCCAAGGGGTCAAGCGCCCCCCTTTCCTGTCACGACGCATTCGACCAGAGCAATAGGTGCCTCTTGGGCTTTCCGACATCAAGCGTCTGTCTCCCAATTATGTAAAGCGGCGACTTGGTAGTCCACTCACACTTTCACTAAATTCTACAAAATTGATGTAGGTGCATCTTCGGATGCCTCTTTCGGCCGCAAAGTTTTGAAGGCGGCTGTTTAGAGTTACAACTCCCCCATTGGAGTAGTGCTGTTTTGTGTTTGGGGTGAAGTTTACTTTTATGCTGTTGCCACCCTTCGTTTTTTTGACACTGCTTTGGGACGTCCCACTATGTCAATAGGAAGCTGTGTCCGTCCATGAACGAAAGGGTAAATTGGATTTTTTACTCACCGTAAAATCCTTTTTTCTGAGTTCATGGACCGACACAGCACCCACCCTTCCTTTTTGTTTAAGTTTGTACTGCTTTTTGACGAACTGATCTGCGAGATGCAGAGAGAGGGGATATACCCAGAGGGTCCGCCCCCTGGGTGGTACTGTAGGAGTGATGCAACACTTTTTACAAGTTTTTCTGCCTAGTCACTCCTAAATAACGGATAATAATACCCACTATGTCAATAGGAAGCTGTGTCGGTCCATGAACTCAGAGAAAAGGATTTTACGGTGACTAAAAAATCTTATTTTTTTCTTATCTTTGGAAGCCATACAGCAAGCAATCCTATTATCAAGTTTTATGGACTATTGTTTAACCCAGGGGCCTCAAACTGACGGCCCTCCAGCTGTTGCAGAACTACAAGTCCCATCATGCCTCTGCCTGAGGGAGTCATACTTGTAACTGTCAGCCTTGCAATGCCTCATGGGACTTGTAGTTTTGCAACAGCTGGAGGGCCGCCAGTTTGAGACCCCTGGTTTAACCCCTTAGTGGCTGAGGGTAAAATAAATATTAATGCCTGAAAACAATTTTGCAACTTCGTGCATAGTAAAACTGTAAATATCGCCGCAAGTACTTTGTGTATCCAGGTGGATTATACTTTCTTTTTTTTTTTTTTTTCAGGACAAATTGGGCTTTCTTTTGGGTGGTAAATGGTAATGAATATCTCTTGAATTTTTTAAAACTACATTTTTTTAACAATGGAAAATTGGCCCAAAAACAGTAAGAAAAACACCTTTGTAGCTATAGATTTCTTGCTGTTACTAGAACTTGTATATGTTGGTAATCTCGCGCCAAAATAACTTGAATACCTCTAAAAAAAAATGTATATGGACAGCTGCTACCCCAAAATTTCAATATATGAAACAAACATTGGATAAATAAACACATTGTGCATATATGGTGGGGGCGCTAAGAAATAAGTGTTTGCTAATAACACCTAGTACTAAAATTAATAATAGTAAAATAACGTGATATGAAATAAATGAACACCAGCCTACCTAAAAAACCTAATAAATGTAAATTGGTGCGTCCTAACTGGGAATTGCCGAGCCAGGTGCACCATACAGTGAAAAACAATTCCACAACGCCCCTTGTGGATAATAGTGATATTAATGGCAAAATTAAAATCATAAAAAATGTCCAAAGGGGTCATTTGGCTGTTGATTTTAATACATATGTTTTAGAAATCAACGGAATTACACTATTGCCATTTGTTTTCCCTTGTGTTCCGCATATTCCTATCTGAGCCTCCATGAGGCAGGGATCTTTCTGGTATTGACATCTCCATCCATGTCAGCAAGTGGAACTTGGTAAAAGCTCTATTGACCTCTTTTTTTAACTAAAAGGGTCAATTACCTCTGGTAAGCTGCTACCTATATCTTGAGCACTATCGGGTGTCTATAGGTTAAGATGACTAGATTTTTAAAATGAAATCCGGCGACATATTATTTTTTTTACTAGTAATGGCGGCAATCAGCGACTTTCTGCCTGTCGCCGCCGCCACCCACCTCACAGCCTGTTAAAGGGGTTGTAAACCCTTGTGTTTTTTCACCTTAATGCATCCTATGCTGCTGTCAATCAAAACCTATGACGCATGGGGGGGCCGAGTCATGCATTCGGTGGCTATGGACGCCAAATGAATTACTCAGGAGTGCGCCCGCAAGGTAACCCCCGAGAGCGCTTTTCCTAGGGGGGTTATCTGATGCGGGGAAGAGCCGTGAGAGCCGCCGAGGGACCCCAGAAGTCAGTGTTTGGGACAACTCAAGCTGAACAGTGGAGGTGAGTATGATATGTTTGTTATTTAAAAAAAAGTAGGGCTGTTACTGATTAAAATTTTCCTGGTCGATTAATCGATTTATTTTTTTAATCGATTAATCGACTAATTTCGATTAATTATAACGCACATAGATCCAACTACTTTTAGCTGATCTCCCTGCAGGCCGATTCCCAGTGCAGCTACCAACCACTGGAAAAATGGATAGCAGGATACAAAAAACACACAAAGGCAGCGCTCGATGGGAAGAGCATTAAAACTTTTATAGTCTTCAAGTAGATAACAAAATAAATATTGCACTGGAGATAAAATCGATGTAGCTACATAAACTGTAAAAATTGTGCGAGTATTACCAAACGGTAGCAAAAGCAGTCATAAAAACATGTAGCTAAGTATGATACTGGTATAAAAATGTGTACAACGATACCACTGCTGAATCCAGATGAGGAGGGGCTAACATCAGTCCGTCGGCATGTAGATGTCCTGTGAAGGGAACTATCACAACTCCCAGTAGATGGCTGTAGAGTCCCAGGTTGATAGAGGGAAGTGATAGAGGGAAGTGTAACAGCCCTTGTGTGTGGCAGATAGTAAGGTCCCGCCGGCATGCAGATATGAAGGCACAGCAAAGGAGCCCTTCAGATGGACACGGCAAGCCCCGCCGGTGTCCGTGACATCACCGGATCTCCCTGAAGACTTTTGATCGATCAAAAGAATTTTGATCGATCAAAACAATTAATCGATTAATCGAGGAATTAATAGTTAATTTCCACAGCCCTAAAAAAAAGTAAACAATCCTTTACAAGCACTTTAAGTCTTACTCTCCGGGCCTCGGCTACTATTGGGTGGGGAGCGGAGGAAGATCACTCCGCCAGGGAAGGCAAGAAGATAAACAGGTAGGCGGCTGCCCGGGACTTAAGCCAAGGCAGAAGAACATGCGAGTGGAGCTGGATGGGCATGCACCCGAAACTGAAGAAATATTCCCTTCGCTCCGACCAGCACATGATCATCAGAAAGGGGCACAGATAATGGAAAAAAATACACACCCCCCCTCCCCAAAGCTAGTAAAAGCGGTGGTGTGTAATTCAGATTTTTTTTTCTTATTCTGCACTGAATGTCTTTGAAATTGCCCCAGCCCCTGTTTAAATCCAATCCGGGGACAAAACCGGGGACAGACTTGGTCCGGGGACAGTGTCCTCAATCCGGGGACTGTCCCCGGATACCAGGGATGTCTGGTCACCCTACTATAGGTTTAAGTTGGTGAAGGCACTATATCGCAGGTCATAACGTCTGGATTCAGCTCCTATAAGATGTCCATCTGGACACATCACATCATTTTTGTTTGAATGCATTGCAAGGACAATTGGGACTCTATTTACTATTCATTTGGAAATTTTTTATGATTTTTAATTTTGCCATTAATATCACTATTATCCACAAGGGGCGTTGTGGAATTGTTTTTCACTGTATGGTGCACCTGGCTCGGCAATTCCCAGTTAGGACGCACCAATTTACGTTTATTAGGTTGTTAAGGTAGGCTGGTGTTCATTTATTTCATATCGCGGTATTTTACTATTATTAATTTTAGCACTAGGTGTTAACAAACACTTATTTCTTAGCGCCCCCACCATATATGCACGATGTGTTTATATGATTTATCCAATGTTACTATAACTTATATAAACGATTACTTCTGTGCTACCAATACAATAATTAATGATAGGTGCTAAATAATGAATAAAGGAGTTTGCTGCTTAACTCCAACTGTTATTAGCAGACCAAAGTGAAATGAAAATAAAAATGAGGCGCTACTTCCCTATAAAATTAAATGATGTAAAAAACAAAGTGATACTAGTGACCCCTAGTGGCCTATAAAATTAAATGATGTAAAAAACAAAGTGATACTAGTGACCCCTAGTGGGAGTGTAACAAATAACACATATAGGGGGTTATTTACGAAAGGCAAATCCACTTTGCACTACAAGTGCAAAGTGCACTTGAAATTGCACTGGAAGTGCAGTCGCTGTAAATCTGAGGGGTAGATCTGAAATGAGGGGAAGCTCTGCTGATTTTATTATCCAGTCATGTGCAAGCTAAAATGCTGTTTTTTTTTTTCCTTGCATGTCCCCCTCGGATCTATAGCGACTGCACTTTCAGTGCATTTTCAAGTGCACTTTGCACTTGTAGTGCAAAGTGGATTTGCCTTCAGTAAATAACCCCCATAATGTTGCATAAAACACATTTGTGTGAACAGTATGTGCAACCAGTGACCTATAGTGGAAATAATAAATATTGCACATACATTCATATATCAAATAAAGTCCATATATCCAGTGGTATCTTCTGTAAACAAATGCTGTCCACACACAGTCCAACGGTGAATAAAGGCAAATGACTGAAAAATACCAAATGGACCCTCCACCGGTCACACTATGCACTCCCCTCCCAGAATGCCCCCCCAATTAGGCCTAGTAATACCTTCCCCTTTGGGGTCTCAATCCAATCTTTTAAGCTCCCAGCAGTGCACACCTGCACGCGTGGTCTCTCATAGATGGTGGCAACATAAGGGTTAAGAAGCAACTAGCATAGTGTAATACTGTAATACGCAAGTAACTATTCCATTCATGTTTAAGAATACACTAGGCCTGGAGCATACAGGTAATGAACTTGAACATATACACAGATCCGTCCCTGGGGTCACAAAATCGTCTGCAGTGAGACCACATATGTGTATGTTATTTGTTGTTTGTGCCTGTAGTAGGGCCCAGAAACAATGGTGCGCATTTTGCTTTTTTTAACCTACCTAAAATATACTGATACTTTAAAAAAAAAATACGTTTTTTTCTTTAACCACTTCAGCCCTGGAAGCTTTTACCCCATTAATGACCAGGCGATACTGCACTGCGTTACCTTAACGGACAATTGCACAGCCCTTTTTTTCCCACATATCGAGCTTTCTTTTGGTGGTAGTTGATCAACTCTGCGTTTTTTTTCCGCTATAAACAAAAAAAAAGCGACGGTTTTGAAAAAAAATCAATATTTGTTACTTTCTGCTATAACACATACCCAATAAAAATACAGTGGGTACGGAAAGTATTCAGACCCCCTTAAATTTTTCACTCTTTGTTATATTGCAGCCATTTGCTAAAATCATTTAAGTTCAATTTTTTTCCTCGTTCATGTACACACCACAACCCATATTGACAGAAAAACACAGAATTGTTGACTTTTTGCAGATTTATTAAAAAAGAAAAACTGAAATATCACATGGTCCTAAGTATTCAGACCCTTTGCTGTGACACTCATATATTTAACTCAGGTGCTGTCCATTTCTTCTGATCATCCTTGAGATGGTTCTACACCAGGGATATGCAATTAGCGGACCTCCAGCTGTTGCCAAACTACAAGTCCCATGAGGCATAGCGAGACTCTGACAGCAGCAAGCATGACACCCAGAGGCAGAGGCATGATGGGACTTGTAGTTTTGCAACAGCTGGAGGTCCGCTAATTGCATATCCATGTTCTACACCTTCATTTGAGTCCAGCTGTGTTTGATTATACTGATTGGACTTGATTAGGAAAGCCACACACCTGTCTATATAAGACCTTACAGCTCACAGTGCATGTCGTAGCAAATGAGAATCATGAGGTCAAAGGAACTGCCTGAAGTGCTCAGAGACATAATTGTGGCAAGGCACAGATCTGGCCAAGGTTACAAAAAAATTCTGCAGCATTTAAGGTTCCTAAGAGCACAATGGCCTCCATAATCCTTAAATGGAAGATGTTTGGGACGACCAGAACCCTTCCTAGAGCTGGCCGTCCAGCCAAACTAAACTATCGGGGGAGAAGAGCCTTGGTGAGAGAGGTAAAGAAGAACCCAAAGATCACTGTGGCTGAGCTCCAGAGATGCAGTCGGGAGATGGGAGAAAGTTGTAGAAAGTCAACCATCATTGCAGCCCTCCACCAGTCGGGCTTTTATGGCAGAGTGGCCCGACGGAAGCCTCTCCTCAGTGCAAGACACATGAAAGCCCGCATGGAGTTTGCTAAAAAAAACACCTGAAGGACTCCAAGATGGTGAGAAATAAGATTCTCTGGTCTGATGAGACCAAGATAGAACTATTTGGCCTTAATTCTAAGTGGTATGTGTGGCGAAAACCAGGCACTGCTCATCACTTGTCCAATACAGTCCCAACAGTGAAGCATGGTGGTGGCAGCATCATGCTATGGGGGTGTTTTTCAGCTGCAGGGACAGGACTGGTTGCAATCGAGGGAAAGATGAATGCGGCCAAGTACAGGGCTATCCTGGATGAAAACCTTCTCCAGAGTGCTCAGGACCTCAGACTGGGCTGAAGGTTTACCTTCCAACAAGACAATGACCCTAAGCACACAGCTAAAATAACAAAGGAGTGGCTTCACAACAACTCTGTGACTGTTCTTGAATGGCCCAGCCAGAGCCCTGACTTAAACCCAATTGAGCATCTCTGGAGAGACCTAAAAATGGCTGTCCACCAACGTTTACCATCCAACCTGACAGAACCGGAGAGGATCTGCAAGGAGGAATGGCAGAGGATCCCCAAATCCAGGTGTGAAAAACTTGTTGCATCTTTCCCAAAAAGACTCATGGCTGTATTAGATCAAAAGGGTGCTTCTACTAAATACTGAGCAAAGGGTCTGAGTACTTAGGACCATGTGATATTTCAGTTTTTCTTTTTTAATAAATCTGCAAAAATGTCAACAATTCTGTGTTTTTCTGTCAATATGGGGAGCTGTGTGTACATTAATGAGGGAAAAAAAAAGGAACTTAAATGATTTTAGCAAATGGCTGCAATATAACAGAGTGAAAAATTTAAGGGGGTCTTAATACTTTCCGTACCCACTGTATGTAAAACAATCAAATTTCTTCATCAATTTAGACCTATTTGTATTCTGCTACATATTTTTGGTAAAAAAAAAATCCCAATTAGCATATATTGGTTTGCGCAAGTTATCGCGTCTACAGACTATGGGATATTTTTATGGCATTTTTATTTTTACTAGTAATGGCTGCGATCAGTGATTTTTAGCAGGACTGTGACATTGCGCCGGACACTAAGTGACACTTTTTGGGGACCAGTGACAACAATACAGTGATCAGTGCTAAAAAAGGAGAAGGGACATCTATGTTCCTGATAGAACGATGGTCTGCCTTGTTAACATAGGCAGACCGCCGGTCTGTTTCTCCTCCGAACGATTGCCGGTGGCCGACTGCCATCGCAGCCGCCGTACCCGCTGATTGGCTACCGCTGTGTCCAATCACAACAGTAGCGGGTCGCCGGTGGCGCGCGTGCCCCCCAGACTTGGAAGTCGCAAACAACAGGTACGTTGTTTCGTGCGATCCGGACGTCCTGCCGCAGCATATGTGCAGTGGGTGGTCCGGAAGTAGTTAAATCTTAACAAAATATACAGACCCTGACTCTAACCTAGATATAGCCTTGATCTAGCTTTTTTTTTTTCTTTAATTTCTTTCTTTTCTTTTTTTTTTATAATTTTTTTACATAGTTTTGTTTACATTTTTCTACCCTGCAAAGAGAGAAAGATAACACATATCTTTTTCTCCATTCAGAAGAAAATAAAAACACAGGGGACGGCTATACAGTGAGTGATCATTATGATAGCCAATTAGAGGTCATCACAGTGATCAGGTGACTGGGAGTTCTGTGTCACAATCATTAGTATGAGACCTGGGGCTCTCGGTGGGAGCCCGGTCTTTGAGCTGGGAGTGCGCTTTGCAGCAAATGCTATGCTTTGCAGGCTATTAACCACTTAACGGCCGCTCACTGTATATATATGTCGGCAGAATGGCCCGGACAGGCACAATCACGTACCTGTACGTGCCTGCCTTCGTATAGTTGGGGGGTCCCATCGGACCCCCCTTCTATGCAGTGAGCGGTCGGCATCGTTCCGGGAGCGATCCGTGATGAGGGGACGGCCATTTGTTTCCGGCCACCCCCTCGTGATCGCTCCCGGCGAATGAAAAGCTTCCTCTGCCTGTGTAATGTTTACACAGGCAGGAGGAAGTGATGTCATCTCTCATGCGGCGCTCACATATACCGAGCACCGCATGAGAGAAGACACAGAGGTTAGTGCACTAAACAGCACACGGACACCACACACATAGGCACACGATTGCCCCCCCAGACACCCCCAGATCACCCCCAGTCACAGTGTCACTGATTGCAGTGACCATTTATTTACTGATCACTGCAATCCGTGACATTTGTGACTGTAAAAGTGTCAGGGCAGAGTGTTTTAGGTCCAGTGTAGCCCCCTAACCCCCCCAATAAAGGTTTAACCCCTTGATCTCCCCCAGGTAACCCTTTCACCCCCTTTTGCCAGTGTCACTAAGCGATCGTTTTTCTGATCGCTGTATTAGTTATGCTGGTGCCGATAGGTAGCCAGTTATTTTTTTTAGGTTCCCCAGTCGGGTTTTTATATAGTGTCAGGTACCCCCATATATTACCTAATAAAGGTTTAACCCCCTGATTGCCCCTAGTTAACCCTTTCACCAGTGATCACCATATAAGTGTTACGGGTGACGCTGGTTAGTTTGCTTTTTATAGTGTCAGGGCACCCGCCGTATATAACCCAATAAAGGTTTAACCCCCTGATCGCCCGGCGGGTGATATCAATTCGGTTTTAGTGTCAGAGAGGGTCTGCGTCGCCCCAGGCAGCGTCAGGTTAGTGCCAGTAAAGCTAACACCCAAGCGTGAAGCATACACCTCCCTTAGTGGTATAGTATCTGAACAGATCAATATCTGATCTGATCAGATCTATACTAGCATCCCCAGCAGTTTAGAGTTCCCAAAAACGCAGTGTTAGCGGGATCAGCCCAGATACCTGCTAGCACCTGCGTTTTGCCCCTCCGTCCAGCCCAGGCCACCCAAGTGCAGTATCGATCGATCACTGTCACTTACAAAACACAACACACATAACTGCAGCGTTCGTAGAGACAGGCCTGATCCCTGCGACTCCAGTGCTGTAGGAGGTGATTTCACCACCACAGTTAAAAAAAAAAAGAGCATGTATGCTGAAGCATGGGGCAGCAGGGGCGGAGGAGCGATTTTGCTCCTAATGCCGCGTACATACGGTCAAAATTCCGACGGAGGCATGCCCGTGGAAAAGTCCGACCGTAACTTTTGCGGGAGGATGCCCCCATGCTTTGGCATATATAAATGGTGCATGTATGCCCATCATTAGAAGTGGGTGGATGAAGGGAGGTATTCTAATGGTGGGCATACCCACCGATCAATCTCTTTTTTTTGTTCAGCCAACAGGCTGCATGAAAAAAAAGATTACAATACATGTCCAACAAGGACCAGCAACGTACTGGTATGTTGCTGGACTTTGAATGGTTATTCCAGATTGATGCCTGCGGGTTTAGGTATCATCTTGGTATCATTCTTTTCAGCCATGTTTCATGTAAAAGCAATCCTAGTGGCTAATTAGCCTCTGGACTGCTTTTACAAGCAGTGGGAGGGAATGTCCCCCCCCCGTATATAAAAAGCGCCATTGGGAAATTAGGGAAAGCATTTTATCACACCGATCTTGGTGTGGTCGGATGCTTTGAGGGCAGAGGAAAGATCTAGGGTCCAATAGACCCCAGTTTTTTCAAAAAAAGAGTACCTGTCACTACCTATTGCTATCATAGGGGATATTTACATTCCCTGAGATAACAATAAAAATGATAAAAAAAATTAATATGGAAGGAACAGTTTAAAAATAAAATAAAAAAGCAAAATTAATAATATAAAAAAAAAAAAAGCACCCCTGTCCCGCCTTGCTCTTGCGCAATGGCGAACGCAAGCGTCGGTCTGGCATCATATGTAAACAGCAATTGCATCATGCATGTGAGGTATCACCGCGAAGGTCAGATCGAGGGCAGTCATTTTAGCAGTAGACCTCCTCTGTAAATCTAACGTGGTAACCTGTAAAGGCTTTTAAAAATGTATGTAGTTTGTCGCCACTGCGCGTTTGTGCGAAATTTTAAAGCATGTCGTGTTTGGTATCTATGTACTCGGCCTAAGATCATCTTTTTTATTTCATCAAACATTTGGGCAATATAGTGTGTTTTAGTGCATTAAAATTAAAAAAAGTGTATTTATTCCCCAAAAAATGTGTTTGAAAAATCGCTGCGCAGATACTGTGTGGGAAAAAAAAATGCAACACCCACCATTTTAATCTGTAGGGCCTTTGCTTTAAAAAAAATATATGTTTGGGGATTCAACATAATTTTCTTGCAAAAAAAAAAAATGTTTTCATGTAAACAAAAAGTGTCAGAAAGGGCTTTGTCTTCAAGTGGTTAGAAGAGTGGATGTAAGCTTCCTAATGTTGTGTACAGTGACAGTTCAAACCCCCCCCCCCCCAAATGACCCCATTTTGGAAAGTAGACACCCCAAGCTATATACTGAAAGGCATGTCGAGTCCATGGAATATTTTATATGTTGACACAAGTTGCGGAAAAAATACTATTTTTTTATTTTATTTTTTTTGCACAAAGTTGTCACTAAATGATATATTGCTCAAACATGCCATGGGCATATGTGGAATTACACCCCAAAATACATTCTGTTGGTTCTCCTGAGTACGGAGATTCCACATGTGTGAGACTTTTTGGGAGCCTAGCCGCGTACGGGACCCCAAAAACCAAGCACCGCCTTCAGGCTTTCTAAGGGTATAAATTTTTGATTTCACTCCTCACTGCCTATCACAGTTTCGGAGGCCATGGAATGCCCAGATGGCACAAACCCCCCCCCCCCCCAAATGACCCCATTTTGGAAAGTAGACACCCCAAGCTATTTGCTGAGAGGTATGGTGAGTATTTTGCAGATCTCGCTTTTTGTCACAAAGTTTTGAAAATTGAAAAAAAAAAATAAAAAAAATATTTTCTTTCTTCATTTTCAAAAACAAATGAGAGCTGTAAAATACTCACCATGCCTCTCAGCAAATAGCTTGGGATGTCTACTTTCCAAAATGGGGTCATTTGGGGGGGTTTTGTGCTATTTTGGCATTTTATGGCCTTCGAAACTGTGATAGGTAGTGAGGAGTGAAATCAAAAATTTGCGCCCTTAGAAATCCTGAAGGCGGTGCTGGGTTTCGGGGGGCCGTACGCGGCTAGGCTCCTAAAAAGTCCCACACATGTGGTATCCCCGTACTCAGGAGAAGCAGCAAAATGTATTTTGGGGTGCAATTCCACATATAACCATGGCATGTGTGAGCAATATATCATTTGGTGACAACTTTTTGTAATTTTTTTGTTTTTTTCATTATTCAATCACTTGAGACAAAAAAAAATATTCAATGGGCTCAACATGCCTCTCAGCAATTTCCTTGGGGTGTCTTCTTTCAAAAATGGGGTCATTTGGGGGGGGTTTGTACTGCCCTGCCATTTTAGCACCTCAAGAAATGAGATAGGCAGTCATAAATTAAAAGCTGTGTAAATTTCAGAAAATGTACCCTAGTTTGTAGACGCTATAACTTTTGCACAAACCAATAAATATACGCTTATTGACATTTTTTTTACTAAAGACATGTGGCTGAATACATTTTGGCCTAAATGTATGACTAAAATTGAGTTTATTCGATTTTTCTTGTAACAAAAAGTAGAAAATATCATTTTTTTTCTAAATTTTCAGTCTTTTGCCATTTATATCGCAAAAAAAAAAAAATCGCAGAGGCAATCAAATACCATTAAAAGAAAGCTCTATTTGTGGGAAGAAAAGGACGCAAATTTTGTTTGGGTACAACATTGCATGTCCGCACAATTTCCAGTTAAAGCAGTGCAGTGCCAAATTCTGAAAACACCTCTGGTCCTTAACCTGCATAATGGTCCGGGGCTTAAGTGGTTAAAAAAAATGCACATTTTTTTTACGTGCAAAAAGATGTGCAGTTATATTATTATATTTTTTATAAAGGTGAACTTATTCTTTAAAGATTGTATGCGATTTTAATAATCCACCATTTACTAATTCTTGGTTATGTGCGCTTTACTGTAAGTTATTGTCTACTTTCATTTGCTGCTAGTGCCATTAAACAGGCCCTTTAATGTGCATTAATGCATCACAAACCAGATAAAATGTGCATTAATGCATCACAAACCAGATATAAACTTTTCAGTAACCGCACATGTGTACATGCTTGAAAACAGATAGGTGTGTACACTATATTAAATTAAGTGAAAGGGGGCGCTCTAATAAACAATTATAAAACAATATGTGACAAAAGATCAATGACACAAAAGGAATTATTAACCTGTGATGTGTCACCCAATTGAATTGAATAACATAAAAGTCTGTCAGACAAGAATTAAAAAAATTCTGAATAATATAAAACACCAAATTTTATTTTATAAACGACCGTGATTCTTCTTATAAAGATGGTTGGATCTTCTCAGTAGTATAAAACATAAACCTTCACCAGCTGAACAGTTGGTCACCCAAAGTGCTCGAATGTGAAATCTGCTTACCAGATGGTGTTGACCACTTTAAAATGTGGGTATGATGTGCTTTTGCAAGACAAATTGCCTGATAACAATGATAGATGCTGAATAGACAAAATACCCCTCCTCCTGCAGTAATCATGGACGGGATATATAAGGGAAACGACAAAGGAACCAAAAATAGTGTAATCCCATTTATTAAAAGACGATAAGATAAAAAAAGCCAATTGGCTTGCTTACATTAAAAGTGCCTTAGCCCGGCACTGAGGCTGCATGCGTGTCTGGTGGCCGAATGGTGCCCTGCGGCTAGAACAGTCGTAGCTGGCGTTCGTTCCACCTTCCTCCGCACACAGACCAAAGGGACCGGAAGTGACGTGACCAAGGCTCGCCTCAACATATGCTTCGGAAGGTTTTACGTCCTCAGGAAGCGTTACAAAAAAGTAATTGGGACGCCCGCCTTTACACGCACATGAACGTTAATGGCATCCCAGTCTTAGTAGGTAGGGTTCAGGTTCAGTATTGAGTTGGCCCACCCTTTGCAGCTAGAACAGCTTCAACTTTTCTGGGAAGGCTGTCCATTAGATTTACGAGTGTGTCTATGGGAATGTTTGACCCTTCTTTCAGAAGCTCATTTGTGAGGTCAGGCACTGATGTTGGACAAGAAAGCATGGCTCGCAGTCATCCCAAAGTTGTTCTATCAGGTTGAGGTCAGTCAAGTTTCTCCACCCGAAACTCGCTCATCCATGTCTTTATGGACCTTGCTCTGTGCACTGGTCCAAATCATTTGGTGGGGGATTATGGTGTGGGGTTGTTTTTCAGGGTTGAGCTTGGCTCCTTAGTTACAGTGATGGGAACTCTTGAGGCATCAGCATACCAAGACATTTTGGACAATTTTATAATCCCAACTTTGTGGGTACAGTTTGGGGTTGGCTCTTCCTGTTCCAACATGACTGCACACCAGTTTACAAAACAAGTTCCATAAAGACATGGATGAGCGAGTTTGGCGTGGAGGAACTTGACTGGCCTGCATAGAGTCCTGACCTCAACCCAATTAGAACACCTTTGGGATGAATTATAGCGCCGACTGCGAGCCAGGCCTTCTCTCCAACATCATTCCCATAGACACACCTGCACTTTGTGGACAGCCTTTCGAGAAGAGTTGAAGCTGTTATGCAAAGGATGGGCCAAATTAATATCGAACCCTACAGACCTCAATGTTTTAGTTCTTAAAGGGAATTTCAGAACTATCCAGGAAAGGAAAACGTTTGAACTAAGAATGATACTTCTTATTGACACACAAACAAATGGCTTAAATTCAGATATTGGTATCCTTACCCATTATACTACAGTTTTATGACCCCCCTCTGTGACTAGCACCCCCCCCCCCCCCCTCAAGTCTATAGCTCTCCCTCTGTCTTATCTCACTAACTCTGCTGCTATCATTGAATTGTATCGGTTTGTTTTTTTTTCCTTTCCCTCTGAGATTTTTTTTTTTTTTTTTTCTTATTTTGTTTTAACATTCTGCTAAAAAATTGTGAATCAGTACTGCTTGGACCTTGAAGAAGGGGACATACCCCGAAAGCTTGTCCTGAAAAATTGTATGTTGGTGAAAATAAAAAAGTATCACGGACAGTACTAAATTTTCGCTGAACCCTACAGACTAAGACTGGGATGCCAGTAAAGTTCATGTGTGTGTAAAGGCAGGCGTCCCAATACTTTTGGTAAAATAGTGTATATGAAACCTCAGTCCAAGAGATGTTGCACTGAGCACCTGGCATAGGAAAGGTGCAGGGAAAATATATAGTATGTATTTTGTTTTCATAAATTTATTGCATATTTACTGTACATATTATTTTTCTTTTGTAGAAATTCAAGATTTTTGCGCTGAGAGGGAAACGAACCAGTGATCACTTTTATGACACCAGACGAAAGAAGCATTTTAAATGTCAATTTTCAATCTAATACACTGTAGCTGTTTTTTAAATTGTACAGCTTCATAATTACCCTTTTGTTCAGTGATTCAGTTATGTTTAATAAATGTCAATTATCCTGGATTTATTTGCGTAAAATGTTTTTATTACCTCAAGCTTCTAGTCCATGGTTGAAAATTCCTGCAACCCCACTTGAGGCAAAGTAGGTGAGTATGCTATGTTCTGTGTTAGTGTTTGGACTTTTTAAGTTATGAAGAATATTTTTTTCTGGTCAGAAAATGGACACAATGCAAGCATGAATATACACGTTTTATAGCTCTGCACCCTTTATAACTGTTTTGGCAGTCTCTGTTCAAGCATAAAAGATTGTCAGGTCACCTGTGGCCAGATGACAGATGCACACCATTGGGGGTCAGGAGTGCACCACAAGGTAGTGAACCCTATGGCTGACTGCTGCGGGTGGGACATTGGGTGGTTGTGGAAAGCGGGACCAGTGGAGCACAACAGGGATCCACAGGGAGCTAGAGCCCAAGATTCCCCAGGGCGCGGAGTCTAAGATCCAGCAGGTTTTCACCAGAGCCTCTAGTGGTGAGGATGGCGTACGCTGCAGCTGGGTCCAGGTTCAGGCCCCCAGAGTCCCCTAGTTCACGCTCCGTAGGGTAAAGAGGATATGGGGGAAACAGCAGCACAGGATACAAGAATAGTCAGGGCAACAAGCAGACACGGATAAACGAAGGACAAGCCGAAGGTCAAGGTCACTAGCAGACAGGGATAGTCGGGAACAAGCCAATATCGTAACACAGAGACAGACGTAGCACACGGCAGGCAGGAACCCAAACACACAATGCTTAACAAACACGTTGATCAGCAAGGCAGACTTGCAGTGCACAAGTTAATATAGAGTTCTGTAATAGGGCCTGGGGTGGAGCCAGGCTGGGAAGAGAGATTATAAAAGCAGACAGGTGAGAGAGTCTGGCCTCTAAGGTGAACACAAGAGGAGGAAGATAAGATGGCAGACAAACATTACTGCATATCCATGACAATTATGACTAGTTCAAGTAGGTGATCAGTTCATTTTAAAATTACAGTGCCTTGAAAAAGTATTCATAACTCTTGAAACTTTCCACATTTTGTCATGTTACAACCAAAAACATAAATGTATTTTATTGAGATTTTATGTGATAGACCAACACAAAGTGGCACATAATTGTAAAGTGGAAGGAAAATTAAGGTTTTCAATTTTTTTTTACAAATAACTGAAAAGTGTGGCAGAACCAATTGCCTTCAGAAGTCACCTAATTAGTAAACCTCAGTATAAATACAGCTGTTCTGTGAAGCCCTCAGAGGTTTGTTGGTGAATAAACAGCTTTGTGAAGGCCAAGGAACACACCGGACAGGTCAGGGATGAAGTTGTGGAGAATTTTAAAGCAGAGTTAGGTTATAAAAAAATATATCCCAAGCTTTGAACATCTCACAGAGCACTGTTCAATCCATCATCCGAAAATGGAAACGCACCAGCAGTTACTCTTACTAGTCGATCAAGAGTTTGTCTTATGTAGTTTGGAATATTTACTTACCCATGATTTTGTTTTTTGTTCGATGGGGACTACTATCTCCATAAGTGCGGGGCCTCCATGGGTGCCAAGTTTTCCCCCTCCCTTTATACACGGGATGGTGGGAGAGGTCCCACATTTTTGGCGCTGGTAGTCCCCTTCGTTCTAGGGTTAAATTTTACCATCGCTACATAGACTATTTGCTCTTTGTTTGCACCAAGCAAGTTGGGGACGTTGGTGAATGGTTTCTGTAGCTCAATGATGATGGTCTCAATTTGAGCATTACGGGTACTATGGATCAGGGGCCGATACAGCTCCTTGATGTTGTCTTGGTGGACGAAGAGGCTGGTGTTTCATCCAAGCTCTACAGAAAACCGTCAATTTTCTGTTGAGGGCAGACTCTGGTCACCCCAAGCATACTATTGGAGGTATTCCAGTCGGCCAATTTTTAGGGTTGAAGTGTATATGTAGCAATGAATCCGACTTCCAGATGGAAGCTTGTAAAATGACATCACGCTTCATGGATAGGGGTTACCCTGAGTCTGTCCACAACACTGCCCTCAGCATTGCCAGTAACACTGAGAGGTGGTGATCTCCGTGCCAAACCAGGCAGATCTAAAGACAGGAACAGACGTGTCAATCGTGACATGTCTAGGTCTGTTAGTATCCCTGTCTTTTCGACTTCTTTCAGTTTTGAATTTAATAGAATTAAAAACACGATTGTGAAATACAGTTGTGCTCATAAGTTTACATACCCTGGCAGAATTTATGATTTCTTAGCCATTTTTTAGAGAATATGAATAACAATCTTTTTTTTTCACTCATGGTTAGTGTTTGGCTGAAGCCATTTATTATCAATCAACTGTGTTTACTCTTTTTATGTCATAATCACAACAGAAACTACCCAGATTACCCTGATTAAAAGTTTACATACCCTGGTGATTTTGGCCTAATAACATGCACACAAGTTGACATAAAGGGGTTTGAATGGCTATTAAAGGTAACCATCCTCACCTGTGATCTGTTTGCTTGTGATTAGTGTGTGTGTATAAAAGGTCAATGAGTTTCTGGACTCCTGACAGACCCTTACATCTTTCATCCGGTGCTGCACTGACGTTTCTGGATTCTGAGTCATGGGGAAACCAAAAGAATTGTCAAAGGATCTGCAGGAAAAGGTAGTTGAACTGTATAAAACAGGAAAGAGATATAAAAAGATATCCAAGGAATTGAGAATGCCAATCAGCAGTGTTCAAACTCTAATCAAAAAGTGGAAAATGAGGGGTTCTGTTGAAACCAAACCATGGTCAGGTAGACCAACTAAAATTTCAGTCACAACTGCCAGGAAAATTGTTTGGGATGCAAAGAAAAACCCACAAATAACTTAATGTGAAATGCAGGACTCTGAAAACATGTGGTGTGGCTGTTTCAAGATGCACAATAAGGAGGCACTTGAAGAAAGATGGGCTGCATGGTGGAGTCACCAAAAGAAAGCCATTACTATGCAAATGTCACAAAGTATCCGGCTGACTATACACCAAACAGCACAGAGACAAGCCTCAAACCTTCTGGCAAAGTCATTTGGAGTGATGAGACCAAAATTTAGCTTTTTGGCCACAACCATAATCACTACATTTGGAGAGGAGTCAACAAGGCCTATGATGAAAGGTACACCATTCCTACTGTGAAACATGGAGGTGGATCTCTGATGTTTTGGGGATGTGTAAGCTACAAAGACACAGGAAATTTGGTCAAAATTAATGGCAAGTTGAATGCAGTATATTATCAAAAAATACTGGAGGAAGATTTGCATTCCTCAGCCAGGAAGCTGTGCATGGGACGTACTTGGACATTCCAACATGACAATGATCCAAAACACAAGGCCAGGTCGACCTGTCATTGGCTACAGCAGATTAAAGTGAAGGTTCTGGAGTGGCCGTCTCCTGACCTCAATATCATTGAGCCAATCTGGGGAGATCTCAAATGTGCAGTTCATGCAAGACCGCCTAAAAATTTACAGGAACTGGAGGCTTTTTGCCAAGAGGAATGGGCAGCTTTACCAACTGAGAAGATAAAGAGCCTCATCCACAAATACCACAAAAGACTTCAAGCTTTAATTGACGTTAAAGGGGGCAATACACGGTAATAAGAACTGGGGTATGTAAACTTTTGATCAGGGTCATTTGGGTATTTTCTATTATGATTTAAAAAGAGTAAACACAGTGGATTGATAATAAATGCCTTCAGCCAAACACTAACCCTGAGTGAAAGAATTTTTTTTTGTGTTATTCATATTCTCTAAAAAATGGCCAAGAAATCATAAATTCTGCCAGGGTATGTAAACTTATAAGCACAACTGTATCTGCCCATGTTGTGCAATGATCCTATATATGCTGAGGTGTTATCTAGAGGTATCAGATCAGTATCTCGTAGAGCCCCCACTATCGGTGGCACTTTATCCCCAAGTCTTTACACGAGCAGACCTTATGGTCCGCATTGGTTACAATTCAAAGGATCATATCAATGTGGAGGTAGTGGTTGCACTTGTTGTTCCCACATAAAAAGGGGAGATGTGATACATTCTAACTATTTAAACAAGGATTTTTTATTTATTTTTTTTTAAGTTTTTATTGAACAATTTACATTTGGAACATAATTCTGCAAGTTACAAGGCAATACTAGAGAAATGCATAAAACAAAGAAATGTGGCTTATACATATATAGGCACAGTAGATCAAAAAACTTGTTCAGATTGAACACTGGATTCAGTGACTATCAATAAGTGGAAAACCCTATGTCCACGCTATTCATGGAATTGCACGCTAGAAGGATGTATAGTATTACGGACCATCCGTGCATGTGTCTGCGGACCCAAGCCATCGATCCCAGATTTTGTAGTACTTATCTGGACAACCTCTGTTGATGTATATGAACTTTTTGTAGGGAAGAGTGTTATTTATATCTAGTTACCAATCGTTGAAGCTGGGGGGAGTGGGTCTCATCCACTGTCTGGCCATAATTTTTCTAGCATTAAACAATGTTTCATGCAAGAATGTTTTAGTGAATTTGTCCATCTCAGAGTCGGGGAATATCCCCTGTAAGCATTGTTTGGGGTCCAGGGTCAATGGGGATCCCATGTCATCATGGAGGAAGTCAACAATCTGCTTCCACAGACCCTGAAGGACCGGGCACGCCCAGAGTAGATGGAAGAATGTGCCCGTCGCTTGGTTACACATTGTGCACAAGGTAGAAAACTGTCGTCTAAAGCGGGCGATTCTTAGGGGGATGAGATATGCTCGGTGCACCACGTATAACTGGGTCAGCCTGTCAGAGAGCTTGGGGGATACAGTCTTGCACGAGTCAAGTGCTTCACTCCACTCCTCATCCTCCAGTGGGCCCACCTCTCTTTCCCATCTTGGTTTAAGGCTGTAAGCTAGCGTGGTAAAAGATGGGGTGAGAAGCATGACATAAAAATCAGAGATCAGCTTTCGCGGGTCCACACCCTTAACCACTGCCATAATAACATTGGGTGTAGATTGTGGCAAAGGCTGGGGAAACTGAGCTTGGGCTGCGTGACGCACCTGGAAGAATCTAAAAAGCATAGAATTGGGCAGCAGGAACTCATTTTGGAGGTCCTCAATGTTTTTAAGTGTGCCATCGGAAATTATGTGGTGCAAATAATATATTCCATATTCGCACCATATCTCTGTGTCAGGGATCAAGAGAAACTCTGAGAGTAGTCTATTGTGCCATAAGGGGGTATAATTGTTGTGTTTAGGGGTCGTTAATGTTTTAGTGGTGATGTCCCATACGCTCCTATATTGGTATAATAGGGACCCACGGTCTCTATTGGAGTTATTCCCACTATGTCCAACTGCAATTGCAGTGAGTGGGTCAGTGGTCAGTTGTGCCCACCGTGGACAGAGGAGGGTGAGGAATCTGAGTCTGTTGGTTTTATCTATGTGGTATAGTTGAGACAGTTGGGACGCGAGGTAATAAAGATTTAAGTCAGGGAGGTCTGTTCCACCTAGGTCAGTAGGGTTCTTAAGGACTCTCCAGGCCAGCTTGTGTCTGTTGGTACCCCAAATAAATGTCTTGAGTATGGCCTCCATTGACTTGAAAAATTTCAAGGGTAAGTATACGGGTGTGTGCCAGAGTATATACAATATTTTAGGAAATAATATTTTAACAATGTTAATGCGGCCCCACACACCGAGCGGTAGTCTCGCCCATACCTGGGTTCTAGACTTGATGAGATCGAAAAGGGGTTCTATGTTCAGGGATATATAGTCAGCCGGTGTTCTATTCACCAATACTCCAAGATATTTGATAGTGTTCACTCGCTGGAGTGGTAACTGTGCCTGTAGCTTGGGAGAAGGGAAAGTATCCATAGGCAATATTTGAGATTTCTCCCAATTAATTTTAAGGCCAGAGAACTGACCAAAGTGTTCAATCGTATGTAACGCCTTCCGAAGAGATGTGGCAGAGTCAGCCAGGTATAGTAGCATGTCGTCTGCGTATAAGCTACTGTATTTATTGGCGTATAACACTCGCTTTTTTACCCTGAAAATAGAGGGTAAACTGTGCCTGCGTGTTATACGCAGGGAGCTGTGGAAAGTTGTTTTCCTGAAACTTCCCTCTTAAAGTTAGGGTGCGTGTTATACGCCTGTGCGTGTTATATGCCGATAAATACGGTAATTTTTTCAGTCAGGGAACCAAGGCAGAGACCCTGAATCTCGGGGTCCTCTCTAATGGAGATTGCAAGGGGCTCCGCCGCCAAGGCGTAGAGGAGCGGAGACAGTGGGCAGCCCTGTCTAGTGCCCCTGGATAGGTCAAATGTCTGGGAGGCCCTCCCGTTGGACACTACTTTACCCCTGGGTGCCAGATATAATAATTGAACCCACTTGATAAATTTAGGTCCAAAACCAAAGCTACGGAGGCATCCCCAAAGGTACCACCACTCCACTGAGTCAAAGGCCTTGGCAGTGTCCAAAGCCACCACCACCCGGGACCCAACATTAGTATGTGTCGCTTGTAAGTTAATATACAATTTTCTGAGGTTGAAGGAGGTGTTACGCCCCGGCATAAATCCAGCTTGGTCAGCATGGATCAGGGTTAGAATCACTTGGTTAAGGCGTAGGGCAAGTACTTTAGCCAGAATCTTTAGGTCTACCTGGAGGAGCGATATTGGTCTATAAGATTCCGGGAGGCCTGGGTCCTTGCCTGGCTTAGGTATGAGGATAATTACCGCCTCGCCCATCGATGGGGGTAAGGTGAAATTGTCAAATGGTTGAAGAGGGACAATAACTTGGGGGCAAGTATCTCGATGTATTGGGCGTAAAATTCTATGGGCAACCCATCTGAACCCGGGGCCTTGGATTTGGCGAAGCTCCCAATCGCTGTGGTTATTTAGTCGAGTGTAAGAGGTGCGTCTAGCATAGCCATTTGGGCATCATCTAGCTGTGGAAAGATGATTTCCGCCAGTAGATCTTCCAATTGAGAGTCAGTGTTAGAAACCTGGGACGTATAGAGTTGATAAAAGAAGTCCCTAAATTTGGAAGTGACAGCCTGGGGTTCCGTAATCTTTTCCCCATTAGGACCAGTGAGGGAAATGACAGTAGGGGGTCTATCCTCACTATGTGCTAAGTAGGCCAACAGTTTACCCGCTCTCTCCCCATGTTCATACAATTTTTGTCTGGCAAAGAAAAGTTTTTTCCTGGCCGTCTCGTGTTGTAGCTGATTGACCATCCTGGTTTGTAACCTGAGTCGGGCAGCTCCAGCAGGAGAGGGGTTCGACATGTATCCCTGTTCAGAGGAGGACAGATCCCGCATTGCCCCATCCAGTACGGCTGATGAATTAGCCTTCAGCCTGTTGATAAAGGAGGTCAGAGTCAGACGTGCATGTAGTTTGAAGGCTTCCCATACTATGTCTGGGGATGCAGATCCGTCATTCTCTAAAAAGTAAGTTCTCCAACTGTTACCAAGCTCGTCATCCTCCGACAACAGGGTGAGCCAAAACGGATTCAGGCGCCACGTACGGGGTGGTTTGTCTAATGGGATGGAGAGGCTAATGAAATATGGGCTATGGTCTGAAAGTAATCTGGGGGCAAATTCAGCTCCCAGTAATCTTGGGGCAAGGGTACTAGAAATATAAAATCTATACGGGACATGGTGTTATGGGTAGTTGAGAAACAGGAGTAAGCTCGGGTGAGCGGAAATTTAAAACGCCAGGTGTCAGTGAGATTAAAGGAAGAGATAAGTCGGGAGAATCTAGTGTGGGTTGGAGCTGTAGTAGATAATGGTGAGGGCGACAGTTTGTCTAATGTAGGGTTCAACGTAGCGTTAAAATCCCCCAGCCACACCGCCTGAATCGAAGGATGACGAGACATATATAGCAAGCCCTCTGTGACTATAGTAGAATTAAATGGTGGAGGTACATAGAATGCCATCAGTAGGAAAGGTTCACCATACAATTTAACCTAAAGAAAGACATAGCGCCCCTGTGGGTCAGACTGAACATCACAATGAACATCAAAATGTACTGTCTTGGCAATCAAAACTGAGACTCCGCGGGCGTGGGACGAGTGGGATGAATGATATGCCCACCCGATCCATGGCCGGCGGAGTGCCATCTGGAGCCGACCCTCAACGTGTGTCTCCACTAACACCACAATGTCGGCTCGTTGTTTTTTGAGAAATGAGAAAACTGCAGATCTCTTTACCTTTGTCCCCAAGCACATTCCAAGTGAGCAGTTTTATCGATGCCATAATTCAAACATTAAAACATATCGTGGGACAGTGTCATGGATATGCATTAATGTCTGTCTGCCATCTTACCTTCCTCCTCATGTGTTCATCTAGAGACCAGACCTCCTTCACCTGGCTTCCTTTATAATCTCCTCCCAGCCTGACTCCACCCCAGGCCCTATCACTGAACACTATATTAACCTGTGCACTGCAAGCCTGCTTTGCTGATCAACGTGTTTGTTAGGCATTGTGTGTTTGGGTTCCTGCCTGCCGTGTGCTACGTCTGTCTCTCTGTTACGTTATTGGCTTGTCCCCGACCATCCCTGTCTGCTCGTGACCCTTGACCTTCGGCTCGTTCTTCGTTATCCTTGTCTGCTTGTGGCCCCTGACCTTCGGCTTGTTATTCGGTTCTCTCTATCGTGTGCTGCTGCTTCCCCTTATCCTACGGGGCGTGAGCTAGGAAACTCCAGGGGCCGCGACCTGGTCCCAGCCTGCAGCGTAACATCCTCACCACTAGAGGCCCTGGAGAAGACCAGCTGGGTCTTAGACTCCGCGCCCTGGGGAATCTTGGCTCTCGCTTCCGTTGGGATCCCGGTTGTGCTCCTCTGGTCCCGCTTTCCACAACCACCCAGTTTCCTATCCACAGAAGCCAGCCATAGGGTTCACTACCTCGCGGTGCACTCCTGTCCCCCTACGGTGTGCATCTGTCACCTGGCCACAGGTGACCCTGACAGACAGTAGCATTACATGAATACAAGGTTTGCCATCTATGCAGTATCAATGTTAGCATGCACTTCGTTGTATTGCATTCCATCAAGAAAAAACAAACCTCCCCCCTCCCCACCCTGCATCTTCCCCAACTGATGCGGGTATGTTCCCAAAACAAAAAGAAAGTAACAACCGGTAGCAGATAAAACGAAAATATCTTGCTGTTACGTAAAAGATCTGCAGCGATCGCCTCACATGGGAGGTGTGGAAGATCCAATGCCCGCAAATAAAGAGCAACAGGCTCTTCTTGCACTGTGAACCAGAAGTACAGTGCGGGGTCGATGGTATATAAAGTTCCGCAGTCACATAATAAAGAAATGCGTGTTCCGGTTGCTGGGGGGCGAAAATTTGCTGTGTTAGGCGTGTGGAGTGTAGGACTGATTGTGCTCCGCAATTAGTCTCCAGGGTAGTTACATGGATCAAGCAGTCAGTGGGGGCCCTGAGTATGGGAGACCCACTCTGCAGGTTACAATTGAAAGAGGATTATAGCAGGGGAAGGCAAAAGGGGGTCCCAGGGGTAAAGAGCAATAGGGTATGCGCCGCGGGCAGTAAAGGGGAGACAACAAAAGGGGTAACATACCAGGATTTGCAGACTCCCGCTGCGGCGTATAATGTGCTGGTGATGATGACAGGCAATCAATAGTGCTGATGAACATGCTCGGTCAGGTCACTCCGCCACCCCTCTGGCGGGCCCCGAACGCTCCAACCAGGCAATGACTTCCTGAGGATCCTCAAAGAAGAACACACGGCCGTCCCTTTCGACTCTAAGACGAGCTGGAAATACCATAGATTATTTAAGATGTTGTAATTGGAGCCTCCTCTTCGCCTCCATGAAGCCTTGGCGGCGGCGCTGCACCTCGGCAGAAAAGACGGGGAAGATAGCGATCTTGGAGTTTCCAAGGTGGATGTTACCTTTTTCCCTGGCCATGCGCAGCGCCGCATCTCTGTCCTTGTAGTTAAAGAATTTTGCTATAAACGTGCGGGGGGGAGCCCCCTGAGGAGGAGATCTGGCAGGCATACGATGGGCCCTCTCCACCGCCAGGGTGGGGGAGAAGGCCTCGCAGCCATAGGTGTCAACAAGGAGTTTCTCCAAGAAGGTGGTAGGATCTTTGCCCTCAGCTCCCTCGGGGAGCCCGATGAAACGGAGGTTGCACCTCCGGAGCCTATTTTCCATATCATCTTGCTTGCTTAGAATCTGATTGATTTGGAGCTGCATTCGATCCGAGCTGACTTGGAGCGGCGTAACGGTGTCCTCCACCTCTCCAATGCGGGTTTCGGCTGTCATGACACGCTCACAAAGTTTTTGGAAGTCTTGTCGCATGAGTGAAAGGTCCACCTTGACCCCCTCTATTTGCGCCGTCAGGGACGTCCGGCATTATGTGATCGCCTCGAGCAGTTTAGCTGTGTCGCCTCCCGGAGCGTCCTGCTCACCGCCCGCGGCGCCGCCATCTCTCCCGACACTTTCCCCCTCCTGGCGGCGGTACTGGTCCAATTTCGCCAGTGTGGCCTTTGGCGTTTTTGGCGGAGTCATGGCAGGTATCCGCTGTGATCCCTCCCCCCTCCAAAGCAGGCAGCTTAGGCTATACCGGATGGTAGGGAGCTGTAGGGCTGGTGGGCTGGGAAGAGTCACTAGTCAGCAGGCCGGGTGAAGCAAGATGGGCGCCGACCAGCACTAGGCCAAAGCCGGGGCCTTTCCTGAATGCGGCGGCTGCGCAGTCAGAGGCTGATAGATCCGCCTCTGCGGGTGTGTGGGGTCCTCAGGGGTCTCAGTGGGCCCCTGCAGGCTGTTACCTGAGAGCAGGAGGGCCAGGAAGCAGCACAGGCGGCAGGTCGGGTGGAGCAAGATGGCCGCCGACTTCCAGAGCTAGGCCGAAGCCGCGGGCTTACCTAGATGCGGCACCCGCGATCGGGATCGCGGCCCTGCGGAGGCCGCCGTACGAGCGGAGGACGGTGGATTTGCGGCCACGGATATTCAGGGTCCCCAGGGGGTCCCGCTGGGCTGGTGCAGGACGGAGCTCAAATCATGCACGTCCTACTCCATGCTATGTCAGGCCACGCCCCCCATTTGAACAAGGATTTTAAGGCATCTACATTTATTAACTGCAATACTAAATTTGTGGTATATGTGATTACCTTTGAACAATGTTCTGTTCAATATGTGGGTCGCACGACCCCTAGATTGAGAGACCAGTTAGGTGACCATCAATCAATGTCATGACAAGCATGTCAGCAGTTTCCATAATCAGGGGGTTGAAAAGATTGTGCCATCTAAAAGGGGAGGTGACAAGTTTAGATTTTTATGTAAAAGAGAGGTGTATTGGATCTTTCACCTCAATACTAGAAAGCCCCTTGGCCTTAACTTTTAGTGGGATATCTCACATTTCTACGAGAAACTAAGGTATAATTTTCATTATATATTGATTTTCCATCTTTTTTGCATCCTTTCTTTACCTCCCCCCCCCCTCCTTTTCCATCTTCCTTCCTTCCTTCCTTCCTTCCATTCCCTTCCTTTTTCATCTTCCCTTCCCCCTCCCTTCTCTCCCCTCCCTCCCTTCTCTCCCCTCCCTCCCTTCTCCTCTCCCTTCTCCCTCCCCTTCTCTCTCCTCCCCCCCCCTTTCTTCCTTTCTCCTTCTTCTCCCCCCCATCTTCCCTTTTCATTGGAGAGTAGAGGGTGGGAAAAATAGTCCTTTTTATGTACATTTACATGTATCCTAGATCATGGTTAGTGGTGTGGTAATTTTTGGAGTTCCCTCTTTTTGATATTCTTTGAAATGCCAATTGTTAGATGCTATTATATCCACTGTGTATTCTGTATATTGTATATGATGCTGTGTATTCTAATATAGGTTCTGCTGATATGTGCACAGTTATACACATGGGGAGGATTGGATACATTTTGTATTATTATTTTCTATTTTATTAATTTTTTTATTATTTATTATTAGTGTGTATTTATATATGTGCACAGATATTTTACTACATACAAAGTTTTATATCATGTGTAAATATTTTTTCCTTTTTCTTTTATATTTCTTTCCGTTTGTGAAATAGTGAAAAGTAAATTATCGATTTAAAGGTTAATAGACAGTGGCTATCCGTGTTCTTGATATTCACAAGTGATGTTCATGGACAATCAACGTTTCACATGTCTGTCTTAATTGTTTAATTATTTTATTGTCTAGAGGGGTATATATATGCCTGTATTTTGGTGAAGCACTTTGGCTATGAGTAAGCACCGTGGTTGGTGTGAAACGTGTTAGCTGTGCATGTTGGCTTGTACTTATCCGTGGATGTATTTGGAATCTGTTTTTATGAAAAACATTTGGAGTGCGGCTATCCAGCGTTTTTGTTTTCACGTTCCTGTTGCAACCAGAGTAGGCACCCAGTCTGTCGTGGAGACAGCTGATACTGGGAAAAGGTGATTATCTTAGAGCAGTGAACTCTCATTACTTCAAGGGTCATTTGGGTAGTTTCTGTTGCCATTATGATTTAAAAAGAGTAAACACAGTTGATTGATAATGGCTTCAGCCAAACACTAACCCTGAGTGAAAGTTTTTTCATTCATATTCTCTGAAAAATTAGATCATACATTTTGCCAGGGTATGTAAACTTATGAGCACAACTGTATATGCAAATGACGAGCAGCCATCTTGCTTCCTGGAAGAAAATAATCTTTCAGCGTTTACATGCTTGCATTATCGCTGCTTATGTAGTGTTATTCTTTTAATAAATTACCCTTTTTTTTATACAATATGGCACAATGAGAGCACCTTTTATTGCATGCCTCGTTTTACGGAGGAATCCCTGATGGGAAACTGGATTATTGAGGGCTGCGTTTACGGCATCGGCCTGCCTTTCCTATGGTGCCACTACACCGGAAGGACGGGACGATATCCAATGATCTGGAGCATTGATCGTGTTGTTTAAATGAAGCGCAGATTGACCACTCTTAGGGGGTCACATGATCTCTGGTAAGCGTAGCATGGGGTTTGGCTGGTGACACCTACTGTCTTGCTCTCTATTACTTAGAACAATAAAGTGTGACCTGGTGTACCCCGTGGCGCACCTCCGTCCCTATTGAACATAAAAATATAGAAACTTTTGCCCTTGGGACTTTAACCACTTCCCGCCCGGTCAATAGCAAATTTACGTCCGGGAAGTGGTTTTGTTATCCTGACTGGGCGTCATATGACGTCCAGCAGGATAACAGCTGACCCCTGTCAGACAGACGCGACTAGAGGAGAGCCGATCAGCTGCTCTCCTGACAGGGGGGGTATGTGCTGATAGTTTATCAGCGCAGCCACCCCTCGGATCACTGCACAGGACCACCAGGGATAAGCATCCACACTGGACCACCAGGTATGCCCCCTAGACCACCTGGGAATGCCAATCTGTGCCAAGGCAGCTGCCAACCAGTGCCCACCCAAAATCCCTGCCAGTGCCATCAGGGATACCCATCAGTGCTGCATATCAGTGCCATGTGTCAATGCCCAGCAGTGCCGCCTATCAATGCCACCCAGAAGTACCCACCATTGTAGCCTTTCAGTGCCCACCAGTGCCGCCTATCAATGCCCATCAGTGCTGCATATCAGTGCCGCCTACCAGTGCCCATCAGTGATCATCGTCAGTGCCACCTCATTGGCGCCGCCTCATCGGTGCTGCCTTATCAGTGCCCGTCAGTGCTGCCTTATCAGTGCCCATCAGTGAACGAGAAAACTTACTTATTTACAAAATTTTATAACAGAAAAAAAAACTTTTATTTCTCTTTCGTTCATGGACGGCCTTAAAGTGGTTGTAAACCCACTTTTTAAACAAAGACCTACAGGTAAGCCTAGATTAAGGCTTACCTGTAGGTGCAAGAAATATCTACTTAACCTACACGGTTAAGGAGATATTTGTATGTAAATGCGGCGACGCTGACGTCACCCCATTCACAAATTCGGCTAGGTCGCAACATTCGACGACGTAGCCGAATTCGACAGCTCACGCGTGCATGCGCGGAGTCACGTCTTCTCCGCTCCGGCCAATCACAGCGCCGGAGCGGCGCTGTGATTGGCTGCAGCGGCGATACCCGGAAGTAACATTCCGGCTATCGCCGCAGCGATGGATGCGGCTAGAGGAGGGACACGGACGACTTCGGGGGCCCCGATCGAAGGTAAGTGGTACATAATGAGCTAGTATGCTAGTCATACTAGCTCATTATAGCTTTGTCTTGCAGGTTAGTCAAAAAAAAAAAAAAAGATAAAAGGGTTTACAACCACTTTAATCTTGACAAGTGGGTATTAGCCTTCATTCAGGAGTGACTAGGCAGAAAACTTGTAGAAAGTGTTAAACACATCACACCTTATACAGTACCGCCCAGGGGGCGGACCCTCTGGGTATAACCCCTCTCTCTGCATCTCGCAGATCAGTTTTTTTCTGCCTAGCATAGGAGAAGGACATAGGAAAGGGCCCATAGGTCCGGGGTTTTTTTTTCTACGTTTTTGTTCCTGCGATCCTCGATCAACTGCCGACTGGGTGACAGGCTGGATCCCAGATCCATGTAGTCTCCCCAGTTTCAGCCATTGAGCGTGTGCCGACCCTAGCTACATGCTGGGTTTTCCACGACATGCCCGTTGCTCTACGGGTGGCCAGTGAGCTTCGCGCTCCAGGGCATGCATATGACCGGTCTCTATGGCTGAATCACAGCGGAAGATGGTCTGGCTGGGATGTTTCCAGCATAATCCAAGCAGGAAGGGTAAGTAGCTTCCCTTGCTTCGGCAGGAGGACATAGCTGGACATTCCTGGAGAGATAAAGTAAGTGGTTTTACCCTTTCTTTCCTCTCTCCTTTCCTTCCCTCCTCCCTGGGCTCTGCGAGCTAGGCTGGCTGCTGGGGGCCGGGGGTTCACCTGGGGGGCTCCATCTGGAGCGGGAACTGTGCTGTATGTCTGCTTCTGGGGTGCTAGTGGGCTGCCATTAGAAATGTCAGTTTTTGCTTACCTGTATGCTGTCGGCGGCCATTTTCTTGTGGTCCGCGTCCGTTTTGGCCTATCTACCGCTCGGCGGACATTTTCTTGTGGTCCGCGCCTGCTTGGCTCTATTTGCCGCTCGGTGGCCATTTTCTTGTGGTCCACGCCGTTCTTCAGCAGGGCCGCTCGGCAGCCATTTTGTGGAAGTCTCTGGCCTCTAGGGTGCATTTTACAGCGCGAAATAAATAGACACACGCTGGCGGAGGGTCAGACTGGCACAGGCAGCTGTGGAAAGAGCATCTCAGGCGGGAGTATACGGCAGCAGTAACAGTGACCGTTCTAAGGGTGGTGAGTCCTCTGGGGGACCTCGCATCTCTGTAGCAGCTAGGAGGGTAGGCTGTTGATGCCTTGCCTGGAGTCCCTGTGGGTGTCAGGTGCGTGGGTCAGCATGACGTCAGAAGCAGACGTTTTTTCCCCTGAAACACCTGAGTTGTCAACTGGTGCCCCTGCTATATCAGTGGACGCTATGTCGGCGATCCTGGAGGCTTTTGTTGCCAAGGTGGAAGCGGCGCGTGGGAACACGGGGGGTAGGAAGCGCCCCCTCCCCCCGCCATCTTCTGGGGATAATTCTGATGCAGAGCCAGGCCCAGCTGTGGCTCATGGCCCTGATTCTGATGCGTCAGAGGCCACGGACTGTGACCGGACGGACAGTGAGGATGACTCAGAGTCCGGGTCAGCACACAAAAAGGCTTTGGTATCTGATCTTATCACCGCAGTGCGGGATACGCTGAAGATGGAGAATTCGGCAGAAGCAGCAGAGACGGCGGTTCCCTTTGGGTTCCGTAAGCCGGCCCACACTGCCAAGGTGTTTCCTTGTGTGTCTTATCTTGATAAACTTTTATACAAGGAGTGGGAAAAACCACAGAAGGTTTTTTCGGCCCCAAAAAATTTGCCGGTCCGCAAACCACGATTCCAGTGGAAGGGGCTCCTGTCTTCAAGGACCCTGCGGACAAGAAGGCTAAGGCAATCGCCTGCTACCTATACACAGTAGTGGGCTCAGCGATGCGTCCAGCAATGGTTGGGGCTTTGGTGTCTCAGACACTTACTGAGTGGGCAAAGATGCTACACCAGGGGTTAAAGACACGGGAGGCTCCTCCAGAAGAGGTAGCTTTGGCCGACCAGTTGGTACAGGGCCTTAAGTTTGTCTGCGAGTCAGACATGGATACTATCCCCTTGCTGTCCAAAACCTCAGTTTATGCGGTGGTGTTACGCCGCCTGATCTGGCTAAAGTGCTGGTCTGCGGACCAATCTTCCAAGAAGGCCCTGTTGGATCTGCCCTTTTAGGGAGACAGACTTTTTGAAGCCTCTCTGGATGACATCATTAAGGATGCCACAGGAGGTAAGAGCACGCTGCTCCCACAATCCAAAAAGGGTAAGGAGCCACGCCATAGGCAAGGGCCCTCCTTCACTACACACAAGTGTTTTTTTCGTCCGCCCAGTGCTGCAGGTTAAAGATCCCGGGCCGATAAAGCGCCTGCTCAGGGACAAAAGCGTCCCTGGTTTCGCAAGCCTGCGGACAAATCTACGTCCGCATGAAGGTCTGCCCCTGCCCATCTCTCGGGTGGGGGGACGTCTTCGCGAATTCGTGACTCGGTGGACATCACTGATCTCCAACCGGTGGGTTTGCAAAGTAATTTCCTCAGGCTACAAGATAGTTTCTCTCTTGCCTGCCGAACAGATTTTTTCCCTCCAACTTCAGCCGACCCGTCAGGAGGCCCTGTATGGGGTGGTCCAGGATCTGCTGGTACGTGGGGTGATCATTCCTGTCCCAGGGCAGGAACGGTTTCAGGGTTTTTACTCAAATCTGTTTGTAGTACCAAAGAAGGATGGGGTTCGTCCAATCCTGGATCTCAAAGCCCTCAATTTCTTTGTGAAAGTACAAAGATTCTGGATGGAGTCGGTTCGCTCTGTAGTCGCTGCTCTCCATCCAGGGGACTTTCTGGCGTCCTTGGACATCAAGGACGCATACCTGCATGTTCCCATATGCTCCAGGCATCAGAGATTTCTGTGCTTTGCAGTCGGGGAGGACCACTATCAATTTGTGGCCCTCCCGTTTGGCCTGGCATCGGCACCCAGGGTGTTCACCAAGGTGCTCGCCCCGATTCTGGCCCTGCTAAGGCAGCGGGGCATCACTATCAAGCTCAGAATTAGAGGAGAGCGTGTCTATAACCTGTCAGACCCTCCGAGACTTTGGTTGGGTGCTAAACACGCAAAGTCAGTTTTGGTGCCAACTCAGCGCCTAGTGTATCTGGGGTTGATTCTGGATTCCTCAGAGGCAAAGGTTTTTCTCCCTGTGGAAAAATTGTAGACCCTTCGGGCTGTGTTGCAGCAGTTGGCATCCAAAAGATGGTCGTCACTCCGCTTTTGCATGCGAGTCTTGGGCCTCATGGTAGCCTCCTTCGAGGCGGTTTCAAATGCTCAATATCACACGTGAGTGTTGCAGAAGGAAATAATGTCCAGATGGGACAAATGCCCATCGTCCCTGGATTGTCAAATCCGGGTGAGCCAACAAGTCAGGACCTCCCTGGTTTGGTGGCTGACATCACCAGCACTTCTGTCCGGGAAGTCGTTCCTTCCTTTTCACTGGATGGTGGTCACAACGGACGCCAGCCTTACCGGTTGGGGGGGAGTCTGGGGGGTTCAGTCGACGCACGGTCGCTGGACTCCGGAGGAATCCCGCCTGTCGATCAATGTCCTGGAACTCCGGGCAATCAGGCAGTGCCTCTCCACGTGGTCTCAGAGGCTGCAAGGGCGTCCAGTCAGGATCCAGTCGGACAACGCCACGGCGGTGGCATATGTCAATCATCAAGGAGGAACAAGAAGCTCGGCTGCAGCGTCGGAGGTCGCTTGCATCCTTAGGTGGGCAGAAAGGAGCGTACCGACACTGTCGGCCGTGTACATTCCGGGTGTGGAGAACTGGCAGGCGGACTATCTGAGTCGCCAGATGCTGGACCAGGGGGAGTGGTCCTTGCACCCGGAGGTTTTTCAACTTCTTTGCTGGCAGTGGGGCACGCCGGATGTGGATATATAGATATATATATATATATATATATATATATATATATATATATACATATATATATATGCTAGGGTGGCGACTGAGGGAATTCCGGTGATCCTCATTATTCCGGATTGGTCTCGGCATCATTGGTACGCCGATCTGGTACGTCTCGTCGCGGATGTTCCTTGGCGACTGCCAATGAGGGAGGAACTTCTGTCTCGAGGTCCTATATTTCATCCTGCTTTACAGTCTCTGGCTTTAACGTCATGGCTATTGAAAGCCAGGTGCTGAGGGACCGAGGTCTCTCGGATTCGGTCATTTCAACCATGTTAAGGGCACGGAAGTCTTCATCCAGAAAGATATATCACCGTACCCGGAAAGCTTACATCGCTATGTGCGAAGAGATGGAATGGCGTCCACGGACGTATTCCGTCCCCAGAATCCTGCGGTTCTTGCAGCGTTGCGTGACCCAAATGCTTGCTCTGAGTACCATTAAGGGTCAAATTTCGGCCTTGGTCATCTTCTTTCAGCAACCGCTAGCAGGCCATTTCTTGGTTAGCACCTTTGTGCAGGGGGTTCGCCATGTGCTCCCTCCTGTCAAACCTCCTCGGGATCTGAATTTGGTGCTCTCGGTTCTCCAGGAACCTCCCTTTGAAAATGTCAGAGATATTCCTCTCTTAACCTTGTCTCAGAAGGTGGCTTTCTTAGTGGCCATTACTTCTGTTAGACGGGTGTCTGAGTTGGCGGCCTTGTCCTGCAAGTCGCCCTATTTGGTCATCCATAAGGATAAGGCGGTGTTGCGTCCGCGACCTTCGTTTCTGCCAAAGGTGGTCTCGGCCTTTCACCTTAATGAGGACATTGTCCTCCTGTCCTTGCGTCCTCACCCATCGCATCCCAGAGAGTTTGCGCTTCACACGTTGGATGTGGTACGAGCCTTACGGGTGTACCTGTCTGCTACTGCTTCCATTCGGAAGTCTGACTCACTGTTTGTGTCTGTCTCTGGTCCAAGACCGGGCCAAGCGGTTTCGTCTGCCACCATTTCTAGGTGGATCAGACAGACCGTCATTCAGGCCATTGCCCTTAAGGGGCGGGCGCCTCACTTTTCGGTGGCGGCACATTCCACCAGGGCAATTTGGTGCTTCCTGGGCTTTCCGACATCAAACGTCGGTTGCACAAGTGTGCAATGCGGCGACCTGGTCGTCCGCTCATACCTTTTCTATGTTCTATAAGGTTGATGTGGCTGCATCTTCGGATGCTTCCTTCGGCCGCAAGGTCTTACAAGCGGCTGTTTGAAGTTGCATCTCCTCCGTTGAGGAGCTCTGCCTTGTTATGGAGTGAAGTTTTTGGTTTTCCATTTATACTGCTCCCATCCCTCTTGACACTGCTTTGGGACATCCCACATGTAAAGTGTTAAGAGGCTGTGTCAGTCCATGGACGATGAGAGAAAATAGTATTTTTGTACTCACCGTTAAATCCGTTTCTCTGACGTCCATGGACTGACACAGCGTCCACCCTTCTTTTCAAGGTTTGTACTTCTTTGTTACGAACTGAGGGCTGCTGACTGCAGTGGGAGGGTTATGTCCGGAGGGACCACCCCCCCCTGGGCGCGGGGCTGTTCAGTTCTGGCTTTTAGAATGTATGTATAACATCTCACATTCTGCCTAGGTCTTCTCCTGCAAGCAGGGACATAGCCCACGGGTAAAGTGTTAAGAGGCTGTGTCAGTCCATGGACATCAGAGAAACTGATTTTATGGTGAGTACAAAAATCCTATTTTTATTGTAATACCTTAATCACATCTATTACACACGTCCATAATCCCCATGTTGCCGTGCATCGCTGTAATCGCCCGCGACACATGCGCGGTAACATGCGGACCTGGTAGAAGGGCAAAACCAACACACCTATAGCTATAGTTGAAGTGAAAGGGCAATACATGCCTAACAATGACCAGACCCTTGCAAGATATGGTCCGTATGAAGAAGCAAAACAAAAATGGCTAGAGGGGGGGAAAATGGGAAACAGAGGGCGCCAATCCCAATGGTCTCCGAATGGGAACCAGAGGGGAAAGCTCTCAGGGGTCCAGGCTAGTCAATGCATGCCAATCAGCATGAACACACAATTAGAGGACGTATTCTCCCACCGTGGGCATGCATAGATATGGTGTAGAAAGAATAGCCCGGAGCCCCAGAAGGGATTGCAGCTCCCGGGACATGAAAAATGCAAAGACGACATGGGAGGCATGGCAGGGAAGGAGGCATGGCATGAATAAAAAAAAACACAACATACAAAAAGGAAAAAAGAGAGAAAAAATGAGTTATTAACTTCCCTAATATAGACCCCAATATAGGTCTATTCATAGATCTCCAAGCCCTATCCAACACCCAGAATAAAAAACAGCATTTGTACATGGCACATATTAAACGATCCCTATGTGCAAATATGAAAATGTAAATTGGCTCAACATAAATAATACATAATAATAATGCCCTAAGTGGGCAGAAAGGACTTAAATGAGGTGGCCTTAGTGGCTCCCAGCGAGAATATCCACCTCCTCAATCTCTGAAGGATAACCCTATCCCAGTTTCTTCCACGTGGGTCTTGGGGAATGTGTTCGACACAAAAATGTGACTTTGGGGGATCCATATGCATGATCTTGTGCTGCATGTCTCCCTATCGGAGAATATAAATTGCCTATTTCGATGGCATATGTGTGGTGGTAAATTTGTCTCCAAAATTCCCTAAAAGTCTTCCCTATGTAGAAAGCGCGACGTTCTCAGGTCATTAAATATACTACTACTCTGGTTTGACAATTAGCAATTTTTGGGGGGAAAAAATCTGTTCCCATTGGGAAGGATCAGATTTTGCCCTGTGTTGATGTATTTACAATAGGGGCATCCTGCACATCGGAAGGTCCCCTTCAGGGAATGGGTTTTGAGACCTATGCCACCCAAATGGCTATGCACCAATTTATCCCTAAGAGATGGAGCCCGTCGATATACTAACGATGGTTGTGAGGGGAAAAATTTAGAAATAACTGGATCACCAGTTGGCAGATACCAGTGCTTTTGTAATGTAGCTTTAAAATTCTCATGTTGAGAACTATAGCGGGTGACGAAACTGACATTACCATTCGACTTGATTTCCTTTTTATGAAACAACAAGTCTCTGTTCTTATCCTTTGCATGATTGAATGCTTTAGCAAGACATTTTTTGCTATATCCTCGAATAATAAGACGATCCCTCAATAAAGCTGCCTCCATCTCAAAGGCTTCATTTGTACTACAATTTCGTTCCAGACGAAGATACTGCCCATATGGTATTGAACGTACCAAAGGTGCAGGATGGGCACTGCTGGCGTGTAAAATGGTGTTGCCTGATTTCGGCTTCCTGTATAAGCCACTCGACAGACAACTATATTCAAATTTTTATACACCATTAAATCAAGGAAGGGCATTTTTTTTACAATCATAAGTCATAGTGAATTGTAGGTTCCAGTTGTTGGAATTTAACTTGGTGAGGAACTCCAATAGTAGTTCTGGACTATCATCCCAGAAGATGAAACTATCATCAATGTACCTGTGCTATGAAAGAACATGCAACAATACAAAGAGAGAGAGAGCGCAAAGACTACCCTAGTGTAACACTGTTTTTATTGTAAATTGGCAATTAAAAATACGAGTATTTTACTCGCAGACATATGCTGTGTATTCACATATACAGCTTGATTCAAGCCTCCTCTCCTGGTCTATATAGATCGATTGGCTCTCAAGGCAGCGGTGTTGTATGGAGATGTTGGTGTATAAGCTAGGAGTCTGCTTCCTCATCTCATGTGCTGTTCAGCGCTTGCACAGACCAGCCGGCTCAGCGTGATGTCACTCGTGGCCTGGAGGGGGATTTGTGGTGGATGTGCTGTTTCCTCTAACACACGTACACACAATTGCTATGACAACATGTTTCGAAGCCGTGGCCTCCTTCAGGTAACGCCCATATCATCTCTGCTAGTCCTATATACTTAACACTCCAAGCCCCTCCTCCTAAACAGCCAATGGGATTTGCCATAGACCAGGAGCACGGAGTTTACATCAGGAAGTGTATATACAGAGAGGGTTTTTTTTTTTAAAAAGCAACAGCGTTCTAACTTCACTAAACATTAATTACAATTGTATATAGAAGTTATGAAAAGAATAATCTTATCATATACTACTTTAAATATTAAAAATATATGTGCTATACGAAATATGCAAATATAAAATATTGATCATAAGGTAAATCTTACATTTATAGTTAGCATTTTTTTATTGTTGATAGTAATGATATGAGAACCTAAACATATTGAACTATCCTAAACATCTTAATAATATTGATGTAATTAATGGTGTTTCTTAATTGTTGTAAATATTTGATTATCAATTTAAAATATTAATCATTACATATTATTAAATGGTATTTATTCTGATTATTGTTAGTTGGCATATCATAATATTGTTTCTATAGCCGTCAGTATATGACCATTTTGATATATAATATAAATCTGTAAATTAAAAAACTGATCTAATAAAAACTAGATACATAAACGGGTGGTGAGGTAAAGGTGTCTCAGATAAGTGCACCTATCTCAAGTTCCTAATTTAACCCCTCCTGTGACATTAAGGGTAAATATCCAGTAGGATCCACGTTTACATAAACCAGCAAATATTTCACCTTCCGGGATGGACATAGGTATAGACTCTATCCCAAAAAGTTCCAGACCATCTGTATTACCCCCATGTTTGTATTTAAAGTGACGTGGCACACTATGCTTCTCGACCTCCTTCTCTATGAACATACGGTGTTCGCAGAAGCGATAATATTGATGAAGAGGCAATTAACATCTTAGAACAACTATACCTGGAGGGAAGATCGGAGATGGAAGTCCCCATATCTACACCATTCTCAAATGGGATTATACATTCCACATTCCGTCCAAAGTCCACCTTCTACCCACACCATATTAAAAATTAATTCATCAAAACCTTTTACGCAATGGTGTATGCTGACTTCAGAAAACTTTGAGTCACCACATGGGAAAGTCAATATTCACAATCTCTGTAAACAAGAAAAATAAGCTTTATTTGCATTTAAAGAGAATCATGATTTAGTAATCCGCGTAGCAGACAAAGGAGGAGGTATAGTTATTCAGGACAGGGTAGAATACCTAAAGGAGGCTTATAGGCTCCTTTGTGATGACTCCACCTATGAAATACTGCAAAATGATCCTCTACCAGTGTATAAATTGGAATTAATGGAACTAATGAATCAAGCTTTCACCCAAGGTGTGGGCGGGGCACGTCTGTGTGAGATGTGAGAGGACACAGGAGACGGAGCTCCACCATTGACTGACCCTCCATCCGTCTCTTATCCTTACTATGCTTGCTGAGGCTTATTGAAGCTCCTCCGTACAGAAACTGGGAATACATTATTATCAGCAATTTGTTATTAGCTACCTGGCTATTTTCAACTATTGTTACCCACTCAAAGAAAGAAAAACTTTAAAATGCAGAGTCTCTGTCCGCGCTGCTGATGCTAATATAGCTTGTTAGTAGAGTCAGCTGTTTCATTAACCACAGTTTGATAACTTGTGCCTAGAGTGTCTCACAGCATTTTGGCTGCTAACGGCTGATACCGCTGACACGGCACTTGGTATTGACGGCTCTGACAGCTCGACTGCTCAGCTCCTGTCCTTTACAGGTTCCTGGCTCGCAGCACTTGGATCTTTGCATCCATCTATCAGTTTGTGACACCCGATTTTGACGGCTCAGCTCAGCTCTGGTCTTCTACTGGCTCCCGACTTCTGGATCCTGACACCTGGCTTGCAGCACCTGGACCTCTGTTTCCATCCATCAGCTTATGGTGCAGGGCTTACGGCTAGGGGCTTTCCACTTGTGACCGATAATTCCGGTGTCCGTACCTCCGCTCCTGGCCCTCCGCCTGGCTCCTGTGCTGCAGCTCCCCTTGCAACCTATCCACCTTCGGCTGATGGCTTTCAGATCCTAGCCTCACGCTCTGCTTTAAGATTCCTGGCAAACGGCACATAAAACAGCTTACAGCGTGTGGATTCTGGTTTTCGGCTTACTGCCTTCAGTCCATGCTTTGAGGTTAGTGCTGCTTACCATGCTCTCCTTCACTGTCTTCTAATGTGTGGTATATAACTCAGGACATAAAACATTGATGATACATTGTGCCGATACCAGGTACACTGTTTACTATCCAATGTCAATGGTCCTTGGCTAAAAAACCTTTAAACCCCTAAAAAATGTATACCCTTGTATAAAGAGGAGGAGATGGCATACTAGCTCATTATGAATGACTTACCTGAGATAGAAGCCCCCGAAGCGCTCCTCGTTCCCCTCCGCCACCATCTTGCCTTCTAGTCCCTTCCGTGTATCGCCGGAGCATCGATGACGTCACCCCCTGCGCATGAGCATGAGACCGGCATGTCCCATTCAAAAAACCGGGACGCTCAGCGCGCCTGCGCCGTTGTCTACGGCGCACATGCGCCATAGACATCAGTGCAGTGTTTTCTGCAAATATCTCCTTAACCGTGTAGGTTAAGGAGATATTTCTTGCACCTAGAGGTAAGCCTTAATCTAGGCATACCTGTAGGTGCAAGTTGTCAGAGTGGGTTTACAGCCACTTTAAGGAAACTCTAGTTAACTAATAACATTTTTAAAAACCTGGAAGCTATGTTCTTGGGTGCAATATACATGAGACATCTTTTAGAAGGGGCTCTCCTGAATACCATTATATTAAAATTGTTTTTTTTGGGGATCATACACAGTAATAGCATGCAATGTAAATCTGCAACCAACAGATTAGGTAGAATACTTTATTGTACAAGGAGTATGTGTGTGTGTATGTATATGTATGTATGTATGTATATGTAGCGGGTACTTACTTTCCCGGGTGCATTTTTTTTAATCTGGCTGTGACATCAGTGCTATGTTCCCTGTGGTCCACGAGGTGGCGCTGTCACTGTGACCGGAGGGACAAATATCACTGTGTGCCGAGGCCCTTTTTGTCCTCTCTCGGCAGCGGTATGGTGGGGCGGGGAACCCGCCGTGCTTGCTGGGGGAGCGTATAAAGGGGGCCGGCCATCTTGGTCACGGGGTCTTCGTCCCAAGCACCTTCAGCTTGCGGACGTGAGTTCGTGCTCGTCCCCTAGGAGGCCTCGGCCTAGGGGACCAACGGAGATCGTGTTCCACCTCAGGCACCTTCAGTCCTGGGGTGAGGTACTTACAAGAAGGTCCGGAGCTCAGTGCCCAACACTGAGTTCCGCGAGGGAAGGGTCCTAAGGCACTTCGGGGATGGAGGCCTGAATCTGAGTAAGACGCAATGGACCGGGGAGAGCTCCTCACTCGAAGACCCGGTGCAGCAGACTGCCGGTGACGGGTGAGTCTCTTGTCGGAGACCGTCGAGAAGGATCCCCTTCACCTCGTGCGGAGACCATAGCCCACTCTCTAGGAGGAGAGTGGAGGACCGAATTTGTGTCTGGGCCTATTCACACTCACACCTCCTTTTCTGTTCTATCTATCAAGGAAGTCCCTGTATGGTGTGTTCTAATAAAGGAGTGTTGGACTTTAATGGTGTGAGGCTCACTTCCTGGCGGACGAAGTTCACAGTGACTCTTGGAGGGAGGATCCGGGTGCACAGCACAGACCCGAAGGTAAACAAGACATTGCTGATACCACAGGTATTCCCACGTGGTGGAAGCTAGGCGGCGTAGCCCACCCGCTCTCTCTCTCTCTCTCCCATCAGATACCCCTAGACAAGAGACGGTGCGAGTCGCACGGAGAGAGGAGAGGGGAAGGCGCTACATATATATATGTGTGTGTGTGTGTATATATATATATATATATATATATATATATATATAGTGTGGGATCAATCTATAGTTTTCTTACTTTATTAAACATTGGGTTAGCCTTATCCCAGATATGTGGCTTGTTTTTGGTCACCAATTATAATTGATGTGGGGAAAAATGTTTTATGGAGACATGAGCACAATGTGCTCGTGTCGAATGTAAATTAAACTGTAATGACATTCTATTTACTTATGGCCCCTGTAAAGGACATATGATGCATTTTAATCATAAAATTTAGAAAGTTTTACTGACAACAGAAACGGTGTCATATAAGAATATGAAGCTTTCTTTCACTCATAAAAAATAAATGGTATTTGTTGCTAGTGATGGTATACTCAAATATTTAGATATCTTAAATTTGTAGGATGTTGATCTAGGCATTGTTTCATCATTGAAAATAACACTGATTTAATGTTTTCAGGTTTTGTCTTCTTTCAGATCAGTAAGGACATAGTAATGCACATTTTTTTTAACTTCTTTGGATTTAACAGACTGTGCAAGCGACCGTGTAATTTTATTTGATTTATTTTTAATTATGAACAGTATCACAATGTAGTTTCATAAAAATGCAGTTCTACAAAGTCCATTTTGTGTGCCTGTATATAGATTATATTGAAATGAAAGAACTAAGCTGTAGATCTAGATATACTTTAATAAATGTTTGTTCCTTTTTAAAAGTAAATAGAAGTTTTTCATATGGTCATGCAAATGTACGAGACAACAGCGAAGTGTCTATGAGAAGTGTTTCCCAGGATTGGGGTGTACACAGCACTGATATCAGATAACTGCACCCATTTTTATGAAAAATCAGTTCCATTCTGTTCTATGCTTGGCATAGACGATAGAACCTTGTGTCCACACTCAAATTCATTGATGGACGTGTAGACCAAATTAAATTAAATTTGCTGGGCCATATGAAACTTTGGATAGATTTTGTCACTAATTTTAGGAGTTCTAGAGGCAAATGATAGTTGTTTAAACTTAAAGCGAAGGTTCCGCGGTCCCTAACTTTTTTTTTTTTTTTTCTATGCTTTAAAATGTGTATTTTATTAACTGACTTCTCCTGTGCTTCCATGCATCCCCCGTCCGTTTTGCGAAGAAAAAACACTTTATAAAAAATTGCATGTATTTCCCATTTTGCTTGTGGGCATCTTGAAGCCCACAAGCATATTCTTCCGGGTAGCGATGAATGCTTGTCTCCCGACATTCATCGCTGGATCTTATTTAAAATGGCGGAATTGGATCCGCCCTCATCATGTGACCGGGTCGACGAGTCACGTGACAATTACATTATTGTGTTATCTCAAAGGAAGGCGGTACAATATTACTCCTGGGAAGCAGTACAATTTGCTCCCAGGAGGCATCGCGGAACAATAGCCCAGCGAAGGACACGCCTACTCCCGCGGAAGGAAATCCCGGAAGTAGAAGCAAAGAATAAAGAAAACTACAGAGAATAAAAAAAAAGGTTAGTGTTCTGTTTTTATTCTTACTAAGACGGACAGCTGAAAGGAAACTTAAAAATGTGGGTGAACCTCCGCTTTAATACTGTACCGTGGGAGATAAAATATTTACGTGTTTACAATAATTAACTAAATTGGTGCAGTTTTGTTTCTATACAGATTCTTGTTTTACATGTGACCTCTTGTTCCAATCAAAGCCACTAGAGGAATGTATGTCGGTAACTCTTGAAGACTGCAAGTACATTAAAGATCATAAAAGGAAGTGGAAGAATTCACAATTCAAGTGTCCATTTAAATCCACATTTGTGATGGTGACATTTTCATTTTCTATCGTAGTCACAGTCTGAGTGAAATTAGCAGGATTGTTATTCACATAAGTGCACGTGGAATGCATACAAGAGACTGTTGCAGAAAAAGACATTAGAAGTATTTCAGTAATGGACAATACCAAATAATTGCATGTGATACTCTGAATGTAGAGAATTACCGTTGTTTTGATTGTTATATATGTCATAAGTATTATTGTTGTGAACACCTTAAAGTGGAACCTTGGTCAGAAAATTAAGTCCTGCTGGATCACTTGAGGCTGATCCCTTTTGCAGGCATTGCTATGAAACTATGAGCTATAAGTAACACTAAATGCCTATACTGTTTAAAATCTATTGTCTCACCCTGCTCTGCACATGATCAGTTGTGCTCTATTTTTATTTTTATTTATTTTTTTGCACTGTTTAGAATCTGGAGGCCAGTCTGCTGACAGCCTGAAATTCTACTGCTGCTCAGAGGTTGTGAGCTTCAGTACAAGGGTAGCTGAATAATTATGGTGGAATGTAGTTTTCTTGTTAATAAACATTATTTTATCACATTTTTATGAGTAGAGTTCCAATTTGAGAAAATGTTCACTCATTATAAACTATTAGTTTTATCATATTTTGAAATAATAAAAAAAAAAAGTGGGGAGGTGTAATGTATGACATTTCACTACGATTGTATGGTATTGATGCTTTATAAGATACGTTATGTAATATTTATATCTTGATATTTGCAAGAACTCTCATTTATATGTTGGGGGATACTTAGACAAAAGGCAAGATGTATATGTGTGTACAGATTTATTTAATATGATGTTTTATAATTCATGTTTTAAGACATAGGGGATGTAAAAATAAACAATAGTAATTAAATTAAGTTCTACTGACTTAGACAGTATAGCAGTGACTGACAGAAGAGACCCATGCTGATTGCTATAGAATTAATGAACTACAGTATAGAATGTGCGGGGATGGACAAAAAGTGAAATGGTTTTGGGTTTAGCGAACTTTGTGGGAAGACTGCAGAATTAAAACTAATGACAAATCTGGACTGACTATATTGATGGTATGACATGACCAGAGTAATAGTGACTGATAGGTGGAGTCAAGGTTAAGAAATTATAAGAATTTTTACAATTATTGTATGGGAAATAGTATAGGTTGGGAAATGTAAATGAATAGTCTATATAAAATACTTTGTACTGAAAACATGTACTTCAGGGATTTATATTGATAATAATGTGGAGGAATATTCTAAGAGTATTGTTTTATGAAAAACGATATAGATATATGTATACTATTTTAGTGGATGTTGTAGAAGTAAAAGGAACACACTTAGTTACGATTTTAAATAAATGATAGTGTAGGAGCCATTACTTTGTAGGTTGCCCTGAAATGCTTGTCGGAGGCCTATTGAATCCTGACACTGACAATTTTTTTTATTTTTAACAACTATAATTTTGAACTGTATTTTATATCCAGACAAATATCGGATGATCGCAGAGGACATGATGCAACTTGTTACAAATGTTAATTGCCACAAAGAAAGGATTTCATGCAATAAAATGCAAGTCCCAGGAAAATCTGGGACTTGCAACTTTGCAGAACAGGTATGCACTGAACTTGTGTCTTACAGCATCCAAAGCAGCTTGTGCTATGATACTGGACCAACAAATGGTGATGAAGAAGGATATCTCTCCAGAAACATCAAGCACTTGGCTAAGTTGAAAAGACCTATGCAGGAAAAGGCAGAGCCTTATGGGACTGAGTCTGCTGAATGGTCCCTGGAACCACATACTTGGCATTCATTCACTAGCTAAACTGATTGTTCCTCTTCCTTGTTATCCTTGATGTGATGTTGATGAGTAACTGTTGCCTGTTGCAAGAAGTTTGTGACAAGGATGATCACGATGCCACTAAGACTATTTTACTTTGTCTTCTGTGCCACATATGGAAAAGACTTTGTAGCTAAAGAAGAAGATGCAGTGTGTTTTTGATTGGAATATTTATGTGATAAGTGTCGGATACATAGGGTCTCTGAAGATCATGATGAGCAGTCTGCATTGTAATTGCTTTGAGGCTTATGTCTCAACAGGGGGGAAATGTTGTAGAATCTCATATTAGCCTATGTATTTTATATTATTCTTTCATATTATTCATATTGATTTGCATATGTTTGGCTGATAATATAATTATTGTCAATATTATTATTCATATTATTATTATATAGTAGTGGTTTTATAAATGCTATTATTCAATAGTAAGCAATTATTAAATCTTTATTAATGTACACTGTTACTCTATTATTCTATAAAATACAGAATGTATTTATTTTTAAGTACTGAACTTAGCTGGTATTCTTAAGACAGAGTCATAACTAGGTGAAAGTGCACTAAAGACAGTTCATTCTAAGTTCAACTAATTAAACAAAGGAACATTCTGACAATAGTTGAAATATAGCTGATGAGATAAGCACCAAAGATAGTGATACGGGTGGTTTAAAATAATTAGGTGGTTTGAAAGTTATGTATAAAACATTAATCAAGTTTGACAGGGTCTATTTATTTTTTTATATATATTGTGAGGGGGTTAGCTCGGTAGCGGGTGTGTGTGACCCCCTGGATGGGCTCCCCACACAAAAACAGGCCCAGCAGACGGAGGTTGTGGTTTTCAAGATCAAAAGGTGCGGTTTATTTCTCTATTTACAGTGACAAAAACACAGCAAAGCAAAAAGAAACAAACAAAATAAATCCTGGTCAGCTTGACCTCTGACTAAACATGCAGGTTTCCCTAACTAACAACTGGGATCAGCCTGGTGCTGTCCTAGTCCCTAAGTCCCTGGTTTAGTAAATGTCCAAACAAATAGCCACACAGGCTTTGTCTCACCGCACAGGGGTTCACTCTCCCTAGACAGTCCACACAGGTCTGGGTCCAGGCATGAGCAAACACCTAATGAAGCTGGGAGTTTTTATAGAGGCCTTAAACGAGCTGACAAGCTTCAGCTGGTCTCATCAACTCCCTGCCTGCACGACGCCCAGCACTCTCCCTAGAGGTATGAATCATCCATGAGCCCACTAGCCTCAGCTGGGCTTCATCAACTCTCTCCCTAGTTGTATAAGTCGGCATAAAGCCTGAATCTGGGAGAAATATACCTACCCCCCTGGATGCAACCAGGTGACTTTACCTTCCTGCTGTCACATACCCCCCCCTCTTGTTTTAACCTTGGGGTTGGAACACCAGCAATCAGGCATTCATGTACTCGAGACAAAGCATCCACATTCCCCATTTGAACGCCAGGGCGATGCTTTACTGTGAAGTTGAATTCCTGTAGGGCCAGGAACCATCTATTTACTCTTCTATTTGTCTCCTTGTTTTGAGCCATCCACTTTAACGGAGCGTGATCTGTAACCATGTCAAAGTGCCTACCTAGCAGATAGTACCGAAGGGAATCTAGAGCCCACTTCACCGCTAAACACTCCTTTTCAACCGTGGCGTAATTTACCTCATGGGACTTCAACTTCCTGCTGAGGTAAATGACTGGGTGCTCTTCCCCGTTCCAGACCTGGGACAATACTGCTCCTAACCCCACATCTGACGCATCACTTTGTACGACAAAGTCTTTAGAGAAGTCGGGTGAGTACAACACTGGCTGGCTACATAAGGCTTGTTTCAAGAATTGGAATGCTGCCTCAGCCTCGGGGGTCCATTTAATCATGACCAACCCTTTCCCTTTCGTCAGGTTGGTTAGGGGCACAGCCTTAGAAGCAAAGTGGGGAATGAAGCGCCGATAATAACCCGCGATTCCCAGAAAGGCTCGTACCTGCTTCTTGCTGTTGGGACGTGGCCAACTCTGGATGGCCTCGACTTTGTTAAGTTGGGGTTTTATTACTCCCCTGCCAATGGTGTACCCAAGATATTTGGCCTCCTCCTGCCCAATGGTACACTTCTTGGGGTTAGCCGTAAACCCCGCTTCCCGGATAGAGTCTAGGACTGCTTGCACTTTTGGCAGATGTGAGGCCCAATCTGTGCTATGGACAATTACGTCATCCAGGTAAGCCGCAGCATACTTCCGATGGGGCCTCAGTATCTGGTCCACTTTCCGCTGGAATGTGGCCGGCGCATTCTGTAACCCGAACGGCATTCTCTTATATTGGAACGTCCCGTCTGGGGTTACAAATGCGGTTTTCTCTTTGGCCGACTTGGCCAGGGGAATTTGCCAATACCCTTTTGTGAGGTCAAGAGTCGTCATGTATCGGGCTGTTCCCAGCCGGTCGATCAACTCATCTATACGTGGCATGGGGTAGGTGTCAAATTTTGTAACTTTGTTCAACTGACGAAAATCGTTACAAAATCGCCAGCTCCCATCCGGTTTAGGCACCAACACAATGGGACTAGACCAATCACTTTGGGACTCCTCTATCACCCCTAAGTTCAGCATTTTCTGTACTTCCTCCCGTATTGCCTCCCGTCGGGCCTCTGGGATCCGATAGGGTTTTAACTTCACCCTTTCACCGGGCGGGGTAATAATATCATGCTCTACCCCAGATGTTTGTCCCGGCAGCTCAGAGAACACCTCCTTGTTGCGAAGCACAAACTCCTTAACCTCCTGTTGTTGGGGTTGTGACAAGGTGGCTGCTATTCCAACCTCCGGAATCACGCAACCAGTTTGAGCTGGTGACCAAGTTTCTGCGACTAGGGACTCTCTATCCCTCCAGGCTTTCAACAGATTAACGTGATAGATCTGTTCGGGCTTTCGCCTTCCTGGTTGTCTGACCTTGTAATTCACTTCGCTCACTTTTTCCATTATCTCGTAGGGGCCTTGCCATTTGGCAAGGAATTTACTTTCAACCGTAGGGACAAGTACCAATATCCTATCCCCCGGGGAAAAGGTACGGGTCTTGGCTCCACGGTTGTACACTCTCTGCTGTGCCAACTGCGCTTGGGCCAAATGTTCCTTCACGATGGGCATTACCTGTGCAATTCGATCTTGCATCAGGGCGACATGCTCAATCACACTCCTGTGGGGAGAACTCTCACTTTCCCAAGTTTCCTTGGCAATATCCAACAGCCCTCTTGGGTGTCTCCCATACAGTAACTCAAAGGGGGAGAATCCCGTAGAGGATTGGGGCACCTCCCTAATAGCAAACATCAAATAAGGAAGTAGACAGTCCCAATCCTTTCCATCTCTATCCACCACTTTCTTCAACATTTGTTTTAGGGTTTTGTTGAATCTTTCAACCAGCCCATCGGTTTGGGGGTGATACACAGACGTACGCAATTGCGTCACTTTGAACAATTTACACAGCTCTTTCATAACCCGGGACATAAAGGGTGTACCTTGGTCCGTAAGCAGTTCTTTACAAATACCCACCCGGCTAAAAACAAGAGATAGCTCTTTGGCTATGGTTTTGGCCGAGGTATTTCGGAGAGGGATCGCTTCTGGATAACGGGTGGCATAGTCCATTATAACTAATATGTACTGGTGCCCCCTAGCGGACTTGATTATAGGACCTACCAAATCCATTGCGATCCTCTCAAACGGGACCTCAATGATGGGTAGAGGGACCAGCGGGCTACGGAAATGTGGCATCGGGGCCGACCTCTGACACACAGGGCAGGAGGAACAATAATTTTCTATGTCCTTCATCACCCCAGGCCAATAGAATCTCTGTAATACCCTCTCTCGGGTTTTCTCTGTCCCCAGATGACCTCCAAGAATGTGCCCATGGGCCAACTCCAACACCAACTTCCTGTAAGGTTTGGGCACCACAAGCTGCTCAACGGTTTCTTCTGCCCTTTTTGCCACCCGATACAGTAGGTCCTTCTCTACGCTGAAGTATGGGTAAGTGCAGGTATTATCTGGGTTCACTAACTCGCCATCTATTTCCACTACGTTTTCCCGTGCCTTTATTAGGGCGGGGTCTTTTAACTGTTCTGTGGCAAAATTTTCCCTGTGAACCTCAAGATCAGAAAACTCCACAGACGGTAGGTTTTCGTCTGAGGAGGTGGGCTCCTCTCCAGTTTCTTGAGTCTCGCCTGCCAATACTGACAAGGGAAATTCTGGAGAGTCCTCACCACTCTCAGAGGAGTTCTGGCTATCACCTTCCTGGTACATAGGGGCACCAGTGGGGGGCTCAGGATCATCCCACAGTTCCCAGAACTTCGGAAAATCCCTTCCCACAATGGCATCATGCGGTAGTTGAGATACTAACCCCACTGGATGAGAGAGGGTACCTTTGGGGGTCTTATAACACACTGTAGTCACTGGATACTCTCGGGTGTCCCCATGCACACAAATAACAGCTACCTTGCTATTCCCAGAGACCTCTGTTTTAACTAATTCAGCCTTTATCAGGGTCACAAGGCTACCTGAATCCAGTAATACCACAACATTTCTACCATTAATACACATTTTGCATAAATGTTTCTCAGTTCCCCGAATGGCAGTGCATGCGACTGTCGCACACAGCGACTGACGTCTGTCCGTCAGAAAGTCACATTGCATGGGTTCCTCCACAACCGGGCAATTTGCTGCAATATGTCCCGCTTGCCGGCAGCGGTAGCAAGCAATCCTTTTGGCTGCCTCTTGAGCCCCCGACTTCCCAGGCTGTTCTCGCCAAACCCTGGGCAGAGCTCCCACCCTCTCACTCTCTCCACCCTCACCCCTTGGAATCATCTTATCCGCCCCTGGGGATGGTCTGGTCTTAGGGTGGAAAGTCCGAGAGTCTCTGGAAGAGGCCGTCAGGTTCTCTGCAGCCAAGTATCCCTCTACACGATCCACAAGTTTACCGGCCGTTTCTGGGTCTCCATGGCTTACCCACTTTTGAATGGCGGTAGGAAGAGCTCTCAAGAAACGATCCATCACAACACGTTCCACAATCTCCGGTGCGGACAAAGTCTCTGGCTGTAGCCACTTCCTGCTCAGGTGAATGAGATCATACATTTGAGACCTGGGGGGTTTTCCAAGCTGGAAAGTCCAGTTATGCACACGCTGAGCCCGGACAGCCAGGGTGACACCCAGCCTTGCCAATATTTCAGCTTTTAGCATCACATAGTCTTTTGCTTGGTCAGGCTCTAGGTCATAGTAAGCTTTCTGCGATTCACCAGTTAACAGAGGAGCCACCAGTCCAGCCCACTGCTCCTCAGGCCACTTTTCTCTTTCAGCAGTCCTTTCAAATGTGGTCAAAAATACCTCTGGATCATCCTCTCCAGTCATTTTTGTCAATAAACGACTCACCCCAAAGGACGCGGTATTAGTGGGACGGCTTTCCTCACTGGTCTGCGGACGTTGCTGCATTACTGCTTCCATCTGTTGTTGTAGTCTCTGCTCTTGCTTCTGCAACAGGTCTATGAAGCGGGCCTCAGATTGCTGCTGGGCTTGTTGCTGGGCTGCGAAGCTCTGTTGTTGAGCTGCAAGGCTCTTTTGCAAACCTGCATTTGTCTGCTGTTGATTGGCATTTGCTAGAGCCAGCTGTCTCAGTATCTCCTCCATGCTGGCTTAAAAAAAAACTGCCACTGGTTCTCCACCAACTGTGAGGGGGTTAGCTCGGTAGCGGGTGTGTGTGACCCCCTGGATGGGCTCCCCACACAAAAACAGGCCCAGCAGACGGAGGTTGTGGTTTTCAAGATCAAAAGGTGCGGTTTATTTCTCTATTTACAGTGACAAAAACACAGCAAAGCAAAAAGAAACATAAACAAAATAAATCCTGGTCAGCTTGACCTCTGACTAAACATGCAGGTTTCCCTAACTAACAACTGGGATCAGCCTGGTGCTGTCCTAGTCCCTAAGTCCCTGGTTTAGTAAATGTCCAAACAAATAGCCACACAGGCTTTGTCTCACCGCACAGGGGTTCACTCTCCCTAGACAGTCCACACAGGTCTGGGTCCAGGCATGAGCAAACACCTAATGAAGCTGGGAGTTTTTATAGAGGCCTTAAACGAGCTGACAAGCTTCAGCTGGTCTCATCAACTCCCTGCCTGCACGACGCCCAGCACTCTCCCTAGAGGTATGAATCATCCATGAGCCCACTAGCCTCAGCTGGGCTTCATCAACTCTCTCCCTAGTTGTATAAGTTGGCATAAAGCCTGAATCTGGGAGAAATATACCTACCCCCCTGGATGCAACCAGGTGACTTTACCTTCCTGCTGTCACAATATATATATATATATATATATATATAATGTACTTGTATGTATATAATATGAATAAAACGGTACCTTTTATGGAACCAAATATATAAATACATACACATAGAATTAGTAAGACATAACAGATAAGGTGGGGTTATATAGAAAGTTCATTCTCCGAAAGTCATAAATCTGTCATCCTTGAAGTTTTGGCTAACACAGCTGGGTGCCAGACTGTCTCTACAAAAAGTGTTTTTAATAGGACAAAACCAGTTATAAATCACTTTAATGAACATATAGGAATTCTAGGAATTAAGTTTGGTTGTAGAACAGGTGTTACATTGACGTATATCTTCGCAACAAATCACAATTAGGAGAGATGGCTGAGATAAGGCTTGTGAGGGTATATGATAATGAATGCCAGTTTTACAATTGTCAGACAAGTCAGATGGGAGCACATAAGGCTGACCTCCCATGTATGCTTCCCTATTGCATGGGTCATGGGGGTCAGAACCAATGGGCAATTATTTGTTCAGGCTATCTGTTTGTCTATGCAGCCCTATTGCACGGGTGGCAAGCGGTTAGAACCAGTAGGCAAATATCTGTCCTTTTGTTGTAACTTGTCTCCTCTAACGAGACTAATAGGAAAAACTTCTTAATTTGTTCAAGAGTGTGGTCTCAGGTGAATTTCCCTCACAAACTCGGTCGAGCCGGTCGACCAACTGGTCCCCATCAGGTAACCGGTTTCCAAGAATTGGCAGAAAAGACCCATTCTGGTTCAAGGTGAGAACAGTTCACAAATGTTTCAATTTGGTTTAGAGGATAAGAATACATATATCTAATATGCTTGCATTGTAAGAAACTGTATAAATTAGACTTGTATCTTGTAATACTTTGAACATAAACCTGTATGTTACCAGCTGTTAATAAACCTGCATTGTTGAAGTCCTGCCTGGTTCGAAACTTTGTTATTCTACTTCACAGGGGGGTCTTTGATATTCTTGTGTGTCTTGGGTAAGGCATAGAAACACGCCTCCCGTGGAAAAGAGGTACGAACATATTCCCAAATCTGTTGAGAAATGATGCCTTGGTGATACGCAATGTCAATTGGTTGATAACAATTATGATTTATTTCCGGGATCTTATCCCTGCCTATCGGTATATACCACTTCCTATTTGACAAGTTTCATACACATATCTTTATAGTGTTCTATGTTCATCACCACAATGTTTCCCCCTTTATCGGAGGGTTTTATTACCAAATTGTTATTATCAATTCGATTTCTCAATGCCTTTTGTTGGCCATTAGATCAATTTGATTTTGTTTTTGGCTCTGATATATGAATTTTTTCAACTTCCGATATTACTTGTATAAGAAAAATAGTTACATTTGGATAATTCTGAGCAGAGGGAAACATTTGGTATCTTCTTTTCAAGTTGGTTTTGGGATTGAAAGTTTCCCTATCGACCGCATCCAATATCTCCTCGATCGATGGTATCAATAAGGTCAAGTGACCCACTTTCAGCCAATAATTTATTGAGTATCTTTAACATGCAAAAATCTTTCTTACTATATTTATCAAATATTGACACAGTCTCGGTTGGCATTGCTTCTAGAGTAGATAACCTTCAAAAGTACATTACGTATAAATAGGTTGGTATCTTTGATTGTTTCAAAGTGATCTAAATCTGTATGAGGACAAAAACTTGGACCCTTGGACAACAGCTGTTCATCCAAGGGTGTAAGATTATAGGACGAAAGATTAACAATTTCCATCTTATTGTCATCTTTAATTTCAATAATGGGATCTAGTTCACACTGGACCTGTATGCATACTGGTCCAGTACGCGTGTTGCCTTTGCTGGATTGGGGGTCGACATTGTCCTTGATTAAAACCATTGTGGGGGTCATTGATTGCTGTGGTTCCCTTAGTACTCCGGGAACTAGAACTAGAGGCATTTTCTGTTCGATTTGATAGTCTATTCCATCTAAAGTTGGTGCCCGATGGCTGTCCATTGATAGGTTGATCTGTGTTTGGACCTGGATGTCTTTTTGAATCGTCTTTCCTAGTTAAGTTTTCCTCCATGTTGGGATGTTTATATCCCTGTTTTCTATAAAAGGGGTCTACAGTTTTCACTGAAGAGGAGGTAGATCTGACCGACGCAGCATCTTCGGTTGATCCCTACGAGGATATCTTCTAGGTGGCATAGATTGCCAACGGTAAGCCATACCTTGACAAAAGGCTAATTTATCCAGAAATAATTTTTGGTCTTTTTTACTAATAATGTCCATGTTAAATTTATCAAGATGCTGATGTCTGTCTCCTTTAAATAAAGGTTGATTTTGTACAAACAATTCATGTATATCATTATCAATAGTTAGCAAAGATTTTTTGTATTCACCTATAAGCAATCTCATCATTTCAAAAGAGCATGATAGGAGGGCATCTTCCCATTTGGTCTTAAAGTCACTATTGATGGTTCTTAGATTCGGGCATATCTGGATTCGTAGGCCCACAGGACAGCATCTTTCCCCCACAAATTGCTCTAGAAACGTAATATGCCAAAAGGTTGTAGAATTTCATTCCATTAATTTTCTAAGTTTAAAAAAGAAGGCGATCGTATCAGTAGATGCACCATTGGTGCCCACAAATTTTGCCTTTTAGCCATGCATCTTTTTTTTCCCAAATAGATCCCTGATAATTTTCCATTTTTAAGCTAAAGTAGAAGGGCAGCAAACTATGGTGTCGGTATAGCCAGAGAGTAAGTCCACACTCAAAACAAATCAACACTCTAATGCCGCGTACACACGACCGTTTTTCATGATGAGAAAACTGCCATTTTTTAGATTGGTCGTGAAAACTGGTCGTGTATATGCTCCATAGCAGTTTTCTCAACGAGAAAACTGCCCGCAGAAAAATTAGAACCTGCTCTATTTTTTCTCGTCATTTTTCCCTTTGTTCTTTTTCTCGTCGCGAAAACCGCTCATGTGTATGCTTTCCCGTGGGGAAAAACGTGCATGCTCAGAATCAAGTATGAGACGGGAGCACTCGTTCTGGTAAAACTAGCGTTTGTAATGGAGATAGCACATTCGTCACACTGTAACGGACTGAAAAGCACGAGGCTGAAAAGCGCGAATCTTCTCACTAAACTTTACTAACACAAGATCAGCAAAAGCAGCCCAAAGGGTGGCGCTATTCGAATGGAACTTCCCCTTTATAGTGCCGTCGTACGTGTTGTACGTCACCGCGCTTTGCTCGAGCGTTTTTTTTTTTAACGTGTGTATGCAAGGCAGGCTTGAGAGGAATCGCGTCGAGAAAGTCACGTCAGTTTTTTGCATGACAGGAAAAACGATCGTGTGTACGCAGCATCAAACATGTATCTATAACCAAAACACACACATATACATATACATATACATATATATATTGTGACAGCAGGAAGGTAAAGTCACCTGGTTGCATCCAGGGGGGTAGATATATTTCGCCCAGATTCAGGCTTTACGCCGACTTATACAGCTAGGTGGAGAGTTGTATAAGCCCAGCTGAGACTAGTGGGCTCATTGATGACTCATACCTCTAGGGAGAGGGCTGGGCGTCGTGCAGACAGGGAGTTGATGAGGCCAGCTGAAGCTTGTCAGCTCATTTAGGCCTCTATAAAAAACTCCCAGATTCATTAGGTGTTAGCTCATGCCTGGAAGCAGACCTGTGTGGACTGTCTAGGGAGAGTGAACCCCTGTGCGGTGAGAGAAAGCCTGTGTGGCTATATTTTGCTTGGACATTTAAAACCAGGGACTTAGGGACTAGGACAGCACTAGGCTGATCCCAGTTGTTAGTTAGGAAACCTGTAAGTTTAGTCAGAGGTCAAGTTGACCAGGATTTATTTTGTTTATGTTTTTTTTGCCTTGCTGTGTTTTTGTCACTGTAAATAGAAAATAAACCGCACCTTTTTGATTTTGAAAACCACAACCTCCGTCTGCTGGGCCTGTTTTTGGGTGGGGAGCCCATCCCGGGGGTCACACATACCCGCTGCCGAGCTAACCCCCTCACAGTTGGTGGAGAACCAGTGGCAGTTTTTTTTTTAAGCCAGCATGGAGGAGATACTGAAACAGCTGGCTCTAGCAAATGCCAATCAACAGCAGACAAATGCAGGTTTGCAAAGGAGCCTTGCAGCCCAGCAGCAAGCTCATCAACAGAGCCTTGCAACTTTACAACAGAGTCTGGAGGTTCAGCAACAAGCCCAACAGCAATCTGAGGCCCGCTTCATAGACCTGTTGCAGAAGCAAGAGCAGAGACTACAACAACAGATGGAAGCAGTAATGCAGCAACGTCCGCAGACCAGTGAGGAAAGCCGTCCCACTAATACCGCGTCCTTTGGGGTGAGTCGTTTATTGACAAAAATGACTGGAGAGGATGATCCAGAGGTATTTTTGACCACATTTGAAAGGACCGCTGAAAGAGAAAAGTGGCCTGAGGAGCAGTGGGCTGGACTAGTGGCTCCTCTGTTAACTGGTGAATCGCAGAAAGCTTACTATGACCTAGAGCCTAACCAAGCAAAAGACTATGTGATGCTAAAAGCTGAAATATTGGCAAGGCTGGGTGTCACCCTGGCTGTCCGGGCTCAGCGTGTGCATAACTGGACTTTCCAGCTTGGAAAACCCCCCAGGTCTCAAATGTATGATCTCATTCACCTGAGCAGAAAGTGGCTACAGCCAGAGACTTTGTCCGCACCAGAGATTGTGGAACGTGTTGTAATGGATCGGTTTTTGAGAGCTCTTCCTACTGCCATCCAAAAGTGGGTAAGCCATGGAGACCCAGAGACGGCCGGTGGTCTTGTGGATCGTGTGGAGAAATACTTGGCTACAGAGAACCTGACGGCCTCTTCCAGAGACACTCGGACTTTCCACCCTAAGACCAGACCATCCCCAGGGGCGGATAAGAGGATTCCAAGGGGTGAGGGTGGAGAGAGTGAGAGGGTGGGAGCTCTACCCCAAGTTTGGCGAGAACAGCCTGGGAAATCAGCGGCTCAAGAGGCCGCAAGAAGGATCGTTTGCTACCGCTGCCGGCAAGCGGGACATATTGCAGCAAATTGCCCGGTTGTGGAGGAACCCATGCAGTGTGACTTTCTGACGGGCAGACGTCAGTCGCTGTGTGCGACAGTCGCATGCACTGCCATTCGGGGAACTGAGAAACATTTATGCAAAATGTGTATTAATGGTAGAAATGTTGTGGTATTGCTGGATTCAGGTAGCCTTGTGACCCTGATAAAGGCTGAGTTAGTTAAAACAGAGGTCTCTGGGAATAGCAAGGTAGCCGTTATTTGTGTGCATGGGGACACCCGAGAGTATCCAGTGACTACAGTGTGTTTCGAGACCCCCAAAGGTACCCTCTCTCATCCAGTGGGCTTAGTATCTCAGTTACCGCATGACGCCATTGTGGGAAGGGATTTTCCGAAGTTCTGGGAACTGTGGGATGATCCTGAGCCCCCCACTGGTGCCCCTATGTACCAGGAATGTGATAGCCAGAACTCCCCTGAGAGTGGTGAGGACTCTCCGGAATTTCCCTTGTCAGTATTGGCAGGGGAGACTCAAGAAACTGGAGAGGAGCCCACCTCCTCAGACGAAAACCTACCGTCTGTGGAGTTTTCTGATCTTGAGGTTCACAGGGAAAACTTTGCCACAGAACAGTTGAAAGACCCCGCCCTAATAAAGGCACGGGAAAACGTAGTGAAAATAGATGGCGAGTTAGTGAACCCAGATAATACCGGCACTTACCCATACTTCAGCGTAGAGAAGGACCTACTGTATCGGGTGGCAAAAAGGGCAGAAGAAACCGTTGAGCAGCTTGTGGTGCCCAAACCTTACAGGAAGTTGGTGTTGGAGTTGGCCCATGGGCACATTCTTGGAGGTCATCTGGGGACAGAGAAAACCCGAGAGAGGGTATTACAGAGATTCTATTGGCCTGGGGTGATGAAGGACATAGAAAATTATTGTTCCTCCTGCCCTGTGTGTCAGAGGTCGGCCCCGATGCCACATTTCCGTAGCCCGCTGGTCCCTCTACCCATCATTGAGGTCCCGTTTGAGAGAATCGCAATGGATTTGGTAGGTCCTATAATCAAGTCCGCTAGGGGGCACCAGTACATATTGGTTATAATGGACTATGCCACCCGTTATCCAGAAGCGATCCCTCTCAGAAATACCTCGGCCAAAACCATAGCCAAAGAGCTATCTCTTGTTTTTAGCCGGGTGGGTATTTGTAAAGAACTGCTTACGGACCAAGGTACACCCTTTATGTCCCGGGTTATGAAAGAGCTGTGTAAATTGTTCAAAGTGACGCAATTGCGTACATCTGTGTATCACCCCCAAACCGATGGGCTGGTTGAAAGATTCAACAAAACCCTAAAACAAATGTTGAAGAAAGTGGTGGATAGAGATGGAAGGGATTGGGACTGTCTACTTCCTTATTTGATGTTTGCTATTAGGGAGGTGCCCCAATCCTCTACGGGATTCTCCCCCTTTGAGTTACTGTATGGGAGACACCCAAGAGGGCTGTTGGATATTGCCAAGGAAACTTGGGAAAGTGAGAGTTCTCCCCACAGGAGTGTGATTGAGCATGTCGCCCTGATGCAAGATCGAATTGCACAGGTAATGCCCATCGTGAAGGAACATTTGGCCCAAGCGCAGTTGGCACAGCAGAGAGTGTACAACCGTGGAGCCAAGACCCGTACCTTTTCCCCGGGGGATAGGATATTGGTACTTGTCCCTACGGTTGAAAGTAAATTCCTTGCCAAATGGCAAGGCCCCTACGAGATAATGGAAAAAGTGAGCGAAGTGAATTACAAGGTCAGACAACCAGGAAGGCGAAAGCCCGAACAGATCTATCACGTTAATCTGTTGAAAGCCTGGAGGGATAGAGAGTCCCTAGTCGCAGACACTTGGTCACCAGCTCAAACTGGTTGCGTGATTCCTGAGGTTGGAATCGCAGCCACCTTGTCACAACCCCAACAACAGGAGGTTAAGGAGTTTGTGCTTCGCAACAAGGAGGTATTCTCTGAGCTGCCGGGACAAACATCTGGGGTAGAGCATGACATTATTACCCCGCCCGGTGAAAGGGTGAAGTTAAAACCCTATCGGATCCCAGAGGCCCGACGGGAGGCAATACGGGAGGAAGTACAGAAAATGCTGAACTTAGGGGTGATAGAGGAGTCCCAAAGTGATTGGTCTAGTCCCATTGTGTTGGTGCCTAAACCGGATGGGAGCTGGCGATTTTGTAACGATTTTCGTCAGTTGAACAAAGTTACAAAATTTGACACCTACCCCATGCCACGTATAGATGAGTTGATCGACCGGCTGGGAACAGCCCGATACATGACGACTCTTGACCTCACAAAAGGGTATTGGCAAATCCCCCTGGCCAAGTCGGCCAAAGAGAAAACCGCATTTGTAACCCCAGACGGGGCGTTCCAATATAAAAGAATGCCGTTCGGGTTACAGAATGCGCCGGCCACATTCCAGCGGAAAATGGACCAGATGCTGAGGCCCCATCGGAAGTATGCTGCGGCTTACCTGGATGACATAATTGTCCATAGCACAGATTGGGCCTCACATCTGCCAAAAGTGCAAGCAGTCCTGGACTCTGTTCGGGAAGCAGGGTTTACGGCTAACCCCAAGAAGTGTACCATTGGGCAGGAGGAGGCCAAATATCTTGGGTACACCATTGGGAGGGGAGTAATAAAACCCCAACTCAACAAAGTCGAGGCCATCCAGAGTTGGCCACGTCCCAACAGCAAGAAGCAGGTACGAGCCTTTCTGGGAATCGCTGGGTATTATCGGCGATTCATTCCCCACTTTGCTTCTAAGGCTGTGCCCCTAACCAACCTGACGAAGGGGAAAGGGTCGGTCATGATTAAATGGACCCCCGAGGCTGAGGCAGCATTCCAATTCTTGAAACAAGCCTTATGTAGCCAGCCAGTGTTGTACTCACCCGACTTCTCTAGAGACTTTGTCGTACAAAGTGATGCGTCAGATGTGGGGTTAGGAGCAGTATTGTCCCAGGTCTGGAACGGGGAAGAGCACCCAGTCATTTACCTCAGCAGGAAGTTGAAGTCCCATGAGGTAAATTACGCCACCGTTGAAAAGGAGTGTTTAGCGGTGAAGTGGGCTCTAGATTCCCTTCGGTACTACCTGCTAGGTAGGCACTTTGACATGGTTACGGATCACGCTCCGTTAAAGTGGATGGCTCAAAACAAGGAAACAAATAGAAGAGTGAATAGGTGGTTCCTGGCCCTCCAGGAATTCAACTTCACAGTAAAGCATCGCCCTGGCGTTCAAATGGGGAATGTGGATGCTTTGTCTCGAGTACATGAATGCCTGATTGCTGGTGTTCCAACCCCGAGGTTAAAACAAGAGGGGGGGGTATGTGACAGCAGGAAGGTAAAGTCACCTGGTTGCATCCAGGGGGGTAGATATATTTCGCCCAGATTCAGGCTTTACGCCGACTTATACAGCTAGGTGGAGAGTTGTATAAGCCCAGCTGAGACTAGTGGGCTCATTGATGACTCATACCTCTAGGGAGAGGGCTGGGCGTCGTGCAGACAGGGAGTTGATGAGGCCAGCTGAAGCTTGTCAGCTCATTTAGGCCTCTATAAAAAACTCCCAGATTCATTAGGTGTTAGCTCATGCCTGGAAGCAGACCTGTGTGGACTGTCTAGGGAGAGTGAACCCCTGTGCGGTGAGAGAAAGCCTGTGTGGCTATATTTTGCTTGGACATTTAAAACCAGGGACTTAGGGACTAGGACAGCACTAGGCTGATCCCAGTTGTTAGTTAGGAAACCTGTAAGTTTAGTCAGAGGTCAAGTTGACCAGGATTTATTTTGTTTATGTTTTTTTTGCCTTGCTGTGTTTTTGTCACTGTAAATAGAAAATAAACCGCACCTTTTTGATTTTGAAAACCACAACCTCCGTCTGCTGGGCCTGTTTTTGGGTGGGGAGCCCATCCCGGGGGTCACACATACCCGCTGCCGAGCTAACCCCCTCACAATATATATATATATATATATATATATATCCCATATTAGGCCAGCTCAAAAAAGAAAAGGCTTGGTGTTTTCCACCATGTATCTGTAATAGACAAAGTCGAGCTGGCCAAAGATGGGTAGAGGAGATACTCAGTCCCGACTCCCCAATGGTATGCAAACAAAAAACAAAAATGCTCTTGGGTCTTTTAAGGAGCACACCTCAGTTAAAAGTATAAATGATTGATTTGACAAACATTTAAAAATAACAATTAATACAAGAAAAAGAAAACATTAAACGTCGACATATGAATCAATATTGCATTTTTATCATAGACCTTTCCATGAGATCTGATTGTGTCATGCAGATGACTGTAAGTAGCCTAGGATGACTGTGCTAGGTCTTCGACGCATTTCATGAGAAGAGTCTTGCTTGTTCTGGAGGAGCACAGATAGATGCCTGGAGATCAAAGGTAAGGATAAATATATATAAAGTTACCCAAGAGGGAAAAAAACACACCCCCACCAAACCGCCTCAACAACCCGCCAAGGCATGCATATATCTATAAAAAAAAGGGGGTTCACTCACGGATGATAGAGGCCTACTAGCTGTTATGAATGACTCTTTTTGAAGTTCAAAAAATATATGTAAATGAATATGTACGCAGATGGATATGATGCCCTATACTTATAAAAATTATTTCAAAAGATATATAATGAACTGTCCGTAAGAATGAATTGATTAATGCACACACTGCCAACCATGCCACAAAGCTAATCTCACCCCCGGGAGCTGTGGAAGGGCAGGGAGATGAACCAGTGGGAAACCTCAAAACCCAGAACTGGAGCGGAAGATATATATATCCCAAACTGGGAAGGCCCACACCTGTCCAATCAAGATAAATGAACCTTACAAGAAAACCTGACATGATAGAAATTCAACAGTGAAAAAATGCTTAAGTGTGTGTGTGATAAATGCCAATATATTCACATATATAGGCAAATGTAATAAATCTATGAATCAATATAGTCCCCAAAAATAAAACAATAAAATGGGGATAGTGTGTGTATTAGTGAACAAAGGTACTTAATATATATGTGTCATGACATAAAGATATAATATATCATACTAAACACCTATGTATAATCGTTGTGAATGCACTCTCCCGTGTAAATATATGTAAAGTGATAATATAAATATAGACTGTTAAACTAAATATATAGTGGACAAATATACCATATAATATATAGATGTGAACAAACATGTCCTGTGTATTTCACCCAGGGCCAGCCCTACCATGGGACCCGATGGTACCTCGGTCCCAGGAGGCACTTTCGGGGGGCGGCAAACTGCCGCCAGCCAGCCAGCCTGTTCCGCTGCTTATGTGCACACACCCGGGCACACATACCCGTCCTGTGGCAGCTGGATCTCCGGCTAGAGGGGTGCATGATCGCCCCGTGCCTGCTATGCTGCCTAAACATCGGTGCGCTGTGTTTGAGCTGAGCTCAGCATTGGGCAGCGGCGGGTGTCCTGTGATTGGCCGAACAGGTCATTTGCGGGACAGACGGCAGACATGAAGCTCTGTGATTCGCCTGGAGGAGCTGGACTGTGTCTGCGGGTAATCGCGCCAGCCCTGCATGCTCCCGGAGTCCTAACTCCCGCTGTGTGTCACTGTCTCCTGAGGTCCGTCTCTCTCATCTGCTCTGTCAGCCGCCCCCCTCCTCCTCTGTCAGCCGACCCCCCCTCTCCCTCTGTCAGACCCCCCTCCTCCTCTCTCAGACCCCCCTCCTCTCTGTCAGACCCCCCTCCTCTCTGTCAGACCCCCCTCCTCTCTGTCAGACCTCCCCCTATAATTATATTCAAATGTTAAAAAAAAAAATTGTGAATGATGGTTGAAACCCCCAAGGATAATCCAAGTATTATTACACTCCAATCTTATTTAAACATATAATATATACTGTTCGATCTTCACACACATATAGTGTATGAATAGTGGTGTGAATCTATTCCACAATGTGCTGTGCTAATATCCAATGTATCTAACTCAGAAGGAGTTTATAAATTGGATATTAGCACAACACATTTTGGAATGGATTTACACCACTATTCATACACTATTATGTGTGTGTGGAGACTGAACAGTATGTATGTTTAAATAAGATTGGAGTGTATTAATACTTGGATTATCCTTGGGGGTTTCCACCATCATTCACAATTATTGAGGATGTACTGCATTTTTTCAATTTTAATTTTTTGGGGCTCTAAGGAGAGCCCTGATATAAGGGGATTCTGATCTAATGGGTTCCTCTATGGGGGGGGGGCTGTATTATGGAGGGCATAATACTGACCCTGTGTTATGGGGGGGTGACACTGACCCCTGTATTATGACGCCTAGGATTGCCACCTGTCCGGGGTCCACCTGAATAGCTCGGGTTTTGAATCATGTGTCTGGATTTCTTTCTGCCTAAAACCCAGACACATTATTCAGACCGGACTGTGGATTCCCAAGTAACCAAGATAGTCCAACACCAATCTGTTGCCACCTGTTAACGCAAATTGGCCCCACCAACTGTTTCCCGCAGCGTGCCGCATTATTGCTCTCCTCCAGGTCTTTTTAAAATCCTATAGCACAAAAAAATTTGCCATGCGCCGCTAAAGTGTTCGGGTTTGGCTTGAAGAAAAGGTGGCAACCCTAGCGAGGAGCCTGGCGCCTAGGTGACAGGATCATGCGGGCAGAACAGGGGATTAGTCAGGGGGCGGGTCGGTGGCAGAATAAACGGGTGAGACAGTCGAAGTGAGCGGGCTTGCTTTCCAATCTCACCGCCCGCCCTGCATCATCTCTCTGCTGCCTGCCTTGACTCTGGGACACAGCAAGTGGCAACCCGCTACGTGTGGCAGGTGAAGTGGCAAGTGGCAATCTGCAATGTGTGGCAGGTGACGTCATGGCAAGTGACAATCCGCAATGTGTGGCAGGTGGTGTCGTGGCAAGTGGCAATCCTCTACGTGTGGCAGGTGAAGTGGCAAGTGACAATCCGCAATGTGTGACCTTGTGGCAAGTGACAATTCGTGACATTATGGCAAGTGACAATCCGCAATGTGTGGCAGGTGACGTTGTGGCAGGTGACAATCCGTAATGTATGATGTTGTGGCAAGTGACAAAATGCAATGTGTGACGTCGTGGCAAGTGACAATCCGCAACGTGTGGCAAGTGACAATCCGCAATCTGTGACGTCGTGGCAAGTGACAATTCGCAATCTGTGACGTCGTGGCAAGTGACAATCCGCATCTGCTGGCAGGTGACGCAGCAAGTGACAATCCGCATCTGAAGGCAGGTGACGTGGCAAGTGACGCGCTCAGGGCTCCCACTGATTCGGCATTATGGTGAGTTGAACTATTTTATATTACAATGCAATAATAGAAATAATGCACTTCAATCATTTTTTTTGCGATAGGGCACTGCGTCGATTTAACTGACAATTGTGCGGTCGCGCGATGCTGTACCCAAACAAAATTTACGTCCTTTATTTCCCACAAATAGAGCTTTCTGTTGGTGGTATTTCTTCATCAGTTTAGGCCAATACGTATTCTTCTACATATGTTTGGTAAAAAAAAAAACGCAATAAGTGTTTATTGATTAGTTTGCGCAAAAGTTATAGCGTCTACAAAATAGGGGATAGATTTATGGCATTTTTATTATTATTATTTTACTAGTAATGGCAATGATCTGCGATTTTCAGCGAGACTGCGACATTGCGGTGGAAAGATTGGACACTTTTGACACATTTTTGGGACCAGTGACATTTATACAGTGATCAGTGCTATAAAAATGCACTGATTACTGTGTAAATGTCACTGGCAGGGAAGGGGTTAAATCTGTTCCCTGGGAGGTGTTTCTAACTGGGGGATGGGACTGACTGAAGGAGGAGAGAGATCTCTGTTCCTAATTACTAAGAACAGCAGATCTGTCTCTCCTCCCCTGGCAGAATGGGGATCTTTCTGTTTACATTGACAGATCCCCGTTCTGGCTCTCTGTGGAGCGATCGTGGGTAGCACAGGTCCTTTTTATACTCCTATATACACGTACAGTAGGTGCCACCGACATTGTATATCCATTGCGATCCCATCGCAGAGATTCTCGGCGACAGGGTGGCGTCATCTCGCGCTCGCTGCAATAGGGAGAAAGAGACGCGGCACTGTATTGAACGGGATTCAACTTGGATTCCCGCCATCCGGGTAAAAAGAGGAGAGGGGTGGGGGGAGGAAGAAAAAAAAATTAATTTCCAAAGATATTCAAGAGGAGAGAGGGAGATGGCAAGGCTATCAAGTACACAGCACAGGGTGCACATCTCCTTTAAGTAGTCCATATATATACTTCCCATTAAATACTCCTCATTCTACTATTCTTCCTCCAGTAATCTCTTGCCCTTTTCCGAATTCCTATAGAGATTCCACCTACTCCAAGTTTGTTCATATTGGACTTTCTTATTCTTGGCTGAGAGAACCAAGTCCTCCATGGCCTCTGTCTCTCTAATCCTGTTTAACCATTCTAAATCTGATGGAGGTTTAGTATCTCTCCAATGCAACGGAATTCCTGCTTTAGCAGCATTAATCATATGACACAGTAGTGATCTTTTATAAGTCTGAACAGGTGTCTGTGAGCAATGGAGAAGAAAGAGTGCAGGGTCATCCGGTAGCTGTAAGTCCGTAAGCTCTTGTATAATTCTTTGGCTCTCCGTCCAGTATGATCTTATTATTTTACATGACCAAAATATATGTAATAGTGATCCTCTTTCCTCCCCACATCTCCAACACACCTAGAAATTTTATGAAGTCGTTCAGGGGTATAATACCACTGAGTCAGAATTTTGTAATTGGCTTCCTGAATCCGCGTACAGACTGAGGAGTTCAATGTCAGATAGATAATCTGTTTACGTTGAAGTGGGGTAAAAATCCTATTTAGATCCTTCTCCCATTTACTAATGTACGACATCTCAAAATCATCTGGGGGTTTATTTAGCAATCTATACATCTTAGAGATCCCCTGAAAGAGTGGTTCCTTCTCATCGCAGAGTGATTCAAAAGCCGTTAATTGTCGTTGAAAATTTATAGGTGGACCCAGGGATCTCATGAAATGATTAATTTGAAAAGCTTGCCAAAAGTTTATTTCAAATAACCCCCCTACCCGAGTCAAAATTAACAGTTGGGCGCATGCGCGGGGACTCAGGGACGGACGTGTGCTGACCGGGCTCCCGACACCCTGACCCACCGGAGCAAATAGCAGTGCAGGCAGCGAGGTCAGAGAGCCAGGACCAGATCCACAGGAGACCCGGGGAGGTGATGAATCGGAGGGCGCAGGGCCTGCCACGAAAGGGACAGTTTAAGCAGCCTACAGCCCAGAGGAGAGCGGGGCCTTCCCCCATAGCGCAGCCGCAATCCAAGATGGCGCCCGGCAAGCCAGACACACGAGTCAGCACAGCAGCTAAGTCGGATGGTACATCACAGAGAGGGGGCAATCAACTCAATCCGGAGCCATCCAAAGACCCTTTTTCATCTCAATCCTCAGGAGAGGGGGAGGCTATCCAGCTGGGTGAGTCACCTTTGCATTCTTTATCCCCTGCTATGTGTACTGACGGCCAGGAATCAGTGAACTCCCCTGCTTCCTCTATAGATAGAAACATGGCAGATCTTACTGAGGCCCTTTTTAGCCAGTCTGGCCAGGACTTACCACCTCCCCAGCTGACACATTACTCCCCAGATGCTATACTGCTGGGTCGGTTCTCCACCATGCTGCAGCAGGAACTTTCTAAGGCCTGCACGCTGATTACCACAGACCTCAAAAAGGATATCCACAGCCTAGGCGAACGTTTTGAGCATATTGAAACCAAAGTAGATAATACTATTAAAAAAGTCAATCAGAACTCTGCCTTGGTCACAGACCTTCAAGACAGATTGGAGGAAGCGTTCACGAAAATCGAAGATTTGGAGAATCGCTCACGTAGATACAATTTACGCATCCGTGGACTCCCTGAAACTCGCACAGATTTGGAGGGGGCTATAAAAGACCTAATGAAAACCCTCATTCCTGACATTACAGCTCCCCAAATGGAAGTGGATCGCATTCACCGAGCACTAACAGCCCCAAGATCTGACGGATTGCCACGCGACATTATTGTCAAGCCGCATTACTATCGCGTTAAAGAAAAGATGATGTTTGCAGCCCGTAATAGACCAGACTTGTCGCTGTTTGGAGCCCCAATACAGCTCTTCACCGACCTGGCCCCGTCAACAGTCCAAAAACGCAGAACCCTGCGACCACTACTACAGCAACTTATAGATAAGCAGATCAAATATAGATGGGCGTTCCCATTTAAGCTGTCCTTCACATATAAGGGAAAGTCCCACTCATTTTCCACGTTCCAGGCAGGGGAGGCCCTACTGCTCGAGCTTGGTATCATCACTCAAGACTCTCCGACTTCGTCTCCCCCACGCCGGGATAACCGTCCACTTTCGCCAATGTGGCAAGAACGCACGCGCTCTCAGGCCAGAAATACTCGTCGGAACACTTGAGCCTTGTTGCCATTTTTCTGCCCTTTCCTGGGACCTGCTGGTTTTTGGTCGCATAGGTCTGGCCTGGGCTCATGATGGACTAGGAGCTGGATGGGACCATCATACCTGTGCTCTGTTCACTGAAGTTACCTGGTTTCCTGGCTTTTATACTGACTGTCAGAAGGTTAATCTTTTGCCTCATAGAACCCCACCTTGTTTGCCAGAACCACAGTATTCTTGAGACTGGGGTTTTTACCTGGCACAGTGTGTGGATGCCATGTTGGGTTGTGGCTTGGGGGCAGGAACGACCAATGGGGACCCTTCCTGCCCTTCAGACATCGCCCCGGGGAACATGTCTTACTACAGTTAACCTATTATGCCATGCTGTGTCGACTGGTTTATGTTATTTTTGATTGACCTCGCATGACCTGTTTAATTAACGCTTGTTCGAGTTGGGTCGGGGTGGCTACACATGCCACCCAATTGCGAGACTACCTATTCTCTGACGAGGATGGTACCCTTGCACCTAATGTGCCGGATTTTGTCTCCGGCGGGGGTTATTCCCCATGCTTTCATATATCAGTTAAAAATGTTTTATTCTCGTTTTCTGGGCCTAAGGCCCACGAGTGTTTTTCTTTGTCTTGCTGTATTTCTAACACCTTTTCTTTTCCTCTTTTCCCCCTCTCTCTTGCGAGCCTCGGTTTGGCACCCTCCCCCCGTATCAAGGTCCGAAGGGTCGGGGAGGCTGATAGTCTTTGCTCCAGTGGCACCGACCACCCCATTGACAACGCAAGGTAAGAGTGCTCTGCCCTACCACGATGGCCACGACATACAACACTGACTACTCCATAGTTAGCCACAATGTACATGGTTTTAATTCCCCTGCCAAGAGGACTAAAGCATTTCAGTTCTATCACAAGCAGAGGGCTGACGTCCTTCTCTTACAAGAGACTCATTTTTCACACACCTCAGCTCCTCGTTACCTCAGTGCGAAGTATCCGCAGTTATATCTCGCAGGGGGATGGGAGAAAAAGGGGGGGGTAGCTATCTGCTTTTCGAAACGGACCCCCTTCTTCCCTGTTACTGTTGTTAAAGATAAGGGGGGTAGGTATATTATGGCAGTGGGGCGGCTCCACGACAGAGAGGTTTCCTTTATATCATATTATGCCCCAAACACTGGACAGCCGGAATTCTTTAGCAAAATGCTTCGAATTCTGATGCCCAGGGTCCAGGGTCAGGTGGTAATGGGGGGTGATAGCAATATTCCCTTGGATAGAATTATGGATAAGTCTGACTCCTCTAAACCAATTTTGAAACGCCCACCGAACGGGAGCAGCAAAGTGGCGCGCTTATTTCACTTCCACGATCTTATTGATAGCTGGCGTGAACATAACCCCACGGTCAGAGACTTCACACACTTTTCGCAGGTACATCATACTTATTCTAGGATAGATCATCTTTTAGTACGCACGCCTTTACTCCCATTTATTAAGACAGTCAAAATTCTGTCTACCCCTTGGTCGGACCATTCCCCGATCAAACTCTCTATCACAGGACTGTGGACCAAATCAAAACCCTCCCCGTGGAGACTCAATGTGAGTCTGCTGAATGATCCTATAATCTTTGTGGAAATACAAACGGAAATACGAGAATACTTTAGACTTAATAAGGCTGCAGACACGTCCCCCGCAATAAACTGGGTGGCTCACAAAGCTGCGATTCGGGGCATTCTATTACAAGTGGCAACTAGAGTAAAACGGGACAGGGAACAGATGATTAAGAAACTGGAGACTAAATTAGAGGACTTAATGAACGAACAACATGGGAATCCCCGGATAGATATAAGGCACAAAATCGATGAAGCCAGACTAGCTCTTAATATTAGTCTGACTACGCAAGCGGAGAAACATATCAGTTGGTCCAAACATAGGTTCTACACTATGGGGGACAAACCGACCACAATGCTAGCTAGAAAACTGGTCCCTCGACCATATACGCCGACTTTACCCAAATTGAGATTATCCACGGGCCTTACCACCCAAAACCCTGAAAAGATTATAGAGGAATTTCATAAGTTCTACGCTAAGCTGTATGGGGCGCAAAATACGTTTGATCCATCTGGAGCAGACGCGTTCTTCCACAACTTACAGCTGCCCACATTGACACAGGCCCACGCGGAACTGATGGACGGAGCTTTCACGGAGCTTGAAGTTACGGCCGCAATCAAAACACTGCATCCTACTAAAGCTCCGGGGCCTGACGGCTTTCCAGGCCACTATTATAGAAAGTATCAGGATCTCCTCACCCCTCACTTATGCTCCTACTTTAACGACCTGTGGAGAGGTGGTAGGCTTCCCTGTCATGAAAATATGGCGTATATCAGCGTCATTCCGAAGCCGGGTAAGGATCACGGGGATTGCACCAATTACCGCCCGATTTCTTTAATCAATACGGATCTGAAAATCCTAACTAAAATATTGGCCCAAAGACTCAATACCTTTCTTGAGTGCTATATTCACCCTGATCAGGCTGGTTTTGTCCCGAATAGACAGGCATCAGATCAAACACGTCGGTTAATTAATCTCGTTTCGGCAGTTCAGTCTGATTGGGACGGCATAGGACCCAGGAGGGGAATGTTGCTTTCATTGGACATCCAGAAGGCGTTTGATTCCATTTCCTGGGAATATCTATTTGACGTCCTTACTCGCTATGGATTTGGGTGGCGCTTTCTGGATCTCCTCCGCATATTATATGATTCCCCGAGCGCTTCACTAATGCTCAGGGGATATACTTCTCAAACATTTCCAATCTGCAGAGGAACTAGACAGGGATGCCCATTGTCACCGCTATTATTCGCACTGGCGATAGAACCACTTGCGATCAAAATTCGTTCAAGCAGAGATGTTCAGGGGATTTATTGCGGGGACTATGAACACAAATGCCTACTCTTTGCTGACGACCTATTGCTGACCTTGACTTCGCCAATTACATCCCTACCCAACTTATATGCAATCTTGCAACCATTTTCTGTCTTATCGGGGTTGACAATTAACCATAGTAAATCAAGGGCGCTGAATTTGTCATTGCTGAGCTCCACCCAGACGACACTTGAGCAAACATTTCCATTTCAATGGGAATCAGATGCTCTTCCTTACTTAGGTATACATTTGACCTCATCTGTTGGCACGTTGTACAAAAGGAACTATCCTGCCCTTTTTAAGCGACTGACAGATGATTTGGCTAAGTGGCAGGTTCATCCACCGTCGTGGTTCGGCAGACTACACTCAATAAAAATGAATGTTCTACCCCGATTGTTATATTTTTTCCGTACCTTGCCGGTTTCCCTGACCCGTAGCGACCTTCAACAATTTCAGAATAAGGTACTGCAATTTATTTGGGGAGACAAGAGACCTAGGGTGAATAGGAGTACCCTATATGCGTTAAAACAGAAGGGAGGCCTAGGCTTGCCTGATTTCTTGAAATATTTTTATGCTGCCCAGGTGGCACAACTCACTAGGTTCCATTCCCAACGGGCACCGGCCATATGGATGGCCATGGAATCCCACTCTTGCCTTCCCACTCCAATTTCTCACATTTTGTGGCTCTCTATTAAAGAGCGACCTGCTATATTATGCCCTACTTTATCAATGTCTTTGGAAATATGGGACAGACTATCCAGATCTCACAAATTTAAATCTCCTCATTCTCCACTGGCACCTCTACTACGCAATAGAGCTTTCGGGTCTCACCCCCCTGACATTTGAGTGGTGGACCAATAAAGGTCTCCTACGCATAGCTGACTTATGTGATCGCAGGGGTATGCTACCTGAGAAGGTATTGACTGATAAGTATCTTATGCCTCCAGCAGAGAGTTTTAGATTTGCTCAGGTTTCACATTATATGCAAACCCTTGCTAGAAAGAGTGACCTCGCAGTTCTTACTCCAATGGAGTATATGTGCCGTAATTATGATAAAATCAAAGGTCATCTGTCCGCTGTCTATTCGATGTTGTTGAGCGCATCGACAAAGCTGAACTATATGGTCCACTGGGAGACCGATCTGAAGGAAACCCTGGAATTGGACGACTGGCATAGGATAGCAGAGACAGCCTGTCGGTCGCTCGTCAATACATCAATAATAGAGGCGAACTACAAGGTTCTGCTAAGGTGGTATATGGTGCCGGCCAGGCTGGCGACTTTTATATCGGGGGCAACCCCGTTTTGCTTTAGAGGTTGTGGCCAGGTCGGTACCACCTTTCATATATGGTGGACATGCCCCAAGGTTCGGAGGTTTTGGATCCGGGTATATAATTTCATTTACTCCCTCACTCGGGTTAACCTGATTAAGTCAGCTAAACAAGCATTATTAGGGAGTGGAATAGCAGAGGCCTCCAAGAATTGCAGACGACTCTTGATATTTATATTCATTTCAGCAAAGATAACCATCGCTAGGAACTGGAAATCGGCGGCTCTGCCATTTGATCAGTTTAAAGGTAAATTGTCTTGGTTGATGCTGAACGAACGGTTGACGGCATTGGCTCAGGACAAAATGAAGCTCTTTCATAAGGTGTGGGACCCTTGGCTTCATTACCTCACTAATGACCCCGGAGGACCTCCAGCTTAACATTGTTTTTTTTTGTTTTTTTCTTTAGGGGCGACGGGGTGCTTGATCGAGGCTCCTTCCCTCCCTCCCCCTTTTCCCTCTTCTCAACTATTCTTTTCTTGCTTTGTTTCCTTCCCCCCTATTTCCTTGCTTCTAATTTCTTAATGAATGTTATTTTTGGAGTCAGCCCCAGGCCTTAGAGGTCTGCACGACTCCCTGCTTTCACCGGTTTATAAGTAATTAATAGGAACATTGTCGGTCTGAACTGCACTGAGAGTTGCCCGCACAGGCTGGGGAGTCGAACCCCCCCGACAAGCAGATGGGGGGACGGCTCCTCTGGGCGGGCAGTTCACCAGTTGAAACCCGAGATGTCGGGGGGAGTTGGTGGTTCAGGGGTGCAGTAGTTTTCTGTACGATATCCAAAGGTACCATTACGCTCCAGCCCATGCTAGTGATTCTTCAGCAGAATTGTTTTTTTTGGGTGCTATAACGTGGGCCCCTGGGCGTTATGATTCTAATGATTGGAATCCCAGAAGCGGTAATATGACTGTACAGTGTCTTGATGTATATTTTTATACTTTTTGTATGACGAAACTTTAATAAAAAGATTGAAACAAAATTAACAGTTGGCCAGTTTTCCGAAATAAGAAAATGTGAGGCCTGGTATAGACCCTTTTCTTTTAGATTTTGAAATGCTCCTCCTTTCATGCCTGGGTTAAAACTAGGATTTCCCAAAATGGGAAACAAGGGTGATTGTTTTGAAGAAAAATTCACATTTTGGCAGATCTTTACTGTAACCAGTAAAGTTGTGCCTATTGTAGGATGTTTCCTGAGCGAGATCGGTAGTATTAAGTAACACCAGGGCGCTCTGCATAGGGGAACGGAGCTCATCTGTTGTTCTATATCAATCCATCTTTTAAAATCAGTATGTCTGCACCAGTCGACAACCCTCAACAAGTGCACTGCTTGGTAGTACTTTGTTATATGAGGAACGGCCATCCCCCCTGAATATTTAGGCAGCGTCAGCAGGTCTTGTTTAATCCTTGGACGTTTCCCTGCCCATATAAATTTTGTAAAGAGTGTTTGTACCTGACACAAAAAAGTTGTGGGGATCGTAATTGGTAATGCTTGAAGTAAATATAACATTTTAGGAAGGATGGTTATTTTAATTATATTTATACGACCAAACCATGAATGTAGACCATGCCGCCATTTATCAAGAAGTGATCGTATCAAATTATATATATCGGTAGAAAATTTATTTTGAAGGTATCTTTTTCCTGTGCTGGTATATTTGTACCCAGATATTTAGGTGTCTTTCCCCATTTAAAACCATCCATCCTGGTATGGATTTGAAGGGGAATCTCCTAAGCCGAAAAAACAGCGTGGGGATCCCCCACAAAATCCAAACCAGGCCCTGATCCGAGCACGCAACCTGGCAGGCCGCAGGAAAAGAGGGGGGGACGAGAGAGCACCCCCCTCCCTCCTGAACCGTACCAGGCCGCATGCCCTCAACATGGGGGGTTTGGTGCTTTGGGGCAGGTGGTGACCTGCGGCCCCCCCACCCCAAAGCACCCTGTCCCCATGTTGATGGGTACAAGGGCCTCTTCCCGACAACCCTAGCCGTTGGTTGTCGGGGTCTGCGGAATCCGGGAGCCCCTTTAATAAGGGGGCCCCCAGATCCCAGGGCCCCCACCCTATGTGAATGAGTATGGGGTACATCGTACCCCTACCCATTCACCTGGTGGAAAAAAAATGTCAATAAAAAAAACACACACAGGTTTTTAAAGTAATTTATTACACAGCTCCGGGGGTCTTCTTCCGACTCCGGGGGTCTCTTCCGACTTCGGGGGTCTCCGGTGTCGTCTCCGTGCTCTCTGGTTCTTCTCTCGCTCTCCGGTTCTTTCTTCCTTCTTCCCCGTCGTCTCGGCCGGCTCTCCGTTGTCCTTCTGCCGGCCCCTCCACTATCTTCTTCCAGCTCTTTTGCTAGTGGAGGGGCCCGGTCTTCCCATCGTTATCAGCGTCTTCTTCTCCTCGATGTTCACTCGTCGCTTCCTCCTGCTGTAATGCTGGGTGTTCGGTCCACAACTATTTATATAGGCTTCTCATGACGTCACAGTCACATGCTCCGGGTGGCCCCGGAGCATGTGACTGTGACGTCATGGGAGCATGTGACTGTGACATCATGAGAAGCCTATATAAATCGTTGCAGACCGAACACCCAGCATTACAGCGGGAGGAAGCGACGAGTGAACATCGAGAAGAAGACGGTAAGACCGGGCCCCTCCACTAGCAAAAGAGCTGGCAGAAGATAGCGGAGGCCCGGGAAAGGAAAAAAAACGGAGAGCGAGAGAAGAACCGGAGAGCGGACATAAAAATGACATAAAAATAAAAATGAGACCGAATATCTCCCCTAGAAAGAAAGCCAGGCTGGTATCAACAACTAAATGGACATGGAAGAGCTTACCCTGTGATGGAGACGCACAAACGCAACAGTGACTGGTCTGTGGCAGCCCAACCAGTGTCCTCATGGTGTGAACACACCAATCTGCTCGCATTCCAATGGAAAGGGGAAAGCCTCTAGGCTTATTCCCATATGGTGCGGCCAGCTGACACTAAATCCCCCTTTTATTAATCATGCACACTCACCTGTGGCAGCTTGGTTGCCAAAGAGGGTGTGCAGTATAACAGTGCATGCGTGAAAGTGAAAGCGTTGCAATCTGGCCCCTAACAGAATGATGCCGAACGCATGTGACGCAAAAAGCGTGCGACATCATGATGCTATACTCTTCCATAATCCCCATGTCGCTGTGCATCGCGGCAATCACCCGCAACACATGCGCAGTAACATGCGGACCGGGTAGAAGAGCAAAACCAACACACCTACAGCTATGGTTGAAGTGAAAGGGCAATACATGCCTAACAATGACCAGAACCTTGCAAGATATGGCCAGAGGGTGCGAATCCCAGCGGCCTCCAAATGGGAACCATGCTATATATACTTTGGTCCCTAAGGGGTTAAATGTTGACCTTGACAAATTGTTAAATTAGTGATTACTGAATTAGTGCCCCTCTCTTACATTTTAATGTTTAATATATATATTTTTTAATAATTCTAATACTTTTAATATTTTCAATATTTTGAGTATTTTAATATATATTTAATATTTCCATTTTTGATACATAACTAGGAAGGTGTGGCACCTCTGTGGCTCATTTACTTTGCCTCCATCTACTTTGATTTTCCTTGTTTTACACATGTATGGTAGCTCTATATATGCTGTATCACATGTACCTATATACAATTTTCCTGTAATTTTTTCCTGTATTTTTATTCATATTTTTCTTTCCCTTATTTATGGATCATAGTTGATCTTATATTCTCATAAACTCATTGATTTAATCAAATAAGGATAATCTTCTAATACTAACCGATAATGCTGAGTATTTTAATGCAATATTCATTCTGCACTAGGTTACTGCCTATTACATTCTGTCAGCATTGATTTAAATAGTTCCAGGGGTCAGGTCTGTCACGGCTGCAGTTGTAGTATACTAGATAGAATACCTGTGCAGTGCAAGCCAATATGTTTTTAAACTTGTAATGATTATGTTTGATATACATATTTATTCTTAATTAAATCCAGCTCCTTCTTTATGCTCCAGAACAGCTGTAGTTTTGGCTGGGTTACTAGCCGTGACATGGCCCTCTGGTTGCCGACATCGCGCAATATTCTATAATGAAGTTTGCTGTCTCCCCTCTCTCCGTCCCTGATGGGGTCTGGGATCTGCCTGTCATCCGCTCTGAGACTCACCAATCAGAGAGGGTGCACGTCGAATCTTTCGACCAATTGACGGCTGGGAGTGGGTATTTAGATCAGCATACTAGCACCGTGTAGCCACGCCCTCTGTTGAAGCCGATTGGACGAAACCGGTCAGGGCGTAGCTACAACGACGCTTCTCTAACTAAGAACTAATGGATGCTGTTCCCTGCTGACTGGCCACAACAAGGAAGTAATTCCCCAGGAATACAGATGCTGCTGTGGTCAAATGCAAAGCAGTGAATATACACATGCACATGCTGTTTGACTGATTTTTTTTTCTGTACGTGCATTTGTAGCAGGGGTTTACTGCATGGGGGTATTTTGTATTCATTAAAACAGAATTGCACTATGTTAGTGTCTTTTGTGTTTTATATGAATGGTATATGGAGTTAACCCTTGCTGTCCCCTGCTTGGTGATGACGGATGGTTGAGTTAGAGAGCCCATCAGTATTAATATCTCATGCCCAATTGCATCATCATTGTGGTGAGTTTGCACCCCGACGGGTGAGAGTGCCTCACGTGTGGTGAAGTCTGGGAACAGGTGTAGGATGCACTTTTAATCAACTGTTTACACGCACTCACGGATTTAAAGACTTACTACTGTATCATCACCCGAATGTTTTTATGCAAGTGGACATTTATCCAACTATAGCGCTGTTTTATCATCTGGACTTTTATGTCTCAGGACTTTTTGATAACTTTTATTTAATTTTGCTATATATGATGTTTGTATTGGTATGAGGAAATTTGAAAAACGAGTAAAGACTCCAAACAGACACTTGTCAATAGAACTTAAAGTGGAGTTCCACCCTCTTTTATGACTTGTCTGCATCCTCTGCAGCTCTGTCCCCTTATGCTGATTTGGCATATAAAAAAAAAAATTAAAAAAAAAAAACTCACTGTTATAATCCAATTAGTTTTTAGTTGCGGCCGCGGCGAAATCTGACTCGGCGCGTCATCCACGGACCGCTATGCCTCCTGGGAGATGTTTTTCATCAATCCCAGAAAGCATAGCCGTCCGAGCCGTAGCATCGCGTTATTTCGAAACCGGAAACAACGCGATGCCCGGCACCATTTTAAGTGAGGGAAACCAGGCATGTGTTGCCATAGTCACTCCTCACCACTGCTGTAGCGTGGGATTGGATTCGCTGGTTAGTGGCACCGGCCTCCACTTGGCTGTGAGCCGCCGCCCCTGAGTCCCCTCCTCCTCCTCCGGATCATTTCCTGTTGTGACAGGCACGCTGGCATTGTGACAGACCGCAGAGCAGACCATGGAAGAAAAGCAGGTGAGTGAAAGATTCCCTCATGAGTCACATTGCTGGCCTGCTGGGGGGGAGTGGACATGGTCTGGGGGGAGTGGACATGGTCTGGGGGGAGTGAGCAGCCAGTAAGTCAGTTTAGTGTTCAGTGTAGTGTTTCATGTGTAGCGTAGTTTAGTGTGTAGTGTGCAGTATCACCGCTGACTGTCCCCGTATCCTCCTCCAGTCCCCCTCCGTTCTGGTGCTGTCCCCCTCTGTCCCGCCCCCTCTGTCCCGTCCCGCCCCCTCCGTGCCATGCTGCTCCGTGTCCCCCTCCGTGCCATGCTGCTCCGTGTCCCCCTCCGTGCTGCTCACCCCAGCCTGCCCTGTGCCACCCCATCCTGCCATGTGCTACCCAGACTGCCCTGTGCAACCTCAACCTGCCCTATACCATCCCAACTTGCCCTGTGATGCGATTTGTTGTGTTGGGATTGATGCGATTTGTTGTGTTGGGGTTGATGCGATTTGTTGTGTTGGGGTTGATGCGATTTGCTGTGGGCGGGGGTTGATGCGATTTGTTGTGTTGGAGTTGATGCGATTTGTTGTGTTGGGGTGATGCAATGTGCTGTGGGCGGGGGTTGATGCGATTTGTTGTGTTGGGGTTGATGCGATTTGTTGTGTTGGGGTTGATGCGATGTGCTGTGGGCGGGGGTTGATGCGATTTGTTGTGTTGGAGTTGATGCAATTCGATGTGCTGGGGTTAATGCGATTTGTTGTGTTGGGGTTGATGCGATTTGTTGTACTGGGGTGATGCAATCTAGATGCATAAATGAATTTGGTTGGCCAAGGTGACCAGTTCTTTCAATTAACATGTATAGTTCAGAATCTAACAAACCAGGAATAGTCTTTGTATATTTCTTTGGAGATAATGTGGATACATATTATTGTTCCATTTTAAGTAATCCAAGCCACATTCCTAATGTCCATTATTTTCTTTGTCACCCTGTGCCTCTAATAGACACAGGGTTACTTAGACATAGGAGGTGCATGGGGAGCTGAAGCAAGGGTTTCCCAACCTCTCCAAAAGGATTCTGGGTTCCACTAGCCCCCTGCCGAAAGTGACTCCCCTCAAAGCGGTCGATCGTGAGGATCTGATGGCGCGAGAGAAGGTAAGAACGGCAGGGAAAGCTAGAAGGGAATTGTTTACCAACTCCGACCAGGTCGGGGCATGGTTTCCTGTTTGGACGGGGTGGGGGATTGAATTTATGAAACAATTGAACAATTTCTCATCCATTGTGGATGGGATGTTCAATGAAACCGTTGAAGGTGTAAGGGAGATCTTACAGGAACGACGACAGATGAAGACCCTTCTATTACAGGAAAAGATGGCCCTTGATTATCTGTTAGCATCCGGGAGGGGGTTTCGGTGAATTCATAGGAGAGAAGACTGTTGTACCTGGATCGAGGATACTAGTGACAAAGTTCAGGCCCATATGGATAAGGTTAGATCCCTGCAAGGCAAAGCCAGAGCTATAGCTAGTGAAGGTTGGAATCCTTTTAAGGGTCTGGGAAACTTTGGAGATTTTTTATTTTTCATCGGATCATGGTTAAACGAAGTAGGGGTATACAGTGGGGCAAAAAAGTATTTAGTCAGCCGCCAATTGTACAAGTTCTCCCACTTAAAAAGATGAGAGAGGCCTGTAATTGTCATCATAGGTATACCTCAACTATGAGAGACAAAATGTGGAAACAAATCCAGACAATCACATTGTCTGATTTGGAAAGAATTTATTTGCAAATTATGGTGGAAAATAAGTATTTGGTCACCTACAAACAAGATTTCTGGCTCTCACAGACCTGTATCTTCTTCTTTAAGAGGCTTCTCTGTCCTCCACTCATTACCTGTATTAATGGAACATGTTTGAACTTATCAGTATAAAAGACACCTGTCCACAATCTTAAACAGTCACACTCCAAACTCCACTATGGTGAAGACCAAAGAGCTGTCGAAGGACACCATAAACAAAATTGTAGACCTGCACCAGGCTGGGAATACTGAATCTGCAATAAGCAAGCAGCTTGGTGTGAAGAAATCAACTGTGGGAGCAATAATTAGAAAATGGAAGACATACAAGACCACCGATAATCTGGGGCTCCACGCAAGATCTCACCCCGTGGGGTCAAAATGATCACTAGAAAGGTGAGCAAAAATCCCAGAACCACACGGGGGGACCTAGTGAATGACCTGCGGAGAGCTGGGACCAACGTAACAAAGGCTACCATCAGTAACACACTACGCCGCCAGGGACTCAGATCCTGCAGTGCCAGACGTGTCCCCCTGCTTAAGCCAGTACATGTCCAGGCCTGTCTGAGGTTTGCTAGAGAGCATTTGGATGATCCAGAAGAGGATTGGGAGAATGTCATATGGTCAGATGAAACCAAAGTAGAACTGTTTGGTAGAAACACAACTCGTTGTGTTTGGAGGAGAGAGAATGCTGAGTTGCAACCAAAGAACACCATACCTACTGTGAAGCATGGGGGTGGCAACATCATGCTTTGGGGCTGTTTCTATGCAAAGGGAATAGGACGACTGATCCGTGTACATGAAAAAATGAATTGGAGATGAAACGTGGCTGGGTCTTTCAGCATGACAATGATCCCAAACGCACCGCCCGGGCAATGAAGGAGTGGCTTTGTAAGAAGCATTTCAAGGTCCTGGAGTGGCCTGGCCAGTCTCTAGATCTCAACCCCATAGAAAACCTTTGGAGGAAGTTGAAAATCTGTGTTGTCCAGTGAAAGCCCCAAAACATCACTGCTCTAGAGGAGATCTGCATGGAGGAATGGGCCAACAACCTTGTGAAGACCGTTTGACCTCTGTCATTGCCACCAAAAGGATATATAACAAAGTATTGAGATGAACTTTTGATATTGACCAAATACTTATTTTCCACCATAATTTGGGCAAATAAATTCTTTCCAAATCAGACAATGTGATTGTCTGGATTTGTTTCCACAATTTGTCTCTCATAGTTGAGGTATACCTATGATGACAATTACAGGCCTCGCTCATCTTTTTAAGTGGGAGAACTTGCACAATTGGTGGCTGACTAAATACTTTTTTGCCCCACTGTATATACTCATGTTTGTGTTTCTATTCCTTCTATATGCCTTGATAAGATGCTCCTGTTGCCTGATCGGTCGAGTCAACAGAGTCCGATGCAGATGACCACATCTTTCTCACTGAGATGAGATGCCCGAAGTCCAGCCCATGTACCAGATGAAGAAGATCCCAGGCTGACCGGGCGATCTCTAGAGCTCCTCGCTTCATGTCCTCCCTTTGAGTCATCCCTCCCTGAAGTAAAGAGTCTACACGTCGAGCCGCATTTTTCTTTTTGTGGACTTATATGAACTGTAAAGACTGATTCATTTCCAGGTGTAAGAACAAGATTCGTCAAGGGACACATGGGAGCATATGACAAAGAGGAGGGGCTGTTGTGGAAATTATTATTAATGTGTATTGTCAGATGTCTCCCAGTGTCAGTTTTGCTGCAATACGCTCATGCGAGCGTGTCCACACATACAGACACCGGTGAAAGATCGTTGGTTGCGGAAACCTTGCCATTGTCGGGGTCAGTGGCTAAGACCACCAGACACATAGCCAGGGCTGGTGCAAGGATTTTTGACACCCTAGGCGAAACCACATTTTGCCTCCCTCTTGGCTCCACCCCATTTGCCCTGCCCATGTACACCCCACATTTTTCATGACTGCTACTATTTTGCATGCAACACAGTCTCACCTGTGCTCATCGCATACCATCAAATACAGCCTCACCCGTGCCCATCAAATGCAGACAGTCTCACCAGTGTCCATCACATACCATCAAATACAGTCTCACCAGGCTGTGCACATCAATGCAGCTTCACAGGGCAGGGGGGCTCGGTACATACTTGGCATTTGGTAGATCAGTTTATATACATATGCACACACAAATTGCATGTCATTTGTCATAATAAAACAGTGGCGGCTGGTGCTCAGAATTTTTTGGGGGGGGCGCAAACAAAATGAAAAATTGTGAACTAAACCCATCAATTGCCATCAAATACCACCACTGTGCCCATCAAACGCCGCCACTGTGCCCATCAAACGCAGCCACTGTGCCCATCAAACGCAGCCACTGTGCCCATCAAACGCAGCCACTGTGCCCATCAAATGCTGCCACTGTGAACCACCCCCCCCCCCCGCTCGCCCAGCACCTACCCTATCTCGTGGGGCAGCAGGTGACGGCGAGCGGTGTCTTCCATGCGTCTTCTCCCGTCCTCCTCTCCTTGGTCTTACCCACATATATCAGGCCACAGGGGCAAGTGAGCATGTAAATTACGCGTGTGGTAGAGCAGTTAATAAAACTTTTTATCTTAAATTTCTTAGTACCATCAGAGCTGACAAATGTATCAGTTCTATCGAAGAATTTGCATCTGCCACACGGGTACATGCCCTTTACAGGGGGTAAGTCCGTAAGCCAGTTTGATTTAGTGGTTCTCTGGTATTCTGAGTGCACAAGACAGTCCTTAAGATTGGGGGATCTTGTGTCTAACATACCGTATTTAGCCACTTCTATACATATGTCTCAGAATTCGTAGTCATTAAGTATCTGTGTTGTGGGAACTTCACTTGTGTAGTCAGTCTGTATGTCTTAAGTTGAATGTTAATGTGCTGGATGTGTCTGCTCCTTTAATAACCCAGTCGGGTCTGATTGCTGTCAATTACCTGAGGGTACTTAAGGAGAGACTCTAAGCATCTACGCATGCTCCGATGAAGATCGGCAACGATCGAAACGCATAAGCATTACGCATACCAGCGGGAGGACCAGGACTACCCACCCACCTAGCCACAACTTGGATTTCTTCCAAAGGCCCTATGAACACTTGTTCTATTTTTCTTCACACTCATCCCTCCAAGTGATATATCCCTGGGCCAGTGCTGAGGAAACCACGCTGTATGATCACTCTCTGACTGCCTCTCACCAGAGGAACTATCCAACCCCTGGAACCAAGTTCACTGGCCTCCGTTTGATCTGGACACTAATTGATGGCTGCACGCTGTATCCTCCGGCTGGAGGAACTACCTGGAACCCACCAGTGTTTGAACGAGCGCCGGCTATGAGGCTTATGGACAGAGGACCGAAGTGAGACTGACTGAACGGAACCGCCACGGGTGAGCTGTAATTTCTCCGATTCACTATGTTGAGAGGTTTACATGAATGTTAGTGGCACTGGCTCCTGGTGTGTCCAGTTGCTACTTGCTCTCCCCTAACCCGCAGTCCGCCACCCCCCACAATTGACCTCCTTTGTGGTAGTGCTAATTTAACACCAACAGTGTACCATTTCATGTGGTTCCCCCATCTGCCTTTACCATTGAATTGGACTTGGTGTTCACCGTAAATTCTTGAACAATGCCCCAACGGACTGTCTATATGTGTATCTGGATCTGCACCCATGTTTTCAGTCAATTCAATTTGACCCCTTTACTAGAGGAAACCTCTTTAGATTAATTTACATCCATGGATGTGTTCCAGCTGCATTGTTTGCTCTTGTAGGAGTGTGTGTAAAGCCCCATACACACGGTAGGACTTTTGGCCAACAAACTTTATTTTGAGCAAGTTGGACCAACAATCCGACCGTGTGTACGCTCCATCGGACAAACTTTTTTGTTTTCTTTTGTGTTTTCATTGGACAAAAGTTGGGTCTGCAAACGGACAAACTTTTGCCCAACAAAAGTCAGATGGAGCAAAGTCCTACCGTGTGTACAGAAAACCATAGGACTTCTGTCCGATGGACAAAACAACTAATGTTAAAATCAACCAACAATAGCAGAAGTTGACCAAAGGGTGGCGGTAAAGAGCAGAAAAACCACGTGATGTTGCAAAAAGTTTTGGGAAAGTTTGCAGAAAAGTCCTGTGGTGTGTATGCTATGGGTGTGCCCGGCCAACTCCGTTCGGACAAAAATCCAGGGAAAAGTCCGATGGAAGTCTGACCGTGTGTATGGGGCTTTAGTTTCATGTTTGGTTGTAGAGTATATATTGCTCAATTAGAATAAATAATTACAACAATGTATCATATTGACAACAACACCGGATTCGCCAATGGAACCGGAATACTGGAGATGTCACTATAAAATTTGTTTTAAGAAAGGAAATTACTATGTGGCTTACTAGCAGGTAACTATATTGAAAGTATGGCTATTTAAACCTATGCACAATAAATATATAAACAATTTATATGTACCTTGGTTTAGGTTTAGGATAGTAAACAAGACATTGATGGGTCCCTTAAATGCTGCAGGCAGTATTGGACTGTTTTAAAGTGCAGGCAATATGAACGATCTGGCAAGGAGAAAGGATACATGCATTGCCATGAGAAAAAATGATGGTAAAACCGAGCTGAGTCTTGCACTTGAATGTCTAAGTACTAGGGGTACATACCATGAGCCAGAAAGTATCTCGGTCTGCATCCGTAGAAAGTCCTGGGGCTGCCGTGTAAGCGAGATTGTCCGGGTGACTCCTCTTCTCAATAGCATCTGAGGAATGGAGTACCCCGCCTTGCTGTTTTGTACATCCCGCTCGCGTGTGCGTCTGACATCACGCGAGCCGGTGATCTGCCGACAAACGTTCCGCCGGCGGATTCTGCCACCAACTGTACTGCGCAGGCGCGGCGCTTGCGCAGTACGAACGTCAATGAGCTTCCGAAAATAGCCGAACGTGTAGAGCTGAGAGTCAGCTCTACACGGCGCCTGCATGGACCTAGATGTAAGTGGCCAGTCGGCCTCACGTCCTCGCTTCGCTCGGACGGCTCGCTACGCTCGCTCGGCCTCCTGGCTCTTTTTTTAACATCCTCCATGTCCACGGGGATGGTAAAGAAAGAGCCTGGATGTCAGCAGTGTAGCACAATTTGGTGTGCGCAGGCGCCATGTAGAGCTGACTCTCAGCTCTACATGTTCGGCTATTTTCGGAAAAAGCGCCCCGCCTGCGCAGTACAGAGCGGTCAGAATCCGCTGGGGGGCAATGCTTGGCAGTACACCGGCCAAAGAGGTACACCGCGCATGCGCCAGTCGGCGCATGTGCACCTAGGAGCCGCAAAGGCGATAGAGGTGCTGAAGGGCGGAAGTACACAGAGAGAACACCTGATGGAAAGTGTCTCTCGCCTTGCCATTGGCTGATATGGTGATCCGTCCTCTCTCTGGATTGGGAGGGACCGAGCCAATCTCCAATGGCTTGGGTGGCCGCATACTCTCCCCATTGTCAGAGCTTCCCCGCCAGGAGACGGGAGTTTTGATCCACAAGGCGGTCGTACTGCAAGGTGGGGTGAAATGAAAACAAAACTCTGAAAAGAAAAACGAATTGCATGTATAAAACATGCAGTAACAAAAGCGGCCAAACTTGGCTTTGGCCATACAATTACAGATAGCCATGCTGTGTACCAAACATGGTGGGCATTGAAAAACCCACCATTTCGCACACTGGGCATGCACTAGCTGAGTAAAAACATTGGAAATACAAGGTTATGTATATATATATATATATATTTATATATATATATTATTTTGTGCTGAATCGATTTACAGAAGTACAACCAGGGATGGTCTCACACACACACACACACACACACACACACACACACACACACACACACACACACACATATATATATATATATATATATATATATATATATATATATAAAACCAAAAGATATAAAAAATTGGAACTTGGTATAGATGGAAGAACAAAAACTGAACAGTGGTCAGTCATATCAGGTGCCCAAACAAGTAACATAGCCAAAGTCACTCTAAAATGCTACATAGTAACGCCAAAAACCATACGGGTATGGCATTCACTATGATGATCCAAAAAATCGCATAGAGAAGTTCCAGATGGAAAGGCGTTGTGAAAACGCCCACCTCGGGATCAAACGGCTGCCACAGCGGTCCCTCAAAGGAAGGGCCGGTATGACAGAACCTCGTTGATCCCCGGTGGCCTGGTCGCCTCCAAACGCTCAATCCATAATGTCTCTCTCTGAAGAATGCGTTTATCCCAATTACCGCCACGTGGGTCTTGGGGGTACTACTTCTAGAATAGTAAATTTGACCATAGAGGTATCGAATTTGTGGTATAGACCCAAGTGGCGGCTAACTGGAGTAAGCATTTTGGCGTATTGGGAGTAGTATAGATGGTCATATATGCGTTTTTTTAATTGACGGAAAGTCTTTCCAACATAAAAGGCCCCACACCTGCAAGTCATGAGGTACACTACCCCCTCTGTATTACATGTAGCATGGAAATGAGGCTGAAATATTTCACCGTTGGATAAACAAAAACGCAAGACTGTCTGTACCCATGGGCAGTATGTACACTGTCCACATGTAAATATACCTCGTACTGAGACCTGTTTATCATAATTGGGTCTATATTCGCTTGCGGTTAGTTTGTTACCGATGGAAGTGCTCTTTCGGAAGACTATTTCTGGGGTATCTCTGACATATTTGCATAGTATTGGGTCCTCACTGTGCACATGCCAGTGTTTTTCCATACACGTGCGGAGTATTCCATGTTGGGCTGAGTATTTGGTAATAAACTTGGTGGTATGTTGGTTTTGGTCAGATTTTGATTTAGAGTAAAGTAAGTACGTTCTATCTCTTCCAATAGCTTTGTTGAAAGCTCTTCTTAGAAGGCTTTTGCTGTATCCGTGTTGACGCAGACGTAAGCATAGCTCGTTGGCCTGCGATCTAAACTCTGTCTCATATGTGCAATTTCTTTGCAGGCGGATGTACTGAGCATACGGATGCAGCAGGGTGTTTCCTGCCGTGCTTTTGCGGTATAGTTTAGTTGCTATGTTGTCAAGAGAGTCTGTATAAATAGATAAATCCAAAAATGAAATACTGTCCTTATGCCAATCAAAAGTAAACCTTAAATTAAATCTATTGGTATTGAGTTGATGGATGAATTCTTTGAAGGATGACATTGTGCCTGTCCAAATAACGAAAATATCATCAAAATACCTGAACCAGCAGAGTGTCTGGTCCAGGTACTGACGAAATTCTGTGCTACAAAAAATCTCCCGCTCCCACCCCCCCAGATACAGGTTCGCGTATGCCAGTGCACAACAAGTGCCCATGGCAACGCCTTGTACCTGGAGGTAGTGGGAGCCAAGAAAGGAGAAGCAATTGTGTTTGAGAATGAATGACAGAAGCTGAATAATGAAAGACTGAAACTTCCACTGTCTATGGCCTTTTTCCATCAGGAACATTTTGGTAATTTGAAGACCTAACTCATGAGGTATACTTGAATATAGGGCCTCTACATCAATAGTATCAAAGAGGGCATCTGGAGGGATAGTGAAACCATCTAGACGTGTGAGCTGTAATTTCCCCGATTCACTATGTTGGGATGTTTACATGAATGTTAGTGGCACCAGCTCCTGGTGTGTCCAGTTGCTACTTGCTCTCCCCTAACCCGCCATCCCCCACAACTGACCTCCTTTGTGGAAGTGATAATTTAACACCAACAGTGTACCATTTCATGTGGTTCCCCCATCTGCCTTTACCATTGAATTGGACTTGGTGTTCACCGTAAATTCTTGAACAATACCCTAACTGACTGTCTATATGTATATCTGGATCTGCACCCATGTTTTCAGTCAACTCAATTTGACCCCTTTACTAGAGGAAACCTCTTTAGATTAATTTACATCCATGGATGTGTTCCAGCTGCATTGTTTGCTCTTGCAGGAGTGTGTGTAAGTTGCATGTTTGGTTGTGGTGGCCACCTGTGTCCTCTATTAGACTAGAGTCTAATTTTATTAGTGCCCTGGAGACAACTGTATTCTTCCAGAATAAATTAAATTTTTAAACGTGGATAATCAATACATTTGCAGTCTTAATCCGAAACTCCTCTCTAACAATTTCTTTTGAAACACCTTGTTTCACCTTTCCTTATATGCTGTAGTAATTTAGAGGAATATACCCAGTAGTTAAAGTTATCTAACAGGTATACTACTGAGAGTGGATATTTCTATGCCTGGTAAGTGTGACACCTGCTGGATTGCATCTGTCTCCTACCTTATGACTGCAGTGGATGAGCCTCATATACCTATATCTGTGATTTTGTGTGAGTAGGAATGGTAAGTCTGCATTTTTTTGCAGTGTCTCTTAAAAAAAAAAGAGATCTGACTGTCTGGTCCTCTCTCAGTAGCCCTTAGGGGCAGTGTGCTGATTAAAACATGCTCTGTATTTATTAGGAGTATGGGCTGCCGTTTCTCCTCCCCCCACTGGAGGAGAAAATAGGCGCATGGGGCCTATTTCCATATAGGCAGGAAGTGGAGGGGCGGCCATGTTTGTCATGTGAATGGGAGGTTCAACAGGTGCTATCACTGGCAGACTAGTACTTACCGATGCCGAGAGCGGTTCACCCTTGCGACTAAGCGCACTTCGACCCCTGGAGGTGAGACAGGGGAGGAATGGCACTAAGAGGCACAGGCTACCCAGCAGGTGCAAGTAGACTTGTATCAGGGTCTTTCAAGTGGTCGAGCAGCTGTGTCAAGCTGGCAGGTGCGTGGCTTGCTGGAAGAACTTGATCAGACAGTCCAAAACCAGGCTGAGGGTCAAGCACAGGCAGGTAAGATAGTCCAAACACAGCCGGAGGTACTGTGTAGGAAACGCACAAGGCAAGTCCAAGTCACAGGCAAAAGGTCAAGGCAAGGAGACAAGAGGCAAAGTCTGGGTCACAGGCTGAGGGTCAAAAACAGGATAGGTCAGGTGCAGGAAAAGTTCAGCAGAGTCAGAGGCAATCTGGGTCACAGCAGGTAATCAAACACAGAAACAAGTCACTGGAAGCTGAAGACAAACCAGCAACTCCTCTGAGCACTTGCTGAGTTTTTATAGGCAGCCAGGAAGTCATGTGGTGCGTGAGTTTTTCACTGTCAACTTTGCTGCCATCTAGCGTTCAAATGGAAGTATAACATGCCTCTTTACAATGTGTTTCTCTGACAAGGGCCTTTTGAGACATAACAGCAGCCCATGGATACTAATGACATGTGAGTACTTACTATGGGAGAACTGTGTGGCCAGACAAGTCATGATTATATTCTGCATACTTAATGCTTAATCCGGGGAGCCTGTACAACTGTAAGTCCATACAACTCTGTATGGGTAGCAGTGCACTTTAAAGTGTTGTGTCTCCAGTATAATGTGCATTTGGTGCAAAACTAGTATGGGGCCTGGTGCAGTTGAACAGGTGCATACTGGCAAACTGGCTAAAGCTCATGCTGGCTAAAAGCTTGTGTTTGCTAAAAGCGCTCATGTTTGCTGAAAGGCAGAATTGCATTTTGTTTGCATAGATACATGTTGCATGTTTGCTTATGTAGCAAGGTCTCTGGCCTCCTTTAGTCTAATGAGAACTTCCAGGACCAGAGATAGCTGACATCCTTCTGTATGTGGTTAATATGGGGAAGAGAACCACCTTAGAGAATCAAAGATTCTCATTATTTTGTTGCCAACATCCCAAAATTGTAGAAAAGAAACCAAAGACAAGGAAAAAGTACCCCCCTGGTACTAGTGGGACTTTATGGGTGAACTTTTATACACAAAAAGAGTTAAAAAAAAATGTAATATATATATTTGAAGAAAGAACAAATGCATTTCGGGAATTGGGTAATTATCACTTCTTCAGGGGCAGGGAGAAGTAGATATCAACAAATACTCTGAAAAAGAATAAACATGTAGTTTCAATGAGAGTGAGTCCTGTGTTTTTTTTTTGTTTTTTACGTCAAACATATGAACCATGACAGCCATGACAAAAGCATGCAAAAATGTACATACCGGTGCTGTATCAAGAAATCAATTATTCCTAAATTATATAAAAGGAGATTTTTACATAATAAAAGGGAAGAAAGAACTCTCTGTCCTTTGAGGAAAATAATTGGACAGCTCCTCGAGGGTCCACGCAGTCCCACAACAAGGATCCCCAGATAAAAGAATCCCCACAGACTGCATACAAGAGACCGGATGTGTAGTATAATGATGGTTGTATATAGTTCTGAAACCAAAAAGAATGGACAACGTATGAATATCAAGCCATGAGTATATATGGACGCATGTGCAAAAACAATATATAGGAGAAGTAAAGGTCATGACGACCAATGCTATTTTTACCACTTAGGGTGGGCAGTCATTCTTTATATATTAATCCAGATCCAATATTTAAATAAAAAGTTTCAGTTGGTCAAAAAGAAAATGCATATAGCACCTCTGGTCTGTAGTACTTGCCTTGTTTGGGGTCTCTGCATACGGAGGGTCTGTGCTCCGGAGCCACAGCGTCCACAGCTGATGGAACGCTGCCTGGAGCTTATAAAAGGACGCCGCGCATGCGCAGTGCCACCAATGACTGGCGTGCAGTTATGATAGCATCACGGTAGCGTCGCGCATCATCCCGGCATCGCGATAGCGTCGCACATCATGACGTCACTCCGCCATCGCGTCCTTTGATGCTTGGTGTCAGCGTGTAGGGGGTCGCCATGGCAACACATCTACATCGTACTAGACACCGCACAAGCAAGATATAAATGTCAGAACACCATACATTTGCAGCATGATTGTGCCATCACATCATAGCAGTGTGAAGGAAGCTTCCACCAATATAGATAGGAACAGCTCCAACATCTAGGTTAGTTTTTGTCTTACACTCATGTAAGAGGAAAATCGCAAAGTTATATGTACATTATTATGTAACATTGCCATGTGTGAATGAGTATGGCTAAATACAATTTAAAACTGGTCAAGAAGGCAAGTTATGTGGGGGAAAAATGGGGACCCCTCGAGCCAAATCTGCAGGGCACACTCCCGCGCATGCAGAAGAAGGCCCACCGGCGCATAATATGCAGCAAATGCGGGGAAAACCGGAGACTCCAATGATGATAGGGTCGGCCGGTGCCCCATAATGCCGCGCATAAACAGAGGTCCACCTCATGAATCATGCGGGGGGCCCCCTGTGCGCCGGGCGGGGACAGAGTGAGTTAAAAAAAGAGGAGTGGGACGGAAAATACGTCCCAGCTATCCAATAGAGAGTAACAGGATTTGAAAAAACAAGCAAAAAAGGTCCAAGCAGAAATGATAGCATTTTGAGCCAGTAACACCGGCGTGTATTCATGCGTGAAGACACGGCAGGGATGTATACATAGGACGCAGGAAAGGGATCCATCTATGCAGGAATATGAAAAGAACAACATGACAATGGTCATGATCTGAAAGTGAAGCGCATGATGATGGTAACAATCTAAAAATAAGAGGATATTCGATAAAGAACTCGAAATGAAAAAAAACTTCATCACCTAGACTCAAGTATATATGTTCCAATTGAAGTGATTCATTTCGTAAATAATGTCTAATGATTACATACAGTACAGTACATTATAACATGATACATTCAGTATTATTATTAAGTAGGTTGTGATACTGAATAGAGTATATTTGCAGAAGAAATAATGCAAGTATATTCTCTATTGCTAGGGAATGGAATTTTTATTTTTCGCATCCCCCTGAGGCAAAGCCTTAGTTAGGTAAGAAGGGGCGATAACTCAATTGAGTATTGAGGCCAGGGGGTAGGGTGGCATTAAGGTCAGCAATCCATCGTACCTCACGTTGGAGCAAGATTTTGTTCCAGCCCCCACCTCTACTATCTGGATGAACCCAATCTAGAATGGTGAAAAGAATGCGGGGGATATGCCTAAGTGGGAGTCCCTTACATGGCGTCCAAGAGGAAGGTCGGAGTTGGCACATTTGATACTCATGATATGTCTTGCAGGTCGTTTCCAAAATTCTAATTTGGTTTTGCCTACATAAAATGCTTGGTATTGGCAAGTTAGTAAAAAGACGACCCCCACAGTTTTGCAGTTTGCATAATGCTTAGGTTTATATGGTTTTACATTGGGTAGAAGTATGTTGGATTGGGTATTCATAAATCTACAACAGGAGCATCCTCCGCGTGTAAAAGTGCCTAATCTTTTACATGGGTCGGATCGAAAGCTACCTGTATATTTGCTCCTTACTAGTTGGTCTTTTACAGAGCGAGCTGTCCTATATGTAATGGCTAGAAATTCTAATGTGTTTGTAACGGGAGGGCCCGTGGAACCCAGAATCTCTTAGAAAGTATGAGATACACTTGCTTCAGCTCCCCATGCACCTCTTATGTCTAAATCACCCTGTGTCTCTAATAGGGGCATAGGGTGACGGAGAAAATATATCTTGGACATTAAGAATATGTTTTGGATTGCTTTAAAATGGGACAGTAATATTCATTAACCACTTGACAACTGGGCACTTAAACCCCCTTAATAACCAGACCAATTTTCAGCTTTCGGTGCTCTCACATTTTGAATGACAATTACTCAGTCATACAACACTGTACCCATATGAAATTTTCATCCTTTTTTTCCACACAAATAGAGCTTTCTTTTGGTGGTATTTGATCACCTCTGGGTTTTTTCTTTTTTGTGCTATAATTGAAAAAAGACCGAAATTTTGTAAAAAAATGCATTTTTCTTTGTTTCTGTTATAAAATTTAACAATTCTTCACTTTTCTTCATAAATTTCGGCCAATATTTATACTGCTACATATCTTTGGTAAAAATAAGTACAAATTGGTGTATATTATTTGGTCTTTGTGAAAGTTAGAGTCCACAAGCTATGGTGCTGTCAGAAACATTGACGCATCTCAGCATAGTGCCTACAAGTATGTCAGAATGTTTATACTGAAATATAAAAAAATAATTATTGCGGAAATAGGTATATCTTAATTTTGGAGATTCCCCATTTCCTACAATATTAACAAGAAATTCTAAGTTCTTTTATCCATGCTAGTCTGAAGACAAGTAACACAAATGAATATTGCTTAAAATATTATATATATTTATTAACTAAAGTACAGTGCAAATTAATATCAGGTATAAGTCGTGATCAAACAAATGAATGGATATACTTCTACAATCAGAGATAAATGATGATTAAGGTTCAGATAATATTTACATACATTTCTATGTGAGCTCTATATGACAAAGTATATTCACAGTGCAGTACTTAAATGATACTTGTACATTAAAAACTTGGTAACTCTTGTGAAATGTCTTTCCGTTACTTCATGGAAGGTGTAAACACTCTTTTGTTCTCTTTAACACTATTTCTTTCTCAAACCAACAGATCTCCTGATTACACTTCTTAAACGTGTCTAGACCCAGTGTCATATAAGGAACACGGCTTTGATAAAACATCAAGTCTTATATTAAATTTAGAGAGAGATAATTTTTACACCTATATCATAATAAAACCATTGTACCACTTGGCTCTAGCTTTTTAAAGACAACCAAATTGGGGTATGTGCCTTAATATTTGGAATAATATTTAATTTATACTGCAGTTAAAATATGATACCATTCCAAATTGCTTTGCCATATATATTTAGATGGTTTTAGTTATGTGTATGCAAAAACAACTCCATTACCAAAGCAGGTAAATAAACAAAATCAATACGTTACCAGGTTAAAGTTCTGTCTGTTTGAGAAGCTTCCATTATGAGGCAATGATGAGTCCCATAGGACTCCTTCCAACATTGCTACATGTTTGTGCTTTTAAGATCTCCTCAGCGAGTCTCCCTCCGATCTTCAGGTCTCTTTGCGATCTCTCTGATCAAGTCCCTTCCTGCTATCTCAGCTGCTACTTTTATCTCACTCCAAAAAGTGGGTGTGTATCTTACATTACTACGTAACTGAGACGTCAAATGATGTGATTGGGTAGGTTGTCACAGCAACCAAACATCACATCATCTTGAACGATTAAGTGTTTTTACCACCAGAGGGCAGTAGCGTATTAGAAATAATTTCTAATGTTATCTTCATGTAGGCGAAGATAATTTACGACTATCATTTGACCTAGCTTAGTAAAACGCACTTAATTGTCTAAGGGTGTCAAAACATATGTCCTCTATCCCTGCTATCTTGGCGTCACTTCAGATTTACAGGTGTGAATGTTTATTATCAACACTGACTCCGGCCATTTGTTAATGTTTTGGGAAGTTCCTGAAGCTAACCACTGGAATGTATGTTTAAGCAGTTTCTAATGCTACCCCACTAATATAGTAGCATGTATACAACTCCTTAATACTAATCTATATATAGGCATACATGGGTTTATACATATATTACTAGTATAGACACTTTGTGAAGATACTTAAAAATAAACCTTATTTAAGATATGCAGTACACAGCCTATTTATGAATAGCCCTTTGATCACGTTATGTCAATACAATAATACACAGTTTGTGCTGGCCCGTGTCCATACCCCCCCCCATGTCTCTATGTGTAAAACCTTTGAATAACCACCCTGGGAGGCTGGTATATTTATCCTAAATGCTCAAAAGCTTTGAGTTTATGGTCTGGGAACGAGATACAGAAAAAAAGTGCCTTCTTGTGAGACTGGAAATAACTTTAAACATAGCAAATGTGGGTTAACCTCTTAAAGGGAAAGTAGAATCTAAAGTGTTGTTCATAGCATCTTGTGAGCTATTTTAAACTTTAGAGACAAGATGGTCTCCCTCTTGTTCATAATATACATGAATATGAAAAATACGTAATATGCATAATATAAAGGCCTATATGTAATTCTTTTTAACCCCAAATGTTCTGACAGTGCCAATATCTGAAAATTGATCACACCTGAAGTACTGACGACCTATCTCATTTCTTGAGACCCTAACATGCCAGAAAAGTACAAATACCCCCCAAATGACCCCTTTTTGGAAAGAAGACATTCCAAGGTATGTAGAAAGAGGCATGGTGAGTTTTTTGAAGTTGTAATTTTTTCCCACAATTCTTTGCAAAATCAAGATTTTTTTCCTTTTTTTTCCACAAGATTGTCATATTAGCAGGTTATTTCTCACACACAGCATATGCATACCACAAATTACACCCCAAAACACATTCTGCTATTACTCCCGAGTATGGCGATACCACGTGTGAGACTTTTACACAGCGTGGCCACATTCAGAGGCCCAACATGCAGGGAACAGCTTCAGGCGTTCTGGAGCACCCAGGCCAATTCTGACATTTCTGTCCTACATGTAAAAATCGTCATTTATTTGCTAGAAAATTACATAGAACCCCAAAACATTATATACGTTTTGTTAGCAAAGGCCCTAGAGAATACAATGGCGGTCTATACAACTTTTTATCTTGCACGGTATTTGCGCAGCAATTTTTCGAACTCTTTTTTTTTTTGGGAAAAAAATGTTTTGTGCTTTAAAACAAAACAGTAAAGTTAGCCCAATGTTTTTGCATAATGTGAAAGATGAAGTTACGCAGAGTAAGTAGATACCTAACATGTCACCCTTCAAAATTGCACCAAACTTCGCTACTTAAAAATCCTCATAGGCAACGCTTTAAATATTTTTACTGGTTACATGTTTACAGAGGAGGTCTAGGGCCAAAATGATTGCTCTCGCTCTAACGTTCGCAGCGATACCTCACGTGTGGTTTGAACACCGTTTTCATACGTGGGCGGGACTTAAAGGGGCGCTTTAAAATTTTTATTTTTTTTTACTGTTCATTTTACCTTATTTATTTTAGTTTGACGCTTTTTTTCCCAAAAATTCATTTTTTGATCACTTTTGTTCCTATTACAATTACAAGGAATGTAAAATCCCTTGTAATAGGAATATGTCATGACAGGTCCTCTTTACAGTGAGATATGGGGTCAATAAGACCCCACATCTCACCTCAAGGCTGGGAAGCCTGAAATAAAAAAAAAACAAAAAAACAATCCTGGCTTCGATCGTAGCGGTGAGTCAGTAGAAGCTCTGGAGGGCGGCGGGAGGGGGGACGTCCCCTCTCACCGCCTGTAAGAAAAATCAAGCGGCAGAACAGCCGCTATGATCATTCTTATGGTGTAGGGAATCGCTGGCTGAAAAAGCTGATATCTGAATGATGCCTGTAGCTGCAGGCATCATTCAGATATCCCCACTCAAAGTAAAGGACGTCATATGACGGCCGGCGGGCGGGAAGTGGTTAAAAGGCATTTTTTTTAACACAAAGTTGTCCATTTATACAATATTTCTAACACATAGCATGTTCATACCAAAAATGACACCCCAAAATAGATTCTCCTACTCCTCCTGAGTACGGCGATACCACGTGTGAGACTTCCACAGCCTGGCCACATACAGAGGCCGAGTACGGCTGGGTATCGCCGAGTACGGCTGGGTATCGCCGAGTACGGCTGGGTATCGCCGAGTACGGCTGGGTATCGCCGGGATGGCAGAGTATTGCAGGGATGGCAGAGTATTGCAGGGATGGCAGAGTATTGCAGGGTGGATCTGTGACTGCAATTGTCACAGAGCAGCGCTGTGGGCACTACAGGTCCAGCCCACAATGCTGCTGCCATCCGCTCTCTCCCCCTCTCCTCTCACACTGTACAGAGAGGGGAGAGAGGAACCGGCATCATGACATGACGCCGATTTGTTTACAAGTGATCGTTCTGTCATTTGGTAAACGGCCATTTACCATGATGCGCTGGCGGTCACGGACACTCCCGTGTGTGCGCCCCAGGGGGCGTGCGGGAGCATGATTCTGGGAGGACGTCAATGTACGCCCTCCCAGAATTAACAAACCACCCTGTAGCCGTCATATGGCTATGGGCCGGTTGCCAAGTGGTTAACAATATCTCTCAAGAAATATGAAGATGTTATTTGGGCATGCCAGGAAGTTCAATGTAACAGGCCGACTGTCTATTGCTTAACAAAGTTAATGTCATCACCCCAGCCACCTGTCTGTTGTAATGCAAATGGGTCTAGGATAGCTTCTATGGGTCTTTTCATTGTGGCTTGTGGTAATTAACTCTGCTATTGTGGGAGGGAGTTCTGTGTGTTAATGTTGATTGTGTCTTCTGAGCTACAAGGCGGCATGTCTAGCCTAAATGTCTCTGAGCCAGGCTGCGTAAAAGGATTAGGTAATTAGCATGTTAATTAGGTCTGGTCACAGGTGTATTTCCAGAGAAATATGATGCACCTCTTCTTTTAACTGTGTATAAAACTTGTGGTCTTTTCAATAAAAGATTGTCCTGCTTGAAACCTCATACAGAGCGTTGTCTCGTATTTGGGGAGAATTATTCGTATGGGGTCTTATTCAGCTGGTTGGAGTGTCTGGTAGCTGCCTTGTGTTCGGGAATGGAATATCTTAAACGGCTTTAACCCCTTTCATACTTGGGATGCCGTTACATTGGTGGCAAGCAGCGAGATGATTCCCACAGCCTAGAAGGACAGCTACAAGATGACACAGGACAATGGAAGCACAGTATGAACGGCTAAAGCTCTCTACCCTCAAGGACTTACTGAAGAACTGGGGCAGACCGGCCAACAACCGTAAGAAGAGGGACATTATCGCAGAACTAGTCGAAATGGAGAGAGCCGAAAGACCCAACATAACCGAAAGGCCCAGCGTAACAGACAGGACACCCGAAGAGGCAAGTTTTGATCGGGCTGTTAAAATAAGACTGGCACCTTTATGGTCCTAACCCTCCAGCGAAGATCATAGACCTAGTTATAGCGGCTGTGGATGCAAATTGGCTACAGAAAAGAGGTACTGAAGCAGAAGAAGTCACAGCAGCACCAACTGAGAGGAGAGGTACAGATACCAGCCGCCATAAAAGAGGAATTCAGAAGGAGGTTGCAAGAGATGCAGATACAGCATAGAGAACCAGTATCAGAGGAGGTCCTGCTGGGATGGTCTGATTCGATCCGCTGCGAACTCTGTAAGAAAGCACTAGCTCTTGAGCAGCAACACCAGGGAAAGGTTCTGCCCTCCATCTATGTAAGGTACTGGTCGCAGTATGATGTACGAATGCTGTTATTGGGATGATATTGGATGGAGGAATGTACCTGTCCAGCAGCATGCCAGAGAATCGGCAGTGGAAAATCTGGAGATTGCCACCCCTAAATCCGAAGTGGATGATGTGGAGTCCCCAGCAGAAGTGCTGGCAACAGGGCAGAGTGCTACCAACCTCTGTCCAGCACCGGAAACAACTGTGGAGTTCCAGTGAGCCGGGGAAGTTGGCTCCTCTCTCCAGCAACAAGCTGAGGTAGTAAAGCTTTTACTACCAGCAGCATGGCAGAATGCTACTGGCCTCTGCACACAACTGCAGCTTGAGCTGATATCGGGGGATGGGACTGCGGTCTCCACTCACAGCAACCCAGCAGAAGAGCTGGCAACAGAGCAGAGTGCTGCTGGCCTCTGATCTCAACTAACAGAAGAGGGAGTTCCTGTGGTAGTGGATGGGACTAAAGTCTTCACTGACACAACCCCACAAAATGGTGTGACATTGAGACAGGAAGATGTCAACCTTGCTTTGCAAGCACTGGGGGATTTTTACCTACCACAAGTGGATGGGAATTCAGTCTCAACTTGTATACCCCAGGGATGCTGGGCAGTTGGCCCAGATCCCCAACAGCATGACGGACTGAGTCCAGTCACCCTGTCTTCTCTCCAGCGGCTGAAAGGACTCCAGGGAATAGGGCCAGTCCAGGCCTCTCCCCAGCGGTGGGTATGTTCTCTGAGAGAGGCAGAGGTTGGCTGGGTGAGTAATGCTCTGTTTGGAGCAATTTGTTTGGGGGACTGGAACTACTGACTAACTTAGGAGTCAACCCGTCTGGGGTCTCCTCCTGTGTTAGTCAGTAGGTTGTGATACTGAATAGAGTATATTTGCAGAAGAAATAATGCAAGTATATTCTCTATCGCTAGGGAATGGAATTTTTATTTTTCGCATCCCCCTGAGGCCAAGCCTTAGTTGGATAAGAAGGGGCGATAATTCAATTGAGTATTGAGGCCAGGGGGTAGGGTGGCATTAAGGTCAGCAATCCATCGTACCTCACGTTGGAGCAAGATTTTGTTCCAGCCCCCACCTCTACTATCTGGATGAACCCGATCTAGAATGGTGAAAAGAATGCAGGGATATGCCTAAGTGGGAGTCCTTTACATGGCGTCCAAGGGGAAGGTCGGAGTTGGCACATTTGATACTCATGATATGTCTTGCAGGTCGTTTCCAAAATTCTAATTTGGTTTTGCCTACATAAAATGCTTCGTATTGGCAAGTTAGTAAAAAGACAACCCCCACAGTTTTGAAGTTTGCATAATGCTTAGGTTTATATGGTTTTACATTAGGTAGAAGTATGTTGGATTGGGTATTCATAAATCTACAACAGGAGCATCCTCTGCGTGTAAAAGTGCCAAATCTTTTACATGGGTCGGATCGAAAGCTACCTGTATATTCGCTCCTTGCTAGTTGGTCTTTTACAGAGTGAGCTGTCCTATATGTAATGGCTGGAAATTCTGATGTGTTTGTAACGGGAGGGCCCGTGGAACCCAGAATCTCTTAGAAAGTATGAGATACCCTTGCTTCAGCTCCCCATGCACCTCTTATGTCTAAATCACCCTGTGTCTCTAATAGGGGCATAGGGTGACGGAGAAAATATATCTTGGACATTAAGAATATGTTTTGGATTGCTTTAAAATCGGACAGTAATATTCGTTAACATCTTCATATTTCTTGAGAGATATTGTTATTTGGGCATTCCAGGAAGTTCAATGTAACAGGCGACTGTCTATTGCTTAACGATGTTAATGTCATCACCCCAGCCACCTGTCTGTTGGAATGCAAACGGGTCTAGGATAGCATCTAAGGGTCTTTTCATTGTGGCTTGTGGTAATTAACTCTGCTATTGTGGGAGGGAGTTCTGTGTGTTAATGTTGATTGTGTCTTCTGAGCTACAAGGCGGCATGTCTAGCCTAAATGTCTCTGAGCCAGGCTGCGTAAAAGGATTAGGTAATTAGCATGTTAATTAGGTCTGGTCACAGGTGTATTTCCAGAGAAATATGATGCACCTCCTCTTTTAACCACTTAAGCCCCAGACCATTTTGCGGCTAAAGGACCAGGCCACTTTTTGCGATTCGGCACTGCGTCGCTTAATTGACAATTGCGCGGTCGTGCGACGTGGCTCCCAAACAAAATTTACGTCCTTTTTTCCCACAAATGGAGATTTCTTTTGGTGGTATTTGATCACCTCTGCGGTTTTTATTTTTTGCGCTATAAACAAAAATAGAGCGACAATTTAAAAAATTGCAATATTTTTAACTTTTTGTTATAATAAATATACCCCAAAAAAAAATATATATATATATATATATAAAAAAAAAAAAATTTCCTCAGTTTAGGCCGATACGTATTCTTCATATTTTTGGTAAAAAAAATCGCAATAAGCGTTTATTGATTGGTTTTGCGCAAAAGTTATAGCGTTTACAAAATAGGGGGTAGTTTTATGGCATTTTTATTAATTATTATTTTTTTACTAGTAATAGCGGCGATCAGTGATTTTTTTCATGACTGCGACATTATGGTTGACACATCGGACACTTTTGACACTTTTTTGGGACCATGGTCATTTTCACAGCGATCAGTGCTATAAAAATGCACTGATTACTGTGAAAATTACACTGGCAGTGAAGGGGTTAACCACTAGGTGGCGCTGTAGGGGTTAAGTGTTCCCTGCATAGTGTTTCTTACTGTAGGGGGGATGGGCTCTGTGTCACATGACACCGATCTCTGCTCCGAGTACACGGAGCCGAGATCAGTGTCATTGTCACTAGTCAGAGCGGGGAGATGCTTGTTTACACAAGCATCTCCCCGCTCTATATCTCCGTGAGACGATCGCGGGGATCCCCGCGGCGATCGAGTCCATGGGACCCGCGGTCCGACACATGGGGATGGCGGCAGGGTCGCGAGCGCGTCAGCGGCGGTGCACTCGCGACCACGCGGCAGGCATTTAAAGGGCCACGTACAGGTACGTGATTATGCCTGTCCGTGCCATTCTGCCGACGGAAATGTACAGTGGCTGGTCCTTAAGTGGTTAAGTGTGTATAAAACTTGTGGTCTTTTCAATAAAGATTGTCAGTCCTGCTTGAAACCTCATACAGAGCGTTGTCTCATATTTGGGGGAGAATTATTCATATGGGGTCTTATACGGCTGGTTGGAGTGTCTGGTAGCTGCCTTGTGTTCGGGAATGGAACATCTTAAACAGCTTTAACCCCTTTCATACTTGGGATTGCAGTTACAGTGTTGATTCAAAATGGGGTCGATTTTCAGCAGATGCCAATGCTTTTCCATGATTTTTTTTATGGTTTTATGTTGTTTGTTATATGTTGTTATTAATCTTACAACTGATTTTTGGTTCTCCTGTTTTTTATTTGAGAAAAGGAGATCTTGACACATATGATCATGTGCTCTTCGAAATGCCTTGATCGAGGAGTCGATCTCCGAGTTTGCCTGTAGAGCAAACTCTTGATCAGTAGAGCAATTCCTCCTAGAGGAGAGTCTTAGATACTGACTGTATGGGATGGATAGAATCAATGGTTGAGGATGCTAGCTTGTTGCATGCAGGATTGTATTCCAAGTGGTCGGCTTACGATGCAGGCCGCTGGAAAGAAAGCTATCCTGAGATTTTGAAATGGTTAGATCTAAAAAGGTAATTTATGCTTCACTATATTCCATAGTGAAGCGAAGGTTGGAAACATTGTCATTCATGACTTGAACGAATGCCTTTAAGGTTTCAGGTGTATCATCCCAGATCATTAAAATGTCATCAATATATCTGAACCATGAAACAACATGGGTAGTGAAGGATGTTAAATCGCCGTTTGATAGCAGAGAGCGCTCCCACTCCCCCAGGTACAGGCTCGCGTACGATGGGGCACAGCAAGTCCCCATCGCCCCATAATGGGACCTATCGAACGAGAATATATTGTGTGTTAAGATGAAATCAAGGGCTACTATTAGAAAGTTGTTAAATTTGTGATCATTAGTGATGAGCCGAACACCCCCGGGTTCGGTTCGCACCAGAACCCGCGAACGGACCGAAAGTTCGTACGAACATTAGAACCCTATTAATTCTAAAGTGATAATTATAACGACTATTATGCATGTTATTGTCCTAAAAAGGGTTTGGGAACCCGGGTTCTGCACCAGGGGACATGTATCAATGCAAAAAGAAGTTTTAAAAACGGTCGTTTTTCGGGAGCAGTCATTTTAATGATGCATAAAGTGAAAAAAAAAAAGTCAAATATTCCTTTAAATATCGTACCTGGGGGGTGTCTAAAGTATGCCTGTGAAGTGCCACGTGTTTCCCGTGTTTAGAACTGTCCCTGCACAAAATGACACTTCTAAAGGAAAAAAAAAGCCATTTAAAACTGCTTGCGGCTTTAATGTAATGTCTGGTCCCGGTAATATGGATGAAAATCTTTAAGAAAAATGGCATAGCTACCCCATGACCCCCCCCCCCCCCTACCCCAGCCCATTACCAGCCCCTTTGGGTCTTGTATGGATATTAAGGAGAACACCGCACACAAAATAAAAAAGGCCCTATATACTCTGAACAGCCGTATACAGGCGGTGCATACAAGACAGGGACTGTAGGTTTGTTCTTATGTAGAATGTGTTTGTAATTTTGAACAGGTACATTGTTTAAGTGTAGCTCCAGCCCAAAAATCTATTTTTAAACTTTTTGGAAAACATAGGTAAGGGTTATCACCCCTGTAACATTTGTTTTGCTGTCTGTGCCCCTGTTCAGAACATTTCACCTCACTTTCCGTCCCAATGACAACTGTTTTTGAAATGTGGTGTTTTTCTTGAAACAAGGATTGGTGATAAAGCATCAGTACAGAGGAGACACCTTTCTCCCATATTAATTCTTACAGGAGAGAATTTTCCTTCCTAGGGGTAGATTTCCTCTCACTTCCTGTTGTCTTCTTGCGTTTGCAAGTAGGAGTCGTTTGTAAGTTGGATGTTTGAAAGTAGGGACCTGCCGTATATACTCTGCAGAAATAGGCCCCTTAGTTGTTGGTGTTGGCACAACACTGTAAGCACTCACAGTTACTCTTGGTTGGTGCAGGAACGCCCTGCTGTCAACTATTATATCAGGAATTGTAATTACATATAATTGTTGAACAGTGGTAGTAAAAATTGGGCCTTTGATGGTGGTGCTGGTGCCACAACACTGTAAGCCCTGACAGTTACTCTTGGTGGGTGCAGCAATGGGCCCTGCTGTGAATTATTAGATCAAGAATTGTAATTGCATGCCCCTGTTGAACAGGGGCTGAAAAATTGGGCCTTTCGTGGTGGTGGTGGTGGTGGTGGTGTTGCCACAACACTGTAAGCCCTCAGAGTTACTCTTGGTGGGTGCAGCAATGGGCCCTGCTGTGAATTATTAGATCAAGAATTGTAATTACATGCCCCTGTTGAACAGGGGCTGAAAAATTGGGCCTTAGGCACTGGTGGCACAACACTGCAACCCCTCACAGATACTGTACTTGGAGCACAGCAATGAGCCCTGTTGCAAAGTATTGCTTCAAAAATTGTAATGACACGCCCCTGTTAAACAGGGGCTGAAAAATTGGGCCTTAGGCACTGGTGGCACAACACTCCAACCCCTCACAGATACTGTACTTGGAGCACAGCAATGAGCCCTGTTGCAAAGTATTGCTTCAAAAATTGTAATTACACGCCCCTGTTAAACAGGGGCTGAAAAATTGGGCCTTAGCCACTGGTGGCGGCACCCATAAACAAAAATGATCTTCCAAGCTATCATCATCAATCGTATCATTGAGGACTCGGAGGAGGAGGATAGCCAGTCAACATAACAGCACAGGCACTCAGCATCAGCATCAGTCTTGAAGGGATGTGACATGTTAAAATCAATTAGTCTGTTATATCAGCATCAGGTGTGTGGTAGCTGGTGGTGATCCAAGACTGGTTCATCTTGATGAAAGTCAGTCGATCAACCGAGTCGGTGGACAGGCGCACCCTGTGATCCGTGACAAATCCTCCAGCAGCACTGAATGTGCGTTCCGAAAGAACGCTGGATGCAGGACAGGCCAGTAGCTCAATTGCATACTGTGCAAGCTCTGGCCAGTGATCCATCCTCAAGACCCAGTAAGCCAGAGGATTTTCGGTGGGGAAGGTGTCCAAGTCTGACCTTGCCCCTAGATATTCCTGCACCATGTTTATCAGACGCTGGCGATGGTTGCTGGAACCGATCATACTTTGGGGCTGCGGACTAAAGAATTGTCTGAACGCATCGGTCAGACGGCCACCTTCCCCACCGCTCCTTCTTTGACTGGCCGAAGCCTCAGCAACTCGTTGTCCAGGACCAGGAGTTTGTAACCTCCCAGTCTCTGGGAACGCGTTGCACAGACCTTTCTGTAAGGCCTCCCGGAGTTGTCTCATCCTCTGCTCCCTCTGCGACGGTAACATAAGGTCCGCAACCTTACCCTTGTACCGTGGATCAAGGAGAGTGGCCAGCCAGTAATGGTCCCTCTCCTTGATCCGAAGAATACGAGGATCCTTCCGCAGACTTTGCAGGATCAGGGAGGCCATGCAGCGTAGGTTTGCTGAGGCATTCGGTCCGGAGTCCTCTGGGTCACTAAGGACGACATGATCCGCAGCCACCTCCTCCCAGCCACGTACAAGTCCACTGGTTTCTTGGGACTGTAAATCATCCCTAAAAGACTGCTGCTGATGATGCTGAGTGCCAGCCTCCACCTCCATGCTGACACAATCCTCCTCCTCCTCCTCCTCCTCCTCCTCCTCCTCTTCCTGTGCGATGGGTGGGACAGAAGGAACACTGTCTGGGTAAAGGGGGCCTTGAGAGGCAAGGAAGTCCTCCTCTTCCTGCCTCTGTTCTGCCTCAAGTGCCCTGTCCATTATTCCACGCAGCGTGTGCTCCAACAGGTGGACAAGAGGTACAGTGTCACTGATGCATGCACTGTCACTGCTCACCATCCTCGTGGCCTCCTCAAATGGTGCCAGGACAGTGCATGCATCCCTGATCATGCCCCACTGGCGTGGAGAAAAAAAACCAAGCTCCCCTGACCCTGTCCTGGTGCCGTAGTCACACAGGTACTCATTGATGGCCCTCTGCTGCGTGTGCAGCCGCTGCAGCATGGCCAACGTTGAGTTCCACCTGGTGGGCATGTCATATATAAGGCGGTTCTTGGGCAGGTTCAACTCCTTTTGCAGCTCAGCCAGGCGAGCACTGGCATTATAAGATCTGCGGAAATGCACACGGACTTTCCTGGCCTGCCTCAGGACATCCTGTAAGCCCGGGTACCTGCCCAAGAACCGCTGCACCACCAGGTTAAGGACGTGAGCCACACAGGGCACATGGGTCAGTTGTCCCTGTCGGAGGGCGGAGAGGAGGTTGGTGCCATTGTCGCAAACCACCATTCCTGGCTTAAGCTGGCGTGGCGTCAACCACCTCTCGGCCTTGCCCTGCAGAGCAGACAGGACCTCTGCCCCAGTGTGGCTTCTGTCCCCCAAACACACCAGCGCAAGCACGGCATGGCATCTTTTTGCCTGCGTACTTGCGTAGCCCCTTGAACGGCTACGGAGCACCGCTGGTTCAGAGGACAAAGCACAGGAAGAGGCCATGGAGGAAGAAGAAGAGGAGAGAGGTGTGTCACAACCAGTAGTAGCATTTTGGAGGCGTGGCAGTGGAACAACCTCCAACACTACTGCACCTTGTCCTGCATCCTTCCCAGCTGCCAAAAGAGTGACCCAATGGGCCGTGAAAGAAAGGTAACGTCCCTGTCCATGCGTGCTGGACCATGAGTCAGCGGTAATATGCACCTTACCGCTGACCGCCCTGTCCAGCGAGGCCAAGACATTGCCTTCCACATGCCGGTAGAGAGCCGGAATAGCCTTCCGTGAGAAAAAGTGGCGTTTGGGAACCTGCCACTGAGGAACCGCACATTGCACAAACTCACGGAAGGGGGCCGAGTCTACCAACTGAAAAGGCAGCAGTTGAAGCGCTAGCAATTTAGCCAAGCTAGCATTCAACCGCTGGGCATGTGGATGGCTGGGAGTGAACTTCTTTCGACGGTCCAGCAGCTGGGGCAGGGAAATTTGCCTGCTAGAATCGGACGTCGGTGTACTGCTAGCAGAGTGGCCGCAAGTACTTGGCTGTGACACACCTAATTCTACACCTTCATTCCTCTCAGTGCATGTTTCAGAGAGGACTGAAGTTATAGTGGGGTTGGAGATCCCAGCTGATGCGGTGCAAGGAGAGGTCCGCTTTGTTCTTTGGTGTGGGTCTTTGAGGTAGGCTTGCCAACGAGCTGCATGGCAGGTCAACATATGTCTGGTCAGGCATGTGGTACCCAAGCGGCTGATGTTTTGGCCACGCGATATACGCTTGAGACATATGTTGCAAACAGCAGCTGTGCGATCTGATGCACTAGCCTCAAAAAAGGCCCACACCAAAGAACTTTTTGAATGACGGGCAGAGGCAGCGCCCTGCACAGGCGGAGCTCTGCGGTTTGATTCCGTCGGTGTACTGCCCTTACGCTGGCCACCAAAGGGCATCCTGCCTCGTTGGAGATGTGCCTCCTCCTCATCCTCCTCCTCCTCCTCTCTCCTATTAGGCACCCACGTGGAGTCACTGACCTCATCATCCCCTCCCTCCTCATCACTGGAGCCAATCTGGCAGTATGCTGCAGCTGCTGGAACATGACTGCCAGATTGGTGTCCTTCTTGAGCATCCCCTCTGTTTGCTCTCACGCTACTGCCTTCCTGTAGCTGGGTTTCATCATCAGACCCTTCGAAACGCTGGGCATCCTCCTGGAGCATGTACCCAACACTGTGCTCAAACAGTTCGGGGGACTCCTCAGGAGGAGGACATGGTGGGTCTAGGGAAGGAGTGACTGATGATGAGTCTGACATTGATACCAGGGAAGAGGACACTTTGGCAGCTGCTTTGCCAGTACCCTGAGCCTGGGTGAGAGAGGATGAGGAGGAGGAGGAGGGCTTGGTCATCCACTCTACCAAGTCTTCGGCATGATGTGGCTCAACATGTCCAGCTGCCGAAAAGAAGGACAAGCGTGTCCCATGGCCATGTGCTGATGACAATGCACCGCGTCCACGACCAGCACTGTTGCCCCCAGACACAGAGCCTGCTTGCCCTCTTTTATTGCCTCCTGACTGTCTGCCTCTCCTTGTTTGCCTTCCAGACATTCTAATAGATGGCCTGCAGGGAGATGGGAAAAAAGCAATAAGGGCTACCTTTAGATGTCCTTCTCTGTCCCTTTACTTAAGGATTTCTAAATATGGTTGAGGATGATTGCTTTCGCACAGAATAGCACAACGACAATTTCCCTGACTGTCCAAAAAACAAGGATTTCAAAGATGGTTGATGAGGAATGCTTTAGCACAGTATAGCACAAGGAGAATTTCCCTCACTGTCCTTCCCTGTCCCTAGAAACAAGGATTATCACAGTGAAAGAAACTGACACTCTTCCTACCTATAGTTTTCTGTCCCTAGAAAAAATTTTTTTTAAAGATGGTTGATGATCAATGCTTTAGCACACTATAGCACAAGGAGAATTTCCCTCACTGTCCTTCCCTGTCCCTAGAAACAAGGATTATCACAGTGAAAGAAACTGACACTCTTCCTACCTATAGTTTTCTGTCCCTAGAAAAAATGATTTTTTAAAGATGGTTGATGATCAATGCTTTAGCACACTATAGCACAAGGAGAATTTCCCTCACTGTCCTTCCCTGTCACTAGAAACAAGGATTATCACAGTGAAAGAAACTGACACTCTTCCTACCTATAGTTTTCTGTCCCTAGAAAAAATGTTATTTTAAAGATGGTTGATGATCAATGCTTTAGCACACTATAGCACAAGGAGAATTCCCCTCACTGTCCTTCCCTGTCCCTAGAAACAAGGATTCGCACAGTAAAACACACTGACACTCTCCCTACCTATAGTTTTCTGTCCCTAGAAAAAATGATTTTTTAAAGATGGTTGATGATCAATGCTTTAGCACACTATAGCACAAGGAGAATTTCCCTCACTGTCCTTCCCTGTCCCTAGAAACAAGGATTCGCACAGTAAAAAACACTGACACTCTCCCTACCTATCCTTCTCTTTCCCTAAACTAAAGGAATCCAGGTTAAGCAAGAAAAAAAAAATGTCACTATCCCTGCCTATGCTTCTCTTTCCCTGCTCCGGAACACACTACACTAGGCCGCCGTGCTGGCGGCCTTTTATAGTGTGGGGCGTGTACTAAACACCCTCAGCAATAATTGGCCACAGGCATCCTGCCTGTGGCCAATCATTGCTCTCCTCGCTGCCGGCGCTGTGATTGGCCAAGCATGCGGGGTCACAGTGCATGCTTGGCCAATCACAGCGCCTGGATGACACTGCGATGGCGTAGTGCATTGTGGGCCGTTCGCGTCACTCGAATTAGGCGCGAACGGCCCAAATCGTTCGATCTTCGTCGAACGATCGAACAGCCGATGTTCGAGTCGAACGTATGTTCGACTCGAACACCGAGCTCATCCCTAGTGATCATCTTTATGAGATTGAGATATGGCATGTTTTACTGCAAGGAGCCCCCGAGATCATGAGGGATAGAGCTATATAACGCTTCCACGTCAATGGCAACTAATAATGAATTTGGAGGAAGATGTCCTTGTAAATTTTGTAGAAGGTGAATTGTATCTTTGATATACTGTATGATGGTAAATTGGTGAAAAAATGGTCTTAGATGATTGTCAATAAATTTGCTTACATTTTCAGTAATTGATCCGTTTCCTGAAATGATTGGACGCCCCGGAGGACATTTTATATATTTATGTATCTTAGGGAGACAATACAGCGTGGGAATCCAGGGATGTTGAGTTCGAATGAATTCCCATACATCGCTATCGATTGCTCCATAAGAAAAAGGCACCGTCAACCAAATCATAAAAAATGACGTTGAATTTATCAATGACACTCTTTGAGATGGGTTTATACCAAGATTTATTGGAGGTTATCTTTTTGCACATTGATTTATATTGTTAGTTAGTCATGATGAAGATGTTTACACCTTTATCTGAAGGTTTTATGGTTAATGAATGTTCATTTTTTAGAGATTTAAGAGCAGCACTTTCAGCTTTCATAAGATTATTTCTCGGGGAGTATGATTTTAGTCTCCGTATCTCCGCAGTGGTGGAAGATATAAATGACGCTAGGTTTGAATTGCCTGAGAGCAAAGGGAATTATTCCGATTTCTTTTTAAATTTACCGGTTTGAGGTGGCGGTTGGGGATCTTTAGCGATATGTTCCTCAAGGAGGGTTTCTATATCGATAGTGTCTATGAGGTCACTTGGGTCTTGTTCTTCTAGCAGGGCTAGGAGATTATCAAGAGCTTCTTCTGATTCGTTGGTATCTTTTTTGGGAATCTGTCTCTTTGGTATATAGACTTTTGTAAAAGAGTTTTCTGGCAAAAAGATTTAGATTTCATTTCATTATCTCAAAAGGGTCCAGATCAGCATCTGGACAAAAGCTAAGACCCTTAGCCAGGAGGTTTTCCTCCGCTTGGGTTAGTGTATGGTTAGAAAGATTAATGATATTGTGTGTATTAGAGGAAACAGAATCCAGTTAGGAAGGAAGTGGGGATTTTCTTGTCAAATGTATTTATTAAGATTTTACAAGGGAAAAAAGAAAAAAGCATAAACAAAGAAATATACAAAAGCTTATAAACAGAGATACATGGTGTAAAGGAACGTCCCACACTCCGCTTGAGTGCTTCCGTCATATACCACTTCCTCCCAGTCTGGATATAGATATCAGATATTCCAACTGCTCACAAGCACACAACGAGACGATCCTTGTTTTTGGACCCCTCAGAACCATTACATATGCGGTAGGTTCCTCTGTGGTGATTCCGGTTCTGTTTTGTGCCTTGTGCCATTCTCGGCGCCGCTGGGACCTGTAGTCTTCCGGTGCTAATCCCCGCTAAGCGGATCTCTAAGAAGACATTCCCGTCCCCTCAGGCTGCCGCGCATGCGCCCCCGGAAGTGGGGATTTTAAGTGTCGTGTGGACTCTTGTCCATCTGGTGTAATAAAAAATACTTGTCAATTTTGTACAGGGTTGGATGTGTTTGAGAGATAGTAGTGTCACCCAAGTGTGTAGAAGTTACAGAATTAGCACCTGCTAACCCAGATGAGCGAGTTGAGATTCCACCACGTGCATTACCTTTCCCTACAGCTCCCAGTGAAGAAAGGATAGGTGGTTGTGGCGTTGAAATCGAGTCAGTAGTCCGTTTATTGAGGAATCTTCACCAGATAAAAAGGTCTTTTGGCTTTTTGAGGTTTCCGATTTCTGTTTCTATTCTGTAAGGAAGAAGAAATAGAGGAATTTAGAGATGAATTAGAGCCTGAATCTCTTGATGTTTGACCAAAACTACCTTTATATTGCTGTTGTGATTTGTTTCTATGATGCCATTTATAGGCTTTACCTTCCTGAAAGGCTCTCTTATCTAGCCAAAACTTTGTCTTTGATGCCTAGTTTTTCTTGGGTTAATTGATCTAAGCATTTTTTTTTCTCCTCTCCTCATTCTCCTTAAAGATAGGCAGGTCTTTAAAAGGTAGCAGCTTGGCATGGACAGCTTCAATCTCGCTATCGAAAATACTGATGCGTCTTTTGTATTCGTCACTCAAAAACGTCATTGTTGTTTTTGTACATTGTTGTAGGTTTTTTTTTCCCATTTTGTTTTGAAGTTGGAATTCACCTCATCCAAAATGGGAAAAATTTGAATGCGTAACCTGAAAGGGTTTATGTCTTCTTTGATGTATCTATTGAAGCTGTCAGCATGCCAAAAACATTCCACGCTTTTCTCCAAGATCTTGCCCAGCTGAAAGAACAATGAGGAGATTTCAGATTGGGATGATGATTTTTTGGTATAGTCTTTTGAAAAACCTGCCATAAGGGTGTCCCATTCTTTACCCTGAAACATTCTTGAAAACAAAAGGAATTCTTAATCAGAGCATATACAGAGAGAAAAATAATCTATACATAGAGAAGAAAAATGATTAGAATGCTACGTTTTAAAGCATATATAGCAAATATATTTTGTAGTGGTGGTTCAGGGTGGGGGGATGGGTATCTGCTACCCTGTTATTTGAATATGGGGAAGAGAACCAACTTAGAGAATCCAAAGATTCTCATTATTGTGTGGCCAACATCCCAAAAATTGTAGAAAAGAAACCAAAGAAAAGGAAATAGTACCCCCCTGGTACTAGTGGGACTTTATGGGCGAACTTTTATACACAAAAAGATTTATAAAATATGAAATGTATTAATATTTAAACATTAAAAACATTGTGGTGGTGTAACCTAACATCCAAGGTTATGCATAAATACAGCATATATATGATACCAGGCTCCAAGGTCCCCCACCACTTTTTTGGTAAAAGTGCTCGCTACCAGGTGTGTGGGGGCATCTTGGGCCATCCACCATCAGGTGTAAGTGGCTCTGGATTTTAAGGCCACTACATGGTCTTTTGTTCATACATTCACAGAATTTTACCAGATAGATATCAAAGCAACGGAGAATACTGCTTTGGCCACAGTATGTTTTGGGTTGCAGAAGAAGTCCTTCTCAGGTGGCAGTTTCTGTGATTGTCTCCCTCCCTTCAAATGCATTGCTTTAGGACATCCCACATAGTCATTATTATGGCTGCTCTGTGTCCCGTGATGTACGATAAAGATTTTTTTTTCTACAGCTTACCCGTTATGCCCTGTACACACGACCGGTTTTCCCGTCGGATAAAAAAACAATGGTTTTCCCGACAGAATTCCTCCTCAAGCCTGCCTTGCATACACACGGTCACACAAAAGTCCGGTGAACTTTTGACTGCCAAGAACGCGGTGACGTAAAAGACTAGGATGAGCCGAAAAAATTACGTTTTATGCTTCCGAGCATGCATCAAATTGTTTCCAAGCATGCGCGTTTTTTTCCTGTCGGAAAAGCATACAGACTAACGGTTTTCCCGCTAGTATTTTTTCCTGACGGGGAAAAGAGAGATCCTGCTCTCTTTTTTTTTTCCTGGCAGTTTTCCCGTTGGAAAAACTCAGCCAAAAGCTCTCATCGCAGTTTTTCCGACTTCCTGTTTGACTCTGCCAGTTTCCACCTATAGGTGGTGTATAACCCACATAGTCATTATTATGGCTGCTCTGTGATGTACTCCAAGAAAAGGATTTTTACAGGTTAGCTGTAAAAAAAATCGAATTTTAAAACCCTGGACACATTACTTATTTCCTTTATTTGGGCCAATAACAAGCGGAAACTCAAATTTTCTATTTTACAACGCCCTAAAGTTGATGCGGGAATGGCATTACCGAATCTATATTATTACTACCTGGCTGGGCAGCTGCAGGTGGTCGAGTCATATCTTGCTCATGTACGTAAACACCTTTTGACCAAACACGGTGTGGAGGGAAGCGAAAATAATTGCAGATTTTGGAGGTACTAATAATATAGCTCTTCCGCTCTGGCATAACCCGATGTTCCTTCATTTAACCACTTAAGCCCCAGACCATTTTGTAGCTAAAGGACCAGAGGTGTTTTCAGAATTTGGCACTGCGCTGCTTTAACTGGAAATTGTGCGGACATGCAATGTTGTACCCAAACGAAATTTGCGTCCTTTTCTTCCCACAAATAGAGCTTTCTTTTAATGATATTTGATTGCCTTTGTGATTTTTATTTTTTGAGATAAACGGAAAAAGACTGAAAATTTTGAAAAAAAATGATATTTTCTACTTTTTGTTATAAGAAAAATTGAATAAACTCAATTTTAGGCCAAAATGTATTCAGCCACATGTCTTTAGTAAAAAAAATGTCAATAAGCGTATATTTATTGGTTTGCGCAAAAGTTATAGCGTCTACAAACTAGGGTACATTTTCTGGAATTTACACAGCTTTTAATTTATGACTGCCTATCTCATTTCTTGAGGTGCTAAAATGGAAGGGCAGTACAAAACCCCCCGGAAATGACCCCATTTTGGAAAGTAGACATCCCAAGGAAATTGCTGAGAGGCATGTTGAGCCCATTGAATATTTTTTTTTTTGTCTCAAGTGATTGAATAATGACAAAAAAAATAAAAATTACAAAAAGTTGTCACTAAATGATATATTGCTCACACATGCCATGGTTATATGTGGAATTGCACCCCAAAATACATTTTGCTGCTTCTCCTGAGTACGGGGATACCACATGTGTGGGACTTTTTGAGAGCCTAGCCGCGTACGGGCCCCCGAAAACCAAGCACCGCCTTCAGGATTTCTAAGGGCGCAAATTTTTGATTTCACTCCTCACTACCTATCACAGTTTCGAAGGCCATAAAATGCCAAAATAGCACAAAACCCCCCCAAATGACCCCATGAGAGGCATGGTGAGTATTTTACAGCTCTCATTTGTTTTTGAAAATGAAGAAAGAAAATAATTTAATTTTTTATTTTTATTTTTTTCAATTTTCAAAACTTTGTGACAAAAAGCAAGATCTGCAAAATACTCACCATACCTCTCAGCAAATAGCTTGGGGTGTCTACTTTCCAAAATGAGGTCATTTGGTGGGGTTTTGTGCCATCTGGGCATTCCATGGCCTTCGAAACTGTGATAGGCAGTGAGGAGTGAAATCAAAAATTTACACCCTTAGAAAGCCTGAAGGCGGTGCTTGGTTTTTGGGGTCCCGTACGCGGCTAGGCTCCCAAAAAGTCTCACACTGTGGTATCCCCGTACTCAGGAGAAGCAACAGAATGTATTTTGGGGTGTAATTCCACATATGCCCATGGCATGTTTGAGCAATATATCATTTAGTGACAACTTTGTGCAAAAAATAAAAAATAAATTGTTTTTTTTCCGCAACTTGTGTCAACATATAAAATATTCCATGGACTCGACATGCCTCTCAGTATATAGCTTGGGGTGTCTACTTTCCAAAATAGGGTCATTTGGGGGGGTTTTGAACTCTCCTGGCATTTTATACACAACATTAGGAAGCTTACATCCACTCTTCTAACCACTTGAAGACAAAGCCCTTTCTGACACTTTTTGTTTACATGAAATCATATTTTTTTTTTGCAAGAAAATTATGTTGAACCCCCAAACATTATATATATTTTTAAAGCAAAGGCCCTACAGATTAAAATGGTGGGTGTTGCATTTTTTTTTTCCACACAGTATTTGCGCAGCGATTTTTCAAACGCATTTTTTGGGGAAAAAAATACACTTTTTTTTAATTTTAATGCACTAAAACACACTATATTGCCCAAATGTTTGATAAAATAAAAAAGATGATCTTAGGCCGAGTACATAGATACCAAACACGACATGCTTTAAAATTTTGCACAAACGCGCATTGGCGACAAACTACATACATTTTTAAAAGCCTTTACAGGCTACCACGTTAGATTTACAGAGGAGGTCTACTGCTAAAATGACTGCCCTCGATCTGACCTTCGCGGTGATACCTCACATGCATGGTGCAATTGCTGTTTACATATGACGCCAGACCGACGCTTGCGTTCACCATTGCGCAAGAGCAGGGCAGGACAGGGGTGCTTTTTTTATTATTAATTTTGCTTTTTTATTTTATTTTTAAACTGTTCCTTCCATATTTATTTTTTTTTATAATTTTTATTGTTATCTCAGGGAATGTAAATATCCCCTATGATAGCAATAGGTAGTGACAGGTACTCTTTTTTTGAAAAAACTGGGGTCTATTAGACCCTAGATCTTTCCTCTGCCCTCAAAGCATCTGACCACACCAAGATCGGTGTGATAAAATGCTTTCCCAATTTCCCAATGGAGCTTTTTATATCCGGGGGGGGGACATTCCCTCCCACTGCTTGTAAAAGCAGTCCAGATGCTAATTAGCCACTAGGATTGCTTTTACATGAAAGCTGGCCGCTGGCTGAAAAGAATGATACCAAGATGATACCTAAACCCGCAGGCATCAATCTGGTATAACCATTCAAAGTCCAGCAACAAACCAGTACGTTGCTGGTCCTTGTTGGACATGTATTGTAATCTTTTTTTTCATGCAGCCTGTTGGCTGAACGAAAAAAGAGATTGATCGGTGGGTATGCCCACCATTAGAATACCTCCCTTCATTCTCCCACTTCTAATGATGGGCATACATGCACCATTTATATATGCCGAAGCATGGGGGCATCCTCCCGCAAATAAGTTATGCCGCACACACATGGTCGGACTTTTCCACGGGCAAGCCTCCGTCGGAATTTCGACCGTATGTACGCGGCATTAGGAGCAAAATCGCTCCTCCGCTCCTCCACCCTGCTGCCCCAATGCTTCGGCAAATATGCTTTTTTTTTTTTTAACTGTGGTGGTGAAATCACCTCCTACAGCACTGGAGTCGCAGGGATCAGGCCTGTCTCTGCGAACGCTGCAGTTATGTGTGTTGTGTTTTGTAAGTGACAGTGATCGATCGATACTGCACTTGGGTGGCCTGGGCTGGACGGAGGGGCAAAACGCAGGTGCTAGCAGGTATCTGGGCTGATCCCGCTAACACTGCGTTTTTGGGAACCCTAAACTGCTGGGGACGCTAGTATAGATCTGATCAGATCAGATCTTGATCTGTTCAGATACTATACCACTAAGGGAGGTGTATGCTTCACGCGTGGGTGTTGGCGTTACTGGCACTAACCTGACGCTGCCTGGGGCGACGCAGACCCTCTCTGACGCTTAAACCTAATTGATATCACCCGCCGGGCGATCAATAAACCTTTATTTGGTTATATACGGCGGGTGCCCTGACACTATAAAAAGCAAACTAACCAGCGTCACCGTAACACTTATATGGTGATCACTGGTGAAAGGGTTAACTAGGGGCAATCAGTGGGTTAAACCTTTATTAGGTAATATATGGGGGTACCCGACGCTATAAAAACCTGCGGCGAACCTAAAAAAAATAACTGGCTACCTATCGGCATCACCGACACTAAAACAGCGATCAGAAAAACGATCGCTTAGTGACGGCGGTGCTAGGGGGTGAAAGGGTTACCTGGGGGGCGATCAAGGGGTTAAACCTTTATTAGGGGGGGGTTAGGGGGCTACACTGGACCTAAACTAACTGCCCTGACACTTTTACATTTTCAAATGTCACTGATTGCAGTGATCAGTAAATAAATGGTCACTGCAATCAGTGACACTGTGACTGGGGGCTGGGGGGTGATCTGGGGGGGCGATTTATGTACCTATTTGTGCTGGTAGTGTAGTGTTTGTGCACTAACCTGTGTGTCTTCTCTCATGCGCCGCATGAGGGATGACATCACTTCCTCCTGCCTGTGTAAACATTACACAGGCAGAGGAAGCATTTGATTCGCCGGGAGCGATCGCGAGGGGGTGGCCAGAATCGAATGGCGGCCCCCTAATCACGGATTGCTCCCGAAGCGATCCCGGCCGCTCACTGTACCGGAGGGGGGTCCGATTGGACCCCCCACCCATACGAAGGCAGGCACGTACAGGTACGTGATTGTGCCTGTCCGTGCCATTCTGCCGACGTATAATTACAGTGGGCGGTCGTTAAGTGGTTAAAGCAATTTACAGACTACTACTTTTGGGAATGTTTATATATATATAATTTCCCATACACACATATACAGTGGGTATGGAAAGTATTCAGGCCCCCTTAAATTTTTCACTCTGTTATATTGCAGCCATTTGCTAAAATCATTTAAGTTCATTTTTTTCCTCATTTTCTGTACATACAGCACCCCATATTGACAGAAAAACACTGAATTGTTGACATTTTTGCAGATTTATTAAAAAAGAAAAACTGAAAAAATTCTGTATTTTTCTGTCAATATGGGGTGCTGTGTGTACATTAATGAGGACAAAAAATGAACTTAAATGATTTTGGCAAATGGCTGCAATTTAACACAGAGTGAAAAATTTAAGGGGGTCTGAATACTGTGTTGCTATGGCAATTTCTATAGTGACTTTATTGAAATAATTAGAGTTTAGGTAGTAACAGGATATGTGTACAGAGCCCCTTCCCTCCCCCTCCATTGATACTGGACGTTCATTGCAGGAAACAGTAAATGGGTGGGAGGGGCCCCTCCCTCCCCCTCCATTGATCAGGAAATGGGTGGGAGGGGGCTTGGAAAGGGTTTTTGGAGACAACAGATGGTGTTTTGGGAGGACAAAGAGAAACATGGATGTGAGAAGCTGGAGAGCTTTGGAGAGCTTTGGAGAACTTTTGAGATGGACTGAGCAAAGGACCATGGAGGACATCTTGACCCCTAAGTTGAGTAATTGTTTAGTTTACTTAATGTGTACATGCTTATATTTGTAGGCATATATTTTGTAAGCTATAAATTGTGTTGTATTGTGCATCCTACAGTTGTATGTGCAGATTTATCCCTGTTTAGTAAAGCATTGATACACTACAGAAGTTTAAGCTTCCTTGGTTTTACCACAAGAACTTAATAGATGGACGTGTAAAGCATTACAAATACTTTCCGTAACCACTGTATATATACACTGTTGTGCTCAAAAGTTTGCACACTGGAAGAAATAGTAAAATTTTTGCATTTATATTGAAAATATGACTAATCAAAAACTGTCTTTTATTCAAGGATAGCGATCACATGAAGCCATTTATTATCACATAGTTTTTGGCTCCTTTTAAAATCATAATAAATCAACCAAATGGCCCTGATCCAAAGTTTACATACCCTGGAATTTTTGTCCTTGGTACAGACACAGAAGGTGGCACACAGGTTAAAATGGCAATTAAAGGTTAATTTCCCACATTTGTGACTTTTTAGAAAAGCAATTCGTGTCTGTGTATAAATAGTCAATGAGTGTGTTAGCTCTCACATGGATGCACTAAGCAGGCTAAATACTGAGCCATGAGGAGGTAGAAAAGAACAGTCAAAAGACCTGCATAACAAGGTAATGAAACTTTACAAAGATGGAAAAGGATATAAAAAGATATCCAAAGCCTTGAATATGCCAGTCAGTACTGTTTAATCCCTTAATAAGAAGTAGAAAATTTGGGGATCTCTTGATACCAAGCCAAGGTCAGGTTGATCAAGAAAGATTTCAGCCACAACTGCCAAAGGAAGTGTTCGGGATACAAAGAATAACCCCACAGGTAACTTCAGGAGAAATACAGGCTGCTCTGGAAAAAGATGATGTGGTTGTTTTTAAGGAGCACAATACAATGATACTTGAAAAAAAAAGAAGAGCTGCATGGTCAAGTTGCCACAAAGAAGCCTTTACTGTACAAGTTCCACATAAAAGCCTGGTTACAATATGCCCAACAACACCTTGACTTTCATCTCTGGTCTCACCTGCCGCTGCAGTGGCACTGCCATTTTCCACTATGGTTAACTGTATAACCAGAGTGGAAAATGGCAGTGCCACTGCAGCGGCAGGTGAGACCAGAGATGGATGCTGGAGGGGGCAGTGGGTACGAGGCTGAGCTGCAAGGTGTCCGGACACCACCGGACTCCTCCCTGGCCACGTCACACGCTCCGACCGCAGGCAGACATCGGCAAGGTCAGAGAAGGGGATGTGACGAGTATCACAGCAGGTGCTGGAGCTTGAGCGGTATACGATTACATTTTTTGGGGTTTAACCCCTTCCCCAGATAACACGCTCAAGATCCAGCATAGAACAGAGATTTTATAGTCACAAAGCGGGACCACCAATCGATCCACAACCAATCGATTTTTCCCTCCCTGATGTAGCCTGGCTTTGGTTATGGTCACTGCTCCCAGCTGTTGGAAAGTGTTTTCAGGCTTCCCATTTTTGGTGTGCAGCCCCCTCTGTCCACAGCCCTCACGGAAGTGGGACAGCCATTTCTCCACCACCTTTGGCTCCTTTACAGGCATCATCACAGTAAGTTTGGCCATTCTGACGATTTTTCCCATTTGTACTTTGTATTGGTTACATTGGTTTTAGCAGCAAAAATCTGTTCTAAATTTCACATGGATTCAATCTCCAATTGATTCCTTGCCACCTCCTGGATCTGCGCTTCCCAAGTCTGTTGTTTTTGGTAGATCAACCATGCAGCTCTTTTTTGTTCAAATATTGTTGAATTGTGCTCCTTAAAAGAAACCACAACGTCTTTTTGGAGAACAGCCTGTATTTCTCTTGAGGTTACCTGTGGGGGTTTTCTTTGTATCCTGAGCAATTCTTCTGCCAGTTGTGGCTGCAATCTTTCTTGGTCTACCTGACCATGGCTTGGTATAAAAAAAAAAACAAATTTTCCACTTCTTAATAAGTGATTCAATAGAACTGACTGGCATATTCAAGGCTTTGGGTATCTTTTTATATACTTTTCCAACTTTAGAAAGTTCCATTACCTTGTTACACAGGTCTTTTGACTGTTCTTTTCTACCTCCTCATGGTTCAGTGTATAGCCTGCTTAGTGCATCCATGTGAGAGCCAACAAACTCATTGACTATTTATACACAGACACTAATTGTGATTTAAAAAGCCACAAATGTGGAAAATTAACCTTTAATTGCAATTTTTACCTGTGTGTGCCACCTTCTGTGTCTGTACCAAGGCCAAACATTCCAGGGTATGTAAACTTTTTATCAGGGCCATTTGGGTGATTTCTGTTGTTAAGATTTTAAAAGGTTCCAAAAAACTATGTGATTATAAATAGCTTCATGTGATCACTATCCTTAAATAAAAGTTCTTTGGTGTGGGCCTTTTTTCAGACGTGTGCAGCAGATCGCACCGTTGCCATTTGCAACATATGTCTAAAGCGTATCTCGCGTGGCCAAAACATCAGCCGCTTGGGCACCACGTGCTTGACCAGACATATGTCGACCTGCCATGCAGCCCGTTGGCAAGCGTACCTAAAAGACCCACACCAAAGAACAAAGCGGACCTCTCCTTGCTCCTCATCAGCTGGGATCTCCAACCCCACTATACCTTCAGTCCTCTCTGAAACCTGCACTGAGAGGAATGAAGGTGTAGAATTCGGTGTGTCACAGCCAAGTACTTGCGGACAATCTGCTATCGGTACACCGACGTCTGATTGTACCAGGTAAATTTCCCTGCCCCAGCTGCTGCACCGTCAAAAGAAGTTTGCTCCTAGCCATCCACATGCCCAGAGGTTAAATGCTAGCTTGGCTAAATTTCTAGCACTTCAACTGCTGCCTTTTCAGTTGGTAGACTCTGCCCCCTTCCGTGAGTTTGTGGAATGTGCGGTTCCTCAGTGGCAGGTTCCCAAACGACACTTTTTCTCATGGAAGGCGATTCCGGCTCTCTACCGGCATGTGGATAGCAATGCTTGTCCTCACTGGACAGGGCGGTCAGTAGTAAGGTGCATATTACCGCTGGCTCATGGTCCAGCAGGCATGTACAGGGACATTATCTATCTTTCACGGCACATTGGGTGACTCTGCTGGCAGCTGGGAAGGATGCAGGACAAGGTGCAGTAGTGTTGGAGGTTGTTCCGCCACCATGCCTCCAAAATGTTACTACTGGTGATTCTGACACACCTCTCTCCTCCACCCCCTCTTCTTCTTCTTCCTCCATGGCCTCTACCTGTGCTTTGTTCTCGGAACCAGCGGTGCTCTGTAGGCGTTCAAGGGGCTACGCAAGTACGCAGGCAAAAAGATGCCATGCGGTGCTTGAGCTGGTGTGCTTGGGGGACAGGAGCCACACTGGGGCAGAGATTCTGTCGGCTCTGCAGGGGCAGGCTCAGATGTGGTTGACGCAATGCCAGCTTAAGCCAGGAAAGGTGGTTTCCGACAATGGCACCAACCTCCTCTCCACCCTCCGACAGGGAAAACTGACCCATGTGCCCTGTTTGGCTCACGTCCTTAACTTGGTGGTGCAGCGGTTCTTGGGCAGGTACTCGGGCTTACAGGAGGTCCTGAAGCAGGCCAGGAAACTCTGTGGGCATTTCCGCCGGTCATATAATGCCAGTGCTCGGCTGGCTGACCTGCAAAAGGATTACAACCTGCCCAAGAACCGCCTAATCTGTGACATGCCCACCATGCCATTTTTCTCAATGATTTTCATCCATATTGCCGGGACCATACATTACATTCCCGCAAGCAGTTTTAAATGACTTTTCTTCCTTTAGAACTGTCCCTGCACAAAATTACATTTCTAAACACGGAAACACGTGCCACTTCACAAGCATACTTTAGACAACCCCCAGGTACGATATTTAAAGGAATATTTCACTCTCTTTTTTTGCACTTTATGCATCATTAAAATCACTGCTCCCGAAAAAATTGCCGTTTTTAAAACTTCTTTTTGCATTGATACATGTCCCCTGGGGCAGGTCCCGGGTCCCCATACCGTTTTTAGGACAATAACTTACATATTAGCCGTTATAATTAGCACTTTTGATTTCGAACGTTCGCGTCCATTGTGTTTAATAGGATTCTAAAGTTCTGGTGCGAACCGAACCGGGGGGGCGTTCGGCTCATCCCTAGTTATATTGAAGCCATTTGCTAAAATCATTTAAGTTCATTTTTTTCCCTCATTAATGTACACACAGCACCCCATATTGACAGAAAAACACAGAATTGTTGACATTTTTGCAGATTTATTAAAAAAGTAAAACTGAAATATCACATGGTCCGAAGTATTCAGACCCTTTGCTCAGTATTTAGTAGAAGCACCCTTTTGATCTAATACAGCCATGAGTCTTTTTAGGAAATATGCAACAATTTTTTCACACCTGGATTTGGGGATCCTCTGCCATTCCTCCTTGCAGTTCCTCTCCAGTTCTGTCAGGTTGGATGGTAAACGTTGGTGGACAGCCATTTTTAGGTCTCTCCAGAGATGCTCAATTGGGTTTAAGTCAGGGCTCTGCCTGGGCCATTCAAGAACAGTCACGGAGTTGTTGTGAAGCCACTCCTTTGTTATTTTAGCTGTGTGCTTAGGGTCATTGTCTTGTTGGAAGGTAAACATTTGGCCCAGTCTGAGGTCCTGAGCACTCTGGAGAAGGTTTTTGTCCCGGATATCTCTGTACTTGGCTGCATTCATCTTTCCCTCGATTGCAACCAGTCGTCCTGTCCCTGCAGCTGAAAAACACCCCACAGCATGATGCTGCCACCACCATGCTTCACTGTTGGGACTGTATTGGACAAGTGATGAGCAGTGCCTGGTTTTCTCCACACATACCGCTTAGAATTAAGGCCAAAAAGTTCTATCTTGGTCTCATCTAACTTTAAAATTAATTTAGAAAAATCAATACTTTTACCCAGCCATGTATGGCAAGGATGTTGAGGAGGGCGTACCCCTTTGTATGGAAGAAGGACTCCTTGTTCTATTTGGGGATACATATCACCTCAGATCAAAAAATTTTATATGACCTAAATTATGCATCCCTAATGGCCAGGATAGTGGGGGACTTAAAGAAATGGACAGGACAATACCTAACATGGTTTGGAAGAGTGCCATTAAAATGTGTATACTACCTAGAATTATCTATATATTACATACAGTCCCGATTAAACTACCAGAAACATTTTTTAAACAGATGTGGAAGGCTTTTGTAGCATTCGTGTGGAATGACAAACGACCAAGGTTGGCCTACGACATCCTGCGCAGAAGTAAAGCAGAGGGAGGAATGGGGTTGCTAGACATATCAGTGTATTACAAGGCAATGTCGCTGGTTCGAATTTTGAACTGGTGCCACGACTCCTCTAATAAAATGTGGGTCCCACTAGAAAAAACAATAGCGGGAAGGAATCTTGCAGGGGCCCCTTGGATCCCGAGTACGTCAAGAGGACTCTCGAAATGGACATCTCCCCTGACTTGGAACTCTTTGTTAATATGGGACAAGTTGAATAAAACAGGAGAGTATTCCCCCCAGGTATCCCCCCTAGCTCCACTGGAGGGATTCCCATGGTTCCCACCGGGGGAGGGAGGGATTCCTGGGGGCATGGGGCCGGGATGGAGATACCACGTGTGGTAAATTCGCCTCACAGGGAACCCTAGCAACCTATTCGTAGTTGGTTACAGCCCTAGGGAATATACCCACCTCAGGATAGAGATACTATCAAATGACAAGCTTCTTTAGCAAGATAAAACCCCTACTGAGATCATGAAACTCAATTACTGTGTTTGAGGGCCAGTGTGTGTGCTCGAGGGACGCTAGGCATCTGTTGTCTCAGATGTACAGATTGATACTAGGAGCCCAAAAGAGTACAGTCCCATACTTTATCAGGGAATGGGAAAGAGAATTAAATAAAGAACTGTCAGAGGAACAAATTAAAAAAATTATTAAATCAACCTATGCTACATCTATAAGTTTGTACGTTCAGGAAATGGCTTATAAATTCATGACAAGGTGGTACAGGACACCAGTAAGATTAACTCAGATGATGCCCGGTGTTGGGGAGGATGTGAGCAAAGGGGTACATTTCTCCCCTTGTGGTGGGAATGCCCCAGGTTTAAAAAATTCTGGGTGGCAATTGCACCATGGATTGAGAGGTTGACCCCTAGACCTATGGAGTTTACGCCCCTATGCTTCCTATTCCATGGAAAGCCCGGTTCCATTAAAGCCTACAGGAAGAGTATTACACCACACTTATTGAACGCAGCTAAATTATTAATCCCCAGATTTTGGAAACAGAGTGCCTGCCCAACACTAGCGGATTGGAAAAAGGAGGTTAACCGGATAATGGAAGCCGAAAGGTGGACTCAAGTAGTGAAGGACAAAAAAGGGGAATTTGAGAAGACATGGGCAGGCTGGATACAGTGTGTACCTGAGATGGGCTGAGGAGAAGAGACATGGAGTTGGAAAGCAGGGAGCGTAGTAGATCCATAAGGACCTCAGTATAGTGGACTATGGTTTTAGCTATAGAAGAATAAAGAGCCAAACCATGAACCTTGACCAGGATTGACCTATTTATGTTTTCCTTTTTACCTTTTTTTTTCCTCCTTTTTTCTTTCCCTCCCTCCCTCTCTCTCTCTCTCTCTCTCTCTCTCCAACCTACCTTCAAATTTCTTACTGCCTTGATAGTGTGGAGGAAGAGGTCTGCCCCCAATTGGGAGAGAGAGAGTGAGTTAAGTTACGTTGAAGTAGTGAGGGGAGGGATGGGAAGGGGGGTGGAGGATAAGGAGTAGGGTGCACACAGGAGAGGAGGGACCTAAAGTAGAATTAGGACAGAGACTGTACTTAGGTCACCACGAGGATATCACAATTTTTTTTTTTTAGGGGAATTATGGGCTTGGCACTTAAAGTGGGGGGAAGAGTAGGCTTGGAGGATCGTTTCAATGTAAATATGGTTGTAACATTCTCATCACTAGGTATAATTATTTATCTTCAACACTATGGCCAATAGTGGCCTCCTATATGAGGTTTCAGTAGATGGGGAATCAATAAATAACAAATGGAAGTAGGAGAGGGGACTCCACCCCCTTTTTTTTGCTGTTATTTGAGTCGGGGAATTAGGCCATGGGGACCGCTACACATAATGACGGGTAATCAATATTTAACCACGAGGTTTAAAGGGGGAGGGAGGGGGAGAAAAGGAGAGAATTTTTTTCTCTCTTCTTTTCCCACACAAAAGGAATAGACACCATGGCCATTAGTGTCCTATTTGGAAGTAGGAGGGGTTTGTTCTTTTCCCTTGTCTTTGCTTAAGTGACACAGAAGGGCACAGTAGGAGAACACATGACTCAAGTAGAGGGAATGGAGTGGGTAGGGACAGAGCAGATTAGCTCCACCGCAGTTAGGGATGGCATGGAGGGGGGACGAGGGAATTATCTATCAACCTTTTTTTTTTCTTTGGGTGGGGGGGTGTAGTATAATTGATGAAGAGGTGATAAGATAATTTTGTACTTTCTTGTAATCTTTATTTGTGTTTTTTATATAAAGTATAGAATACAAGAATGTACAATATTGAATGTATATGTTGAAGTTTATAATAAAATAAAAATTTGATTATAAAAAAAAAGACCAGAGAATCTTATTTCTCACCATCTTGGAGTCTTTCGGGTGTTTTTTTTAGCAAACTCCATGCAGGCTTTAATGTGTGTTGCACTGAGAAGAGGCTTCCGTCGGGCCACTCTGCGATAAAGCCCCGACTGGTGGAGGGCTGCAGTGATGGTTAACTTTCTACAACTTTCTCCCATCTTCCGACTGCATCTCTGGAGCTCAGCCACAGTGATCTTTGGGTTCTTCTTTACCTCTCTCACCAAGGCTCTTCTCCCCCGATAGCTGTTTGGCCGGACAGCCAGCTCTAGGAAGGGTTCTAGTCATCCCAAACATCTTCCATTTAAGGATTATGGAGGCCACTGTGCTCTTAGGAACCTTGAGTGCAGCAGAATTTTTTTTGTAACTGTCAGGAAAGATGTTTCTGTAATTTGCCTAGCAACAGCAATGTCAGGAGAATGCCTGTGCATGGAAGAACCGTTCGGCGCATGCGTGTGCGCAAAAGCTACTCCTTGCTGTCCGGTCTTCCTGAGACCCCTGCTACCTGAACTCCTGATCTTAAAAAAACTTTATCTGATCCGGCTCATCTCTGACTACCCCTGATTGCTGCCTGTCCTGATCCCGGCCTGTCCTGACTACGCTTCTGATTACCCTCTAACCTGATTGCTGCCCGCCTGTTGAACTGACCCGGCCTGGACTTGACTAGTCGTGTACCCTGCTGCTGCAAACCTGCTCTCCACTACAGTGCACCTTCCTGCTGCTGCAAACCTGCTCTGGACTACAGTGCACTTCCCTGTTGCTGCATCAGCCCTCTACACCAGCTTACCTGCCAGGCACTTGTGCCCCTTTGTCCTCTTGAGCTCCTGTCTACTCTACCAGGGGTTCTTGAGCCAGAGGCTTACAAAGGGCCACTCCCTGCACGTTGGGCTCCACTACCAGGTACGTGACAGTAACCTTGGCCAGATCTGTGCCTTGCCACAATTCTGTCTCTGAGCTCTAGAGGCAGTTCCTTTGACCTCATGATTCTCATTTGCTCTGACATGCACTGTGAGCTGTAAGGTCTTATATAGACAGGTGTGTGGCTTTCCTAATCAAGTCCAATCAGTATAATCAAACACAGCTGGACTCAAATGAAGGTGTAGAACCATCTCAGGCCGGGTTCACACTGGGGCGACAAACGCAACGACATTGGGAGCTCATGTCGCATGACGTGTGAAAATCAATGTTTCCCTATGGGAACCGTCTTAACTGGTCCGACACATGTCGGTCCGACTTTGAAAATGCTCCCTGTACTACTTTGGTCCGACTTTGATCCGACTTCAGCCCATTGACTATCATTAAAGTCGGACCGCAGTCTTGCATGATCCGACTTTGGCATGCGACTTGTGCTCTGCTGCTCTTGAGGGAGAACTCCACGCCAAATTTTAAATAAAAAACCGGCATGGGTTCCCCTCCAAGAGCATACCAGGCCCTTGGGTCTGGTATGGATTTTAAGGGGGAACCCCTACGCCGAAAAAACTGCGTGGGGGTGGTTCCCCCAAAATCCAAACCAGACCCTTATCCGAGCACGCAACCTGGCAGGCCGCAGGGGAAGGGGGGGGGTCGAGAGAGCGGCCCCCCCTCCCTCCTGAACCGTACCAGGCCGCATGCCCTCAACATGGGGGGTTTGGGGCAGGGGGGTGACCTGCCGGATGAGACGACGGGAAGACCGGGCCTCTCCGCTAGCAAAAGAGCTGGAAGAAGATAATGGAGGCCCGGCAGAAGGAAGGAAGAACCGGAGAGCGTGGAGACGACACCGGAGACCCCCGAAGTCGGAAGAAGACCCCCGGAGCTGTGTAATAAATTACTTTAAAAACCTGTGGTTTTTTTTATTGACATTTTTTTCCACCAGGTGAATGGGTAGGGGTACGATGTACCCCTACTCATTCACATAGGGTGGGGGGCCAGGATCTGGGGGCCCTCTTATTAAAGGGGGGGCTCCGGGATTCCGATAAGCCCCCCGCCCGCAGACCCCGACAACCAACGGCCAGCGTTGTCGGGAAGAGGCCCTGTCCTCATCAATATGGGGGCAGGGTGCTTTGGGGTGAGGGGCCGCAGGTCGCCCCCCTGCCCCAAACCCCCCATGTTGAGGGCATGCGGCCTGGTATGGTTCAGGAGGGAGGGGGGCCGCTCTCTCGCGCCCCCCCTCTTCCCCTGCGGCCTGCCAGGTTGTGGCTCGGATAAGGGTCTGGTTTTGATTTTGGGGGGGACCCCCACGCCGTTTTTTCGGCGTAGGGGGTCCCCTTAAAATCCATACCAGACCCAAGGGCCTGGTATGCCCCTGGAGGGGGAACCCATGCCGGTTTTTTATTTAAAATTTGGCGTGGAGTTCCCGCTCAGGATTCATACCAAACACAGTGCCTGGTATTGGCGGGGATCCAAGTCGGATCCCCATTCATTGAAAGTCGGACATATGTCGGCTTCATGTCGCAGGGCAAAGTCGGATCCAAAGTAGGACGGCTGTCGTGTCGCACAAGTGTGAACCCAGCCTCAAGGATGATCAGAAGAAATGGACGGCACCTGAGTTAAATATATGAGTGTCACAGCAAAGGGTCTGAATACTTAGGACCATGTGATATTTCAATTTTTCTTTTTTAATAAATCTGCAAAAATTTCAACAATTCTGTGTTTTCCTGTCAATATGGGGTGCTGTGTGTGCATTAATGCGGAAAAAAATGAACTTAAATGATTTTAGCAAATGGCTGCAATATAACAAAGAATGAAAAATTTAAGGGGGTCTGAATACTTTCCGTACCGTGTGTGTGTGTGTGTGTGTGTGATGACATTTTTTGGCTTCTTTTGATGAACTGCCCTGAAACGCTTTTTATAGGTATCTTCAGCATGTGATACAAACTTTTGGTACCCATGACACTGGCTTTTCTGATTACCCATTGATCAGTGTATTGTGGTCACAAGGACCTAGGGGACTTATTTCAACAATATACTCCCATTTTTTTCTGCTACAACTAGCGTAGCTCCGCTGGTAGTACGCGCTAAATGGTGACAACTCATCCCTGATTTTTTTTCGTTGGAGTCTTCATTTAGAAACTATAGCTCCTAACTCACCAAGACCTGTGGTGTGCCTTGGCCTGGCTGGTCAGTATACCTGAAAAGAGGGCATACCCTGAATATATGAAAAAGTAAAATGAAAGTTATCGGGGTAACCGGGTGGGTTGGAGCCAGAAGACCGAACAGACGCTGGGAACGAGCCAAAGCTGGACCTGGCAGGGGAGAAGGGCTATATAGCCCCAGACTCCCTCCACAAATTCAGGCTGGCCTGCTGCCAGCCTTCTAACTTGTCGTCGGAGTCTTCATAAAGATAACCCCTAACTCGCCAAGACTTGCGGTGTGCCTTGGCCTGGCTGGTCAGTATACATGAAAAGAGGGCAAAAGACACATGAATAGGTATGGAAAATGAAAATTGGTAACAATGATCAATCTAACAAAGAAGCGAATGACCCGATAACTTGGTATGGGGTTCTGGTATGTACCTGCTGAAAAAGGAGAACCTCCACCGTCCCATGTATTTATTTATGAAAGAAGGGACCCCCTACTTAGAAGCTGCGGATGCTACCCCGATGCTGAACGAATGTCCGGTAAACTGTTTTGGATTTAAATTTAACTTTGCGATTAAGATTCTGACATGTGACACAAACTGTTTTGAGGTAAGAGGATATGTGGGAAAAGGCAACAAAGGGCTGTCTAGCGGGGATGCTGCAAACAAATTAGAAAGTGAGTCAGGTACCTCAACCGGACACCACTTGCTGTTGGTACTATAATATTTCTCCACGAAACCCTGACCCACCTGTCTATTCTTGTCTATTATTGTTATTGAGCTGTAGAGCGTAATGATCGGTGAACCTGTTGAGACTGCCTTTAACCAGGAAAGGAGTAGGAATGAGCCGAACACCCCCCCGGTTCGGTTCGCGGCAGAACATGGGAACAGGCAAAAAATTTGCCGTTCAAGTCTATGGGACACAGACGTGAAAATTCAAGTGCTCATTTTAAAGGCTAATATACAAGTTATTGCCATAAAAAGTGTTTGGGGACCCAGGTCCTGCCCCAGGGGTATCAATGCAAAAAAAGTTTTAAAAACTGCCATTTTTTCGGGAGCAGTGATTTTAATAATGCTTTAAGTGAAACAAGAAAAATGAAATATTCCTTTAACCACTTAACGGCCGCTCACTGTATATGTACGTCGGCAGAATGGCACCGACAGGCACAATCACGTACAGTGTACGTGATTGCCTTTGTACAGTTGGGGGGTCCGATTGGACCCCCTCCTATACAGTGAGAGGTCGGTATTCGTTGGGGAGCGATCCGAGATGAGGGGACGGCCGTTCGATTCCGGCCACCCCCTCGCGATCGCTCCCGGCGAATGAAAATGCTTCCTTTGTCCGTGTAATGTAAACACAGGCAGAGGAAGCAGGAGGAAGTGATGTCATCTCTCATGTGGCACTCACATATACCGAGCGCCGTACAAGAGAAGACATCAGGTCAGTGCACAAAACACTACACTGACACCAGGACACATAGGCACACAAATTGGCCCCCCAGTCACAGTGTCACTGATTGCAGTGACCATTTATTTACTGATCACTGCAATCAGTGACATTTGTGACTGTAAAAGTGTCACTAAAGTTAGTTTTAGGTCCAGTGTAGCCCCCTAACCCCCCCCCCTAATAAAGGTTTAACCCCCTTTCACCCCCTATCACCACTGTCGCTAAGCGATCATTTTTCTGATCGCTGTCTTAGCGTCGGTGATGCAGATCGGTAGCCAGTAATTTTTTTTAGGTTCGCCGCAGGTTTATAAGTGTTACGGGTGACGCTGGTTAGTTAGTTTGCTTTTTATAGTGTCAGGGCACCCGCCGTGTATATAACCCAATAAAGGTTTAACCCCCTGATCGCCCGGCGGGTGATATCAATTAGGTTTTAGCGTCAGAGGTCTGCGTCGCACCCCAGGCAGCGTCAGGTTAGTGCCAGTAACGCTAACACCCACGCGTGAAGCATACACCTCCCTTAGTGGTATAGTATCTGAACAGATCAATATCTGATCAGATCAGATCTATACTAGCGTCCCCAGCAGTTTAGGGTTCCCAAAAATGCAGTGTTAGCGGGATCAGCCCAGATACCTGCTAGCACCTGCGTTTTGCCCCTCCGTCCAGCCCAGGCCACCCAAGTGCAGTATCGATCGATCACTGTCACTTACAAAACACAACACACATAACTGCAGCGTTCGCAGAGACAGGCCTGATCCCTGCGACTCCAGTGCTGTAGGAGGTGATTTCACCACCACAGTTTTAAAAAAAAGCATATTTGCCGAAGCATTGGGGCAGCAGGGGCGGAGGAGCAATTTTGCTCCTAATGCCGCGTACATACGGTCAAAATTCTGACGGAGGCTTGCCCGTGGAAAAGTCCGACCATGTGTGTGCGGCATAACTTTTTTGCGGGAGGATGCCCCCATGCTTCGGCATATATAAATGGTGCATGTATGCCCATCATTAGAAGTGGGTGGATGAAGGGCGGTATTCTAATGGTGGGCATACCCACCGATCAATCTCTTTTTTCGTTCAGCCAACTGGCTGCATGAAAAAAAAACAGATTACAATACATGTCCAACAAGGACCAGCAACGTACTGGTATGTTGCTGGACTTTGAATGTTTATACCAGAATGATGCCTGCGGGTTTAGGTATCATCTTGGTATCATTCTTTTCAGCCAGCGGCCGGCTTTCATGTAAAAGCAATCCTAGTGGCTAATTAGCCTCTGGACTGCTTTTACAAGCAGTGGGAGGGAATGTCCCCCCCCCCCCGGATATAAAAAGCGCCATTGGGAAAGCAATTTATCACACCGATCTTGGTGTGGTCAGATGCTTTGAGGGCAGAGGAAAGATCTAGGGTCTAGAAGACCCCAGTTTTTTCAAAAAGAGTACCTGTCACTACCTATTGCTATCATAGGGGATATTTACATTCCCTGAGATAACAATAAAAATGATTAAAAAAAAAATATATGGAAGGAACAGTTTAAAAATAAAAGAAAAAAGAAAAATTAATAAAAAAAAAAAAAAAGCACCCCTGTCCTGCCCTGCTCTTGCCCAATGGCGAAAGCAAGCGTCGGTCTGGCGTCATATGTAAACAGCAATTGCACCATGCATGTGAGGTATCACTGCGAAGGTCAGATCGAGGGCAGTAATTTTAGCAGTAGACCTCCTCTGTAAATCTAACGGGGTAACCTGTAAAGGCTTTTAAAGGCTTTTAAAAATGTATGTAGTTTGTCGCCAATGCGCGTTTGTGCGAAATTTTAAAGCATGTCGTGTTTGGTATCTATGTACTCGGCCTAAGATCATCTTTTTTATTTCATCAAACATTTGGGCAATATAGTGTGTTTTAGTGCATTAAAATTAAAAAAAGTGTATTTTTTCCCCAAAAAATGCGTTTGAAAAATCGCTGCGCAAATACTGTGTAGAAAAAAAAATGCAACACCCACCATTTTATTCTGTAGGGCCTTTGCTTTAAAAATATATATAATGTTTGGGGGTTCAACATAATTTTCTTGCAAAAAAAAAATGTTTTCATGTAAACAAAAAGTGTCAAAAAGGGCTTTGTCTTCAAGTGGTTAGAAGAGTGGATGTAAGCTTCCTAATGTTGTGTATAAAATGCCAGAACAGTTCAAAACCCCCCCAAATGACCTCATTTTGGAAAGTAGACACCCCAAGCTATATACTGAGAGGCATGTCGAGTCCATGGAATATTTTATATGTTGACACAAGTTGCGGAAAAAAGACAATTATTTTTTTTTGCACAAAGTTGTCACTAAATGATATATTGCTCAAACATGCCATGAGCATATGTGGAATTACACCCCAAAATACATTCTGTTGCTTCTACTGAGTACGGGGATACCACATGTGTGAGACTTTTTGGGAGCCTAACCGCATACGGGACCCCAAAAACCAAGCACCGCCTTCAGGCTTTCTAAGGGTGTAAATTTTTGATTTCACTTCTCACTGCCCATCACAGTTTCGGAGGCCATGGAATGCCCAGATGGCACAAAACCCCCCCAAATGACCCCATTTTGGAAAGTAGACACCCCAAGCTATTTGCTGAGAGGTATTGTGAGTATTTTGCAGATCTCGCTTTTTGTCACAAAGTTTTGAAAATTGAAAAAAAAAAATATTTTCTTTCTTCATTTTCAAAAACAAATGAGAGCTGTAAAATACTCACCATGCCTCTCAGCAAATAGCTTGGGGTGTCTACTTTCTAAAATGGGGTCATTTGGGGGGGTTTTGTGCTATTTTGGCATTTTATGGCCTTCAAAACTGTGATAGGTAGTGAGGAGTGAAATCAAAAATTTGCGCCCTTACAAATCCTGAAGGCGGTGCTTGGTTTTCGGGGTCACGTACGCGGCTAGGCTCCCAAAAAGTCCCACACATGTGGTATCCCCGTACTCAGGAGAAGCAGCAAAATTTATTTTGGGGTGCAATTCCACATATAACCATGGCATGTGTGAGCAATATATCATTTGGTGACAACTTTTTGTAATTTTTTTTTTTTTTTTTAGTCATTATTCAATCATTTGAGACAAAAAAAAAATATTCAATGGGCTCAACATGCCTCTCAGCAATTTCCTTGGGATGTCTACTTTCCAAAATAGGGTCATTTGGGGGGGTTTTGTACTGCCCTGCCATTTTAGCACCTCAAGAAATGAGATAGGCAGTCATAAACTAAAAGCTGTGTAAATTCCAGAAAATGTACCCTAGTTTGTAGACGCTATAACTTTTGCGCAAACCAATAAATATACGCTTATTGACATTTTTTTTACTAAAGACTGGCTGAATACATTTTGGCCTAAATGTATGACTAAAATTGAGTTTATTCGATTTTTCTTATAACAAAAAGTAGAAAATATCATTTTTTTAAATAAAATTCGGTCTTTTTCCGTTTATATCGCAAAAAATAAAAATTGCAGAGGCAATCAAATACCATTAAAAGAAAGCTCTATTTGTGGGAAGAAAAGGACGCAAATTTCGTTTGGGTACAACATTGCATGTCCGCACAATTTACAGTTAAAGCAGCGCAGTGCAAAATTCTGAAATCACCTCTGGTCCTTTAGCTACCAAATGGTCCGGGGCTTAAGTGGTTAAATATCGTGCCTGGGGGGTGACTAAAGTATGCCTGTAATGTGGCGCAGTTTTCCTCCGTGTTTAGAACAGTCCTGCTGCAAAATGACATTTCTAAAGGAAATAAAAGTAATTTAAAACTGCTAGCGGCTGTAATGTATTTTCGGCACCCGGCAATATAGATGAAAATCATTGAGAAAAACGTCATGGGTTCCCCCTTCCCCCCAGTCCATTACCAGGCCCTTTGGGTTTGGTATGGATATTAAGGGGAACCCCCGCACCCACATTTAAAAAAAAAAAAAGCTGTGGGCCCCCCAGGCCCTATATACTCTGAACTGCAGTATACAGACTGTTCCCGGGTTACAAACAAGATAGGGACTGTAGGTTTGTTCTCAAGTTGAATCTGTAAGTTGGAACATGTTCCTTTTTTTAAGTGTAGCTCCAGCCACAAAATCTATTTTTAAGCTTTTTGGATAGCATAGGGAAGAGTTATCACCCCTGTAACATTTGTTTTGCTGTATGTGCCCTGTTCAGAAGATGTCACCTCACTTTCTGTCCCAATGACAATTGGATTTTGAAAATTTTGGGTTATTAGGGAAACACAAGGATTGGTGATAAAGCATCAGTGGAGATACCTTTTTCCCCATATTAACTCTTACAAGAGAGAATTTCCCTTCCTAGGGGTAGATTTCCTCTCACTTCCTGTTGTCTCCCTCAGTTTGTAAGTAGGAGTCGTTTGTAAGTCGGATGTTTGTAAGTAGGGGACCGCCTGTATATACTAAACGGCCTGCCCTATATACTCTGCAGAAAATTGGGCCTTAGGTGTTCGTGGTACCAGAACACTATAACCCCTCACAGATGCTCTTTTTGAGCGCAGGAACGGGCCCTGCTGTGAAATATTAGTTTTTTAAATTGTAATTGCATGCCCCTGTTAAATAGGGGCAGAAGAATTGGGCCTTAAGCGGTGGTGGTGGTGCCACAACACTGTAACCATTCACAGTTTCTCTTGGTGGGAGCAGGAACAGGCCCTGCTGTGAAATATTTGATCAAAAGTTATAATTGCACGCACCTGTTAAACAGGGGCAGAAAAATTGGGTCTTAGGCAGTGGTGGTGGTGCCCTAAACCAAAATTATTCTTAGAAGCTACACATAATCAAGATTGAGGAGGAATAGGATAGTCACTGAGCATAATAGGATAGTCACTCAGCATAGGCAGTCTTCAAGGGATCCCACATCCATAGAAAAATCTATCGGTTAAATCAGCATCAGGTGCTTGGTTGCTGGTGATCCAAGACAGGCTCACATTCATAAAAATGAATCAATCGACTGAGTCTGTGGACAGGTGCACTCTGTGATCGGTTACAAAGCCTCCACAGCAGCACTGAATGTGCGTTCATAAAGAACGCTGGATGCAGGACAGGCCAGTAGCTCAATTGCATATTGAGAAAGCTCTGGCCAGTGGTCCATCCTTAAGACCCAGTAACCCAGTGGATGCTCTGTTGGAAAGGTCTCCAAGTCTGATCTTGCCCCTATATATTCCTGCATCATGTAATGCAGACGCTGGTGATGGTTGCTGGAACCGATCAGACCTTGGCGTTGAGGACTGAAGAATTGTCTGAAGGCATCAGTCAGCCGGCCACCTTCTCCACCGCTCTTTCTGTGACTGAACGAAGCCTCAGCAACACGTTGTCCAGCACCAGGAAATTGTAACCTCCCAGGGTCTGGAAACGCATTGCACAAATCTTTCTTTAAGGCCTCCTGAAGATGTTTCATCCTCTGCTCCCTCTGCAAAGGCTGGATAAGTTCTGCAGCCTTACCCTTGTAACGTGGATCAAGAAGGGTTGCCAGCCAGTAATGATCCCTCTCCTTGATTCCACGAATCCTAGGGTCCTTTCGCAGGCTTTGCAGAATCAGGGAGGCCATGCAGCGTAAGTTTGCAGAGGCATTCGATCCTGGAGTCCTCTGGGTCACTAAGGATCACATGATCCGCAACTACCTCCTCCCAGGCACGTACAACTCCATGGGTTTCTGGGGACTGAAAATGATCCCTTGAAAATTGCTGCTGAGTGTTATCCTCCACGTCCATGCTGAAACAATCCTCCTCCTCCTCTTCTTCCTGTGTGTTTGGTGGGCCCGCAGGAATACTATCTGGATAAAGGGGGCCTTGAGAGGTAAGGAAGTCCTCCTCTTGCTCCCGCTGTTTTGCCTTTAAGTGCCCTGTCCATTATTCCATGGTGCTCCAACAGGAAGACAAGAAGGACAATATCACTGATACATGCATTGTTACTCCTCGCCATCCTAGTGGCCTCCTCAAATGATGACAGGACAGTGCATGCATCATTGATCAGCAGCCACTGGCGTTGTGAAAAAAAAGCCAAGCTCCCCTGACCCTGTCCTGGTGCCATACTCACACAGGTACTCATTGATGGCCCTCTGCTGCATGTGCAGCCACTGCAGCATTGTCAACGTTGAGTTCCACCTGGTGGGCATTTTACAAATGAGGCGGTTGGTGGGCAGGTTGCATTCCCTTTGAGGGGAAAACATATAGGATTACTAAAGGGAAGGTTTCATTCCCTTTGAATGTCAGCCAGCCGAGCACTGGCATTATATGACCGGCGGAAATTACCACAGACTTATCTGGTCTGCCTCAGGAGATCCTGTAAGCCTGGATACCTGCTCAAGAACTGCTGCACCACCAAATTCATGACATGAGCCAAACAGGGAACATGGGTCAAGTGTCCCTGTCGGGGGGAGGAGAGGAGGTTGGTGCCATTGTCGCATACAACCATTCCTGGCTGAAGCTGGAATGGCATCAACCACCACTTTGCCTGCCCCTGCAGAGCTGACAGAATCTCTGCCCCAGTGTGGCTCCTGTCCCCTAAGCAGACCAATTCAAGCACTGCATGGTATCTTTTTGCCTGAGTGCTTGTGTAGCCCCTTGAACGCCTACGGAACACCGCTGGTTCAGAGGACAAATCTGCAGAGAAGGAGGCCATAGAGGAAGAAGAAGAGGGGGTGGAGGAGAGAGCTGTGACAGAATAACCACTAGCATTTTGGAGGCTTGGTGGAGGAACAAGCTCCAACAATACTGAACCCTGTCCTGCATCCTTCCCAGCTGCCAGCAGAGTTACCCAGTGCGCCATGAAAGAAAGGTAACGTCCCTGTCCATGCCTGCTGGACCATGAGTCAGCAGTAATATGCACCTTACTGCTGACCGCCCGGTCCAACAAGGCCAAAACATTGCCTTCCACATGTCGGTAGAGAGCCTTCTGTGAAAAGAAATGGCGTTTTGGAACTTGCCACTGAGGTACGGAACATTCCACAAATTCACGAAAGGGAGCAGAGTCTACCAGCTGAAAAGGCAGCAGTTGCAGTGCTAGCAATTTGGCCAAGCTAGCATTCAGACGCTGAGCATGTGGATGGCTAGGACCGAATTTCTTTCTATGGTTTAGCAACTGGGGTAGGGAAATTTGCCTGCTAAAATCAGATAGTGGTGTACTGCTAGCAGATTGGCCGCAAGTACTTGAGACACCTATTGCTATACCTTCATTCCTCTCAGTGCAGGTTTTTGAGAGGACTGGAGGTATAGTGGGGTTGGAGATCCCAGATGAGGAGCAAGGAGAAGTCTGCCTTGTTTTTTGATGTGGGTCTTTTAAGTGCTGTTGCCAACGGACTGCATGGGAAGTCGTCATATGTCTGGTCAAGCATGTGGTGCCCAAGCGGCTGCTGTTTTGGCCACGCTTGATCTGCTTCAGACATAGGTTGCAAACAGCAACGGCGCGATCTGCTGCACACGTGTCAAAAAAGGCCCACACCAAAGAACTTTTCAAAATCAGCGGGGAGTCAGCAGCGCCCTGCACCTGCGGAGCTCTGCTGTGTGATGCAATAGTAGGGTGGCTGCCCTTAAGCTGCCCCCCTGGAGGGCATCCTGCCTCGTTGGAGATGTGCCTCCTCCTCCTCCTCCCTTTCATCAGGCACCCAAGTAGAGTCAGTGACCTCATCATCCCTTCCCTGCTCGTCACTGGAGCAAACTTGGCAGTATGCTCCAGCTGGGGGAACATGACTGCCAGTTTATTGTCCTTCTTGGGCACCCCCTCTCTCTAGGCTCACCTTACTCCCTTCCTCAACCTGGGTACCAACATCGGAGCCTTCAAATCGCTGCGCATCCTCCAGCAGCATGTACCCGACACTATGGTCGAATAGTTCGGGGGACTCCTCCGTGCATGATGGTGGTGCTATGGAAGGAGTGACTGTGGACAAGGAGCCGATGGAATAGGCTGCTTTGGCAGGCAAACTACTCTGAGCCTGGGTGACAGAGGATGAGGACGGCTTTTTTATCCACTCCACCAACTCTTCTGCATGTTGTGGCTCAATAACACGGCCAGCAGCAGAAAAATAGGACAAGCGTGCCCCATGGCCACGTGCAGAGGATGCATCATGTCCACACTGTTGACTGTAGACACAAAGCCTGCTTGCCCTCCTTTAGTGGCCTGTGAGCATCTGCCTCTCCTTGGTGGCCTTCTAGACATGATGTATATTTTTTTTGCAACACCACACTACACTGTATTAGATACTGTGTACACCACCAGAAAAGTAGTAGCAAGTGCCCTATGGCTGCACTGTATTGTGTACTGTGTACACTACCGGAAAAATAGAATTTTTTGTACTCACCGTAAAATCCTTTTCTCGTTCGTTCATGGACGTTCTCAATTCTTGACATGTGGGTTATGTTCCTGTTCATAGGAGAGGCCTAGGCAGAACATGATAGATAATTAAAAACACATGTTACATTAACCAGAGTTGAACAGCCCCGCCCTGCAGTCAGCAGCTCAGTTCGTAACAAGCAGTACAAACCTAAAAAGGAGGGGTGGGTGCTGTGTCCGTCCATGGACGAATGAGAAAAAGGATTTTACGGTGAGTACAAAAAATCCTATTTTCTCTTTTCGTCAATGGACGGACACACCCTTCTCAATTCTTGACGTGCAGTATAAAAAAAAAACAATTAACTTCACCCCAAACCAGCAGAGCTCCTCAATGGAGGAGTTGGATATATTAATTTGGAAAGATGAAGCTATTAACCAGCAAGCATAGGGCAAGTTACCATTCTTTCCAATCACATCCCGGTAAATTTTGAAAAATTGAACGAGGGATGCCCCTGGAATAGTGTGGATTAGAATAAATTATGGATTGCCACCAAGTATATATAGAAAAATATAAAGAATTTTATTTGTACATATTTGACATATAGATCAAAATTGTTTAAAAACAACGAGAGAAAAGACATACACAATCATTGAAACCAATTTGCATGAGGGCACCTACAAGTCATATAACTAGTGGTGACAAAACCGACATGTTTCGGATACTAGAGCTATATCTGTGATAGCTTCCATTATTTCCTTCTTCAAGGTTCATACAATGGTTAAAAAGCAGATTGGTCTCTATAGAAGAGAGAAAAACAACATCATGTATAATGGTTATGTAGTACAATATCAAGCATTAACATAATTCCAATATTTTGAATTTCTCCCATATGTGGGCAGCTAGAGGATAAATAGTGCTGCAGAGAGAAAAAAAAAAAAAGAGGGGAAAACAAAGAAAAGATAAGAGAAAAATGTATATGAGGGTTCATTAGAGATGCATAGATGCACATATACAGTGCATGATTATATATTTATAGGATACATTACATTTATATCAAATTTATCCATAGTGTTGCATACATACATCTCAAATGGTAACGCAAACATCAGCCGCTTGGAGGGATTGTCCCGATGATGTAGAGCCCAAGTGGATATAGTGCAAGTTTAGTGGTCGCATAGAAGAAATGCGGCGACCATAATAACACAGCAACCGTGGTAACAGAGCCAGGGATATATAGCAGGGCCAGCCCAAGAAAAGCCCCTCAAAGCTCACAAGGAAGCCCCAAATTATAGCGGGGACTCGCCACAGGCCTCTCTGCAAAGACATACATATGTGAGTTATAATTTGAGGATCCCATACTAACCCTGTAGACAGTTATCCCACAAATATAATCTAGTATCTGAGCGGGCTTCATACCTGTAAGAGTGACGCGAGAGCATCCACACTCTGGCTGTGCAGAAACTGACAAAGCCCGGTGGGATTTTATATAGGGCTGTGGCTTGTGTTACAGCCAATCAGCTCGAGTGGCGCCAACAGGAGGGACGGAAGGAGCTCAGCCAATGAGATAGAGGGTGGGAGGCCACAACAGGGCTAAAAAGTACGTCCAAATAAAAGAAACAAATTAATCATGTATTGCAGAGAAGCTCTTACATGACGAGACGCCGCGCGCAAGGGCCGCCCTCGGTCCAGGCGGCGTCCGGCGTCACCACGCACCCACGTCAGCGTACAGAAAACGTCAGAACGTCGGCGCGGTGACGTCAGACGTCGACCCGACCGCCAGCACAATAGAAAGGGCGGAAGTGACTCAGAATAGATTACTGCGGTGTCCGCATCAGGCCAAAAAGGAGGCCAGCGCGGAGGCAACACCATATGCGCCACGCCAAGTGGCGCCACCGGGAGGACAGGAAACACAATTGATCGGTCCAAAGCCCCATAAGTAGTAACAATGTAACAACAATGCCCTCCATCCCATAAGTCCATAATTGTTAGGACAGGGAGGGGGAACATATGCACATAACCGTCCATTTGCTCAAACGCGAGCAAGGCAGCCCCCAATAATCAAAATAACTGAGGGCTGTTTTTGTGCTGGGGAGCGTCAGTGGGCCAGATGAGCGGCCCCAAATATTGCCACAGACTCTGATGTATCAAAGTACAAGGTGCCAGTGTTATTTAATTGATTTCTAGATAATAAGGAATAAACAATATAATGAATAAACACTGATCTCCAGTGGGCAAATCATCGGGCAAATTCCATCGGTTAAATCAAATTTGCTCTATCTATATACAGTGTGTAGAGATTTATTTTAATTTTTAACATCACTGCATGACGGGCATGCATCAAAAATATTAATACATATTTTGTACAGCTGGCATAGTTCATACATATTTTACCTCAAAAAAAAAAAAAAAAAAAATTGAAGAAAAAGAAAGAAAGAAACATATAAGTAGGTATACCCAGCTTGTTTGACTCAGTTTAACAGATCCCTGTCAAACCTTCCAGACGTAAATCCAGGTAAAAAGGGTTTAAAGTTTATAGCCTGGTTCAAGCCAGGCGGTGAAGTGGCGTTGAGGGTCGAGATCCACCTCAGCTCCCTTTGAAGTAGGTGCTTATTAAAGTCGCCACCACGGGGGCTGCGGTGGACCCTGTCCAAAACTAGCACCTCAAAACTTGGTACACTATCTCCATGAACTTGGGCAGCGTGTCTGCCGAGAGGGAGATCAGGATCTTTATCCCTCATCCCTTTCAGATGTCGGTAGACTCTCTGCCATAGTTTTTGTATGGTTTTTCCCACATAAAAACAATTACAACTGCAAATAATGAGATATACTACATCCGTAGTTTGACAATTCGCATAATGTTTTGGTCGAAATTTTTGGCCATTCGGTAAACGAATATTCCTTCTAGTATTCATATACTTGCAGTATGTGCAATTGCCACATTGAAAAGTTCCCAGGTCCCTACATGGATCTCCCCTAGTGGTATTCTGAAATTCACTCTGTACGAGCATGTCCTTTAGGGACGTTGCTCGTCTATAGGTGATAGTTGGTCTGGGGGGTACTAGTGGTCCTATCACAGGGTCTGCTGTAAGTAGGTGCCAGTGTTTTTGGTAAATTTTAAAGAGTTGGGCATGATCATCAGAGTAAGTGTTAATGATATGATGATCATTCTCACTTTTTTTAGGTTTGAACATTAATGATTCATGTCAATTTAAATTTAGGGTGCGTTTAAAGGCCTTTTTGAGGCATTTATGGCTGTACCCCCTTGCCAAAAGTCTTTGCCTTAAGTTGTTTGCTTCTCTTTTATAATCAACTTCATTAGAACAGTTTCTTTTTATTCTTAAGTATTGTCCGTAAGGGATAGATTTGACTAGAGGCTTAGGGTGAAAGCTAGAGGAATGTAAGATTGTATTGCCTGCACTCGGTTTGCGAAACAGCTTACATGATAACATGTTTTGCTTATCTCTAAAGATAAAGACCTCATCGACACCTTGGACCTTGACCTACTTCTAGCCAACACTAGCACAACTGATACTGAGATTTTCAGTGCCCCTAAAACCTCACTCAAAAAAACATCATCTCTTTACCCAATGCCTAGCTCAAACCCAGGTGTATCTAATTTTTCAAAAATACTAGTCAAGAAATAAATAATCTAGTACCGTTAATACCTAGACACACAAACCTTATTTCTACTGAAAAGATAGCCTTAAAAAATCAATCAAAAAATCATGAAATTACTATTAAGTTATCAGACAAAGGAGGGAACATTGTCATCATGGACAACCCTCAATATCTTGAAATGTGTCTCAACATCTTAAGAAATCATGAATGGTATCGCCCAGTAAGTAGTGGTGTTGTAGATGCCTTCAATAAGAAATTTTACACCTTGGTAGATGGAGCCTTCCAAAATAATGTTATTTCTAAACAAACCTGGGAATTCATTCATACCTCCTTTCCCCGCACACCAACATTTTACTCACTCCCCAAAATCCACAAGGATCCCCTAAATCCCCCAGGACGCCCCATCATATCCGGAAACGGAGCCATCACCGAAAACCTTTCACGGCTCATTGATGAGCATCTAAGACCCTTTGTCCAAAGCATTCCCTCCTATGTGAAAGACACACCCCACTTACTACGCATTATCGAAGGAGTACAGATCCCTATAGACTCGATTCTCGTCAGCATTGATGTAGAGGCACTCTACAGCTCGATCCCTCACTCTCTCGGCATTGCCTGCATTAGACACATTCTATCACAAATCAGCCATCATGAACATTTATTCAATGAATTTATAATCCAGTCTTTGGATTTTGTATTAAGACATAATGTTTTCACTTTTGATGGTCAATGCTTCCTCCAGGTACAGGGCGTAGCCATGGGCACCAGTTGTGCCCCTGGCTACGCCAACTTGTACCTGGGGGAATGGGAACGTGATATTTTCTCCAGCAAGGATCTCTCAATGTACCTGTGCCATGTGGCTCTATGGCACAGGTACATTGATGACATCTTTATTGTTTTGACGGGCTCCCAGCAATGCCTGGATGAGTGTCTCATTGCCCTAAATTCAAATGTTTTCAATCTGAAATTCACAATGACATCAGATCCAAATACCATAACCTTTCTTGACGTAGAGATCTTTAGAGATAAGCAAAACATGTTATCATGTAAGCTGTTTCGCAAACCGAGTGCAGGCAATACAATCTTACATTCCTCTAGCTTTCACCCTAAGCCTCTAGTCAAATCTATCCCTTACGGACAATACTTAAGAATAAAAAGAAACTGTTCTAATGAAGTTGATTATAAAAGAGAAGCAAACAACTTAAGGCAAAGACTTTTGGCAAGGGGGTACAGCCATAAATGCCTCAAAAAGGCCTTTAAACGCACCCTAAATTTAAATCGACATGAATCATTAATGTTCAAACCTAAGAAAAGTGAGAATGATCATCGTATCATTAACACTTACTCTGATGATCATGCCCAACTCTTTAAAATTTACCAAAAACACTGGCACCTACTTACAGCAGACCCTGTGATAGGACCACTAGTACCCCCCAGACCAACTATCACCTATAGACGAGCAACGTCCCTAAAGGACATGCACGTACAGAGTGAATTTCAGAATACCACTAGGGGAGATCCATGTAGGGACCTGGGAACTTTTCAATGTGGCAATTGCACATACTGCAAGTATATGAATACTAGAAGGAATATTCGTTTACCGAATGGCCAAAAATTTCGACCAAAACATTATGCGAATTGTCAAACTACGGATGTAGTATATCTCATTATTTGCAGTTGTAATTGTTTTTATGTGGGAAAAACCATACAAAAACTATGGCAGAGAGTCTACCGACATCTGAAAGGGATGAGGGATAAAGATCCTGATCTCCCTCTCGGCAGACACGCTGCCCAAGTTCATGGAGATAGTGTACCAAGTTTTGAGGTGCTAGTTTTGGACAGGGTCCACCGCAGCCCCCGTGGTGGCGACTTTAATAAGCACCTACTTCAAAGGGAGCTGAGGTGGATCTCGACCCTCAACGCCACTTCACCGCCTGGCTTGAACCAGGCTATAAACTTTAAACCCTTTTTACCTGGAAGGTTTGACAGGGATCTGTTAAACTGAGTCAAACAAGCTGGGTATACCTACTTATATGTTTCTTTCTTTCTTTTTCTTCAATTTTTTTTTATTTATTTTTTTTGAGGTAAAATATGTATGAACTATGCCAGCTGTACAAAATATGTATTAATATTTTTGATGCATGCCCGTCATGCAGTGATGTTAAAAATTAAAATAAATCTCTACACACTGTATATAGATAGAGCAAATTTGATTTAACCGATGGAATTTTCCCGATGATTTGCCCACTGGAGATCAGTGTTTATTCATTATATTGTTTATTCCTTATTATCTAGAAATCAATTAAATAACACTGGCACCTTGTACTCCGATACATCAGAGTCTGTGGCAATATTTGGGGCCGCTCATCTGGCCCACTGACGCTCCCCAGCACAAAAACAGCCCTCAGTTATTTTGATTATTGGGGGCTGCCTTGCTCGCGTTTGAGCAAATGGACGGTTGTGTGCATATGTTCCCTCTCCCTGTCCTAACAATTATGGACTTATGGGATGGAGGGCATTGTTGTTACATTGTTACTACTTATGGGGCTTTGGACCGATCAATTGTGTTTCCTGTCCTCCCGGTGGCGCCACTTGGCGTGGCGCATATGGTGTTGCCTCCGCGCTGGCCTCCTTTTTGGCCTGATGCGGACACCGCAGTAATCTATTCTGAGTCACTTCCGCCCTTTCTATTGTGCTGGCGGTCGGGTCGATGTCTGACGTCACCGCGCCGACATTCTGACGTTTTCTGTACGCTGACGGTGCGTGGTGACGCCGGACGCCGCCTGGACCGAGGGCGGCCCTTGCGCGCGGCGTCTCGTCATGTAAGAGCTTCTCTGCAATACATGATTATTTGTTTCTTTTATTTGGACGTACTTTTTAGCCCTGTTGTGGCCTCCCACCCTCGATCTCATTGGCTGAGCTCCTTCCGTCCCTCCTGTTGGCGCCACTCGAGCTGATTGGCTGTAATACAAGCCACAGCCCTATATAAAATCCCACCGGGCTTTGTCAGTTTCTGCACAGCCAGAGTGTGGATGCTCTCGCGTCACTCTTACAGGTATGAAGCCCGCTCAGATACTAGATTATATTTGTGGGATAACTGTCTACAGGGTTAGTATGGGATCCTCAAATTATAACTCACATATGTATGTCTTTGCAGAGAGGCCTGTGGCGAGTCCCCGCTATAATTTGGGGCTTCCTTGTGAGCTTTGAGGGGCTTTTCTTGGGCTGGCCCTGCTATATATCCCTGGCTCTGTTACCACGGTTGCTGTGTTATTATGGTCGCTGCATTTCTTCTATGCGACCACTAAACTTGCACTATATCCACTTGGGCTCTACATCATCGGGACAATCCCTCCAAGCGGCTGATGTTTGCGTTACCATTTGAGATGTATGTATGCAACACTATGGATAAATTTGATATAAATGTAATGTATCCTATAAATATATAATCATGCACTGTATATGTGCATCTATGCATCTCTAATGAACCCTCATATACATTTTTCTCTTATCTTTTCTTTGTTTTCCCCTCTTTTTTTTTTTTTCTCTCTGCAGCACTATTTATCCTCTAGTTGCCCACATATGGGAGAAATTCAAAATATTGGAATTATGTTAATGCTTGATATTGTACTACATAACCATTATACATGATGTTGTTTTTCTCTCTTCTATAGAGACCAATCTGCTTTTTAACCATTGTATGAACCTTGAAGAAGGAAATAATGGAAGCTATCACAGATATAGCTCTAGTATCCGAAACATGTCGGTTTTGTCACCACTAGTTATATGACTTGTAGGTGCCCTCATGCAAATTGGTTTCAATGATTGTGTATGTCTTTTCTCTCGTTGTTTTTAAACAATTTTGATCTATATGTCAAATATGTACAAATAAAATTCTTTATATTTTTCTATATATACTTGGTGGCAATCCATAATTTATTCCAATCCACACTATCCCAGGGGCATCCCTCGTTCAATTTTTCTCAATGGAGGAGTTGCAACCTCACAGTCGCCTGCAAAACCTTGCGGCCAAAGGAAGCATCAGAAGATGCGCTCACATCAACCTTGTAAAATTTGGAAAACGTGTGCACGGACGACTAAGTCTCCGCCTTGCACACCTGTGAGACAGACACTTGATGTCAGAAAGCCCAGGAAGCACCAATTGCCCTGGTTGAATGTGCCGTGACCCGGAAAGGGAGGCGCCCGCCCCTTAAGGGCATAGGCCTGGATGACGGTCTGCCTGATCCACCGAGAAATGGTGGCCGACGAGACCGCCAGGCCCTTTTGTGGACCAGACACCAACACAAACTTTGAGTCAGCCCTCCGAAACTGAGCCGTAGCAGACAGATACACCCGCAAGGCATGTACCACGTCCAAGTTATGGAGCGCAGTCTCCCTGGGATGCGACGGTCCACACAAGGACGGCAGCATAATATCCCCATTCAGGTGAAAAGCCGAAACCACCTTCGGAAGGAAGGAAAGCTGCGGGCGTAGACTTACAAGACAAGGCCGCCAATTCAGAAACCCTTCTGACCGATGTAATGGCCACTAGAAAAGCCACCTTCTGAGACAGAGTCAAGAGAAGAATCTCTCTGATGTTCTCAAAGGGAGGTTCCTGAAGAACCGAAAGCACCAGATTTAAATCCCATGGAGGAAGAGGTGGTCTAATTGGGGAAGCCACATGTCGAACCCCCTGCACAAAAGTACCTAACCAGGGAATGGGTCACCAAAGGCCGTTGAAAAAAAAAACAGCTAAGGCTGAAATCTGAACCTTAATGGTGCTTAAGGCAAGTTTCTGATCCACTCCACGCTGTAAAAACAGCAGGACCCTGGAAACCGAATACGTACGTGGATGCCATTCCAGCTCTTCACACATAGAGATGTAGGCCTTCCAAGTACCATGGTAGATCTTCCTGAAAGAAGATTTCCGTGCCCTCAGCATGGTTGAAATGACCGAATCCAAAAGACCTCGGTCCCTTAGTACCTGGCTTTCAATAGCCATGCCGTTAAAGCCAGCGACTGTAAAGCAGGATGAAGTATGGGACCTTGAGACAGAAGGTCCTCCTGCAATGGCAGCCGCCAGGGTGCATCTGCCACCAGGCGCACAAGGTCGGCGTACCAAGGACGCCGGGGCCAATCTGGAGCAATTAGAATCACCGGGATCCCCTCTGTCTCCACTCTGCGGAGCAGACAAGGAAGCAACTTTAGTGGGGGATAAGCATAAATTAGCCGATACTGACCCCACGGGGCCACCAAACGCGTCTGATGCGTCTGCCCAGGGATCTCTGGACCTGGCCACAAATGTCGACACCTTGCGATTGATTGAGAGGCCAGGAGGTCCACGTCCGGCGTGCCCCACCTCCGACAAAGGAGCTGAAACACCTCCGGATGTAATGAGCATTCCCCCTGGTCTAGCATCTGGCGACTCAGATAGTCCGCCTGCCAGTTTTCTACGCCCGGAATGTAGACGGCCGACAGAGCCGGCACGCTTCTTTCCGCCCACCGTAGGATGTGAGTGACCTCGGATGCTGCAGCCGAACTCCTTGTTCCCCCCTGATGGTTGACATAAGCCACTGCCATGGCGTTGTCTGACTGGACGCCCTTGTAGTCTCTGTGACCTCTTGGAGAGACACAGCCTGATCACCCGGAGTTCCAGGACATTGATCGGCAGACGGGATTCGTCCGGAGTCCAGCTGTCAGGAATCGGGTATGACCAGAACTGTGTGGACTGCAACAGAGGAAACCACAAACAGAAATAGATGAAGTAAAATGGTTTATTAAAGCGGAGTTCCACCCTTTTTTTATGTTTATTAGAAGTCAGCAGCTACAAAAAGTGTAGCTGCTGGCCTTTAATAAACATACACTTACCTGCTCCACTGTCCAGCGACGCGCCGCCTGGAGCTCCGCTCCTCTCCCCCCTCCTCTGCCGCCGGCGCGTCCATTCACAGTGTGGGCACCCGGCCGTGACAGCTTTCGGCTTCACGGCCGGGCACTCACTGCGCATGCGCGAACGGCGCAGCGCTCTGTGAGTGGACAGGCGATCGCCTGGGACCTGTCACGTCCCAGGTGATCGCCTACAGGGAGGAGCCGCCACAAGGCGATATGACGTATCGCCTAGGCGGCTCCAGGGCGGAAGGCGAAAGTGGGACAGGTAGTCCCACTCCTACTGAAGCCCCCACTCCCCCCCAAAAAAAATTACATGCCAAATGTGGCATGTAAGGGGGTGAGGAGTGGAATAAAAAAAAGTAAAAAAATTGGGTGGAACTCCGCTTTAATATAAATAAATATAAATGTGACTACACCACCAGTATAAATGAACAACCAAATAGTCAAACAGTGATGATAACTACCCAACATAAGTAGTAAGGGGGAACCAGAATCGTAGTCAAGCCAGGCCAGAATCAATAATGGGAGGTCAGCAGATGGGGGGCCAGGAGTGGACAGACAGGGACAAGCAGGGAGCAGAGCAAGGACTTAAGGATAAGGAGCAGAACAGGTTCAGGTATCAGGTTAGGGCACAAGGACAATACCAGGGCGGTGTGTGTATGCACATGCTGGGTATTTATACCTGCTAACAGGCTCAGGTGATTCCTAATTGCAGGAGGAGATACCTGCTCCATCATGCCAGGATCCACCCGCTGGTGGACGCCAGTACTGCGGCCCAAGGATCACATAACACCAGCAGGGAAAGGCTCTCCTGACAGTTCCAAACTGCCAGGAGACACCTGCTGGTGGACATCAGTACTGCACGGCACATATCAGATGGTATTACCAGCGAGTGGAACCTTTCCAGACAGTACCCCCCCCTCAAAGGAGCGACCTCCAGACGCTCCAACTAGCCTTTGCTGGGGCAAGTCCATGATATCAAGCCGTGCAGCAGACAAAGTTACATGAGGAAGGTCCATGGCTCCAAGCCGGGCAAGGTGCAGCTCGAGCTGAGCAGCGGGTACAGACACATCAGGCAGGGTAAAAAGTACGTCAGGCTGGGTAGCAGGTAAGTCAAGTATGGGTCCATCGAGCTGGGCAGCAGGAACAGGCACATCAAGGTGGACAGCGGGCACGGGCACATCAAGCTGAACAGCAGACAGTGGCACATCAGGTTGGGCAGCAGACAGGAACACATCAGGCTGGACAGCAGGCTCCGGGACATCGAGCTGGGCAGCAAGCTCCGGGTCATCGAGCTGGGCAGCAGACAGGGACACATCAGACTGGGCCGCGGGCTCCTCAGGCCAGGAAATGGGCACCACATCGTCAAGCCGGGAAACGGGCACCACATCCTCAGGCCGGGAAACGGCACCACATCCTCAGGCCGGGGAACGGGCACCACAACCTCAGGCCGGGAACCGGGCACCACAACCTCAGGCCGGGAACCGGGCACCACAACCTCAGGCCGGGAACCGGGCACCACAACCTCAGGCCGGGAAACGGGCACCACAACCTCAGGCCGGGAAACGGGCACCACAACCTCAGGCCGGGAAACGGGCACCACAACCTCAGGCCGGGAAACGGGCACCATATCCTCAGGCCGGGAAACGGGCACCACATCCTCAGGCCGGGAAACAGGCACCGGATCTTTAGGCGAGGACACAGGCACCGAATCTCCAGCCTGGGACACCGGCATCAGGACTTTTGGCTGGAAGGCCGGCTCTGGCGCTTCAGGCTGGAAGGCTGGCTCTGGCGCTTCAGGCTGGAAGGCCGGCTCTGGCGCTTCAGGCTGGAAGGCCGGCTCTGGCGCTTCAGGCTGGAAGGCCGGCTCTGGCGCTTCAGGCTGGAAGGCCGGCTCTGGCGCTTCAGGCTGGCACAGGAACTTCAGGCTGGCTGGCACAGGAACTTCAGGCTGGCTGGCAGGCTGGCCCAGGAACTTCAGGCTGGCAGGCTGGCCCAGGAACTTCAGGCTGGCAAAAACTTCAGGCTGGTACATGAACTTCAGGCTGGCAGGTTGGTACAGGAACTTCAGGCGGAGACACTGGCTGGATAGCAGGCAGAGGTTTGGTAGAGTCAGGTGGGTTGTCAGGTTCAGCTGGCATGCAAGCAGGCTGGAGCAGATTGGTTGGTGTGAAGGCAGGTTGGGTTACTGGCAGGATCGTGTGGGTTGGAAAGAATTTCCGTTTCTTCTTTGGCTTAGCCACTGAGGCCCTGTAGGGAAGGGGTGTAGCAGACTGGAAAGGAGGATTGGGATAGGGCAGAGAAGAGGTAATAGTAGCTGAGGGAAGTTCTTGTGGGTTTGTAGGCAGCTGAGAAGAGACAGGTGGGTTAAATGCAGCATAGGTACAGGGAGCAGAGACTGGATATTGGTATCTGGTGGGAAGCAATGTGTACTGAGCTGCGACTAGGGTTACCATGGGTGATGGGAGAAAAGACTTTTGAGCAGATAGGTGTCTGATGGTAGAAGTGGTTTGTTGTGGGTTGGCTGGGATTGATTGTAACATATCAGACCATGCCGAGAGTATTGGTTGTACAAACTGTAGTTTTAAATCTCCCTGTTTAACAAAGGACTGACCAGACTTAATGCACTCAGCAATCACCTGTGGGGAACTGGCTGAGTAGTGCTCACAAAAATCAGCAGGATCGTCTTCAAACAGCCATACTAGGGATACAACCTGATTTAAAGTGAAAGGAGGGGTGAAATCATGGCCCTCAGGAATACAGGGCAGGGCCAGCTCAGTACAGATTTTAATCAGAGGCTGCACCTCCCCAAAAAGTATATACCCCTGATTTACCAGGAGGTGAGCCGATCGGATAGCCGCAAACAACTGGTCCCTAGGCCATCCTTTCAAAGCCTGACGGCAATAATCACCACTTTCAGTTGCCAGCAGAGAAAAATAAATAACCTCATCAGTATTCATGTTTGCAAACAAATGGTTCCCCTGTGCAGCCACTTCTGATCAGGAATGGCCCTGGTATTCTGTCAGGAATCAAGTATGACCAGAACTGTGTGGACTGCAACAGAGGAAACCGCAAACAGAAATAGATAAAGTAAAATGGTTTATTAATATATATATATAAATGTGAATACACCACCAGTATAAATGAACAACCAAATAGTCAAACAGTGATGATGACTAACCAGCATAAGTAGTAAGGGGGAACCAGAATCGTAGTCAAGCCAGGCCAGAATCAATAACCAGAGGTCAGCAAATGGGGGGCCAGGAGTGGACAGACAGGGACAAGCAGGGAGCAGAGCAAGGATAAGGAGCAGAACAACAGGTTCAGGGATCAGGTATCAGGTTAGGGCATGAGGACAATACCAGGGCGGTGTGTGTATGCACCTGTCGGGTATTTATACCTGCTAACAGGCTCAGGTGATTCCTAATTGCAGGAGGAGATACCTGCTCCATTCTGCCAGGATCCACCCGCTGGTGGACACCAGTACTGCGGCCCAAGGATCACATAACACCAGCAGGGAAAGGCTCTCCTGACAGTTCCAAACTGCCAGGAGACATCGGCTGGTGGACATCAGTACTGCACGCCAAATATCAGATGGTATTACCAGCGAGTGGAACCTTACATGACACCAGCGACCCTGGACCGACTGGACTCCCAAGACTCCCCCCCCCAACCTGTGAGGCTGGCGTCCGTCGTAATCACAGTCCAATGGAAGGGAAGGAACTACTTCCCAGACTGAAGAGCCGGGGATCTCAGCCACCAACTCAGAGAAGCCCTGACCAGGTGACTTACCTGAATCTGACAATCCAGAGACGATGGAGATTTGTTCCATTTGGACAGGATCTCCTTCTGCAAGACTCGAGTGTGGAATTGGGCATACGGTACTGCCTCAAAGGAGGCTACCATGAGACCCAGAACTCGCATGCAAAAATGGAGAGATGACCATTTGCGGGATGTCAACAACCTCACCGCAGACTGGAGATTCTGCAACTTCTCCAAAGGAAGGATGACTCTAGCCTCCTTGGAGTCCAGAATTAAACCTAGGTACTCGAGACGCAGAGTCGGTGTCAGGACCGACTTCTGAATGTTTAACACCCAACCGAATTCTCGGAGGGTTTGAATGGCTATAGACACATCATCCTCTAACTCTGAGCCAGAAGCTGCTCTCAGAAGAAGATCGTCTAAGTAGCCCACGATAGCAATGCCTCGCTGTCTCAGCAAAGCTAGAATCGGGGCGAGCACCTTGGTGAAAACTCTCGGTGCTGACGCTAGGCCAAAGGGAAGAGCCACAAACTGATAGTGGTCTTCGCCGATTGCAAAGCGCAGAAACCTCCGGTGTCCTGCGCAGATGGGGACATGCAAGTATGCGTCCTTGATGTCCAAGGATGCCAGAAATTCCCCCGGATGGAGCACAGCAACCACCGAACGAATGGATTCCATGCGGAACTTACGAACCTTTACAAAGACCTTCAAGGCTTTTAGGTCCAAGATTGGACGGACTCCGTCCTTCTTCGGGACCACAAACAGATTTAAATAAAAACCCTAAAACCTCTCCCAGCGGTACAGTTAAAATCACTCTGCACCTCAGCAAGTCCTGCACTGCCCCCATTAGGGCAGACCGACGAGCCGGAAGGAGAGGGAGATGCGAGGGAAAGAATCTATTTGGTGGACAAGAAAGGAACTCCATCTTATACCCTGAGGTGACCACCTCGCAGACTCACTGGTCGGAGAGCAGTGAGGTCCACCGAGCTGCAAACCCGCAAAGCCGTCCCCCCACCCTGGAGTCGGGCGGGGGCAAAACTTCATGTGGTAGCAGGCTTGTTTGCTGGCTTGTTGGGCTTGTGCACCCAGGGACACTTCTGTCCCCCAGCTGGACCTTTGTCCGCCTGGGAGGGTCGTGTGGCAGGTCCTGATTGACGAAAATACTGCTTCTGTGTGGGAAAGATGGGCCCCGCCTTACGGCGCGGCTCCTTCCCTTTAGTGGACTGAGGGAGAAACGTGCTCTTACCTCCAGTGACATCCTTAATAATGTCATCCCGCGAGGCACCAAAAAGCCTCCCACCTTTGGAGGGCAAGTCTGCCAAGGCCTTCTTGGAAGCCAGGTCAGCGGACCAGCATTTTAGCCAAATTAGGCGGTGCATTACCACCGCAGATACAGAGGCCCTGGATATTAAGCGGGGCCGCATCCAGAGTGGCATCACAGACATACAAAAGGCCCTGCACCAACTGGTCGGCCAGCCTTACACACTCCGGAGGGAGCTCGTGTTCCTCGGTGGTCTGGCGCAAAATCTTTGCCCAGTCAGTGAGTGTCTGAGACACCAAGGTTGCAGCCATAATAGGCCGCAACGCAGACCCCAGCAAGGTGAACATGGACCTGCTCAGCGCCTCAGACCTCCTATCAGTATGGTCCTTAAATGCAGGGGTGCCCTCTACAGGGAGAGTGGTTACTTTATTTCACCGAGCGAACGGGGGGGGGGTCAACAACCAGAGGAGAGGCCCATTTTTAAAAAAAGGCTCTCCTCAAAAGGGATACCTGACCGCCAGACGCTGTGGGACAGCAAAGGTCCCCTGCGGCTTTTCCCATTCTTTATCTATGAATTTATCAAAGAAAGACCTAGGGAAAAACTTTTACAGAACGGATCGATTTGTGCGACCCAAGAGACTGACCCCTCCATGGAAGCCTCATCTGCGTCCAGATTAAGGGAGTTCCTTACAGCATTGATAAGGTCACTCACAAGTGCCCTGTCTTGCGCTGACCCGGATGAGGGGTCTTCCTCACAAGGCGCTTTTTACCCCCCTTGCGCTCATACGCCACTTCCACCCCGGCAACAAATGATTCCAGGACTGCCGACAAAGCATCCATGGTAACTGCATGTGCAGGGGCACCGGCTGCTGCCTCTGGCAAGTTTGGGGAAGAAGGGCCAGGCACTGACTCCATGACACCACTGACAGTTCTCAGGGACTCAGTCAGAACTAAACTGAAAAAAGTCCACCCTCCTTGCTGCACTGAACGAGGGGGGGGGGCTACCCAGGGGACTCGTCACCCAGCATGAGACCGCTCAGCGCCGCTGCCCGCCTTCCGTCTCCACAGCGTGTGTGAGGAAAAAGACTGAGGAGAATGGCGCTGCGCGCCATTCAGGAAGCCAGCACTAGAGGCCAAACCCACACCAAAATGGCCGCCAGATGCCTCAGAGAAAAAAGGGCGCGACCACAAGAAAATGGCCGCCCGCAATAACAACCTGCGCCATGGCGGGGCCACGGTAAAATGGCCGCCAATGGAAAAAAATAATAGAAACCAGCAGGCATACAACAAATGGTGTCAGCGCCGCAAAAATGCCGCCTAAGCACCGCAATGTGGATGAGAAGGCCTAGGCAGGGACTTCCCCAGAGCAGAGCACCCGCCACAGAGAAATGGGCCCCGACACCCCACGGTTCCCCACTGAGATCCGGAGTCCTCCCACAAGTACGCCCCGGGACCCAGCGAGCCCTAGGGCAGAAGGAGATAGTGATAGAGAGCAGGGAAAAAGAGGACAGGAGAACCCCGCAATCCCTAGGAAGCCCAGCCGTTTCCACCTGCAGAGGCAGGAGGAAAAGTACTTACCCGTCCATGCGAGGACCCGCTGGTGCATCCTGGACAGACCTACAACCGTGTGGGAGTAGCTGTCGGCCCGGTCCACTGTGGACAGCAAGCAGCTCCACTGTGGACACTGTGAGACAGCAAGCAGTCCAGTCATATGCGGACCCCAGAGCATGTGCTCACCGGACACCCCTGGAGCCATGGGATATGTTGTGGCAGAACCAGCGCAAAGCTAAGGACTGGCATGCTCGATGACCGGAACTGGGAAGACTACAAGGATCTATATATCCAGCCTGTCGCCCAGCCGGCAGTTGATAGAAGATTCCAAAAAATAAAAATAAAATAAAAAATTCTTCAGGACTCTGGGCCCAAAGGGAGCCACATCCTTCTCTGCTAGGCAGAAAAAAACTGAGCTGCTGACTGCAGGGCGGAGGGTTATGTCTGGAGGGACCGCCCCCTGAGCAGGGCTGTTTAACTCTGGTTAATGTAACATGTGTTTTTAATTATCCAACATGTTCTGCCTAGTCCTCTCCTATGAACAGGAACATAACCCACATGTCAAGAATTGAGACGGCTGTGTCCGTCCGTGGATGAAAAGAGAAAGTAGTAGCAACTGCACTACGGGTGCACTGTATTGTGTACTGTGTACACCACCAGAAAAGTAGTAGCAACTGCACTACCGGTGCACTGTATTGTGTACGCCACCAGAAGTGTAGTAGCAAGTGCACTATGGCTGCACTGTATTGTGTACTGTGTACACCACCAGAAAAGTAGTAGCAACTGCACTACGGGTGCACTGTATTGTGTACACCACCAGAAGTGTAGTAGAAAAAGTACACCAGGAATGCACTGTAGATATACTGTATTTTCCGGCGTATAAGACGACCTATTACACAAAAAAAAACGTCCAAAAAGCTGGGGTCATCTTATACGCCGGGTGCTGGATGTCAGCCTTCCGGATGCTCGGTGAATGTGCGGTAATACAGCATACATACAGTATACACCGCTGAGCCAATCCCAGCGAGCGATGTATTCTATTAATGAATACAGAGCCTGCTCGGATTGGAGGAACAACCTCTGCCAATCCGAGCAGGCTACATACAGTAGCCTGCTCGGATTGGCTTTGAGAGTCAGAGGCGTGGACTGATGATGTCACAGCCTCTGCCAATCCGAGCAGGCTTTGTATTCATTAATAGAATGCATCGCTCGCCGTGATTGGCTCAGCACGCTATACTGTATGTATACTGTGAGACACATCCAACAGGCTGGTCGGAAGGGGGTCGTCTTATACAGTGAGTACACCACAAAACCAACATTTAAAATTTACAATCAGGGGGTCGTCTTATATGCCCGGCCGCCTTATACGCGGGCAAATACGGTAGGCTAGACTGGATGCAGAGTGTGTGTGTGTGTGTGTTGTGACAGCAGGAAGGTAAAGTCACCTGGTTGCATCCAGGGGGGTAGATATATTTCGCCCAGATTCAGGCTTTACGCCGATTTATACAGCTAGGTGGAGAGTTGTATAAGCCCAGCTGAGACTAGTGGGCTCATTGATGACTCATACCTCTAGGGAGAGGGCTGGGCGTCGTGCAGGCAGGGAGTTGATGAGGCCAGCTGAAGCCTGTCAGTTCGTTTAAGGCCTCTATAAAAACTCCCAGATTCATTAGATGTTAGCTCATGCCTGGAGGCAGGCCTGTGTGGACTGTCTGGGGAGAGTGGGCCCCTGTGCGGTGGGAGAAAGCCTGTGTGGCTATATTTTGCTTGGACATTTAGGGCCGGGGACTGGGACAGCACTGGGCTGGTCCCGGTTGTTGGTTGGGGGGCCTGTGTGTTTGGTCGGAGGTCAGGTTGGCCAGGATTTGTTTTGTTTGTTTCTTTTGCTTTGCTGTGTTTTTGTCACTGTGGATAGAGGGTGGGCGGCACCTTTTTGATTTTGGGGGCCACGGCCTCCGTCTGCTGGGCCTGTTTTTGTGTGGGGGGCCCATCCCGGGGGTCGCGCACGCCCGCTGCCGAGCTGGCCCCCTCACAGTTGGTGGAGAACCAGTGGCAGTTTTTTTTTAAGCCAGCATGGAGGAGATACTGAAACAGCTGGCTCTAGCAAATGCCAATCAACAGCAGACAAATGCAGGTTTGCAAAAGAGCCTTGCAGCTCAACAACAGAACTTCGCAGCCCAGCAGCAAGCTCATCAACAGAGCCTTGCAGCCCAGCAGCAAGCTCACCAACAGAGTCTGGAAGCTCAGCAACAAGCCCAGCAACGATCTGAGGCCCGCTTCATAGACCTATTACAGAAGCAAGAGCAGAGACTACAACAAATGGAAGCAGTAATGCAGCAACGTCCGCAGACCAGTGAGGAAAGCCGTCCCACTAATACCGCGTCCTTTGGGGTGAGTCGTTTATTGACAAAAATGACTGGAGAGGATGATCCAGAGGTATTTTTGACCACGTTTGAAAGGACTGCTGAAAGAGAAAAGTGGCCTGAGGAGCAGTGGGCTGGACTGGTGGCTCCTCTGTTAACGGGTGAATCGCAGAAAGCTTACTATGACCTAGAGCCTGACCAAGCAAAAGACTATGTGATGCTAAAAGCTGAAATATTGGCAAGGCTGGGTGTCACCCTGGCTGTCCGGGCTCAGCGTGTGCATAACTGGACTTTCCAGCTTGGAAAACCCCCCAGGTCTCAAATGTATGATCTCATTCACCTGAGCAGAAAGTGGCTACAGCCAGAGACTTTGTCCGCACCAAAGATTGTGGAACGTGTTGTAATGGATCGGTTTTTGAGAGCTCTTCCTACTGCCATCCAAAAGTGGGTAAGCCATGGAGACCCAGAGACGGCCGATGGTCTTGTGGATCGTGTGGAGAAATACTTGGCTACAGAGAACCTGACGGCCTCTTCCAGAGACACTCGGACTTTCCACCCTAAGACCAGACCATCCCCAGGGGCGGATAAGATGATTCCAAGGGGTAAGGGTGGAGAGAGTGAGAGGGTGGGAGCTCTACCCCAAGTTTGGCGAGAACAGCCTGGGAAATCAGCGGCTCAAGAGGCGGCAAGAAGGATCATTTGCTACCGCTGCCGGCAAGCGGGACATATTGCAGCAAATTGCCCGGTTTTGGAGGAACCCATGCAGTGTGACTTTCTGACGGGCAGACGTCAGTCGCTGTGTGCGACAGTCGCATGCACTGCCATTCGGGGAACTGAGAAACATTTATGCAAAATGTGTATTAATGGTAGAAATGTTGTGGTATTGCTGGATTCAGGTAGCCTTGTGACCCTGATAAAGGCTGAATTAGTTAAAACAGAGGTCTCTGGGAATAGCAAGGTAGCTGTTATTTGTGTGCATGGGGACACCCGAGAGTATCCAGTGACTACAGTGTGTTTCGAGACCCCCAAAGGTACCCTTTCTCATCCAGTGGGCTTAGTGTCTCAGTTACCGCATGACGCCATTGTGGGAAGGGATTTTCCGAAGTTCTGGGAACTGTGGGATGATCCTGAGCCCCCCACTGGTGCCCCTATGTACCAGGAATATGATAGCCAGAACTCCTCTGAGAGTGGTGAGGACTCTCCCGAATTTCCCTTGTCAGTATTGGCAGGGGAGACTCAAGAAACTGGAGAGGAGCCCACCTCCTCAGACGAAAACCTACCGTCTGTGGAGTTTTCTGATCTTGAGGTTCACAGGGAAAACTTTGCCACAGAACAGTTGAAAGACCCCGCCCTAATAAAGGCACGGGAAAACGTAGTGAAAATAGATGGCGAGTTAGTGAACCCAGATAATACCTGCACTTACCCATACTTCAGCGTAGAGAAGGACCTACTGTATCGGGTGGCAAAAAGGGCAGAAGAAACCGTTGAGCAGCTTGTGGTGCCCAAACCTTACAGGAAGTTGGTGTTGGAGTTGGCCCATGGGCACATTCTTGGAGGTCATCTGGGGACAGAGAAAACCCGAGAGAGGGTATTACAGAGATTCTATTGGCCTGGGGTGATGAAGGACATAGAAAATTATTGTTCCTCCTGCCCTGTGTGTCAGAGGTCGGCCCCGATGCCACACTTCCGTAGCCCGCTGGTCCCTCTACCCATCATTGAGGTCCCGTTTGAGAGAATCGCAATGGATTTGGTAGGTCCTATAATCAAGTCCGCTAGGGGGCACCAGTACATATTGGTTATAATGGACTATGCCACCCGTTATCCAGAAGCGATCCCTCTCAGAAATACCTCGGCCAAAACCATAGCCAAAGAGCTATCTCTTGTTTTTAGCCGGGTGGGTATTTGTAAAGAACTGCTTACGGACCAAGGTACACCCTTTATGTCCCGGGTTATGAAGGAGCTGTGTAAATTGTTCAAAGTGACGCAATTACGTACATCTGTGTATCACCCCCAAACCGATGGGCTGGTTGAAAGATTCAACAAAACCCTAAAACAAATGTTGAAGAAAGTGGTGGATAGGGATGGAAAGGATTGGGACTGTCTACTTCCTTATTTGATGTTTGCTATTAGGGAGGTGCCCCAATCCTCTACAGGATTCTCCCCCTTTGAGTTACTGTATGGGAGACACCCAAGAGGGCTGTTGGATATTGCCAAGGAAACTTGGGAAAGTGAGAGTTCTCCCCACAGGAGTGTGATTGAGCATGTCGCCCTGATGCAAGATCGAATTGCACAGGTAATGCCCATCGTGAAGGAACATTTGGCCCAAGCGCAGTTGGCACAGCAGAGAGTGTACAACCGTGGAGCCAAGACCCGTACCTTTTCCCCGGGGGATAGGATATTGGTACTTGTCCCTACGGTTGAAAGTAAATTCCTTGCCAAATGGCAAGGCCCCTACGAGATAATGGAAAAAGTGAGCGAAGTGAATTACAAGGTCAGACAACCAGGAAGGCGAAAGCCCGAACAGATCTATCACGTTAATCTGTTGAAAGCCTGGAGGGATAGAGAGTCCCTAGTCGCAGACACTTGGTCACCAGCTCAAACTGGTTGCGTGATTCCTGAGGTTGGAATCGCAGCCACCTTGTCACAACCCCAACAACAGGAGGTTAAGGAGTTTGTGCTTCGCAACAAGGAGGTATTCTCTGAGCTGCCGGGACAAACATCTGGGGTAGAGCATGACATTATTACCCCGCCCGGTGAAAGGGTGAAGTTAAAACCCTATCGGATCCCAGAGGCCCGACGGGAGGCAATACGGGAGGAAGTACAGAAAATGCTGAACTTAGGGGTGATAGAGGAGTCCCAAAGTGATTGGTCTAGTCCCATTGTGTTGGTGCCTAAACCGGATGGGAGCTGGCGATTTTGTAACGATTTTCGTCAGTTGAACAAAGTTACAAAATTTGACACCTACCCCATGCCACGTATAGATGAGTTGATCGACCGGCTGGGAACAGCCCGATACATGACGACTCTTGACCTCACAAAAGGGTATTGGCAAATCCCCCTGGCCAAGTCAGCCAAAGAGAAAACCGCATTTGTAACCCCAGACGGGGCGTTCCAATATAAAAGAATGCCGTTCGGGTTACAGAATGCGCCGGCCACATTCCAGCGGAAAATGGACCAGATGCTGAGGCCCCATCGGAAGTATGCTGCGGCTTACCTGGATGACGTAATTGTCCATAGCACAGATTGGGCCTCACATCTGCCAAAAGTGCAAGCAGTCCTGGACTCTGTTCGGGAAGCAGGGTTTACGGCTAACCCCAAGAAGTGTACCATTGGGCAGGAGGAGGCCAAATATCTTGGGTACACCATTGGGAGGGGAGTAATAAAACCCCAACTCAACAAAGTCGAGGCCATCCAGAGTTGGCCACGTCCCAACAGCAAGAAGCAGGTACGAGCCTTTCTGGGAATCGCTGGGTATTATCGGCGATTCATTCCCCACTTTGCTTCTAAGGCTGTGCCCCTAACCAACCTGACGAAGGGGAAAGGGTCGGTCATGATTAAATGGACCCCCGAGGCTGAGGCAGCATTCCAATTCTTGAAACAAGCCTTATGTAGCCAGCCAGTGTTGTACTCACCCGACTTCTCTAAAGACTTTGTCGTACAAAGTGATGCGTCAGATGTGGGGTTAGGAGCAGTATTGTCCCAGGTCTGGAACGGGGAAGAGCACCCAGTCATTTACCTCAGCAGGAAGTTGAAGTCCCATGAGGTAAATTACGCCACCGTTGAAAAGGAGTGTTTAGCGGTGAAGTGGGCTCTAGATTCCCTTCGGTACTACCTGCTAGGTAGGCACTTTGACATGGTTACGGATCACGCTCCGTTAAAGTGGATGGCTCAAAATAAGGAAACAAATAGAAGAGTGAATAGGTGGTTCCTGGCCCTCCAGGAATTCAACTTCACAGTAAAGCATCGCCCTGGCGTTCAAATGGGGAATGTGGATGCTTTGTCTCGAGTACATGAATGCCTGATTGCTGGTGTTCCAACCCCGAGGTTAAAACAAGAGGGGGGGGTATGTGACAGCAGGAAGGTAAAGTCACCTGGTTGCATCCAGGGGGGTAGATATATTTCGCCCAGATTCAGGCTTTACGCCGATTTATACAGCTAGGTGGAGAGTTGTATAAGCCCAGCTGAGACTAGTGGGCTCATTGATGACTCATACCTCTAGGGAGAGGGCTGGGCGTCGTGCAGGCAGGGAGTTGATGAGGCCAGCTGAAGCCTGTCAGTTCGTTTAAGGCCTCTATAAAAACTCCCAGATTCATTAGATGTTAGCTCATGCCTGGAGGCAGGCCTGTGTGGACTGTCTGGGGAGAGTGGGCCCCTGTGCGGTGGGAGAAAGCCTGTGTGGCTATATTTTGCTTGGACATTTAGGGCCGGGGACTGGGACAGCACTGGGCTGGTCCCGGTTGTTGGTTGGGGGGCCTGTGTGTTTGGTCGGAGGTCAGGTTGGCCAGGATTTGTTTTGTTTGTTTCTTTTGCTTTGCTGTGTTTTTGTCACTGTGGATAGAGGGTGGGCGGCACCTTTTTGATTTTGGGGGCCACGGCCTCCGTCTGCTGGGCCTGTTTTTGTGTGGGGGGCCCATCCCGGGGGTCGCGCACGCCCGCTGCCGAGCTGGCCCCCTCACAGTGTGTATATATATATATATATATATATATATTTTAGTGTGTGTGTGTGTGTATATATATGTATGTGTATATATATATATATATATATATATATATTATATTACACCGCCTGAAGTATATTCGAAAAAGTACACCAGGAATGCACTGCAGTCAGATATAGGCTACACTGGATGCAGAGTATATTGTGACAGCAGGAAGGTAAAGTCACCTGGTTGCATCCAGGGGGGTAGATATATTTCTCCCAGATTCAGGCTTTATGCTGACTTATACAACTAGGGTGGAGAGTTGTATAAGCCCAGCTGAGGCTAGTAGGCTCATGGATGACTCATACCTCTAGGGAGAGTGTGGGGCGTCGTGCAGACAGAGATGAGGAGACCAGCTGAACCTTGTCAGTTCGTTTAAGGCCTCTATAAAAACTCCCAGCTTCATTAGATGTTAGCTCATGCCTGGAACCAGACCTGTGTGGACTGTCTAGGGAGAGTGAACCCATGTGCGGTGAGGCAAAGCCTGTGTGGCTATTTGTTTGGACTTTTACTAAACCAGGGACTTAGGGACTAGGACAGCACCAGGCTGATCCCAGTTGTTAGTTTAGGAAACCTGCATGTTTAGTCAGAGGTCAAACTGACCAGGATTTATTTTGTTTGTTTCTTTTTGGCTTTGCTGTGTTTTTGTCACTGTACATAGAGAAATAAACCGCACCTTTTGATTTTGAAAACCACAACCTCCGTCTGCTGGCCCTGTTTTTGTGTGGGGAGCCCAACCAGGGGGTCACACACACCCGCTACCGAGTTAACCCCCTCACAGTTGGTGGAGAACCAGTGGCAGTTTTTTTTAAGCCAGCATGGAGGAGATACTGAAACAGCTGGCTCTAGCAAATGCCAATCAACAGCAGACAAATGCAGGTTTGCAAAGGAGCCTTGCAGCCCAGCAGCAAGCTCATCAACAAGCCCAGCAGCAATCTGAGGCCCGCTTCATAGACCTGTTACAGAAGCAAGAGCAGAGACTACAACAAATGGAAGCAGTAATGCAGCAACGTCCGCAGACCAGTGAGGAAAGCCGTCCCACTAATACCGCGTCCTTTGGGGTGAGTCGTTTATTGACAAAAATGACTGGAGAGGATGATCCAGAGGTATTTTTGACCACATTTGAAAGGACTGCTGAAAGAGAAAAGTGGCCTGAGGAGCAGTGGGCTGGACTGGTGGCTCCTCTGTTAACTGGTGAATCGCAGAAGGCTTACTATGACCTAGAGCCTGACCAAGCAAAAGACTATGTGATGCTAAAAGCTGAAATATTGGCAAGGCTGGGTGTCACCCTGGCTGTCCGGGCTCAGCGTGTGCATAACTGGACTTTCCAGCTTGGAAAACCCCCCAGGTCTCAAATGTATGATCTCATTCACCTGAGCAGGAAGTGGCTACAGCCAGAGACTTTGTCCGCACCGGAGATTGTGGAACGTGTTGTGATGGATCGTTTCTTGAGAGCTCTTCCTACCGCCATTCAAAAGTGGGTAAGCCATGGAGACCCAGAAACGGCCGGTAAACTTGTGGATCGTGTAGAGAGATACTGGGCTACAGAGAACCTGACGGCCTCTTCCAGAGACTCTCGGACTTTCCACCCTAAGACCAGACCATCCCCAGGGGCGGATAAGAGGATTCCAAGGGGTGAGGGTGGAGAGAGTGAGAGGGTGGGAGCTCTACCCCAAGTTTGGCGAGAACAGCCTGGGAAATCAGCGGCTCAAGAGGCCGCAAGAAGGATCGTTTGCTACCGCTGCCGGCAAGCGGGACATATTGCAGCAAATTGCCCGGTTGTGGAGGAACCCATGCAATGTGACTTTCTGATGGACAGACGTCAGTCGCTGTGTGCGACAGTCGCATGCACTGCCATTCGGGGAACTGAGAAACATTTATGCAAAATGTGTATTAATGGTAGAAATGTTGTGGTATTGCTGGATTCAGGTAGCCTTGTGACCCTGATAAAGGCTGAATTAGTTAAAACAGAGGTCTCTGGGAATAGCAAGGTAGCTGTTATTTGTGTGCATGGGGACACCCGAGAGTATCCAGTGACTACAGTGTGTTTCGAGACCCCCAAAGGTACCCTCTCTCATCCAGTGGGGTTAGTATCTCAATTACCGCATGATGCCATTGTGGGAAGGGATTTTCCGAAGTTCTGGGAACTGTGGGATGATCCTGAGCCCCCCACTGGTGCCCCTATGTACCAGGAATGTGATAGCCAGAACTCCTCTGAGAGTGGGGAGGACTCTCCAGAATTTCCCTTGTCAGTATTGGCAGGGGAGACTCAAGAAACTGGAGAGGAGCCCACCTCCTCAGACGAAAACCTACCGTCTGTGGAGTTTTCTGATCTGGAGGTTCACAGGGAAAATTTTGCCACAGAACAGTTAAAAGACCCCGCCCTAATAAAGGCACGGGAAAACGTAGTGGAAATAGATGGCGAGTTAGTGAACCCAGATAATACCTGCACTTACCCATACTTCAGCGTAGAGAAGGACCTACTGTATCGGGTGGCAAAAAGGGCAGAAGAAACCGTTGAGCAGCTGGTGGTGCCCAAACCTTACAGGAAGTTGGTGTTGGAGTTGGCCCATGGGCACATTCTTGGAGGTCATCTGGGGACAGAGAAAACCCGAGAGAGGGTATTACAGAGATTCTATTGGCCTGGGGTGATGAAGGACATAGAAAATTATTGTTCCTCCTGCCCTGTGTGTCAGAGGTCGGCCCCGATGCCACATTTCCGTAGCCCGCTGGTCCCTCTACCCATCATTGAGGTCCCGTTTGAGAGAATCGCAATGGATTTGGTAGGTCCTATAATCAAGTCCGCTAGGGGGCACCAGTACATATTGGTTATAATGGACTATGCCACCCGTTATCCAGAAGCGATCCCTCTCAGAAATACCTCGGCCAAAACCATAGCCAAAGAGCTATCTCTTGTTTTTAGCCGGGTGGGTATTTGTAAAGAACTGCTTACGGACCAAGGTACACCCTTTATGTCCCGGGTTATGAAAGAGCTGTGTAAATTGTTCAAAGTGACGCAATTGCGTACATCTGTGTATCACCCCCAAACCGATGGGCTGGTTGAAAGATTCAACAAAACCCTAAAACAAATGTTGAAGAAAGTGGTGGATAGAGATGGAAAGGATTGGGACTGTCTACTTCCTTATTTGATGTTTGCTATTAGGGAGGTGCCCCAATCCTCTACGGGATTCTCCCCCTTTGAGTTACTGTATGGGAGACACCCAAGAGGGCTGTTGGATATTGCCAAGGAAACTTGGGAAAGTGAGAGTTCTCCCCACAGGAGTGTGATTGAGCATGTCGCCCTGATGCAAGATCGAATTGCACAGGTAATGCCCATCGTGAAGGAACATTTGGCCCAAGCGCAGTTGGCACAGCAGAGAGTGTACAACCGTGGAGCAAAGACCCGTACCTTTTCCCCGGGGGATAGGATATTGGTACTTGTCCCTACGGTTGAAAGTAAATTCCTTGCCAAATGGCAAGGCCCCTACGAGATAATGGAAAAAGTGAGCGAAGTGAATTACAAGGTCAGACAACCAGGAAGGCGAAAGCCCGAACAGATATATCACGTTAATCTGTTGAAAGCCTGGAGGGATAGAGAGTCCCTAGTCGCAGAAACTTGGTCACCAGCTCAAACTGGTTGCGTGATTCCGGAGGTTGGAATAGCAGCCACCTTGTCACAACCCCAACAACAGGAGGTTAAGGAGTTTGTGCTTCGCAACAAGGAGGTGTTCTCTGAGCTGCCGGGACAAACATCTGGGGTAGAGCATGATATTATTACCCCGCCCGGTGAAAGGGTGAAGTTAAAACCCTATCGGATCCCAGAGGCCCGACGGGAGGCAATACGGGAGGAAGTACAGAAAATGCTGAACTTAGGGGTGATAGAGGAGTCCCAAAGTGATTGGTCTAGTCCCATTGTGTTGGTGCCTAAACCGGATGGGAGCTGGCGATTTTGTAACGATTTTCGTCAGTTGAACAAAGTTACAAAATTTGACACCTACCCCATGCCACGTATAGATGAGTTGATCGACCGGCTGGGAACAGCCCGATACATGACGACTCTTGACCTCACAAAAGGGTATTGGCAAATTCCCCTGGCCAAGTCGGCCAAAGAGAAAACCGCATTTGTAACCCCAGACGGGGCGTTCCAATATAAGAGAATGCCGTTCGGGTTACAGAATGCGCCGGCCACATTCCAGCGGAAAATGGACCAGATACTGAGGCCCCATCGGAAGTATGCTGCGGCTTACCTGGATGACGTAATTGTCCATAGCACAGATTGGGCCTCACATCTGCCAAAAGTGCAAGCAGTCCTAGACTCTATCCGGGAAGCGGGGTTTACGGCTAACCCCAAGAAGTGTACCATTGGGCAGGAGGAGGCCAAATATCTTGGGTACACCATTGGCAGGGGAGTGATAAAACCCCAACTCAACAAAGTCGAGGCCATCCAGAGTTGGCCACGTCCCAACAGCAAGAAGCAGGTACGGGCCTTTCTGGGAATCGCGGGTTATTATCGGCGCTTCATTCCCCACTTTGCTTCTAAGGCTGTGCCCCTAACCAACCTGACGAAAGGGAAAGGGTCGGTCATGATTAAATGGACCCCCGAGGCTGAGGCAGCATTCCAATTCTTGAAACAAGCCTTATGTAGCCAGCCAGTGTTATACTCACCCGACTTCTCTAAAGACTTTGTCGTACAAAGTGATGCGTCAGATGTGGGGTTAGGAGCAGTATTGTCCCAGGTCTGGAACGGGGAAGAGCACCCAGTCATTTACCTCAGCAGGAAGTTGAAGTCCCATGAGGTAAATTACGCCACGGTTGAAAAGGAGTGTTTAGCGGTGAAGTGGGCTCTAGATTCCCTTCGGTACTATCTGCTAGGTAGGCACTTTGACATGGTTACGGATCACGCTCCGTTAAAGTGGATGGCTCAAAACAAGGAGACAAATAGAAGAGTGAATAGGTGGTTCCTGGCCCTACAGGAATTCAACTTCACAGTAAAGCATCGCCCTGGCGTTCAAATGGGGAATGTGGATGCTTTGTCTCGAGTACATGAATGCCTGATTGCTGGTGTTCCAACCCCAAGGTTAAAACAAGAGGGGGGGGTATGTGACAGCAGGAAGGTAAAGTCACCTGGTTGCATCCAGGGGGGTAGATATATTTCTCCCAGATTCAGGCTTTATGCTGACTTATACAACTAGGGTGGAGAGTTGTATAAGCCCAGCTGAGGCTAGTAGGCTCATGGATGACTCATACCTCTAGGGAGAGTGTGGGGCGTCGTGCAGACAGAGATGAGGAGACCAGCTGAACCTTGTCAGTTCGTTTAAGGCCTCTATAAAAACTCCCAGCTTCATTAGATGTTAGCTCATGCCTGGAACCAGACCTGTGTGGACTGTCTAGGGAGAGTGAACCCATGTGCGGTGAGGCAAAGCCTGTGTGGCTATTTGTTTGGACTTTTACTAAACCAGGGACTTAGGGACTAGGACAGCACCAGGCTGATCCCAGTTGTTAGTTTAGGAAACCTGCATGTTTAGTCAGAGGTCAAACTGACCAGGATTTATTTTGTTTGTTTCTTTTTGGCTTTGCTGTGTTTTTGTCACTGTACATAGAGAAATAAACCGCACCTTTTGATTTTGAAAACCACAACCTCCGTCTGCTGGCCCTGTTTTTGTGTGGGGAGCCCAACCAGGGGGTCACACACACCCGCTACCGAGTTAACCCCCTCACAATATATATATATATATATATATATATATATATATAATATATATTTTGTGACGGTATGCGAGGTGAGATACATGACAATCGCTACATTTCACCTCGCATTCGGTCCATTGTAAGGGACTGAACGGGAATAGGTCCGGTTTTTCCAGCCTCTGTGGCAGGCTGAGTTCCGGTCCTGATGTTCTGGTCCACCTGAGTCCACACTCAGGTGGAAGTTAAAAGACCAGGAAGAGAACACAGCAGGGCTCTGGCCCGAGACTCAGAGGGGAACCCGAGTCAGAGGAGCTCTGTTTGTTGGATTGGAAAAAGAAAGGTTTGCTTCGCCTTGTGTTTTGTGGGTGACGGGGACCAGCCCCTCACCATATAGAGAGCGGTTACTGTTTAGTTTAGCGCCGGACGGCAAGGATTTGATTTCTGTTTTGTTTATTTTGTATGACTATTGCAAACCACTTGTAAATAAAGCTGGCAATACGCCAGGTTTTAAAGAAACTGCCTGTACGCTGACCTTCATTCTGAGAAAAGGTGATCCCCACGAGCTAATCTCCCACTATATATATATATATATATATATATATATATATATATATATATATATTAGACTGTATATATATATATATATATATATATATATATATATATTGTAAAGTATGGGGAACCAGCTAGATCGCAGGACACAGGCTTTTCAATCAAAAAGGAGGTTTATTAAACTTAAATGGCTTCACAGCAGCAAAAACAAAAGAAATAACAGTCTCACTGACTTGTAGAGCTCAGAACTGCTATCGCAGTTAAACAGTCCTTACTTTATGTTGCAGATAACTTCCCCAGCTAGCAGGCTTCCAGGCAGGACACTGCCATGTGCTTTCACAGCTTTCATAGCTTTCACAGCATTCAGAGTCTCCACCATACTCCTCCACACACCTACAACTTCCTGTCTTGTTTTAAACCACTTCATTGGATGGGTGCATTAACCCTTTCTGTTCCCTTAAAGGGACCACAGTCCAAACAGAGGGGAAATATAGCGTCCTTCCAGGACCCTGCCACGGCGTCCTGTACATATCCCCCCCCCCCGTGCCCCAACGCCAAGGAGATGGAGGCAACAGTTGAGCTAAAACAATAGACTCGGGAGAGGGCATCTGCATTTTGACTACAAATTTAAATTCCTGGAGCGCCAGGAACCAACGAGTAATCCTAACATTATTCCCTTTACCTTGCCTCATTCATGTTAAAGGGGCATGATCAGAAATCAGCCTAAACTTACTCCCCAAGAGGTAATATCTGAGGGACTCCAGACACTCTTGTTTAATTATAGCATAGTTTTTCTCCGCTGGTGTCAACTTCCTACTGAGGAAGACTAGTGGGTGCTCCTCACCATGAACAACCTGTGACAACACAGCTCCCAATCCTACATCGGAAGCATCAGTCTGGACAACGAACTCTTTTGAAAAATTGGCTGCTATCAGGACAGGGTGTTGGCACAGTGCTGACTTGAGCTCCATAAAAGCCTTTTCAGCGTCTGCATTCCACTCCACCATGACCGATTTCTGACCCTTAGTCAGATCGGTCAATGGAGCCGCCAATGTGGCAAAGTTGGGTACAAACTTCCTGTAGTATCCCACCATGCCCAGGAATGCACGTACCTGCTTTTTTGTGAGGGGGCAGGGCCAATTCTTTATAGCCTCTACCTTGCTGACCTGAGGTTTCACCACCCCTCTACCCACAATATAGCCCAGGTATTTCACCTCCTCTATTCCCAAAGCACATTTTTCAGGGTTTATTGTAAACCCCTCCTTCCAAAGAGTCCAGTACTGTCTGGACTTTGGGCAAGTGTGATTCCCAGTCTCTGCTAAAAACGACTATGTCGTCCAAGTACACTGAGGCATACTCCCGGTGATTTTGTAAAACCCTATCAATTGCTCGCTGGAATGTGGCTGGAGCAGTTTGCAGTCCAAAAGGCATTCGTTTGTACTGAAAACTCCTCTCTGGGGTAGAAAAAGCAGTTCTCTCTAGCAGCCTTAGTAAACGGAATTTGCCAGTACCCCTTGGTAAGGTCTAATGTTGTGAAATACCTGGCTGGACCTAGTCTCTCAATAAGTTTGTCTACCCAGGGCATGGGGTAGGCATCAAACCGTGAAACCTCATTAAGTTTCTGGAAATCATTGCAGAATGGCAGAGTCCCGTTGGGCTTTGGTACCAACACAATCGGGCTCGACCACTCACTCTGCGATTCTTCAATGATCTCCAGGTCTAGCATCTTCTTCACTTCCTCTGAAATGGCCTTCCTTTTGAGCCTCTGGGATGCGGTAGGGCCGGACAAAAACTTTGACTACAGGTTCCGTGATATTATCATGCTCTATGACACTAGTTAGCCCTGGCAAGTCTGAAAACTTTTCTTTATTTCTCTGCAAGAACTCCTTTGCCTGCTGATTTTGGATTTTAGACAGGGTACTTGCTACTTGGACACTCTCCACCCAAACCTGAGGCTCAAGTCTTGCACTAGCCAGGGAGGTTCCCTGTCTGTCCAGGGCTTTAACAAGTTGACATGATATATCTGATACGGTTTCCTCTTGCCTGGCTGGTGGACTCTATAATTTACCTCTCCTACTTTTTCCACAACTTCAAAAAGGGACCTTGCCATCTGGCCAAGAATTTACTTTCCACAGTGGGAATTAGCACCGCTACTCGATCCCCCATTTGGAAGTGCCTTATTTTAGCAGCCCTGTTATAAACCCGTTGTTGAGCCTCCTGGGCTTTTTGCAAATGCTCTTTGACTAGTGGCATCACGGTTTGGATCCTTTCCTGTGTAGCGGGGTGTTCCCCTTTAATGCAGAGAGACTACATTACCCAGAACCCCATTCGGCAATGTTCCGCCGCAGAGACTCATGGGAGGGGTTATAAAAGGAGGAGGCGAGGCTGGGCTCGGCCTCTTTGGGACACGAGACTTCAGAGACTGATCCTCCTGTGCGGATGTGTCAGAGTGCAGGGCCTGAGGCCTTGCGCAGCACCAAAGAGCCTTCCACCCCTCTGCGAGCCTGGGTGGCATCTGACTTCGCTCGACTACAGCCTTGTTGGATCGGGGACCCGATCGCTGAAGAGACGGAGTGTGTGTGTGAGGACACAACAGGTGGAAGTTCCCGGACTGGGACCGTAGTCCGGGCGGGTGAGAGGGCATATGCCCAACCGATATACTGTTACTGAATATAGGCCTATAGTCTGCCGTGGCCTAAGAGTTGTTCCTAGTGCTTTTATTGAAGACCCTTGTTAGAACTGAACCTACCGTTCGCATAGTCAAGTTTCTACTCCACCTTTACCTACCCCATTGGATTACAAAGTTTTGTACTCTGTTAATGTGCACCACCGTTAAAGATCTGCCGGTGAAGAAAAAGGACTAAGTTGTAGATATCAGAACCAGGCCTGGTGGGGTTTCTAAGGTGTTTTGGCTACTGCGCCACAGGGCACTTAGTTAACGGTCGCCCGCGTGGCGCACTTGTTATGTGTTAACCCTATAGTGTGTTAGTGTGGCTGGGCTCTGCATTACAAATGGTTATTCTGTAAACTGTCATTGATGTTACCCTTTTCTTTACCAAGAGCTTAAGTAAAATCTTACATTTATTTCAATTTAATATTGTCTCAATGCTCAGTTATTCATACAGTATAATGCCCCATACACACGATCGTTTTTCATGCCGTTAAAAATGCCATTTTTAAAAATGGCCATTAAAAATGATCGTGTGTATGCTCCAGAGCATTTTTAACGACGTGAAAAACAGGCATTAAAAATTTCGAACATGCTCTCTTTTTTCACGTCGTTTTTCATGTCGTTTTTTTTAACGACGTGAAAAACGATAGTGTGTATGCTTTAACGACGTGAAAAAAACCGCGCATGCTCAGAATCAAGTATGAGACGGGAGCGCACGTTCTGGTAAAACTAGCGTTCGTAATGGAGATAGCACATTCGTCACGCAGTAACGGACTGAAAAGCATGAGGCTGAAAAGCGCGAATCGTTGCTCAACAAACTTTACTAACATGAAGGGTGGCGCCATTCGAGCGGAACTTCCCCTTTATAGTGCCGTCGTACGTGGTATACGTCACTGCGCTTTGCTTGATAGTTTTTTTAAATGATCGTGTGTACGCAAGACAGGCTTGAGAGGAAACATGAAAAATAACGACGTGAAAAACGGCAAGAAAAAAAATGGCAAGAAAAACGATCGTGTGTATGGGGCATAAGAGATACAATTTACTGTCAGTACTAGCTGTGCCAGTAGGGGGTAGAGCATATTGCCGGGGGTTGGCGGAGCTGTCTTCAGGGCCCAAACTAAATCTGCGGCCTTCTTAGTTGGAGGTATCGCTACATGTGGGGGTTCTCGTCCGGGATCCTGATGCAGCAAGTGAACGCCAGAGGTGCCGGCATGGACCCCATGGATCCACGAGCGGTAGAAGAGTGGTGCAAAGCCTCTAACACAGAGCCAAACCAGTCGATAGTTATCAGCCTCCCTGGGGAGGAATGGTCGACTGAAACAGTAGAGGAGTTGATGAAGTCAGTGTCCCCAAATCACACACCGTGGGTGACGGAGATAAAGTCAGACCCAGACATCTCATATCAGTATGCATTAGTGGAGTACTGGAACGGGATGCCAGAGGCCTGTAAGCGCAAGTGTGTGCGGACGCCAGACAACAGAACCTATAGGTTGGCGCACGCAGTAACTGAAAGAAAGGAACCATCACCAACGGGATCAACGCAGGCTGCGGCCCGTACCCCACCGGAAAAAGGGGACAGGGCGACGCCCGCGGTGGCGCCTGCACCTGCCACTGTTATATCACCAGAACTGATAGGTGCGATAGGGGATCTGCTAACCAAGTGTCAGAAGGCAAACACGGTGCATGTAGAGACTAGCTACCAGAGACTAAAGACATTCTCAGGGAAGCTCCCTGTCCCCGCAGGGGAAGAAGACTTTGACACCTGGGTGGAGCAGGCATTGCAGGCAGTAGAGGCAGGGAGGTGCCTGAAGCGCAGAAGAGGCAACGAGTGATGGAAAGCCTTAAAGGCGCAGCAGCAGAAGCAGTGAAAAGTTTTCGGTTTGGGAACGCAGATTGCACGGCTCAAGACTGTCTAGCCATGCTGCAAGAAGAGTTTGGTCAATTGGAAAAGGTGACTGAGATGGTCTACCAGTTTGAACATACTTTCCAACAACCGGAGAAGAAACTTTCCGAGTATGTTAGAAGACTGAACAGGTTGTTGTGCAAGATTGTGTTGAAGAAGGGGATGAGGCCCCAAGACACAGATGCGGCAAGAATGAAGCAAGTCCTAAAGGGAGCGCTGCGCTCGGATCCAGTCTGGTTGCACCTGAAAACCTCAGGAGGAGGAACGTTGCTGACTTATGCTGACTTGATAAAAATCATCAGAGATGAGGAGGCACTGCAACAGGACCAGCAGTTGACTAGGACAAATGTTGTACCCGCACAGGTGCTAGTCAATCCAGTAATGACCCCTGAAAGAGATTAGGAGATAGACACCCTGAAAGCTCAAATGTCCAAGGTGTTAGAGATGTTGACCTCTCTGATGGAAAAAGACACAGAGAGTCCCAAGAGAGAAGTTCCAAGGAAGGAATTATTCCCAGTTGCCTCAGCACCCGCATCTTTACAAGAATGAGGAGATATCGTCTGCTTTAACTGTGGAGGAATTGGACATATTGCGGCTACATGCTCCAGTCCCAAAAAGAAGAGAATAGACAACCGCAAGCCGGCGGGAAACTTCAGAGGGCCCCGGTGAAGGAGTCAACCGGGTGCCCATCACCTTCAGTGAGCTCCAAGCTGAAAGCAAAGCAGAAAACAACAGGGGATAAAACGCCTCGGGGGAAACACAACATTCCTCAACAGAGATACACCCCAGAGAAAGGGGGTAAGACCCCTCAGAAGAGGCACAGCACTCCCCAGAGGGGGTGCACACCTAGGAAAAACAATAGTGTCCCTCAGCGGGTCCCTACACCCAGTAGAGGGGGGGGAGTCAATGCATACCAGACTCAAGAAAGACTGAAGTCCAAAGGGGATTGGACGAGAGGAGGTTCAAAGAAAAAACGTCTGAAGAAAGTGACCCCTGCCGGGCCTTACCCGGAGAAGCTGGTAGGCCCATCTCCTATAGTGTCCATTCAAGTGGAGGGAGTCTACACCAGAGCAATCTTGGATACTGGGGCGCAAGTAACCCTGCTATACAGAGACTTTTACGATAAGTACTTGAGTCACCTACCCATCCGGAAAATAGAGGGACTAGAGATATGTGGGATTGGAACCCAGAACTTCCCCTACGATGGCTATCTGCCTGTCAGGATGACCTTTGACCCATCTGTGGCTGGAAAAACCGAAGTGTTTGACACCCTGGCGGTTGTGTGCCCTCGGCCCCCAGGAGCCAACAAGAGTTCCCTGATAATAGGGACAAACACGGACCTGGTTCGAAGACTTCTGACCCCTCTAGTGAAAGAGAAAGGGGCAGCGGTCACCAAGATCCACCCCATGCTGAAGACAGCTTACCAAAGGCTGGTCTTAGAGCAGAAGACCCCAGGAGAGGGGATAGGGAAGGTGTGGAGACTTGGAAGAGGAGGGATAGTGCTGCAGCCCGGCGAAGTAACCTGTCTCAGAAGCACTGTGAAACTTACTTGGGAGCAGCCTGGACCCTTTGTCATGCTGGAATCTGATCCAAGGAAAGGGTCCCACGGTCTGGAAGTGATACCAGAAGTGATTCCGCTGAAGGCCCTAAAGAAGGCCCATTGTAGAGTCCCAGTGAGTGTTAGGAACAATACAGATGGCCCCATGGAAATCCCAGCCAGGATGCTGCTGGGCCAGGTGAGCCCTGCTGCCCCTGTCAATCTGTCAGAAGTGGGCGAAGGAGGAGATGCTTGGGAGAAGATATCCATGGAAAACCCTAATCTGCCCAGGGCTTGGAAAGAGAGAGCCAAGGCCCAGCTGAACAGATGGGAGAAAATCTTCTCTAAAGATGAGTTTGATGTGGGGTGTGCAAGAAGTGCCACCCATCGGATCCGCCTCCAGGAAGATAAGCCCTTCAGAGAGAGGGTCAGGCGGGTCCCACTAGCAGATCTGGAGGATTTAAGGGAACAACTCTCAGAACTCAAGAGGACTGGAGTGATACGGGAATCTAGAAGCCCCTATGCATCCCCGATAGTGGTGGTCAGGAAGAAGAATGGGTCATTGAGGCTCTGTATCGACTACAGGACTCTCAACAGGAGAACCATACCCGACCAGTATACTACTCCAAGGATAGAGGATGCCCTACAGAGTTTGTCTGGAGCCAAGTGGTTCAGTGTTATGGATCTCAAGAGTGGGTACTATCAGATCCCCATGCACCCAGAAGACAAGGAGAAGACAGCTTTCATAACCCCAGTAGGGTTCTTTGAATTCGACCGGATGCCCCAAGGTCTGTCTGGAGCCCCAGCTACTTTCCAGCGTCTTATGGAGAAGACTGTAGGAGACATGAACCTTATTGAAGTCCTTGTGTACCTGGACGATGTCATAGTCTTTGGAAGAACCCTGGAGGAACATGAGGAGAGGCTGGAAAAAGTCTTGAGGAGACTCAGTGAGGAGGGACTCAAACTTTCGCCTGAAAAGTGTCGGTTCTACCAGTCTTCTGTGAACTATCTGGGGCACATAGTGTCCGAAGAAGGGGTGGCCACAGACCCCGAGAAATTGGAGGCAGTTACCTCCTGGCCACGACCCACCACAGTAACAGAACTCAGATCCTTCTTGGGTTTCTGCTCCTACTATAGGAGGTTTGTGGAGGGATTCGCCCGAATTGCTAGAGCATTGAATGAACTGCTCAAGACTGAGGGGGAAGAGGACGACTCAGGGCCCAGGAAGCCGGGAGAGTCAGTCAGAAATCAGTGGAACCAGAAGTGTGAAGAGGCCTTCCAGGCATTAAAGGAGAGCCTAACCACTGCCCCAGTCTTGGCCTACGCAGACCCAACCAAGCCCTATGAACTACACGTAAATGCTAGTCATGACGGTCTGGGAGGAGTACTTTATCAAGAACACGAAGGGCAACAACGGCCTGTTGCCTATGTGAGCAGGAGCTTGACCCCCTCTGAGAAGAACTACCCCACTCACAAGCTGGAGTTCCTGGCCCTTAAGTGGGCGGTAGTAGACAAGCTCAAAGACTACCTGTATGGGGCGGAGTTCACTGTGAAGACCGACAACAACCCCCTTACCTACCTTTTCACCACGGCCAAGCTGGACGCCACTGGACACAGGTGGCTGGCCGCACTGTCTGGATTCAACTTCAGCCTAAAGTATAGGCCAGGGGCTGGGAATAGAGACGCAGACGCTCTGTCCAGGAGATCTCATGCCCCCACCAGTGATGTAGAAGATTGGACCCAAGTGGCACCGGACGGGGTGCGGGCCCTTTGTCAAGGAGCTGAATTCCAGGCCAGAGGAGGCAGAGCAGAAGAAATAGGAGTTACCATGGTGGGAGTCCCAAAACACTACTGTGGGGTGACTCAATTGGATGAAGACAACCTGCCGAGATTGTCCAAGAAGGAGTTGAGGAGTGACCAATTGGAAGACCCCATGGGGAGATTGGTCCTGGAGGCCCTGGAGAATCAGGATCCAAACAAACTCCTGCGTCATCCCTCAAAGGAAGCTCGCCTGTTGAGGAAAGAATGGGACAGGTTGCAGGTACATCAGGGTGGGGTCTACCAAAGGGGCCCCTCTGATGACTCGGAAGATAAGTGGCAACTGTTCCTCCCAGAGAAACATCGAGAGACTGTTCTGATTGCCCTGCACGACAATCATGGCCATCTAGGGGCTGAAAGGACCTTTCAACTTGTCAGAAGTCGGTTCTATTGGCCCTGCATGAGGGCAGAGGTAGAAGAGTACTGCCATTCATGTGCACGCTGCATCCAGAGGAAGGCTTTACCCCATCAAGCTGCCCCAATGGGCCAACTACAAAGTCAAGGCCCAATGGATCTGGTATGCATTGACTTTCTCTGCCTTGAACCTGACCTGAGTGGACTAGGAAATGTTCTGGTGATAACCGACCATTTCACCCGGTATGCCCAAGCTTTCCCAACCAAAGATCAGAAGGCCTCCACCGTAGCCAAGGTACTTATGGAGAAGTACTTTGTCCATTATGGGCTGCCACAGCGACTTCATTCGGATCAGGGAAGGGACTTTGAGAGTAAACTGATCCGGAAACTCCTGGATTCATTGGGAATCAAGAAGACTCGAACTACACCTTACCACCCACAAGGAGATGCTCAGCCGGAAAGGTTTAACCGAACCTTGCTCAACATGTTGGGGACTCTGGAAAGTGAGAAAAAGCAACATTGGAGCAAACATAGCAGCCCTAGTACATGCTTACAACTGCACCATCAGTGATGCTACAGGCTACTCCCCATATCGACTCATGTTTGGGAGAGAAGCGAGACTACCTGTGGACTTGGCCTTTGGCACCTCTCTGGACCATTCCTCAGCCACATCCCTCAAAGGATATGTGGACAGGCTCAGACACAGCCTGAAAGTAGCCTATGAACAAGCTCAAGCGGCCTCAGATCAAAGGGGAGCTCGAAACAAAAGAAACTTCGACTTGAAGGTCCGGGTACAAGACCTACAGCCCGGGGATCGAGTACTGTTATGCAATCTGGGGGTCCCTGGGAAGCACAAACTTGCAGATAGATGGAGATCTAGGTCTTCATATCTAGACTTCGAAGCCTATGTGCCCACACTGATGGCTGCAATTGTGGGCGGACTTATTGACCACTGCTGGTATTTAGAATACGACCTTTTGACCTGCTTTAAGGGAGCAATCGGCTCCCGCTGTGGTATGCTTTGTCACTGCCGCACTGGTCATGGGCTTTTGTGATGGCAGTGATCACGGCGCACATACATGGGCTGCTTGATCCCCTACGATGACGTGTCTGCTAGCTAGAGCGATGTGACGTACTGTAGGCTCCCGGAATACTTCCTGGGTTCCGCCCTGTCACTCTCTCATTGGCCCCAGGCTGCTGCGTGAGCAGCGCCTACGGCGCATGCGCATGACCGTCCGAACTCGCGCACCAGCGTCACTTCCGGGTGTGATGACGCCTTCCTGTAGGGACACATAAAAACGGTGCACAATGCACTGTGAAGCTGTCCACAGGAGAGGTTCCATCCAGGTCTACCAGCATATAATCCCTGACAAGTCATAAGGTAAGAACCTTCCATCTGGGATACTAGCAGATAGATCTAGGGAAGCGGGTCCTTTCTAAACTTCCTTTTTTGTAATTATGTTTTTCAGCTGGGTCAGTCTATCATTAGGGGTCACCCTAACAGATTACCATTGTGTGGCTCGAGCAAGTGCTCCTGACTGACACACTCCTCTACAGTACTGTTTGGCCTGCTATACCTGGATTTACGTTCCCTACCTACCAGTAGCCTGTGCATAGTTATTTTTTTACTTAAATCACGCATGATTGTTTACCACGGTGAGCCCTTGGATAATAATATATATATGAATAAATTCCCCTCCCCCTTTTTCCCCCCCTCCCCCCCCCTCCTTCCTTTTTCCCCTCCCCCTCCCCCACCTCCACTCTCCACTCTTTATTTTGTTTCAAAACACCTACTTTTGACATTTATGGGTCACGTTATGTGTTTTACTTTTAGAATGTGTTTATATAATACTGGCACCCTGTGATACACGGATTGCCAGGTAAAAATACCTAGGCTGGTTTCACTACCTAACACGGCCTTGTTCGTAAGTATAGAAACTATTATATATATATATATATATATACTTTTTTTCTTTTCTTTCTTGTTCTCCCCTTCTTGTTTCTGGTCTGCCTCGACGGTGATCATTGACACATTATTTCACTTACGGTTTTATAAGAATTTTTGCACCTGCTATCTAACTTGTTCAATTTTCAAAGTACTTTTTTAATAGTACCTATGGATATGGACTAATTCATATTCCAGTCCTTTTTCTTTCTTCTTTCTTTTTTCCCCCTTTCCCCCCCCTCCATTCCCTTTCCCCATTCCTTGTTTTTTTGTTTTGTTTTTTTTTCCCCCCCCCCTTTTTTTCATGCTTTTTCTACAACTTTGCACAGCTACTTTCATGCCCCATCTGTTGTGTGATTGGTTTCGGTGCTGGCAGTGTATAGGTGGTGGGTGTTTTATCCTTCTGTGGTCAATCGAAAGCTTTTAATTAATGTATATCAGCTTCTTCTTTAGAATGTTTTTTATTAGTTCTATTCTAGATACAAGTATTAAAATTATATTAACTGAAGTATCTCTTTTTGAACTGTTTATGTATAATCTTGACAGAATATTATGCTCCCGACGAAGCGTTTTGGAACGCGAAACTAGTCGAGCGAAAGCAAGATCTTTATCTTTGAATTTACTGGACCCATCAACAAGACCAGCCATCTCTCGTGCATACCGTCCAACTCCTCATTTGTGTTTGTTGGCTATACATTATTCCATTCTACTTTGTGTATTTTACATGTTAATGTAATTCCTGGGAGATGTGTCGAGTCTTGTAAATGGGACCCTCTATCAACTATTGATAACTGTTACATAATGTCAGTGTCTTATATTAATGTACTTTTTACCTAAATTCAATTATATTTTTCTACCAACAATAAAACCCTTAGAATTTTTACAATATCTATCTGTGTGCCGTTTAAAGTCCACCTTTAGTTTAAATATACATTCTCCCATTGAATATCGGGACGTTGGCACATTTATACTAGGTGCATCCACAGTGTCACCCTGTGGTGATGCACAATTTAGCAATTTCCTTCTAAAACACTCTGTGTGTGAGAGAGAGCAGACAGTGGCGCTGAACAGTCTTGTACCTGGGTGGTGAGTTCCCTGCATAACCCCCCGGTTAGAGCAGCAAGGAGGGTGGGAATTTTTTTGTGCAAGTGCCTTGACTTAGTCCCTGAGGGCTGTCAGTGGGTTAGCATGGCGTCAGAAGCTGGCGCTTCTTCCCCAGACATTTCAGTGGTGACAACCTGTGCCCCTGCGGTGCCTATGGACGCTTTGTCGGTGGTCCTGGAGTCGTTTGTTGCCAGGGTGTAAGTGGCGTGCGGGTGTAAGGGGGGTAAAAAGCGCCCCCTCTCCCCGCCATCTTCTGGGGAATGCTGACTCAGACTCGGGCCTGGCTGCGGCACAGGACTTCTGTTCTGGAGAGTCGGAGGATGCAGGCCAGGACCAGTGAGGACGACTCCTCGTCTGGGTCAGCACAGGACAGAGCACTTGTTGGAGCGCTTATCACCGCAGTGCGGGACACTCTTAAACTGGAGGATACGGCTGGGGCATCCACTGAGGTCTCAGTCCCACAAGCCGTCCCGCTCTGCTAAGGTTTTTCCTTATGTGACTTACTTTGACAAGTTCATTGATAAGGAATGGGAACGGCCGCAGAGGTCCTTTGTGGTCCCAAAGTGCATGTCGGTCCGTTACCCGTTTGAAGAGAGCCTTTTGAAAAAATGGGCATCTCCCCCGGTTGTAGACCCCCCGGTATTGAGGTTAAATAAGGTAAACCACTATTCCGGTAGAGGGGACCCCTGCATTTAAGGACCCTGCATATAGGAGGTCCGAGGCGGTGAGCCGTTCCATGTTCACCATGCTGGGGTCAGCATTGTGGCCTGTTTTGGCAGTGGCCCTGGTGTCGCAGACACTCATTGAATGGGCAAAAATGTTGCACCGAGAGTTGGGGGAGCATCACGTCTCCCCAGACTGCGTGGAACTGGCCGACCAGTTGGTACAGGGCCTTAAGTATGTCTGCGATGCAGCCCTGGATGCGGCCCCTTTTATTTCCAGGGCCTCAGTATCTACGGTTGTATTGCGCCGCCTGATCTGGTTAAAATGCTGGTCCGCAGACCAGGCTTCCAAGAAGGCTCTGGCGGACTTGCCCTTCAGGGGTGGGAGGCTCTTTGGTGCCTCGTTGGATAACATTATTAAAGCTGTCACTGGAGGTAAGAGCACGCTCCTCCCTCAGTCCAGAAAGGGTAAGGGGCTGCGCCGTAAGACGGGGCCTGTCTTTTCAGCGCAGAAGCGTTTTTCGTCAGTCGGGGCCCGCTGGTGGACCTTCCCAGGCCAACAAGGGTCCAGCTGGGGGACAGAAGCGTCCCTGGGTTCGCAAGCCTAACAAGCCAGCGAACAAACCTGCTACCGCATGAAGTTTTGCCCCCGTCCGACTCTTGGGTGAGGGGACGTCTTCGCGAGTTTGTAGCTCGGTGGACCTCCCTGCTTTCTGACCAGTGGGTTTGCGAAGTAGTCGCATCAGGGTACAAGATACAATTTCCTCCTTGTCCACTGAACAGATTCTTTCCCTCAAACCTTCGTCTCCTTCCGGCTCGTAGGAATGCCCTGACTGGGGCAGTACAGGACTTGCTGAAATGCGGGGTGATCCTACCTGTGCCGCTGCAGGAAAAGTTTCAGGGATTTTACTCAAATCTGTTTGTGGTCCCAAAAAAGGAAGGGGTTTGCCCGATCCTGGACCTCAAGGCCCTCAATGCCTTTGTGAAAGTTCGGAAGTTCAGGATGGAATCAATTCGCTCTGTGGTCACGGCTCTCCATCCGGGGGATTTTCTGGCGTCCTTGAACATCAAGGACGCATACTTGCATGTCCCCATTTGTGTCAGGCATCAGAGGTTCCTGCGCTTTGCGGTTGGGTTAAACTACCATCAATTTGTGGCTCTTTCTTTTGGCCTGGCGTCGGCACCAAGGGTTTTCACCAAGGTGCTCACCCCGATTCTGGCCTTGCTGAGAAAGCGTGGCATCGCTATCGTGGGCTACTTGGACGATCTTCTTCTGAGAGCTGCTTCAAGCTCAGAGTCGGAGGAGGATGTGGCGATAGCCTGTCAGACCCTCCGAGAATTTGGTTGGGTGCTGAACCTCCAGAAGTCAGTGTTAGTACCGACTCCGTCTAGAATACCTGGAATTGATTCTGGATTCCTCGGAAGCGAGAGTGTTTCTCCCTTTGGAGAAATTACAGACCCTTCGGGCCGCGGTGAGGCTGTTGGCAACCCGCAAATGGTCGTCGGTCAGGTTTTGCATGCAAGTCTTGGGCCTCATGGTAGCCTCCTTCGAGGCGGTACCGTATGCTCAATTCCACACTAGAGTCTTGCAGAAGGAGATTCTATCCAAATGGAACAAATCCCCATTGTCCCTGGATTATCAAATCCGGGTGAGCCACCTAGTCAGGGCTTCCCTGAATTGGTGGATGAGATCTCCGGCCCTTCAGTCCGGGAAGTCGTTCCTTCCTTTTCACTGGACTGTGATCACGACGGACGCCAGCCAGACCGGTTGGGGGGGGGGATTCTGGGGTGTTCAGTCGGCACAAGGTCGCTGGACATGGGAAGAATCCCGCCTGCCAATCAATGTGCTAGAGCTCCGGGCGATCAGACTGAGCCTCTCCATATGGTCGCAGAGGCTACAGGGTCGTCCAGTCAGGATACAGTCGGACAACGCCACGGCGGTGGCGTATGTTAATCATCAGGGAGGAACAAGAAGCGTGGCTGCAGCAACGGAGGTCGCCCACATCCTGAGGTGTGCAGAAAGGGGCGTACCAGCTCTGTCGGCCTTATACATTCCGGGCGTAGACAACTGGCAAGCAGACTACCTAAGTCACCAGATGCTGGACCAAGGAGAATGGTCGCTGCACCCGGAGGTGTTTAAACTCTTTTGCCAGAAATGGGGCACGCCAGACGTGGATCTCCTGGCATCTCGACTTAATCGGAAAGTATTGAAGTTTGTAGCCAGGTCCAGGGATCCCTGGGCAGACACGTCAGACGCGTTGGTGGCTCCATGGTGGGTTAGTATTGGCTAATTTATGCCTTCCCCCCACAAAAACTTCTTCCTCGTCTACTCCGCAGAGTGGAGGCTGAGGGGATTCCGGTGATCCTAATTGGCCCCGGCGTCCCTGGTACGCCGATCTAGTGCGCCTGGTGGCGGATGCGCCTTAGCGACTACCGATGTAAGGTCCCATACTTCATTCTGCTTTACAGTTGCTGGCTTTAACGGCATGGCTATTGAGAGCCAGGTACTAAGGGACCGGGGTCTGTCGGATTCGGTCATTTCCACTATGCTGAGGGCACGAAAGTCATATTCCCTGAAGATCTATCATCGCACGTGGAGGGCCATCTCTATGTGTGAGGAGATGGAGTGGCGTCCATGGGTATATTTGGTTTCCAGGATCCTGCTGTTTTTACAGCGTGGAGTGGATCAGAAACTTACTTTAAGCACCATCAAGGGACAGATTTCAGCCCTGGCTTTTTTCTTTCAACGACCCTTGGCGGCTCATTCACTGGTGAGTACGTTTGTACAGGGAATCCGACACGTGGCTCCCCCGTGGCTCCACCACTTTCTCCATGGGATTTGAATCTGGTACTCTCGGTACTTCAGGAACATCCCTTTGAGAACATCAGGGAGATTCCTCTCGACACTCTCCCAGAAGGTTGCCTTTCTGGTTGCCATTACATCTCTCAGAAGGGTTTCTGAGTTGGCGGCCTTGTCTTGCAAGTCTCCATACTTGATCCTCCATAAGGATAAGGCGGTGCTACGCCCGCAGCCTTCGTTCCTTCCAAAGGTGGTTTTGGCTTTTCACTTGAATGAGGACATTGTGCTTCCATCCTTGTGTCCTCGGCCGTCGCACCCAAAAGAGGCTGCTCTACATTCCTTGGACATGGTACGAGCTCTACGAGTGTACTTGTCTGCTACTGCTCCGTTCCGGAGGTCAGACTCGCTGTTTGTGTCAGTTTCTGGTCGTAAGAAGGGCCTGGCGGCCACGTCGGCCACCATTTCACGGTGGATCAGACAGGCCGTAATTCAGGCCTATGCCCTTAAGGGGCGGGCGCCTCCCTTTCCTGTCGCAGTGCATTCGACCAGGGCAATTGGTGCCTCCTGGGCGTTCCGACATCAAGCGTCTGTCTCACAAGTGTGTAAGGCGGCGACCTGGTCGTCGGTTCACACCTTCTCCAAATTTTACAAGGTTGATGTGAGTGCATCTTCGGATGCTTCCTTTGGCCGCAAGGTTTTGCAGGCGGCCGTTTAAGGTTACAACTCCTCCGTTGAGGAGCTCTGGTTGTTTTGGGGTGAAGTTTGTTTAATGCTGTTCCCACACCTCATTTTTTTTTTTTACACTGCTTGGAGACGTCCCACAAGTCAAGAATTATGGAAGCTGTGTCCGTCCATGGGCGAAAAGAGAAAATAGGATTTTTGTACTCACCGTAAAATCCTTTTCTCTGTCGTCCATGGACGGACACAGCACCCACCCCTCCTTTTAAGTTTGTACTGCTTTTTGACAAACTGAGCTGCTGACTGCAGGGTGAGGGGTTCTGACCTGGGCGGGCTGTTTCAGCTTTGCTAAAGTTACATGTATTTAATATATATAACATGTCTGCCTAGTCCTCTCCTATTAGACGGAACATAACCCACAAGTCAAGAATTCTGGAAACTGTGTCCGTCCATGGATGACAGAGAAAAGGATTTTACGGTGAGTACAAAAATCCTATTTACTCTTTCGTACATGGACCGACAGCTTCCTATTGACACAGTGGGTATTATCCGTTATTTAGGAGTGACTAGGCAGAAAAACTTGTAAAAAGTGTTGCATCACACCTTTTACAGTACCGCCCAGGGGGAGGACCCTCTGGGTATATCACCTCTCTCTGCATCTCTCTGAGTTTTTTTCTGTGTAACAAGGAGTAGGACATGGCTCCCTTCGGGCCCATTGGTCCGGGGGGAAAATTAAAAAAAAAAATTTTTTTGTTGGTTCCTGCAATCTTCAATCAACTGCCGGCTGGATCCTCGATCCTTGGAGTCTCCCCAGTTTCGGCCATCGAGCGTGTGCCGACCCTAGCTACCCACTGGGTTTTCCACGACATGCCCGTCGCTCTACGGGCCTGCATCGGACCGCTCAGCTTCGACTGACCTTACGGCCGAGTTGCAGTAGCCTGTCCGGTGAGCTTACGCTCCAAGGCTTGCATCGGACCGCTCAGCTTGGGCTGACCTTACGGCCGAGTCGCAGTAGCCAAGTCGCAGTAGTAGTCGGTGAGCTAGCGCTCCAGGACATGCAGACGATCGTTCCCTAGGGTTCAATCGCAGCATGCCGTGCCGACAGTCACCTCCGTGCACGGATGATGATCTGTCTGGAATGTCTTCCAGCGCGATCCACGCAGGACAGGTAAGTAGCTCCCCTGCTTCGGCAGGGGGACTTGGCTGGATATTCCTGGAGAGATCAAGTAAGTGGTTGTGGCCCCTTTCTTTCCTCTCTCCCTGCCTCCCCTCCTCCCTGGGCTCTGAGCTAAGGTGGCTGGGTGCTGGGGGTCACCAGAAGGGGCTTCATCTGGAGCAGGGCTGCGCTGTGTTGTCATTTAAAAATGTAATTTTTCTTACCTGTGTGTGTGCTTGTCTCCCTCCATGCTGTCGGCAGCCATTTTGCGGTGGTCCATGCCTGTTTTGGCCTCAAGTGACTGCCCGGCGGCTGTTTTCTTGTGGTTTCGCGCCTATACGTATAGATCGCCGCTCGGCGGCCATTTTCTTGTGGTTTCGCGCCCGCTTTGGCCTCTATCGACTGACCGGCGGCCATATTTCTTATGACTCGCGCCTGTATGTAGATACCGCCGCTCGGTGGCCATCTTTTTGGGGCCTGCGGCCCCTTTTGCCTCTATATTCGGCTCGGCGGCTATTTTCTTAGAGCCCACATTGTTCCATACAGCCGCTTGGTGGCCATTTTCTGGTAGTCTGCGGCCTCTAGGGTGCATTTTCACTGGCGCAAATTTACACAGGAAATGCTGATAGGGATCAGACTGACGCTACAGCGGTGGGATAGCATCACAGGCGGAACACACGGCAGCAGTAGCAGTACCGTTCAGTCCAGGTCAGTACGCGATAAGGCTTTGGTATCTGACCTTATTACTGCAGTGCGGGATACGCTAAAATTGGAGAATGCTGCAGAAGTAGCAGAAACACCAGTCCCCTTTGAGTTTTGTAAACCTGCCCGCACTGCTAAAGTGTTTCCTTGTGTGTCTTATTTTGATAAACTCTTATACAAGGAGTGGGAAAACCCACTAAGGGTGTTTACATACCCAAATAATTTTGCGGTACGGTACGCCTTTGAGGAGAGTATTCTGAAAAAATGGACCTCCCCCGATAGTGGACCCTCCGGTATCCAGACTTAATAGAGCTACCACAATTCCAGTGGAAGGGGCTCCTGTTTTCAAGGATCCTGTGGATAAAAAAGCTGAAGCACTCACTACTTATACTCAGTGGTAGGCTCAGCGGTGCGCCCGGCTTTGGCCAGGGCCTTAGTGTCTCAGACACTTACTGAATGGGCAAAATTGCTACTCCAGGGGTAAAGTAGCAAGATGCTCCTCCTAATAAATTTACTTTGGCCGACCAGTTGGTACAGGGCCTTAATTTTGTCTGCGAGTCAGACATGGATACTATTCCCTTGCTGTCTAAAGCTTTGGTTTATGCGGTAGCAATACGCTGCCTGATCTGGCTAAAGGGCTGGTCTGCAGACCAGGCTTCCAAAAAAGCCCTGTTGGATCTGCCCTTTAAGGGCGACAGACTTTTTGGGGCCTCTCTGGATGACTGTGGTTGGGTACTAAACACGCAAAAGTCAGTTTTGGTGCCAACTCAACGCCTAGCGTATCTAGGCAAGAGTATTCCTCCCTGTGGAAAAGTTGCAGACCCTTTGGGCTGCAGTGTGGCAGCTGGCATCCAAGAATTGGCCGTCACTCTGTTTTTGCATGCGAGTCTTGGGCCTCATGGTAGCCTCCTTCGAGGCGGTCCCATATGCTCAATACCAGACTCGGGTGTTACAGAAGGAGGTTCTGTCCAGATGGAACAGATGCCCATCATCTCTGGATTATCAAATCCGGGTCAGCCACCTAGTCAGGAGATCCCTGATGTGGTGGCTGACATCACCGGCTCTGCTGGCAAGGAAGTCATTCCTTCCTGTGCATTGGATAGTGATCACGACGATGGATGCCAGCCTTACAGGTTGGGGGGGGAGTCTGGGGTGTTCAGTCGACGCAGGGTCGCTGGACCCCGGATGAATCCCGCCTGCCGATCAATGTCCTGGAACTCCGGGCGATCAGGCTGTGCCTCTTCAGATGGTCTCAGAGGCTGCAAGGGCGTCCAGTCAGGATCCAGTCAGACAACGCCACGGCAGTAGTATATGTCAAGCATCAAGGAGGAACAAGAAGCTCAGCTGCAGCATCAGAGGTCGCTTGCATCCTGAGGTGGGCAGAAAGGAGCATACCGGCACTGTCGGCTGTGTACATTCCGGGTGTGGAGAACTGGCAGGCGGACTACCTGAATCGCCAAATGCTGGACCAGGGAGAATGGTCCTTACACTCGGATGTGTTCCAGCTCCTCTGCCAAAGATGGGGCACGCCAGACGTAGATCTTCTGGCGTCCCGACTCAATCGGAAGGTATTGCGTCTGCCCATGGGTCCTTTGACCGGGCCACAAACCTCAACGGACGCGTTGGTAGCATTGTGGGGTCCGTATCAGCTAATCTATGCCTTCCCTCCCATGAGGCTCCCTCCTCATCTAATTCGCAGAGTAGAAGCAGAGGGAATTCCTATGATTCTGATCGCTCCAGATTGGCCTCCGCGTCCTTGGTACGCCGATCTAGTACATCTGGTAGCAGACGTCCCCTGGCGCCTTCCACTACTAAAGGACTTGCTATCGCAAGGTCCCATACTCCATCCTGCTTTACAGTCACTGGCTTTAATTGCATGGCTATTGAGAACCAGGTACTGAGAGACTGGGGCCTGTCAGATTCAGTAATCTCTACTATGAGAAGTGCTCGGAAGCTGTCCTCTAGGATGGTTTATCATCGCACTTGGAAGGCCTACATTTCCATGTGTGAGGAAATGAAATGGCATCCGCGTACTTATTTGGTCTCCAGAATCCTACTGTTTCTACAACGTGGGGTGGACCAAAGGCTTTCTCTAAGTACGGTTAAGGGAGAGATTTCTGCCCTGGCTGTCTTTTTTCAGCGACCCCTGGCAACTCACTCTCTTGTGAGTACATTTGTGCAGGGGGTTCGACATGTGGCTCCTCCGGTCCGTCCCCCGCTACCTCCGTGGGACTTGAACCTGGTCCTCTCGGTGCTTCACAAGTCACCGTTTGAGAATATTAGGGATATTCCCTTGTTGACACTTTCTCAGAAGGTGGTCTTTTTGGTGGCCGTTACATCAGTTAGACGAATTTCTGAGCTGGTAGCCTTGTCATGCAAGGCTCCCTATCTGATCTTCCACAAGGATAAGGTGGTGCTGCGTCCGCAGCCGTCTTTTCTTCCGAAAGTAGTTTCGGCTTTTCATCTCAATGAAGAGATTGTACTTTCATCCTTGTGTCCTAATCCGTCGAATCCTAAGGAGTCGGCGTTACATTCCTTGGACGTTGTCCGAGCTTTGAGAGTATACCTATCTTGCTACTTCCTCGTTCCGGAAGTCAGACTCGCTGTTCGATTCGAAGGCTGGCCCCAAGAAGGGCCTAGCAGTCTCGTCAGCCACCATCTCTAGGTGGATCCGACAGATAGTAATCCAAGGGGTCAAGCGCCCCCCTTTCCTGTCACGACGCATTCGACCAGAGCAATAGGTGCCTCTTGGGCTTTCCGACATCAAGCGTCTGTCTCCCAATTATGTAAAGCGGCGACTTGGTAGTCCACTCACACTTTCACTAAATTCTACAAAATTGATGTAGGTGCATCTTCGGATGCCTCTTTCGGCCGCAAAGTTTTGAAGGCGGCTGTTTAGAGTTACAACTCCCCCATTGGAGTAGTGCTGTTTTGTGTTTGGGGTGAAGTTTACTTTTATGCTGTTGCCACCCTTCGTTTTTTTGACACTGCTTTGGGACGTCCCACTATGTCAATAGGAAGCTGTGTCCGTCCATGAACGAAAGGGTAAATTGGATTTTTTACTCACCGTAAAATCCTTTTTTCTGAGTTCATGGACCGACACAGCACCCACCCTTCCTTTTTGTTTAAGTTTGTACTGCTTTTTGACGAACTGATCTGCGAGATGCAGAGAGAGGGGATATACCCAGAGGGTCCGCCCCCTGGGTGGTACTGTAGGAGTGATGCAACACTTTTTACAAGTTTTTCTGCCTAGTCACTCCTAAATAACGGATAATAATACCCACTATGTCAATAGGAAGCTGTGTCGGTCCATGAACTCAGAGAAAAGGATTTTACGGTGACTAAAAAATCTTATTTTTTTCTTATCTTTGGAAGCCATACAGCAAGCAATCCTATTATCAAGTTTTATGGACTATTGTTTAACCCAGGGGCCTCAAACTGACGGCCCTCCAGCTGTTGCAGAACTACAAGTCCCATCATGCCTCTGCCTGAGGGAGTCATACTTGTAACTGTCAGCCTTGCAATGCCTCATGGGACTTGTAGTTTTGCAACAGCTGGAGGGCCGCCAGTTTGAGACCCCTGGTTTAACCCCTTAGTGGCTGAGGGTAAAATAAATATTAATGCCTGAAAACAATTTTGCAACTTCGTGCATAGTAAAACTGTAAATATCGCCGCAAGTACTTTGTGTATCCAGGTGGATTATACTTTCTTTTTTTTTTTTTTTTCAGGACAAATTGGGCTTTCTTTTGGGTGGTAAATGGTAATGAATATCTCTTGAATTTTTTAAAACTACATTTTTTTAACAATGGAAAATTGGCCCAAAAACAGTAAGAAAAACACCTTTGTAGCTATAGATTTCTTGCTGTTACTAGAACTTGTATATGTTGGTAATCTCGCGCCAAAATAACTTGAATACCTCTAAAAAAAAATGTATATGGACAGCTGCTACCCCAAAATTTCAATATATGAAACAAACATTGGATAAATAAACACATTGTGCATATATGGTGGGGGCGCTAAGAAATAAGTGTTTGCTAATAACACCTAGTACTAAAATTAATAATAGTAAAATAACGTGATATGAAATAAATGAACACCAGCCTACCTAAAAAACCTAATAAATGTAAATTGGTGCGTCCTAACTGGGAATTGCCGAGCCAGGTGCACCATACAGTGAAAAACAATTCCACAACGCCCCTTGTGGATAATAGTGATATTAATGGCAAAATTAAAATCATAAAAAATGTCCAAAGGGGTCATTTGGCTGTTGATTTTAATACATATGTTTTAGAAATCAACGGAATTACACTATTGCCATTTGTTTTCCCTTGTGTTCCGCATATTCCTATCTGAGCCTCCATGAGGCAGGGATCTTTCTGGTATTGACATCTCCATCCATGTCAGCAAGTGGAACTTGGTAAAAGCTCTATTGACCTCTTTTTTTAACTAAAAGGGTCAATTACCTCTGGTAAGCTGCTACCTATATCTTGAGCACTATCGGGTGTCTATAGGTTAAGATGACTAGATTTTTAAAATGAAATCCGGCGACATATTATTTTTTTTACTAGTAATGGCGGCAATCAGCGACTTTCTGCCTGTCGCCGCCGCCACCCACCTCACAGCCTGTTAAAGGGGTTGTAAACCCTTGTGTTTTTTCACCTTAATGCATCCTATGCTGCTGTCAATCAAAACCTATGACGCATGGGGGGGCCGAGTCATGCATTCGGTGGCTATGGACGCCAAATGAATTACTCAGGAGTGCGCCCGCAAGGTAACCCCCGAGAGCGCTTTTCCTAGGGGGGTTATCTGATGCGGGGAAGAGCCGTGAGAGCCGCCGAGGGACCCCAGAAGTCAGTGTTTGGGACAACTCAAGCTGAACAGTGGAGGTGAGTATGATATGTTTGTTATTTAAAAAAAAGTAGGGCTGTTACTGATTAAAATTTTCCTGGTCGATTAATCGATTTATTTTTTTAATCGATTAATCGACTAATTTCGATTAATTATAACGCACATAGATCCAACTACTTTTAGCTGATCTCCCTGCAGGCCGATTCCCAGTGCAGCTACCAACCACTGGAAAAATGGATAGCAGGATACAAAAAACACACAAAGGCAGCGCTCGATGGGAAGAGCATTAAAACTTTTATAGTCTTCAAGTAGATAACAAAATAAATATTGCACTGGAGATAAAATCGATGTAGCTACATAAACTGTAAAAATTGTGCGAGTATTACCAAACGGTAGCAAAAGCAGTCATAAAAACATGTAGCTAAGTATGATACTGGTATAAAAATGTGTACAACGATACCACTGCTGAATCCAGATGAGGAGGGGCTAACATCAGTCCGTCGGCATGTAGATGTCCTGTGAAGGGAACTATCACAACTCCCAGTAGATGGCTGTAGAGTCCCAGGTTGATAGAGGGAAGTGATAGAGGGAAGTGTAACAGCCCTTGTGTGTGGCAGATAGTAAGGTCCCGCCGGCATGCAGATATGAAGGCACAGCAAAGGAGCCCTTCAGATGGACACGGCAAGCCCCGCCGGTGTCCGTGACATCACCGGATCTCCCTGAAGACTTTTGATCGATCAAAAGAATTTTGATCGATCAAAACAATTAATCGATTAATCGAGGAATTAATAGTTAATTTCCACAGCCCTAAAAAAAAGTAAACAATCCTTTACAAGCACTTTAAGTCTTACTCTCCGGGCCTCGGCTACTATTGGGTGGGGAGCGGAGGAAGATCACTCCGCCAGGGAAGGCAAGAAGATAAACAGGTAGGCGGCTGCCCGGGACTTAAGCCAAGGCAGAAGAACATGCGAGTGGAGCTGGATGGGCATGCACCCGAAACTGAAGAAATATTCCCTTCGCTCCGACCAGCACATGATCATCAGAAAGGGGCACAGATAATGGAAAAAAATACACACCCCCCCTCCCCAAAGCTAGTAAAAGCGGTGGTGTGTAATTCAGATTTTTTTTTCTTATTCTGCACTGAATGTCTTTGAAATTGCCCCAGCCCCTGTTTAAATCCAATCCGGGGACAAAACCGGGGACAGACTTGGTCCGGGGACAGTGTCCTCAATCCGGGGACTGTCCCCGGATACCAGGGATGTCTGGTCACCCTACTATAGGTTTAAGTTGGTGAAGGCACTATATCGCAGGTCATAACGTCTGGATTCAGCTCCTATAAGATGTCCATCTGGACACATCACATCATTTTTGTTTGAATGCATTGCAAGGACAATTGGGACTCTATTTACTATTCATTTGGAAATTTTTTATGATTTTTAATTTTGCCATTAATATCACTATTATCCACAAGGGGCGTTGTGGAATTGTTTTTCACTGTATGGTGCACCTGGCTCGGCAATTCCCAGTTAGGACGCACCAATTTACGTTTATTAGGTTGTTAAGGTAGGCTGGTGTTCATTTATTTCATATCGCGGTATTTTACTATTATTAATTTTAGCACTAGGTGTTAACAAACACTTATTTCTTAGCGCCCCCACCATATATGCACGATGTGTTTATATGATTTATCCAATGTTACTATAACTTATATAAACGATTACTTCTGTGCTACCAATACAATAATTAATGATAGGTGCTAAATAATGAATAAAGGAGTTTGCTGCTTAACTCCAACTGTTATTAGCAGACCAAAGTGAAATGAAAATAAAAATGAGGCGCTACTTCCCTATAAAATTAAATGATGTAAAAAACAAAGTGATACTAGTGACCCCTAGTGGCCTATAAAATTAAATGATGTAAAAAACAAAGTGATACTAGTGACCCCTAGTGGGAGTGTAACAAATAACACATATAGGGGGTTATTTACGAAAGGCAAATCCACTTTGCACTACAAGTGCAAAGTGCACTTGAAATTGCACTGGAAGTGCAGTCGCTGTAAATCTGAGGGGTAGATCTGAAATGAGGGGAAGCTCTGCTGATTTTATTATCCAGTCATGTGCAAGCTAAAATGCTGTTTTTTTTTTTCCTTGCATGTCCCCCTCGGATCTATAGCGACTGCACTTTCAGTGCATTTTCAAGTGCACTTTGCACTTGTAGTGCAAAGTGGATTTGCCTTCAGTAAATAACCCCCATAATGTTGCATAAAACACATTTGTGTGAACAGTATGTGCAACCAGTGACCTATAGTGGAAATAATAAATATTGCACATACATTCATATATCAAATAAAGTCCATATATCCAGTGGTATCTTCTGTAAACAAATGCTGTCCACACACAGTCCAACGGTGAATAAAGGCAAATGACTGAAAAATACCAAATGGACCCTCCACCGGTCACACTATGCACTCCCCTCCCAGAATGCCCCCCCAATTAGGCCTAGTAATACCTTCCCCTTTGGGGTCTCAATCCAATCTTTTAAGCTCCCAGCAGTGCACACCTGCACGCGTGGTCTCTCATAGATGGTGGCAACATAAGGGTTAAGAAGCAACTAGCATAGTGTAATACTGTAATACGCAAGTAACTATTCCATTCATGTTTAAGAATACACTAGGCCTGGAGCATACAGGTAATGAACTTGAACATATACACAGATCCGTCCCTGGGGTCACAAAATCGTCTGCAGTGAGACCACATATGTGTATGTTATTTGTTGTTTGTGCCTGTAGTAGGGCCCAGAAACAATGGTGCGCATTTTGCTTTTTTTAACCTACCTAAAATATACTGATACTTTAAAAAAAAAATACGTTTTTTTCTTTAACCACTTCAGCCCTGGAAGCTTTTACCCCATTAATGACCAGGCGATACTGCACTGCGTTACCTTAACGGACAATTGCACAGCCCTTTTTTTCCCACATATCGAGCTTTCTTTTGGTGGTAGTTGATCAACTCTGCGTTTTTTTTCCGCTATAAACAAAAAAGCGACGGTTTTGAAAAAAAATCAATATTTGTTACTTTCTGCTATAACACATACCCAATAAAAATACAGTGGGTACGGAAAGTATTCAGACCCCCTTAAATTTTTCACTCTTTGTTATATTGCAGCCATTTGCTAAAATCATTTAAGTTCAATTTTTTTCCTCGTTCATGTACACACCACAACCCATATTGACAGAAAAACACAGAATTGTTGACTTTTTGCAGATTTATTAAAAAAGAAAAACTGAAATATCACATGGTCCTAAGTATTCAGACCCTTTGCTGTGACACTCATATATTTAACTCAGGTGCTGTCCATTTCTTCTGATCATCCTTGAGATGGTTCTACACCAGGGATATGCAATTAGCGGACCTCCAGCTGTTGCCAAACTACAAGTCCCATGAGGCATAGCGAGACTCTGACAGCAGCAAGCATGACACCCAGAGGCAGAGGCATGATGGGACTTGTAGTTTTGCAACAGCTGGAGGTCCGCTAATTGCATATCCATGTTCTACACCTTCATTTGAGTCCAGCTGTGTTTGATTATACTGATTGGACTTGATTAGGAAAGCCACACACCTGTCTATATAAGACCTTACAGCTCACAGTGCATGTCGTAGCAAATGAGAATCATGAGGTCAAAGGAACTGCCTGAAGTGCTCAGAGACATAATTGTGGCAAGGCACAGATCTGGCCAAGGTTACAAAAAAATTCTGCAGCATTTAAGGTTCCTAAGAGCACAATGGCCTCCATAATCCTTAAATGGAAGATGTTTGGGACGACCAGAACCCTTCCTAGAGCTGGCCGTCCAGCCAAACTAAACTATCGGGGGAGAAGAGCCTTGGTGAGAGAGGTAAAGAAGAACCCAAAGATCACTGTGGCTGAGCTCCAGAGATGCAGTCGGGAGATGGGAGAAAGTTGTAGAAAGTCAACCATCATTGCAGCCCTCCACCAGTCGGGCTTTTATGGCAGAGTGGCCCGACGGAAGCCTCTCCTCAGTGCAAGACACATGAAAGCCCGCATGGAGTTTGCTAAAAAAAACACCTGAAGGACTCCAAGATGGTGAGAAATAAGATTCTCTGGTCTGATGAGACCAAGATAGAACTATTTGGCCTTAATTCTAAGTGGTATGTGTGGCGAAAACCAGGCACTGCTCATCACTTGTCCAATACAGTCCCAACAGTGAAGCATGGTGGTGGCAGCATCATGCTATGGGGGTGTTTTTCAGCTGCAGGGACAGGACTGGTTGCAATCGAGGGAAAGATGAATGCGGCCAAGTACAGGGCTATCCTGGATGAAAACCTTCTCCAGAGTGCTCAGGACCTCAGACTGGGCTGAAGGTTTACCTTCCAACAAGACAATGACCCTAAGCACACAGCTAAAATAACAAAGGAGTGGCTTCACAACAACTCTGTGACTGTTCTTGAATGGCCCAGCCAGAGCCCTGACTTAAACCCAATTGAGCATCTCTGGAGAGACCTAAAAATGGCTGTCCACCAACGTTTACCATCCAACCTGACAGAACCGGAGAGGATCTGCAAGGAGGAATGGCAGAGGATCCCCAAATCCAGGTGTGAAAAACTTGTTGCATCTTTCCCAAAAAGACTCATGGCTGTATTAGATCAAAAGGGTGCTTCTACTAAATACTGAGCAAAGGGTCTGAGTACTTAGGACCATGTGATATTTCAGTTTTTCTTTTTTAATAAATCTGCAAAAATGTCAACAATTCTGTGTTTTTCTGTCAATATGGGGAGCTGTGTGTACATTAATGAGGGAAAAAAAAAGGAACTTAAATGATTTTAGCAAATGGCTGCAATATAACAGAGTGAAAAATTTAAGGGGGTCTTAATACTTTCCGTACCCACTGTATGTAAAACAATCAAATTTCTTCATCAATTTAGACCTATTTGTATTCTGCTACATATTTTTGGTAAAAAAAAAATCCCAATTAGCATATATTGGTTTGCGCAAGTTATCGCGTCTACAGACTATGGGATATTTTTATGGCATTTTTATTTTTACTAGTAATGGCTGCGATCAGTGATTTTTAGCAGGACTGTGACATTGCGCCGGACACTAAGTGACACTTTTTGGGGACCAGTGACAACAATACAGTGATCAGTGCTAAAAAAGGAGAAGGGACATCTATGTTCCTGATAGAACGATGGTCTGCCTTGTTAACATAGGCAGACCGCCGGTCTGTTTCTCCTCCGAACGATTGCCGGTGGCCGACTGCCATCGCAGCCGCCGTACCCGCTGATTGGCTACCGCTGTGTCCAATCACAACAGTAGCGGGTCGCCGGTGGCGCGCGTGCCCCCCAGACTTGGAAGTCGCAAACAACAGGTACGTTGTTTCGTGCGATCCGGACGTCCTGCCGCAGCATATGTGCAGTGGGTGGTCCAGAAGTAGTTAAATCTTAACAAAATATACAGACCCTGACTCTAACCTAGATATAGCCTTGATCTAGCTTTTTTTTTTTCTTTAATTTCTTTCTTTTCTTTTTTTTTTATAATTTTTTTACATAGTTTTGTTTACATTTTTCTACCCTGCAAAGAGAGAAAGATAACACATATCTTTTTCTCCATTCAGAAGAAAATAAAAACACAGGGGACGGCTATACAGTGAGTGATCATTATGATAGCCAATTAGAGGTCATCACAGTGATCAGGTGACTGGGAGTTCTGTGTCACAATCATTAGTATGAGACCTGGGGCTCTCGGTGGGAGCCCGGTCTTTGAGCTGGGAGTGCGCTTTGCAGCAAATGCTATGCTTTGCAGGCTATTAACCACTTAACGGCCGCTCACTGTATATATATGTCGGCAGAATGGCCCGGACAGGCACAATCACGTACCTGTACGTGCCTGCCTTCGTATAGTTGGGGGGTCCCATCGGACCCCCCTTCTATGCAGTGAGCGGTCGGCATCGTTCCGGGAGCGATCCGTGATGAGGGGACGGCCATTTGTTTCCGGCCACCCCCTCGTGATCGCTCCCGGCGAATGAAAAGCTTCCTCTGCCTGTGTAATGTTTACACAGGCAGGAGGAAGTGATGTCATCTCTCATGCGGCGCTCACATATACCGAGCACCGCATGAGAGAAGACACAGAGGTTAGTGCACTAAACAGCACACGGACACCACACACATAGGCACACGATTGCCCCCCCAGACACCCCCAGATCACCCCCAGTCACAGTGTCACTGATTGCAGTGACCATTTATTTACTGATCACTGCAATCCGTGACATTTGTGACTGTAAAAGTGTCAGGGCAGAGTGTTTTAGGTCCAGTGTAGCCCCCTAACCCCCCCAATAAAGGTTTAACCCCTTGATCTCCCCCAGGTAACCCTTTCACCCCCTTTTGCCAGTGTCACTAAGCGATCGTTTTTCTGATCGCTGTATTAGTTATGCTGGTGCCGATAGGTAGCCAGTTATTTTTTTTAGGTTCCCCAGTCGGGTTTTTATATAGTGTCAGGTACCCCCATATATTACCTAATAAAGGTTTAACCCCCTGATTGCCCCTAGTTAACCCTTTCACCAGTGATCACCATATAAGTGTTACGGGTGACGCTGGTTAGTTTGCTTTTTATAGTGTCAGGGCACCCGCCGTATATAACCCAATAAAGGTTTAACCCCCTGATCGCCCGGCGGGTGATATCAATTCGGTTTTAGTGTCAGAGAGGGTCTGCGTCGCCCCAGGCAGCGTCAGGTTAGTGCCAGTAAAGCTAACACCCAAGCGTGAAGCATACACCTCCCTTAGTGGTATAGTATCTGAACAGATCAATATCTGATCTGATCAGATCTATACTAGCATCCCCAGCAGTTTAGAGTTCCCAAAAACGCAGTGTTAGCGGGATCAGCCCAGATACCTGCTAGCACCTGCGTTTTGCCCCTCCGTCCAGCCCAGGCCACCCAAGTGCAGTATCGATCGATCACTGTCACTTACAAAACACAACACACATAACTGCAGCGTTCGTAGAGACAGGCCTGATCCCTGCGACTCCAGTGCTGTAGGAGGTGATTTCACCACCACAGTTAAAAAAAAAAAGAGCATGTATGCTGAAGCATGGGGCAGCAGGGGCGGAGGAGCGATTTTGCTCCTAATGCCGCGTACATACGGTCAAAATTCCGACGGAGGCATGCCCGTGGAAAAGTCCGACCGTAACTTTTGCGGGAGGATGCCCCCATGCTTTGGCATATATAAATGGTGCATGTATGCCCATCATTAGAAGTGGGTGGATGAAGGGAGGTATTCTAATGGTGGGCATACCCACCGATCAATCTCTTTTTTTTGTTCAGCCAACAGGCTGCATGAAAAAAAAGATTACAATACATGTCCAACAAGGACCAGCAACGTACTGGTATGTTGCTGGACTTTGAATGGTTATTCCAGATTGATGCCTGCGGGTTTAGGTATCATCTTGGTATCATTCTTTTCAGCCATGTTTCATGTAAAAGCAATCCTAGTGGCTAATTAGCCTCTGGACTGCTTTTACAAGCAGTGGGAGGGAATGTCCCCCCCCCGTATATAAAAAGCGCCATTGGGAAATTAGGGAAAGCATTTTATCACACCGATCTTGGTGTGGTCGGATGCTTTGAGGGCAGAGGAAAGATCTAGGGTCCAATAGACCCCAGTTTTTTCAAAAAAAGAGTACCTGTCACTACCTATTGCTATCATAGGGGATATTTACATTCCCTGAGATAACAATAAAAATGATAAAAAAAATTAATATGGAAGGAACAGTTTAAAAATAAAATAAAAAAGCAAAATTAATAATATAAAAAAAAAAAAAGCACCCCTGTCCCGCCTTGCTCTTGCGCAATGGCGAACGCAAGCGTCGGTCTGGCATCATATGTAAACAGCAATTGCATCATGCATGTGAGGTATCACCGCGAAGGTCAGATCGAGGGCAGTCATTTTAGCAGTAGACCTCCTCTGTAAATCTAACGTGGTAACCTGTAAAGGCTTTTAAAAATGTATGTAGTTTGTCGCCACTGCGCGTTTGTGCGAAATTTTAAAGCATGTCGTGTTTGGTATCTATGTACTCGGCCTAAGATCATCTTTTTTATTTCATCAAACATTTGGGCAATATAGTGTGTTTTAGTGCATTAAAATTAAAAAAAGTGTATTTATTCCCCAAAAAATGCGTTTGAAAAATCGCTGCGCAGATACTGTGTGGGAAAAAAAAATGCAACACCCACCATTTTAATCTGTAGGGCCTTTGCTTTAAAAAAAATATATGTTTGGGGATTCAACATAATTTTCTTGCAAAAAAAAAAAATGTTTTCATGTAAACAAAAAGTGTCAGAAAGGGCTTTGTCTTCAAGTGGTTAGAAGAGTGGATGTAAGCTTCCTAATGTTGTGTACAGTGACAGTTCAAACCCCCCCCCCCCCAAATGACCCCATTTTGGAAAGTAGACACCCCAAGCTATATACTGAAAGGCATGTCGAGTCCATGGAATATTTTATATGTTGACACAAGTTGCGGAAAAAATACTATTTTTTTATTTTATTTTTTTTGCACAAAGTTGTCACTAAATGATATATTGCTCAAACATGCCATGGGCATATGTGGAATTACACCCCAAAATACATTCTGTTGGTTCTCCTGAGTACGGAGATTCCACATGTGTGAGACTTTTTGGGAGCCTAGCCGCGTACGGGACCCCAAAAACCAAGCACCGCCTTCAGGCTTTCTAAGGGTATAAATTTTTGATTTCACTCCTCACTGCCTATCACAGTTTCGGAGGCCATGGAATGCCCAGATGGCACAAACCCCCCCCCCCCCAAATGACCCCATTTTGGAAAGTAGACACCCCAAGCTATTTGCTGAGAGGTATGGTGAGTATTTTGCAGATCTCGCTTTTTGTCACAAAGTTTTGAAAATTGAAAAAAAAAAATAAAAAAAATATTTTCTTTCTTCATTTTCAAAAACAAATGAGAGCTGTAAAATACTCACCATGCCTCTCAGCAAATAGCTTGGGATGTCTACTTTCCAAAATGGGGTCATTTGGGGGGGTTTTGTGCTATTTTGGCATTTTATGGCCTTCGAAACTGTGATAGGTAGTGAGGAGTGAAATCAAAAATTTGCGCCCTTAGAAATCCTGAAGGCGGTGCTGGGTTTCGGGGGGCCGTACGCGGCTAGGCTCCTAAAAAGTCCCACACATGTGGTATCCCCGTACTCAGGAGAAGCAGCAAAATGTATTTTGGGGTGCAATTCCACATATAACCATGGCATGTGTGAGCAATATATCATTTGGTGACAACTTTTTGTAATTTTTTTGTTTTTTTCATTATTCAATCACTTGAGACAAAAAAAAAATATTCAATGGGCTCAACATGCCTCTCAGCAATTTCCTTGGGGTGTCTTCTTTCAAAAATGGGGTCATTTGGGGGGGGTTTGTACTGCCCTGCCATTTTAGCACCTCAAGAAATGAGATAGGCAGTCATAAATTAAAAGCTGTGTAAATTTCAGAAAATGTACCCTAGTTTGTAGACGCTATAACTTTTGCACAAACCAATAAATATACGCTTATTGACATTTTTTTTACTAAAGACATGTGGCTGAATACATTTTGGCCTAAATGTATGACTAAAATTGAGTTTATTCGATTTTTCTTGTAACAAAAAGTAGAAAATATCATTTTTTTTCTAAATTTTCAGTCTTTTGCCATTTATATCGCAAAAAAAAAAAATCGCAGAGGCAATCAAATACCATTAAAAGAAAGCTCTATTTGTGGGAAGAAAAGGACGCAAATTTTGTTTGGGTACAACATTGCATGTCCGCACAATTTCCAGTTAAAGCAGCGCAGTGCCAAATTCTGAAAACACCTCTGGTCCTTAACCTGCATAATGGTCCGGGGCTTAAGTGGTTAAAAAAAATGCACATTTTTTTTACGTGCAAAAAGATGTGCAGTTATATTATTATATTTTTTATAAAGGTGAACTTATTCTTTAAAGATTGTATGCGATTTTAATAATCCACCATTTACTAATTCTTGGTTATGTGCGCTTTACTGTAAGTTATTGTCTACTTTCATTTGCTGCTAGTGCCATTAAACAGGCCCTTTAATGTGCATTAATGCATCACAAACCAGATAAAATGTGCATTAATGCATCACAAACCAGATATAAACTTTTCAGTAACCGCACATGTGTACATGCTTGAAAACAGATAGGTGTGTACACTATATTAAATTAAGTGAAAGGGGGCGCTCTAATAAACAATTATAAAACAATATGTGACAAAAGATCAATGACACAAAAGGAATTATTAACCTGTGATGTGTCACCCAATTGAATTGAATAACATAAAAGTCTGTCAGACAAGAATTAAAAAAATTCTGAATAATATAAAACACCAAATTTTATTTTATAAACGACCGTGATTCTTCTTATAAAGATGGTTGGATCTTCTCAGTAGTATAAAACATAAACCTTCACCAGCTGAACAGTTGGTCACCCAAAGTGCTCGAATGTGAAATCTGCTTACCAGATGGTGTTGACCACTTTAAAATGTGGGTATGATGTGCTTTTGCAAGACAAATTGCCTGATAACAATGATAGATGCTGAATAGACAAAATACCCCTCCTCCTGCAGTAATCATGGACGGGATATATAAGGGAAACGACAAAGGAACCAAAAATAGTGTAATCCCATTTATTAAAAGACGATAAGATAAAAAAAGCCAATTGGCTTGCTTACATTAAAAGTGCCTTAGCCCGGCACTGAGGCTGCATGCGTGTCTGGTGGCCGAATGGTGCCCTGCGGCTAGAACAGTCGTAGCTGGCGTTCGTTCCACCTTCCTCCGCACACAGACCAAAGGGACCGGAAGTGACGTGACCAAGGCTCGCCTCAACATATGCTTCGGAAGGTTTTACGTCCTCAGGAAGCGTTACAAAAAAGTAATTGGGACGCCCGCCTTTACACGCACATGAACGTTAATGGCATCCCAGTCTTAGTAGGTAGGGTTCAGGTTCAGTATTGAGTTGGCCCACCCTTTGCAGCTAGAACAGCTTCAACTTTTCTGGGAAGGCTGTCCATTAGATTTACGAGTGTGTCTATGGGAATGTTTGACCCTTCTTTCAGAAGCTCATTTGTGAGGTCAGGCACTGATGTTGGACAAGAAAGCATGGCTCGCAGTCATCCCAAAGTTGTTCTATCAGGTTGAGGTCAGTCAAGTTTCTCCACCCGAAACTCGCTCATCCATGTCTTTATGGACCTTGCTCTGTGCACTGGTCCAAATCATTTGGTGGGGGATTATGGTGTGGGGTTGTTTTTCAGGGTTGAGCTTGGCTCCTTAGTTACAGTGATGGGAACTCTTGAGGCATCAGCATACCAAGACATTTTGGACAATTTTATAATCCCAACTTTGTGGGTACAGTTTGGGGTTGGCTCTTCCTGTTCCAACATGACTGCACACCAGTTTACAAAACAAGTTCCATAAAGACATGGATGAGCGAGTTTGGCGTGGAGGAACTTGACTGGCCTGCATAGAGTCCTGACCTCAACCCAATTAGAACACCTTTGGGATGAATTATAGCGCCGACTGCGAGCCAGGCCTTCTCTCCAACATCATTCCCATAGACACACCTGCACTTTGTGGACAGCCTTTCGAGAAGAGTTGAAGCTGTTATGCAAAGGATGGGCCAAATTAATATCGAACCCTAACAGACCTCAATGTTTTAGTTCTTAAAGGGAATTTCAGAACTATCCAGGAAAGGAAAACGTTTGAACTAAGAATGATACTTCTTATTGACACACAAACAAATGGCTTAAATTCAGATATTGGTATCCTTACCCATTATACTACAGTTTTATGACCCCCCTCTGTGACTAGCACCCCCCCCCCCCTCAAGTCTATAGCTCTCCCTCTGTCTTATCTCACTAACTCTGCTGCTATCATTGAATTGTATCGGTTTGTTTTTTTTTCCTTTCCCTCTGAGATTTTTTTTTTTTTTTTTTCTTATTTTGTTTTAACATTCTGCTAAAAAATTGTGAATCAGTACTGCTTGGACCTTGAAGAAGGGGACATACCCCGAAAGCTTGTCCTGAAAAATTGTATGTTGGTGAAAATAAAAAAGTATCACGGACAGTACTAAATTTTCGCTGAACCCTACAGACTAAGACTGGGATGCCAGTAAAGTTCATGTGTGTGTAAAGGCAGGCGTCCCAATACTTTTGGTAAAATAGTGTATATGAAACCTCAGTCCAAGAGATGTTGCACTGAGCACCTGGCATAGGAAAGGTGCAGGGAAAATATATAGTATGTATTTTGTTTTCATAAATTTATTGCATATTTACTGTACATATTATTTTTCTTTTGTAGAAATTCAAGATTTTTGCGCTGAGAGGGAAACGAACCAGTGATCACTTTTATGACACCAGACGAAAGAAGCATTTTAAATGTCAATTTTCAATCTAATACACTGTAGCTGTTTTTTAAATTGTACAGCTTCATAATTACCCTTTTGTTCAGTGATTCAGTTATGTTTAATAAATGTCAATTATCCTGGATTTATTTGCGTAAAATGTTTTTATTACCTCAAGCTTCTAGTCCATGGTTGAAAATTCCTGCAACCCCACTTGAGGCAAAGTAGGTGAGTATGCTATGTTCTGTGTTAGTGTTTGGACTTTTTAAGTTATGAAGAATATTTTTTTCTGGTCAGAAAATGGACACAATGCAAGCATGAATATACACGTTTTATAGCTCTGCACCCTTTATAACTGTTTTGGCAGTCTCTGTTCAAGCATAAAAGATTGTCAGGTCACCTGTGGCCAGATGACAGATGCACACCATTGGGGGTCAGGAGTGCACCACAAGGTAGTGAACCCTATGGCTGACTGCTGCGGGTGGGACATTGGGTGGTTGTGGAAAGCGGGACCAGTGGAGCACAACAGGGATCCACAGGGAGCTAGAGCCCAAGATTCCCCAGGGCGCGGAGTCTAAGATCCAGCAGGTTTTCACCAGAGCCTCTAGTGGTGAGGATGGCGTACGCTGCAGCTGGGTCCAGGTTCAGGCCCCCAGAGTCCCCTAGTTCACGCTCCGTAGGGTAAAGAGGATATGGGGGAAACAGCAGCACAGGATACAAGAATAGTCAGGGCAACAAGCAGACACGGATAAACGAAGGACAAGCCGAAGGTCAAGGTCACTAGCAGACAGGGATAGTCGGGAACAAGCCAATATCGTAACACAGAGACAGACGTAGCACACGGCAGGCAGGAACCCAAACACACAATGCTTAACAAACACGTTGATCAGCAAGGCAGACTTGCAGTGCACAAGTTAATATAGAGTTCTGTAATAGGGCCTGGGGTGGAGCCAGGCTGGGAAGAGAGATTATAAAAGCAGACAGGTGAGAGAGTCTGGCCTCTAAGGTGAACACAAGAGGAGGAAGATAAGATGGCAGACAAACATTACTGCATATCCATGACAATTATGACTAGTTCAAGTAGGTGATCAGTTCATTTTAAAATTACAGTGCCTTGAAAAAGTATTCATAACTCTTGAAACTTTCCACATTTTGTCATGTTACAACCAAAAACATAAATGTATTTTATTGAGATTTTATGTGATAGACCAACACAAAGTGGCACATAATTGTAAAGTGGAAGGAAAATTAAGGTTTTCAATTTTTTTTTACAAATAACTGAAAAGTGTGGCAGAACCAATTGCCTTCAGAAGTCACCTAATTAGTAAACCTCAGTATAAATACAGCTGTTCTGTGAAGCCCTCAGAGGTTTGTTGGTGAATAAACAGCTTTGTGAAGGCCAAGGAACACACCGGACAGGTCAGGGATGAAGTTGTGGAGAATTTTAAAGCAGAGTTAGGTTATAAAAAAATATATCCCAAGCTTTGAACATCTCACAGAGCACTGTTCAATCCATCATCCGAAAATGGAAACGCACCAGCAGTTACTCTTACTAGTCGATCAAGAGTTTGTCTTATGTAGTTTGGAATATTTACTTACCCATGATTTTGTTTTTTGTTCGATGGGGACTACTATCTCCATAAGTGCGGGGCCTCCATGGGTGCCAAGTTTTCCCCCTCCCTTTATACACGGGATGGTGGGAGAGGTCCCACATTTTTGGCGCTGGTAGTCCCCTTCGTTCTAGGGTTAAATTTTACCATCGCTACATAGACTATTTGCTCTTTGTTTGCACCAAGCAAGTTGGGGACGTTGGTGAATGGTTTCTGTAGCTCAATGATGATGGTCTCAATTTGAGCATTACGGGTACTATGGATCAGGGGCCGATACAGCTCCTTGATGTTGTCTTGGTGGACGAAGAGGCTGGTGTTTCATCCAAGCTCTACAGAAAACCGTCAATTTTCTGTTGAGGGCAGACTCTGGTCACCCCAAGCATACTATTGGAGGTATTCCAGTCGGCCAATTTTTAGGGTTGAAGTGTATATGTAGCAATGAATCCGACTTCCAGATGGAAGCTTGTAAAATGACATCACGCTTCATGGATAGGGGTTACCCTGAGTCTGTCCACAACACTGCCCTCAGCATTGCCAGTAACACTGAGAGGTGGTGATCTCCGTGCCAAACCAGGCAGATCTAAAGACAGGAACAGACGTGTCAATCGTGACATGTCTAGGTCTGTTAGTATCCCTGTCTTTTCGACTTCTTTCAGTTTTGAATTTAATAGAATTAAAAACACGATTGTGAAATACAGTTGTGCTCATAAGTTTACATACCCTGGCAGAATTTATGATTTCTTAGCCATTTTTTAGAGAATATGAATAACAATCTTTTTTTTTCACTCATGGTTAGTGTTTGGCTGAAGCCATTTATTATCAATCAACTGTGTTTACTCTTTTTATGTCATAATCACAACAGAAACTACCCAGATTACCCTGATTAAAAGTTTACATACCCTGGTGATTTTGGCCTAATAACATGCACACAAGTTGACATAAAGGGGTTTGAATGGCTATTAAAGGTAACCATCCTCACCTGTGATCTGTTTGCTTGTGATTAGTGTGTGTGTATAAAAGGTCAATGAGTTTCTGGACTCCTGACAGACCCTTACATCTTTCATCCGGTGCTGCACTGACGTTTCTGGATTCTGAGTCATGGGGAAACCAAAAGAATTGTCAAAGGATCTGCAGGAAAAGGTAGTTGAACTGTATAAAACAGGAAAGAGATATAAAAAGATATCCAAGGAATTGAGAATGCCAATCAGCAGTGTTCAAACTCTAATCAAAAAGTGGAAAATGAGGGGTTCTGTTGAAACCAAACCATGGTCAGGTAGACCAACTAAAATTTCAGTCACAACTGCCAGGAAAATTGTTTGGGATGCAAAGAAAAACCCACAAATAACTTAATGTGAAATGCAGGACTCTGAAAACATGTGGTGTGGCTGTTTCAAGATGCACAATAAGGAGGCACTTGAAGAAAGATGGGCTGCATGGTGGAGTCACCAAAAGAAAGCCATTACTATGCAAATGTCACAAAGTATCCGGCTGACTATACACCAAACAGCACAGAGACAAGCCTCAAACCTTCTGGCAAAGTCATTTGGAGTGATGAGACCAAAATTTAGCTTTTTGGCCACAACCATAATCACTACATTTGGAGAGGAGTCAACAAGGCCTATGATGAAAGGTACACCATTCCTACTGTGAAACATGGAGGTGGATCTCTGATGTTTTGGGGATGTGTAAGCTACAAAGACACAGGAAATTTGGTCAAAATTAATGGCAAGTTGAATGCAGTATATTATCAAAAAATACTGGAGGAAGATTTGCATTCCTCAGCCAGGAAGCTGTGCATGGGACGTACTTGGACATTCCAACATGACAATGATCCAAAACACAAGGCCAGGTCGACCTGTCATTGGCTACAGCAGATTAAAGTGAAGGTTCTGGAGTGGCCGTCTCCTGACCTCAATATCATTGAGCCAATCTGGGGAGATCTCAAATGTGCAGTTCATGCAAGACCGCCTAAAAATTTACAGGAACTGGAGGCTTTTTGCCAAGAGGAATGGGCAGCTTTACCAACTGAGAAGATAAAGAGCCTCATCCACAAATACCACAAAAGACTTCAAGCTTTAATTGACGTTAAAGGGGGCAATACACGGTAATAAGAACTGGGGTATGTAAACTTTTGATCAGGGTCATTTGGGTATTTTCTATTATGATTTAAAAAGAGTAAACACAGTGGATTGATAATAAATGCCTTCAGCCAAACACTAACCCTGAGTGAAAGAATTTTTTTTTGTGTTATTCATATTCTCTAAAAAATGGCCAAGAAATCATAAATTCTGCCAGGGTATGTAAACTTATAAGCACAACTGTATCTGCCCATGTTGTGCAATGATCCTATATATGCTGAGGTGTTATCTAGAGGTATCAGATCAGTATCTCGTAGAGCCCCCACTATCGGTGGCACTTTATCCCCAAGTCTTTACACGAGCAGACCTTATGGTCCGCATTGGTTACAATTCAAAGGATCATATCAATGTGGAGGTAGTGGTTGCACTTGTTGTTCCCACATAAAAAGGGGAGATGTGATACATTCTAACTATTTAAACAAGGATTTTTTATTTATTTTTTTTTAAGTTTTTATTGAACAATTTACATTTGGAACATAATTCTGCAAGTTACAAGGCAATACTAGAGAAATGCATAAAACAAAGAAATGTGGCTTATACATATATAGGCACAGTAGATCAAAAAACTTGTTCAGATTGAACACTGGATTCAGTGACTATCAATAAGTGGAAAACCCTATGTCCACGCTATTCATGGAATTGCACGCTAGAAGGATGTATAGTATTACGGACCATCCGTGCATGTGTCTGCGGACCCAAGCCATCGATCCCAGATTTTGTAGTACTTATCTGGACAACCTCTGTTGATGTATATGAACTTTTTGTAGGGAAGAGTGTTATTTATATCTAGTTACCAATCGTTGAAGCTGGGGGGAGTGGGTCTCATCCACTGTCTGGCCATAATTTTTCTAGCATTAAACAATGTTTCATGCAAGAATGTTTTAGTGAATTTGTCCATCTCAGAGTCGGGGAATATCCCCTGTAAGCATTGTTTGGGGTCCAGGGTCAATGGGGATCCCATGTCATCATGGAGGAAGTCAACAATCTGCTTCCACAGACCCTGAAGGACCGGGCACGCCCAGAGTAGATGGAAGAATGTGCCCGTCGCTTGGTTACACATTGTGCACAAGGTAGAAAACTGTCGTCTAAAGCGGGCGATTCTTAGGGGGATGAGATATGCTCGGTGCACCACGTATAACTGGGTCAGCCTGTCAGAGAGCTTGGGGGATACAGTCTTGCACGAGTCAAGTGCTTCACTCCACTCCTCATCCTCCAGTGGGCCCACCTCTCTTTCCCATCTTGGTTTAAGGCTGTAAGCTAGCGTGGTAAAAGATGGGGTGAGAAGCATGACATAAAAATCAGAGATCAGCTTTCGCGGGTCCACACCCTTAACCACTGCCATAATAACATTGGGTGTAGATTGTGGCAAAGGCTGGGGAAACTGAGCTTGGGCTGCGTGACGCACCTGGAAGAATCTAAAAAGCATAGAATTGGGCAGCAGGAACTCATTTTGGAGGTCCTCAATGTTTTTAAGTGTGCCATCGGAAATTATGTGGTGCAAATAATATATTCCATATTCGCACCATATCTCTGTGTCAGGGATCAAGAGAAACTCTGAGAGTAGTCTATTGTGCCATAAGGGGGTATAATTGTTGTGTTTAGGGGTCGTTAATGTTTTAGTGGTGATGTCCCATACGCTCCTATATTGGTATAATAGGGACCCACGGTCTCTATTGGAGTTATTCCCACTATGTCCAACTGCAATTGCAGTGAGTGGGTCAGTGGTCAGTTGTGCCCACCGTGGACAGAGGAGGGTGAGGAATCTGAGTCTGTTGGTTTTATCTATGTGGTATAGTTGAGACAGTTGGGACGCGAGGTAATAAAGATTTAAGTCAGGGAGGTCTGTTCCACCTAGGTCAGTAGGGTTCTTAAGGACTCTCCAGGCCAGCTTGTGTCTGTTGGTACCCCAAATAAATGTCTTGAGTATGGCCTCCATTGACTTGAAAAATTTCAAGGGTAAGTATACGGGTGTGTGCCAGAGTATATACAATATTTTAGGAAATAATATTTTAACAATGTTAATGCGGCCCCACACACCGAGCGGTAGTCTCGCCCATACCTGGGTTCTAGACTTGATGAGATCGAAAAGGGGTTCTATGTTCAGGGATATATAGTCAGCCGGTGTTCTATTCACCAATACTCCAAGATATTTGATAGTGTTCACTCGCTGGAGTGGTAACTGTGCCTGTAGCTTGGGAGAAGGGAAAGTATCCATAGGCAATATTTGAGATTTCTCCCAATTAATTTTAAGGCCAGAGAACTGACCAAAGTGTTCAATCGTATGTAACGCCTTCCGAAGAGATGTGGCAGAGTCAGCCAGGTATAGTAGCATGTCGTCTGCGTATAAGCTACTGTATTTATTGGCGTATAACACTCGCTTTTTTACCCTGAAAATAGAGGGTAAACTGTGCCTGCGTGTTATACGCAGGGAGCTGTGGAAAGTTGTTTTCCTGAAACTTCCCTCTTAAAGTTAGGGTGCGTGTTATACGCCTGTGCGTGTTATATGCCGATAAATACGGTAATTTTTTCAGTCAGGGAACCAAGGCAGAGACCCTGAATCTCGGGGTCCTCTCTAATGGAGATTGCAAGGGGCTCCGCCGCCAAGGCGTAGAGGAGCGGAGACAGTGGGCAGCCCTGTCTAGTGCCCCTGGATAGGTCAAATGTCTGGGAGGCCCTCCCGTTGGACACTACTTTACCCCTGGGTGCCAGATATAATAATTGAACCCACTTGATAAATTTAGGTCCAAAACCAAAGCTACGGAGGCATCCCCAAAGGTACCACCACTCCACTGAGTCAAAGGCCTTGGCAGTGTCCAAAGCCACCACCACCCGGGACCCAACATTAGTATGTGTCGCTTGTAAGTTAATATACAATTTTCTGAGGTTGAAGGAGGTGTTACGCCCCGGCATAAATCCAGCTTGGTCAGCATGGATCAGGGTTAGAATCACTTGGTTAAGGCGTAGGGCAAGTACTTTAGCCAGAATCTTTAGGTCTACCTGGAGGAGCGATATTGGTCTATAAGATTCCGGGAGGCCTGGGTCCTTGCCTGGCTTAGGTATGAGGATAATTACCGCCTCGCCCATCGATGGGGGTAAGGTGAAATTGTCAAATGGTTGAAGAGGGACAATAACTTGGGGGCAAGTATCTCGATGTATTGGGCGTAAAATTCTATGGGCAACCCATCTGAACCCGGGGCCTTGGATTTGGCGAAGCTCCCAATCGCTGTGGTTATTTAGTCGAGTGTAAGAGGTGCGTCTAGCATAGCCATTTGGGCATCATCTAGCTGTGGAAAGATGATTTCCGCCAGTAGATCTTCCAATTGAGAGTCAGTGTTAGAAACCTGGGACGTATAGAGTTGATAAAAGAAGTCCCTAAATTTGGAAGTGACAGCCTGGGGTTCCGTAATCTTTTCCCCATTAGGACCAGTGAGGGAAATGACAGTAGGGGGTCTATCCTCACTATGTGCTAAGTAGGCCAACAGTTTACCCGCTCTCTCCCCATGTTCATACAATTTTTGTCTGGCAAAGAAAAGTTTTTTCCTGGCCGTCTCGTGTTGTAGCTGATTGACCATCCTGGTTTGTAACCTGAGTCGGGCAGCTCCAGCAGGAGAGGGGTTCGACATGTATCCCTGTTCAGAGGAGGACAGATCCCGCATTGCCCCATCCAGTACGGCTGATGAATTAGCCTTCAGCCTGTTGATAAAGGAGGTCAGAGTCAGACGTGCATGTAGTTTGAAGGCTTCCCATACTATGTCTGGGGATGCAGATCCGTCATTCTCTAAAAAGTAAGTTCTCCAACTGTTACCAAGCTCGTCATCCTCCGACAACAGGGTGAGCCAAAACGGATTCAGGCGCCACGTACGGGGTGGTTTGTCTAATGGGATGGAGAGGCTAATGAAATATGGGCTATGGTCTGAAAGTAATCTGGGGGCAAATTCAGCTCCCAGTAATCTTGGGGCAAGGGTACTAGAAATATAAAATCTATACGGGACATGGTTTTATGGGTAGTTGAGAAACAGGAGTAAGCTCGGGTGAGCGGAAATTTAAAACGCCAGGTGTCAGTGAGATTAAAGGAAGAGATAAGTCGGGAGAATCTAGTGTGGGTTGGAGCTGTAGTAGATAATGGTGAGGGCGACAGTTTGTCTAATGTAGGGTTCAACGTAGCGTTAAAATCCCCCAGCCACACCGCCTGAATCGAAGGATGACGAGACATATATAGCAAGCCCTCTGTGACTATAGTAGAATTAAATGGTGGAGGTACATAGAATGCCATCAGTAGGAAAGGTTCACCATACAATTTAACCTAAAGAAAGACATAGCGCCCCTGTGGGTCAGACTGAACATCACAATGAACATCAAAATGTACTGTCTTGGCAATCAAAACTGAGACTCCGCGGGCGTGGGACGAGTGGGATGAATGATATGCCCACCCGATCCATGGCCGGCGGAGTGCCATCTGGAGCCGACCCTCAACGTGTGTCTCCACTAACACCACAATGTCGGCTCGTTGTTTTTTGAGAAATGAGAAAACTGCAGATCTCTTTACCTTTGTCCCCAAGCACATTCCAAGTGAGCAGTTTTATCGATGCCATAATTCAAACATTAAAACATATCGTGGGACAGTGTCATGGATATGCATTAATGTCTGTCTGCCATCTTACCTTCCTCCTCATGTGTTCATCTAGAGACCAGACCTCCTTCACCTGGCTTCCTTTATAATCTCCTCCCAGCCTGACTCCACCCCAGGCCCTATCACTGAACACTATATTAACCTGTGCACTGCAAGCCTGCTTTGCTGATCAACGTGTTTGTTAGGCATTGTGTGTTTGGGTTCCTGCCTGCCGTGTGCTACGTCTGTCTCTCTGTTACGTTATTGGCTTGTCCCCGACCATCCCTGTCTGCTCGTGACCCTTGACCTTCGGCTCGTTCTTCGTTATCCTTGTCTGCTTGTGGCCCCTGACCTTCGGCTTGTTATTCGGTTCTCTCTATCGTGTGCTGCTGCTTCCCCTTATCCTACGGGGCGTGAGCTAGGAAACTCCAGGGGCCGCGACCTGGTCCCAGCCTGCAGCGTAACATCCTCACCACTAGAGGCCCTGGAGAAGACCAGCTGGGTCTTAGACTCCGCGCCCTGGGGAATCTTGGCTCTCGCTTCCGTTGGGATCCCGGTTGTGCTCCTCTGGTCCCGCTTTCCACAACCACCCAGTTTCCTATCCACAGAAGCCAGCCATAGGGTTCACTACCTCGCGGTGCACTCCTGTCCCCCTACGGTGTGCATCTGTCACCTGGCCACAGGTGACCCTGACAGACAGTAGCATTACATGAATACAAGGTTTGCCATCTATGCAGTATCAATGTTAGCATGCACTTCGTTGTATTGCATTCCATCAAGAAAAAACAAACCTCCCCCCTCCCCACCCTGCATCTTCCCCAACTGATGCGGGTATGTTCCCAAAACAAAAAGAAAGTAACAACCGGTAGCAGATAAAACGAAAATATCTTGCTGTTACGTAAAAGATCTGCAGCGATCGCCTCACATGGGAGGTGTGGAAGATCCAATGCCCGCAAATAAAGAGCAACAGGCTCTTCTTGCACTGTGAACCAGAAGTACAGTGCGGGGTCGATGGTATATAAAGTTCCGCAGTCACATAATAAAGAAATGCGTGTTCCGGTTGCTGGGGGGCGAAAATTTGCTGTGTTAGGCGTGTGGAGTGTAGGACTGATTGTGCTCCGCAATTAGTCTCCAGGGTAGTTACATGGATCAAGCAGTCAGTGGGGGCCCTGAGTATGGGAGACCCACTCTGCAGGTTACAATTGAAAGAGGATTATAGCAGGGGAAGGCAAAAGGGGGTCCCAGGGGTAAAGAGCAATAGGGTATGCGCCGCGGGCAGTAAAGGGGAGACAACAAAAGGGGTAACATACCAGGATTTGCAGACTCCCGCTGCGGCGTATAATGTGCTGGTGATGATGACAGGCAATCAATAGTGCTGATGAACATGCTCGGTCAGGTCACTCCGCCACCCCTCTGGCGGGCCCCGAACGCTCCAACCAGGCAATGACTTCCTGAGGATCCTCAAAGAAGAACACACGGCCATCCCTTTCGACTCTAAGACGAGCTGGAAATACCATAGATTATTTAAGATGTTGTATCCGGAGCCTCCTCTTCGCCTCCATGAAGCCTTGGCGGCGGCGCTGCACCTCGGCAGAAAAGACGGGGAAGATAGCGATCTTGGAGTTTCCAAGGTGGATGTTACCTTTTTCCCTGGCCATGCGCAGCGCCGCATCTCTGTCCTTGTAGTTAAAGAATTTTGCTATAAACGTGCGGGGGGGAGCCCCCTGAGGAGGAGATCTGGCAGGCATACGATGGGCCCTCTCCACCGCCAGGGTGGGGGAGAAGGCCTCGCAGCCATAGGTGTCAACAAGGAGTTTCTCCAAGAAGGTGGTAGGATCTTTGCCCTCAGCTCCCTCGGGGAGCCCGATGAAACGGAGGTTGCACCTCCGGAGCCTATTTTCCATATCATCTTGCTTGCTTAGAATCTGATTGATTTGGAGCTGCATTCGATCCGAGCTGACTTGGAGCGGCGTAACGGTGTCCTCCACCTCTCCAATGCGGGTTTCGGCTGTCATGACACGCTCACAAAGTTTTTGGAAGTCTTGTCGCATGAGTGAAAGGTCCACCTTGACCCCCTCTATTTGCGCCGTCAGGGACGTCCGGCATTATGTGATCGCCTCGAGCAGTTTAGCTGTGTCGCCTCCCGGAGCGTCCTGCTCACCGCCCGCGGCGCCGCCATCTCTCCCGACACTTTCCCCCTCCTGGCGGCGGTACTGGTCCAATTTCGCCAGTGTGGCCTTTGGCGTTTTTGGCGGAGTCATGGCAGGTATCCGCTGTGATCCCTCCCCCCTCCAAAGCAGGCAGCTTAGGCTATACCGGATGGTAGGGAGCTGTAGGGCTGGTGGGCTGGGAAGAGTCACTAGTCAGCAGGCCGGGTGAAGCAAGATGGGCGCCGACCAGCACTAGGCCAAAGCCGGGGCCTTTCCTGAATGCGGCGGCTGCGCAGTCAGAGGCTGATAGATCCGCCTCTGCGGGTGTGTGGGGTCCTCAGGGGTCTCAGTGGGCCCCTGCAGGCTGTTACCTGAGAGCAGGAGGGCCAGGAAGCAGCACAGGCGGCAGGTCGGGTGGAGCAAGATGGCCGCCGACTTCCAGAGCTAGGCCGAAGCCGCGGGCTTACCTAGATGCGGCACCCGCGATCGGGATCGCGGCCCTGCGGAGGCCGCCGTACGAGCGGAGGACGGTGGATTTGCGGCCACGGATATTCAGGGTCCCCAGGGGGTCCCGCTGGGCTGGTGCAGGACGGAGCTCAAATCATGCACGTCCTACTCCATGCTATGTCAGGCCACGCCCCCCATTTGAACAAGGATTTTAAGGCATCTACATTTATTAACTGCAATACTAAATTTGTGGTATATGTGATTACCTTTGAACAATGTTCTGTTCAATATGTGGGTCGCACGACCCCTAGATTGAGAGACCAGTTAGGTGACCATCAATCAATGTCATGACAAGCATGTCAGCAGTTTCCATAATCAGGGGGTTGAAAAGATTGTGCCATCTAAAAGGGGAGGTGACAAGTTTAGATTTTTATGTAAAAGAGAGGTGTATTGGATCTTTCACCTCAATACTAGAAAGCCCCTTGGCCTTAACTTTTAGTGGGATATCTCACATTTCTACGAGAAACTAAGGTATAATTTTCATTATATATTGATTTTCCATCTTTTTTGCATCCTTTCTTTACCTCCCCCCCCCTCCTTTTCCATCTTCCTTCCTTCCTTCCTTCCTTCCATTCCCTTCCTTTTTCATCTTCCCTTCCCCCTCCCTTCTCTCCCCTCCCTCCCTTCTCTCCCCTCCCTCCCTTCTCCTCTCCCTTCTCCCTCCCCTTCTCTCTCCTCCCCCCCCCTTTCTTCCTTTCTCCTTCTTCTCCCCCCCATCTTCCCTTTTCATTGGAGAGTAGAGGGTGGGAAAAATAGTCCTTTTTATGTACATTTACATGTATCCTAGATCATGGTTAGTGGTGTGGTAATTTTTGGAGTTCCCTCTTTTTGATATTCTTTGAAATGCCAATTGTTAGATGCTATTATATCCACTGTGTATTCTGTATATTGTATATGATGCTGTGTATTCTAATATAGGTTCTGCTGATATGTGCACAGTTATACACATGGGGAGGATTGGATACATTTTGTATTATTATTTTCTATTTTATTAATTTTTTTATTATTTATTATTAGTGTGTATTTATATATGTGCACAGATATTTTACTACATACAAAGTTTTATATCATGTGTAAATATTTTTTCCTTTTTCTTTTATATTTCTTTCCGTTTGTGAAATAGTGAAAAGTAAATTATCGATTTAAAGGTTAATAGACAGTGGCTATCCGTGTTCTTGATATTCACAAGTGATGTTCATGGACAATCAACGTTTCACATGTCTGTCTTAATTGTTTAATTATTTTATTGTCTAGAGGGGTATATATATGCCTGTATTTTGGTGAAGCACTTTGGCTATGAGTAAGCACCGTGGTTGGTGTGAAACGTGTTAGCTGTGCATGTTGGCTTGTACTTATCCGTGGATGTATTTGGAATCTGTTTTTATGAAAAACATTTGGAGTGCGGCTATCCAGCGTTTTTGTTTTCACGTTCCTGTTGCAACCAGAGTAGGCACCCAGTCTGTCGTGGAGACAGCTGATACTGGGAAAAGGTGATTATCTTAGAGCAGTGAACTCTCATTACTTCAAGGGTCATTTGGGTAGTTTCTGTTGCCATTATGATTTAAAAAGAGTAAACACAGTTGATTGATAATGGCTTCAGCCAAACACTAACCCTGAGTGAAAGTTTTTTCATTCATATTCTCTGAAAAATTAGATCATACATTTTGCCAGGGTATGTAAACTTATGAGCACAACTGTATATGCAAATGACGAGCAGCCATCTTGCTTCCTGGAAGAAAATAATCTTTCAGCGTTTACATGCTTGCATTATCGCTGCTTATGTAGTGTTATTCTTTTAATAAATTACCCTTTTTTTTATACAATATGGCACAATGAGAGCACCTTTTATTGCATGCCTCGTTTTACGGAGGAATCCCTGATGGGAAACTGGATTATTGAGGGCTGCGTTTACGGCATCGGCCTGCCTTTCCTATGGTGCCACTACACCGGAAGGACGGGACGATATCCAATGATCTGGAGCATTGATCGTGTTGTTTAAATGAAGCGCAGATTGACCACTCTTAGGGGGTCACATGATCTCTGGTAAGCGTAGCATGGGGTTTGGCTGGTGACACCTACTGTCTTGCTCTCTATTACTTAGAACAATAAAGTGTGACCTGGTGTACCCCGTGGCGCACCTCCGTCCCTATTGAACATAAAAATATAGAAACTTTTGCCCTTGGGACTTTAACCACTTCCCGCCCGGTCAATAGCAAATTTACGTCCGGGAAGTGGTTTTGTTATCCTGACTGGGCGTCATATGACGTCCAGCAGGATAACAGCTGACCCCTGTCAGACAGACGCGACTAGAGGAGAGCCGATCAGCTGCTCTCCTGACAGGGGGGGTATGTGCTGATAGTTTATCAGCGCAGCCACCCCTCGGATCACTGCACAGGACCACCAGGGATAAGCATCCACACTGGACCACCAGGTATGCCCCCTAGACCACCTGGGAATGCCAATCTGTGCCAAGGCAGCTGCCAACCAGTGCCCACCCAAAATCCCTGCCAGTGCCATCAGGGATACCCATCAGTGCTGCATATCAGTGCCATGTGTCAATGCCCAGCAGTGCCGCCTATCAATGCCACCCAGAAGTACCCACCATTGTAGCCTTTCAGTGCCCACCAGTGCCGCCTATCAATGCCCATCAGTGCTGCATATCAGTGCCGCCTACCAGTGCCCATCAGTGATCATCGTCAGTGCCACCTCATTGGCGCCGCCTCATCGGTGCTGCCTTATCAGTGCCCGTCAGTGCTGCCTTATCAGTGCCCATCAGTGAACGAGAAAACTTACTTATTTACAAAATTTTATAACAGAAAAAAAAACTTTTATTTCTCTTTCGTTCATGGACGGCCTTAAAGTGGTTGTAAACCCACTTTTTAAACAAAGACCTACAGGTAAGCCTAGATTAAGGCTTACCTGTAGGTGCAAGAAATATCTACTTAACCTACACGGTTAAGGAGATATTTGTATGTAAATGCGGCGACGCTGACGTCACCCCATTCACAAATTCGGCTAGGTCGCAACATTCGACGACGTAGCCGAATTCGACAGCTCACGCGTGCATGCGCGGAGTCACGTCTTCTCCGCTCCGGCCAATCACAGCGCCGGAGCGGCGCTGTGATTGGCTGCAGCGGCGATACCCGGAAGTAACATTCCGGCTATCGCCGCAGCGATGGATGCGGCTAGAGGAGGGACACGGACGACTTCGGGGGCCCCGATCGAAGGTAAGTGGTACATAATGAGCTAGTATGCTAGTCATACTAGCTCATTATAGCTTTGTCTTGCAGGTTAGTCAAAAAAAAAAAAAAAGATAAAAGGGTTTACAACCACTTTAATCTTGACAAGTGGGTATTAGCCTTCATTCAGGAGTGACTAGGCAGAAAACTTGTAGAAAGTGTTAAACACATCACACCTTATACAGTACCGCCCAGGGGGCGGACCCTCTGGGTATAACCCCTCTCTCTGCATCTCGCAGATCAGTTTTTTTCTGCCTAGCATAGGAGAAGGACATAGGAAAGGGCCCATAGGTCCGGGGTTTTTTTTTCTACGTTTTTGTTCCTGCGATCCTCGATCAACTGCCGACTGGGTGACAGGCTGGATCCCAGATCCATGTAGTCTCCCCAGTTTCAGCCATTGAGCGTGTGCCGACCCTAGCTACATGCTGGGTTTTCCACGACATGCCCGTTGCTCTACGGGTGGCCAGTGAGCTTCGCGCTCCAGGGCATGCATATGACCGGTCTCTATGGCTGAATCACAGCGGAAGATGGTCTGGCTGGGATGTTTCCAGCATAATCCAAGCAGGAAGGGTAAGTAGCTTCCCTTGCTTCGGCAGGAGGACATAGCTGGACATTCCTGGAGAGATAAAGTAAGTGGTTTTACCCTTTCTTTCCTCTCTCCTTTCCTTCCCTCCTCCCTGGGCTCTGCGAGCTAGGCTGGCTGCTGGGGGCCGGGGGTTCACCTGGGGGGCTCCATCTGGAGCGGGAACTGTGCTGTATGTCTGCTTCTGGGGTGCTAGTGGGCTGCCATTAGAAATGTCAGTTTTTGCTTACCTGTATGCTGTCGGCGGCCATTTTCTTGTGGTCCGCGTCCGTTTTGGCCTATCTACCGCTCGGCGGACATTTTCTTGTGGTCCGCGCCTGCTTGGCTCTATTTGCCGCTCGGTGGCCATTTTCTTGTGGTCCACGCCGTTCTTCAGCAGGGCCGCTCGGCAGCCATTTTGTGGAAGTCTCTGGCCTCTAGGGTGCATTTTACAGCGCGAAATAAATAGACACACGCTGGCGGAGGGTCAGACTGGCACAGGCAGCTGTGGAAAGAGCATCTCAGGCGGGAGTATACGGCAGCAGTAACAGTGACCGTTCTAAGGGTGGTGAGTCCTCTGGGGGACCTCGCATCTCTGTAGCAGCTAGGAGGGTAGGCTGTTGATGCCTTGCCTGGAGTCCCTGTGGGTGTCAGGTGCGTGGGTCAGCATGACGTCAGAAGCAGACGTTTTTTCCCCTGAAACACCTGAGTTGTCAACTGGTGCCCCTGCTATATCAGTGGACGCTATGTCGGCGATCCTGGAGGCTTTTGTTGCCAAGGTGGAAGCGGCGCGTGGGAACACGGGGGGTAGGAAGCGCCCCCTCCCCCCGCCATCTTCTGGGGATAATTCTGATGCAGAGCCAGGCCCAGCTGTGGCTCATGGCCCTGATTCTGATGCGTCAGAGGCCACGGACTGTGACCGGACGGACAGTGAGGATGACTCAGAGTCCGGGTCAGCACACAAAAAGGCTTTGGTATCTGATCTTATCACCGCAGTGCGGGATACGCTGAAGATGGAGAATTCGGCAGAAGCAGCAGAGACGGCGGTTCCCTTTGGGTTCCGTAAGCCGGCCCACACTGCCAAGGTGTTTCCTTGTGTGTCTTATCTTGATAAACTTTTATACAAGGAGTGGGAAAAACCACAGAAGGTTTTTTCGGCCCCAAAAAATTTGCCGGTCCGCAAACCACGATTCCAGTGGAAGGGGCTCCTGTCTTCAAGGACCCTGCGGACAAGAAGGCTAAGGCAATCGCCTGCTACCTATACACAGTAGTGGGCTCAGCGATGCGTCCAGCAATGGTTGGGGCTTTGGTGTCTCAGACACTTACTGAGTGGGCAAAGATGCTACACCAGGGGTTAAAGACACGGGAGGCTCCTCCAGAAGAGGTAGCTTTGGCCGACCAGTTGGTACAGGGCCTTAAGTTTGTCTGCGAGTCAGACATGGATACTATCCCCTTGCTGTCCAAAACCTCAGTTTATGCGGTGGTGTTACGCCGCCTGATCTGGCTAAAGTGCTGGTCTGCGGACCAATCTTCCAAGAAGGCCCTGTTGGATCTGCCCTTTTAGGGAGACAGACTTTTTGAAGCCTCTCTGGATGACATCATTAAGGATGCCACAGGAGGTAAGAGCACGCTGCTCCCACAATCCAAAAAGGGTAAGGAGCCACGCCATAGGCAAGGGCCCTCCTTCACTACACACAAGTGTTTTTTTCGTCCGCCCAGTGCTGCAGGTTAAAGATCCCGGGCCGATAAAGCGCCTGCTCAGGGACAAAAGCGTCCCTGGTTTCGCAAGCCTGCGGACAAATCTACGTCCGCATGAAGGTCTGCCCCTGCCCATCTCTCGGGTGGGGGGACGTCTTCGCGAATTCGTGACTCGGTGGACATCACTGATCTCCAACCGGTGGGTTTGCAAAGTAATTTCCTCAGGCTACAAGATAGTTTCTCTCTTGCCTGCCGAACAGATTTTTTCCCTCCAACTTCAGCCGACCCGTCAGGAGGCCCTGTATGGGGTGGTCCAGGATCTGCTGGTACGTGGGGTGATCATTCCTGTCCCAGGGCAGGAACGGTTTCAGGGTTTTTACTCAAATCTGTTTGTAGTACCAAAGAAGGATGGGGTTCGTCCAATCCTGGATCTCAAAGCCCTCAATTTCTTTGTGAAAGTACAAAGATTCTGGATGGAGTCGGTTCGCTCTGTAGTCGCTGCTCTCCATCCAGGGGACTTTCTGGCGTCCTTGGACATCAAGGACGCATACCTGCATGTTCCCATATGCTCCAGGCATCAGAGATTTCTGTGCTTTGCAGTCGGGGAGGACCACTATCAATTTGTGGCCCTCCCGTTTGGCCTGGCATCGGCACCCAGGGTGTTCACCAAGGTGCTCGCCCCGATTCTGGCCCTGCTAAGGCAGCGGGGCATCACTATCAAGCTCAGAATTAGAGGAGAGCGTGTCTATAACCTGTCAGACCCTCCGAGACTTTGGTTGGGTGCTAAACACGCAAAGTCAGTTTTGGTGCCAACTCAGCGCCTAGTGTATCTGGGGTTGATTCTGGATTCCTCAGAGGCAAAGGTTTTTCTCCCTGTGGAAAAATTGTAGACCCTTCGGGCTGTGTTGCAGCAGTTGGCATCCAAAAGATGGTCGTCACTCCGCTTTTGCATGCGAGTCTTGGGCCTCATGGTAGCCTCCTTCGAGGCGGTTTCAAATGCTCAATATCACACGTGAGTGTTGCAGAAGGAAATAATGTCCAGATGGGACAAATGCCCATCGTCCCTGGATTGTCAAATCCGGGTGAGCCAACAAGTCAGGACCTCCCTGGTTTGGTGGCTGACATCACCAGCACTTCTGTCCGGGAAGTCGTTCCTTCCTTTTCACTGGATGGTGGTCACAACGGACGCCAGCCTTACCGGTTGGGGGGGAGTCTGGGGGGTTCAGTCGACGCACGGTCGCTGGACTCCGGAGGAATCCCGCCTGTCGATCAATGTCCTGGAACTCCGGGCAATCAGGCAGTGCCTCTCCACGTGGTCTCAGAGGCTGCAAGGGCGTCCAGTCAGGATCCAGTCGGACAACGCCACGGCGGTGGCATATGTCAATCATCAAGGAGGAACAAGAAGCTCGGCTGCAGCGTCGGAGGTCGCTTGCATCCTTAGGTGGGCAGAAAGGAGCGTACCGACACTGTCGGCCGTGTACATTCCGGGTGTGGAGAACTGGCAGGCGGACTATCTGAGTCGCCAGATGCTGGACCAGGGGGAGTGGTCCTTGCACCCGGAGGTTTTTCAACTTCTTTGCTGGCAGTGGGGCACGCCGGATGTGGATATATATATATATATATATATATATATATACATATATATATATGCTAGGGTGGCGACCGAGGGAATTCCGGTGATCCTCATTATTCCGGATTGGTCTCGGCATCATTGGTACGCCGATCTGGTACGTCTCGTCGCGGATGTTCCTTGGCGACTGCCAATGAGGGAGGAACTTCTGTCTCGAGGTCCTATATTTCATCCTGCTTTACAGTCTCTGGCTTTAACGTCATGGCTATTGAAAGCCAGGTGCTGAGGGACCGAGGTCTCTCGGATTCGGTCATTTCAACCATGTTAAGGGCACGGAAGTCTTCATCCAGAAAGATATATCACCGTACCCGGAAAGCTTACATCGCTATGTGCGAAGAGATGGAATGGCGTCCACGGACGTATTCCGTCCCCAGAATCCTGCGGTTCTTGCAGCGTTGCGTGACCCAAATGCTTGCTCTGAGTACCATTAAGGGTCAAATTTCGGCCTTGGTCATCTTCTTTCAGCAACCGCTAGCAGGCCATTTCTTGGTTAGCACCTTTGTGCAGGGGGTTCGCCATGTGCTCCCTCCTGTCAAACCTCCTCGGGATCTGAATTTGGTGCTCTCGGTTCTCCAGGAACCTCCCTTTGAAAATGTCAGAGATATTCCTCTCTTAACCTTGTCTCAGAAGGTGGCTTTCTTAGTGGCCATTACTTCTGTTAGACGGGTGTCTGAGTTGGCGGCCTTGTCCTGCAAGTCGCCCTATTTGGTCATCCATAAGGATAAGGCGGTGTTGCGTCCGCGACCTTCGTTTCTGCCAAAGGTGGTCTCGGCCTTTCACCTTAATGAGGACATTGTCCTCCTGTCCTTGCGTCCTCACCCATCGCATCCCAGAGAGTTTGCGCTTCACACGTTGGATGTGGTACGAGCCTTACGGGTGTACCTGTCTGCTACTGCTTCCATTCGGAAGTCTGACTCACTGTTTGTGTCTGTCTCTGGTCCAAGACCGGGCCAAGCGGTTTCGTCTGCCACCATTTCTAGGTGGATCAGACAGACCGTCATTCAGGCCATTGCCCTTAAGGGGCGGGCGCCTCACTTTTCGGTGGCGGCACATTCCACCAGGGCAATTTGGTGCTTCCTGGGCTTTCCGACATCAAACGTCGGTTGCACAAGTGTGCAATGCGGCGACCTGGTCGTCCGCTCATACCTTTTCTATGTTCTATAAGGTTGATGTGGCTGCATCTTCGGATGCTTCCTTCGGCCGCAAGGTCTTACAAGCGGCTGTTTGAAGTTGCATCTCCTCCGTTGAGGAGCTCTGCCTTGTTATGGAGTGAAGTTTTTGGTTTTCCATTTATACTGCTCCCATCCCTCTTGACACTGCTTTGGGACATCCCACATGTAAAGTGTTAAGAGGCTGTGTCAGTCCATGGACGATGAGAGAAAATAGTATTTTTGTACTCACCGTTAAATCCGTTTCTCTGACGTCCATGGACTGACACAGCGTCCACCCTTCTTTTCAAGGTTTGTACTTCTTTGTTACGAACTGAGGGCTGCTGACTGCAGTGGGAGGGTTATGTCCGGAGGGACCACCCCCCCCTGGGCGCGGGGCTGTTCAGTTCTGGCTTTTAGAATGTATGTATAACATCTCACATTCTGCCTAGGTCTTCTCCTGCAAGCAGGGACATAGCCCACGGGTAAAGTGTTAAGAGGCTGTGTCAGTCCATGGACATCAGAGAAACTGATTTTATGGTGAGTACAAAAATCCTATTTTTATTGTAATACCTTAATCACATCTATTACACACGTCCATAATCCCCATGTTGCCGTGCATCGCTGTAATCGCCCGCGACACATGCGCGGTAACATGCGGACCTGGTAGAAGGGCAAAACCAACACACCTATAGCTATAGTTGAAGTGAAAGGGCAATACATGCCTAACAATGACCAGACCCTTGCAAGATATGGTCCGTATGAAGAAGCAAAACAAAAATGGCTAGAGGGGGGGAAAATGGGAAACAGAGGGCGCCAATCCCAATGGTCTCCGAATGGGAACCAGAGGGGAAAGCTCTCAGGGGTCCAGGCTAGTCAATGCATGCCAATCAGCATGAACACACAATTAGAGGACGTATTCTCCCACCGTGGGCATGCATAGATATGGTGTAGAAAGAATAGCCCGGAGCCCCAGAAGGGATTGCAGCTCCCGGGACATGAAAAATGCAAAGACGACATGGGAGGCATGGCAGGGAAGGAGGCATGGCATGAATAAAAAAAAACACAACATACAAAAAGGAAAAAAGAGAGAAAAAATGAGTTATTAACTTCCCTAATATAGACCCCAATATAGGTCTATTCATAGATCTCCAAGCCCTATCCAACACCCAGAATAAAAAACAGCATTTGTACATGGCACATATTAAACGATCCCTATGTGCAAATATGAAAATGTAAATTGGCTCAACATAAATAATACATAATAATAATGCCCTAAGTGGGCAGAAAGGACTTAAATGAGGTGGCCTTAGTGGCTCCCAGCGAGAATATCCACCTCCTCAATCTCTGAAGGATAACCCTATCCCAGTTTCTTCCACGTGGGTCTTGGGGAATGTGTTCGACACAAAAATGTGACTTTGGGGGATCCATATGCATGATCTTGTGCTGCATGTCTCCCTATCGGAGAATATAAATTGCCTATTTCGATGGCATATGTGTGGTGGTAAATTTGTCTCCAAAATTCCCTAAAAGTCTTCCCTATGTAGAAAGCGCGACGTTCTCAGGTCATTAAATATACTACTACTCTGGTTTGACAATTAGCAATTTTTGGGGGGAAAAAATCTGTTCCCATTGGGAAGGATCAGATTTTGCCCTGTGTTGATGTATTTACAATAGGGGCATCCTGCACATCGGAAGGTCCCCTTCAGGGAATGGGTTTTGAGACCTATGCCACCCAAATGGCTATGCACCAATTTATCCCTAAGAGATGGAGCCCGTCGATATACTAACGATGGTTGTGAGGGGAAAAATTTAGAAATAACTGGATCACCAGTTGGCAGATACCAGTGCTTTTGTAATGTAGCTTTAAAATTCTCATGTTGAGAACTATAGCGGGTGACGAAACTGACATTACCATTCGACTTGATTTCCTTTTTATGAAACAACAAGTCTCTGTTCTTATCCTTTGCATGATTGAATGCTTTAGCAAGACATTTTTTGCTATATCCTCGAATAATAAGACGATCCCTCAATAAAGCTGCCTCCATCTCAAAGGCTTCATTTGTACTACAATTTCGTTCCAGACGAAGATACTGCCCATATGGTATTGAACGTACCAAAGGTGCAGGATGGGCACTGCTGGCGTGTAAAATGGTGTTGCCTGATTTCGGCTTCCTGTATAAGCCACTCGACAGACAACTATATTCAAATTTTTATACACCATTAAATCAAGGAAGGGCATTTTTTTTACAATCATAAGTCATAGTGAATTGTAGGTTCCAGTTGTTGGAATTTAACTTGGTGAGGAACTCCAATAGTAGTTCTGGACTATCATCCCAGAAGATGAAACTATCATCAATGTACCTGTGCTATGAAAGAACATGCAACAATACAAAGAGAGAGAGAGCGCAAAGACTACCCTAGTGTAACACTGTTTTTATTGTAAATTGGCAATTAAAAATACGAGTATTTTACTCGCAGACATATGCTGTGTATTCACATATACAGCTTGATTCAAGCCTCCTCTCCTGGTCTATATAGATCGATTGGCTCTCAAGGCAGCGGTGTTGTATGGAGATGTTGGTGTATAAGCTAGGAGTCTGCTTCCTCATCTCATGTGCTGTTCAGCGCTTGCACAGACCAGCCGGCTCAGCGTGATGTCACTCGTGGCCTGGAGGGGGATTTGTGGTGGATGTGCTGTTTCCTCTAACACACGTACACACAATTGCTATGACAACATGTTTCGAAGCCGTGGCCTCCTTCAGGTAACGCCCATATCATCTCTGCTAGTCCTATATACTTAACACTCCAAGCCCCTCCTCCTAAACAGCCAATGGGATTTGCCATAGACCAGGAGCACGGAGTTTACATCAGGAAGTGTATATACAGAGAGGGTTTTTTTTTTTAAAAAGCAACAGCGTTCTAACTTCACTAAACATTAATTACAATTGTATATAGAAGTTATGAAAAGAATAATCTTATCATATACTACTTTAAATATTAAAAATATATGTGCTATACGAAATATGCAAATATAAAATATTGATCATAAGGTAAATCTTACATTTATAGTTAGCATTTTTTTATTGTTGATAGTAATGATATGAGAACCTAAACATATTGAACTATCCTAAACATCTTAATAATATTGATGTAATTAATGGTGTTTCTTAATTGTTGTAAATATTTGATTATCAATTTAAAATATTAATCATTACATATTATTAAATGGTATTTATTCTGATTATTGTTAGTTGGCATATCATAATATTGTTTCTATAGCCGTCAGTATATGACCATTTTGATATATAATATAAATCTGTAAATTAAAAAACTGATCTAATAAAAACTAGATACATAAACGGGTGGTGAGGTAAAGGTGTCTCAGATAAGTGCACCTATCTCAAGTTCCTAATTTAACCCCTCCTGTGACATTAAGGGTAAATATCCAGTAGGATCCACGTTTACATAAACCAGCAAATATTTCACCTTCCGGGATGGACATAGGTATAGACTCTATCCCAAAAAGTTCCAGACCATCTGTATTACCCCCATGTTTGTATTTAAAGTGACGTGGCACACTATGCTTCTCGACCTCCTTCTCTATGAACATACGGTGTTCGCAGAAGCGATAATATTGATGAAGAGGCAATTAACATCTTAGAACAACTATACCTGGAGGGAAGATCGGAGATGGAAGTCCCCATATCTACACCATTCTCAAATGGGATTATACATTCCACATTCCGTCCAAAGTCCACCTTCTACCCACACCATATTAAAAATTAATTCATCAAAACCTTTTACGCAATGGTGTATGCTGACTTCAGAAAACTTTGAGTCACCACATGGGAAAGTCAATATTCACAATCTCTGTAAACAAGAAAAATAAGCTTTATTTGCATTTAAAGAGAATCATGATTTAGTAATCCGCGTAGCAGACAAAGGAGGAGGTATAGTTATTCAGGACAGGGTAGAATACCTAAAGGAGGCTTATAGGCTCCTTTGTGATGACTCCACCTATGAAATACTGCAAAATGATCCTCTACCAGTGTATAAATTGGAATTAATGGAACTAATGAATCAAGCTTTCACCCAAGGTGTGGGCGGGGCACGTCTGTGTGAGATGTGAGAGGACACAGGAGACGGAGCTCCACCATTGACTGACCCTCCATCCGTCTCTTATCCTTACTATGCTTGCTGAGGCTTATTGAAGCTCCTCCGTACAGAAACTGGGAATACATTATTATCAGCAATTTGTTATTAGCTACCTGGCTATTTTCAACTATTGTTACCCACTCAAAGAAAGAAAAACTTTAAAATGCAGAGTCTCTGTCCGCGCTGCTGATGCTAATATAGCTTGTTAGTAGAGTCAGCTGTTTCATTAACCACAGTTTGATAACTTGTGCCTAGAGTGTCTCACAGCATTTTGGCTGCTAACGGCTGATACCGCTGACACGGCACTTGGTATTGACGGCTCTGACAGCTCGACTGCTCAGCTCCTGTCCTTTACAGGTTCCTGGCTCGCAGCACTTGGATCTTTGCATCCATCTATCAGTTTGTGACACCCGATTTTGACGGCTCAGCTCAGCTCTGGTCTTCTACTGGCTCCCGACTTCTGGATCCTGACACCTGGCTTGCAGCACCTGGACCTCTGTTTCCATCCATCAGCTTATGGTGCAGGGCTTACGGCTAGGGGCTTTCCACTTGTGACCGATAATTCCGGTGTCCGTACCTCCGCTCCTGGCCCTCCGCCTGGCTCCTGTGCTGCAGCTCCCCTTGCAACCTATCCACCTTCGGCTGATGGCTTTCAGATCCTAGCCTCACGCTCTGCTTTAAGATTCCTGGCAAACGGCACATAAAACAGCTTACAGCGTGTGGATTCTGGTTTTCGGCTTACTGCCTTCAGTCCATGCTTTGAGGTTAGTGCTGCTTACCATGCTCTCCTTCACTGTCTTCTAATGTGTGGTATATAACTCAGGACATAAAACATTGATGATACATTGTGCCGATACCAGGTACACTGTTTACTATCCAATGTCAATGGTCCTTGGCTAAAAAACCTTTAAACCCCTAAAAAATGTATACCCTTGTATAAAGAGGAGGAGATGGCATACTAGCTCATTATGAATGACTTACCTGAGATAGAAGCCCCCGAAGCGCTCCTCGTTCCCCTCCGCCACCATCTTGCCTTCTAGTCCCTTCCGTGTATCGCCGGAGCATCGATGACGTCACCCCCTGCGCATGAGCATGAGACCGGCATGTCCCATTCAAAAAACCGGGACGCTCAGCGCGCCTGCGCCGTTGTCTACGGCGCACATGCGCCATAGACATCAGTGCAGTGTTTTCTGCAAATATCTCCTTAACCGTGTAGGTTAAGGAGATATTTCTTGCACCTAGAGGTAAGCCTTAATCTAGGCATACCTGTAGGTGCAAGTTGTCAGAGTGGGTTTACAGCCACTTTAAGGAAACTCTAGTTAACTAATAACATTTTTAAAAACCTGGAAGCTATGTTCTTGGGTGCAATATACATGAGACATCTTTTAGAAGGGGCTCTCCTGAATACCATTATATTAAAATTGTTTTTTTTGGGGATCATACACAGTAATAGCATGCAATGTAAATCTGCAACCAACAGATTAGGTAGAATACTTTATTGTACAAGGAGTATGTGTGTGTGTATGTATATGTATGTATGTATGTATATGTAGCGGGTACTTACTTTCCCGGGTGCATTTTTTTTAATCTGGCTGTGACATCAGTGCTATGTTCCCTGTGGTCCACGAGGTGGCGCTGTCACTGTGACCGGAGGGACAAATATCACTGTGTGCCGAGGCCCTTTTTGTCCTCTCTCGGCAGCGGTATGGTGGGGCGGGGAACCCGCCGTGCTTGCTGGGGGAGCGTATAAAGGGGGCCGGCCATCTTGGTCACGGGGTCTTCGTCCCAAGCACCTTCAGCTTGCGGACGTGAGTTCGTGCTCGTCCCCTAGGAGGCCTCGGCCTAGGGGACCAACGGAGATCGTGTTCCACCTCAGGCACCTTCAGTCCTGGGGTGAGGTACTTACAAGAAGGTCCGGAGCTCAGTGCCCAACACTGAGTTCCGCGAGGGAAGGGTCCTAAGGCACTTCGGGGATGGAGGCCTGAATCTGAGTAAGACGCAATGGACCGGGGAGAGCTCCTCACTCGAAGACCCGGTGCAGCAGACTGCCGGTGACGGGTGAGTCTCTTGTCGGAGACCGTCGAGAAGGATCCCCTTCACCTCGTGCGGAGACCATAGCCCACTCTCTAGGAGGAGAGTGGAGGACCGAATTTGTGTCTGGGCCTATTCACACTCACACCTCCTTTTCTGTTCTATCTATCAAGGAAGTCCCTGTATGGTGTGTTCTAATAAAGGAGTGTTGGACTTTAATGGTGTGAGGCTCACTTCCTGGCGGACGAAGTTCACAGTGACTCTTGGAGGGAGGATCCGGGTGCACAGCACAGACCCGAAGGTAAACAAGACATTGCTGATACCACAGGTATTCCCACGTGGTGGAAGCTAGGCGGCGTAGCCCACCCGCTCTCTCTCTCTCTCTCCCATCAGATACCCCTAGACAAGAGACGGTGCGAGTCGCACGGAGAGAGGAGAGGGGAAGGCGCTACATATATATATGTGTGTGTGTGTGTATATATATATATATATATATATATATATATAGTGTGGGATCAATCTATAGTTTTCTTACTTTATTAAACATTGGGTTAGCCTTATCCCAGATATGTGGCTTGTTTTTGGTCACCAATTATAATTGATGTGGGGAAAAATGTTTTATGGAGACATGAGCACAATGTGCTCGTGTCGAATGTAAATTAAACTGTAATGACATTCTATTTACTTATGGCCCCTGTAAAGGACATATGATGCATTTTAATCATAAAATTTAGAAAGTTTTACTGACAACAGAAACGGTGTCATATAAGAATATGAAGCTTTCTTTCACTCATAAAAAATAAATGGTATTTGTTGCTAGTGATGGTATACTCAAATATTTAGATATCTTAAATTTGTAGGATGTTGATCTAGGCATTGTTTCATCATTGAAAATAACACTGATTTAATGTTTTCAGGTTTTGTCTTCTTTCAGATCAGTAAGGACATAGTAATGCACATTTTTTTTAACTTCTTTGGATTTAACAGACTGTGCAAGCGACCGTGTAATTTTATTTGATTTATTTTTAATTATGAACAGTATCACAATGTAGTTTCATAAAAATGCAGTTCTACAAAGTCCATTTTGTGTGCCTGTATATAGATTATATTGAAATGAAAGAACTAAGCTGTAGATCTAGATATACTTTAATAAATGTTTGTTCCTTTTTAAAAGTAAATAGAAGTTTTTCATATGGTCATGCAAATGTACGAGACAACAGCGAAGTGTCTATGAGAAGTGTTTCCCAGGATTGGGGTGTACACAGCACTGATATCAGATAACTGCACCCATTTTTATGAAAAATCAGTTCCATTCTGTTCTATGCTTGGCATAGACGATAGAACCTTGTGTCCACACTCAAATTCATTGATGGACGTGTAGACCAAATTAAATTAAATTTGCTGGGCCATATGAAACTTTGGATAGATTTTGTCACTAATTTTAGGAGTTCTAGAGGCAAATGATAGTTGTTTAAACTTAAAGCGAAGGTTCCGCGGTCCCTAACTTTTTTTTTTTTTTTTCTATGCTTTAAAATGTGTATTTTATTAACTGACTTCTCCTGTGCTTCCATGCATCCCCCGTCCGTTTTGCGAAGAAAAAACACTTTATAAAAAATTGCATGTATTTCCCATTTTGCTTGTGGGCATCTTGAAGCCCACAAGCATATTCTTCCGGGTAGCGATGAATGCTTGTCTCCCGACATTCATCGCTGGATCTTATTTAAAATGGCGGAATTGGATCCGCCCTCATCATGTGACCGGGTCGACGAGTCACGTGACAATTACATTATTGTGTTATCTCAAAGGAAGGCGGTACAATATTACTCCTGGGAAGCAGTACAATTTGCTCCCAGGAGGCATCGCGGAACAATAGCCCAGCGAAGGACACGCCTACTCCCGCGGAAGGAAATCCCGGAAGTAGAAGCAAAGAATAAAGAAAACTACAGAGAATAAAAAAAAAGGTTAGTGTTCTGTTTTTATTCTTACTAAGACGGACAGCTGAAAGGAAACTTAAAAATGTGGGTGAACCTCCGCTTTAATACTGTACCGTGGGAGATAAAATATTTACGTGTTTACAATAATTAACTAAATTGGTGCAGTTTTGTTTCTATACAGATTCTTGTTTTACATGTGACCTCTTGTTCCAATCAAAGCCACTAGAGGAATGTATGTCGGTAACTCTTGAAGACTGCAAGTACATTAAAGATCATAAAAGGAAGTGGAAGAATTCACAATTCAAGTGTCCATTTAAATCCACATTTGTGATGGTGACATTTTCATTTTCTATCGTAGTCACAGTCTGAGTGAAATTAGCAGGATTGTTATTCACATAAGTGCACGTGGAATGCATACAAGAGACTGTTGCAGAAAAAGACATTAGAAGTATTTCAGTAATGGACAATACCAAATAATTGCATGTGATACTCTGAATGTAGAGAATTACCGTTGTTTTGATTGTTATATATGTCATAAGTATTATTGTTGTGAACACCTTAAAGTGGAACCTTGGTCAGAAAATTAAGTCCTGCTGGATCACTTGAGGCTGATCCCTTTTGCAGGCATTGCTATGAAACTATGAGCTATAAGTAACACTAAATGCCTATACTGTTTAAAATCTATTGTCTCACCCTGCTCTGCACATGATCAGTTGTGCTCTATTTTTATTTTGATTTATTTTTTTGCACTGTTTAGAATCTGGAGGCCAGTCTGCTGACAGCCTGAAATTCTACTGCTGCTCAGAGGTTGTGAGCTTCAGTACAAGGGTAGCTGAATAATTATGGTGGAATGTAGTTTTCTTGTTAATAAACATTATTTTATCACATTTTTATGAGTAGAGTTCCAATTTGAGAAAATGTTCACTCATTATAAACTATTAGTTTTATCATATTTTGAAATAATAAAAAAAAAAAGTGGGGAGGTGTAATGTATGACATTTCACTACGATTGTATGGTATTGATGCTTTATAAGATACGTTATGTAATATTTATATCTTGATATTTGCAAGAACTCTCATTTATATGTTGGGGGATACTTAGACAAAAGGCAAGATGTATATGTGTGTACAGATTTATTTAATATGATGTTTTATAATTCATGTTTTAAGACATAGGGGATGTAAAAATAAACAATAGTAATTAAATTAAGTTCTACTGACTTAGACAGTATAGCAGTGACTGACAGAAGAGACCCATGCTGATTGCTATAGAATTAATGAACTACAGTATAGAATGTGCGGGGATGGACAAAAAGTGAAATGGTTTTGGGTTTAGCGAACTTTGTGGGAAGACTGCAGAATTAAAACTAATGACAAATCTGGACTGACTATATTGATGGTATGACATGACCAGAGTAATAGTGACTGATAGGTGGAGTCAAGGTTAAGAAATTATAAGAATTTTTACAATTATTGTATGGGAAATAGTATAGGTTGGGAAATGTAAATGAATAGTCTATATAAAATACTTTGTACTGAAAACATGTACTTCAGGGATTTATATTGATAATAATGTGGAGGAATATTCTAAGAGTATTGTTTTATGAAAAACGATATAGATATATGTATACTATTTTAGTGGATGTTGTAGAAGTAAAAGGAACACACTTAGTTACGATTTTAAATAAATGATAGTGTAGGAGCCATTACTTTGTAGGTTGCCCTGAAATGCTTGTCGGAGGCCTATTGAATCCTGACACTGACAATTTTTTTTATTTTTAACAACTATAATTTTGAACTGTATTTTATATCCAGACAAATATCGGATGATCGCAGAGGACATGATGCAACTTGTTACAAATGTTAATTGCCACAAAGAAAGGATTTCATGCAATAAAATGCAAGTCCCAGGAAAATCTGGGACTTGCAACTTTGCAGAACAGGTATGCACTGAACTTGTGTCTTACAGCATCCAAAGCAGCTTGTGCTATGATACTGGACCAACAAATGGTGATGAAGAAGGATATCTCTCCAGAAACATCAAGCACTTGGCTAAGTTGAAAAGACCTATGCAGGAAAAGGCAGAGCCTTATGGGACTGAGTCTGCTGAATGGTCCCTGGAACCACATACTTGGCATTCATTCACTAGCTAAACTGATTGTTCCTCTTCCTTGTTATCCTTGATGTGATGTTGATGAGTAACTGTTGCCTGTTGCAAGAAGTTTGTGACAAGGATGATCACGATGCCACTAAGACTATTTTACTTTGTCTTCTGTGCCACATATGGAAAAGACTTTGTAGCTAAAGAAGAAGATGCAGTGTGTTTTTGATTGGAATATTTATGTGATAAGTGTCGGATACATAGGGTCTCTGAAGATCATGATGAGCAGTCTGCATTGTAATTGCTTTGAGGCTTATGTCTCAACAGGGGGGAAATGTTGTAGAATCTCATATTAGCCTATGTATTTTATATTATTCTTTCATATTATTCATATTGATTTGCATATGTTTGGCTGATAATATAATTATTGTCAATATTATTATTCATATTATTATTATATAGTAGTGGTTTTATAAATGCTATTATTCAATAGTAAGCAATTATTAAATCTTTATTAATGTACACTGTTACTCTATTATTCTATAAAATACAGAATGTATTTATTTTTAAGTACTGAACTTAGCTGGTATTCTTAAGACAGAGTCATAACTAGGTGAAAGTGCACTAAAGACAGTTCATTCTAAGTTCAACTAATTAAACAAAGGAACATTCTGACAATAGTTGAAATATAGCTGATGAGATAAGCACCAAAGATAGTGATACGGGTGGTTTAAAATAATTAGGTGGTTTGAAAGTTATGTATAAAACATTAATCAAGTTTGACAGGGTCTATTTATTTTTTTATATATATTTTGAGGGGGTTAGCTCGGTAGCGGGTGTGTGTGACCCCCTGGATGGGCTCCCCACACAAAAACAGGCCCAGCAGACGGAGGTTGTGGTTTTCAAGATCAAAAGGTGCGGTTTATTTCTCTATTTACAGTGACAAAAACACAGCAAAGCAAAAAGAAACAAACAAAATAAATCCTGGTCAGCTTGACCTCTGACTAAACATGCAGGTTTCCCTAACTAACAACTGGGATCAGCCTGGTGCTGTCCTAGTCCCTAAGTCCCTGGTTTAGTAAATGTCCAAACAAATAGCCACACAGGCTTTGTCTCACCGCACAGGGGTTCACTCTCCCTAGACAGTCCACACAGGTCTGGGTCCAGGCATGAGCAAACACCTAATGAAGCTGGGAGTTTTTATAGAGGCCTTAAACGAGCTGACAAGCTTCAGCTGGTCTCATCAACTCCCTGCCTGCACGACGCCCAGCACTCTCCCTAGAGGTATGAATCATCCATGAGCCCACTAGCCTCAGCTGGGCTTCATCAACTCTCTCCCTAGTTGTATAAGTCGGCATAAAGCCTGAATCTGGGAGAAATATACCTACCCCCCTGGATGCAACCAGGTGACTTTACCTTCCTGCTGTCACAATATATATATATATATATATATATATATATATATAATGTACTTGTATGTATATAATATGAATAAAACGGTACCTTTTATGGAACCAAATATATAAATACATACACATAGAATTAGTAAGACATAACAGATAAGGTGGGGTTATATAGAAAGTTCATTCTCCGAAAGTCATAAATCTGTCATCCTTGAAGTTTTGGCTAACACAGCTGGGTGCCAGACTGTCTCTACAAAAAGTGTTTTTAATAGGACAAAACCAGTTATAAATCACTTTAATGAACATATAGGAATTCTAGGAATTAAGTTTGGTTGTAGAACAGGTGTTACATTGACGTATATCTTCGCAACAAATCACAATTAGGAGAGATGGCTGAGATAAGGCTTGTGAGGGTATATGATAATGAATGCCAGTTTTACAATTGTCAGACAAGTCAGATGGGAGCACATAAGGCTGACCTCCCATGTATGCTTCCCTATTGCATGGGTCATGGGGGTCAGAACCAATGGGCAATTATTTGTTCAGGCTATCTGTTTGTCTATGCAGCCCTATTGCACGGGTGGCAAGCGGTTAGAACCAGTAGGCAAATATCTGTCCTTTTGTTGTAACTTGTCTCCTCTAACGAGACTAATAGGAAAAACTTCTTAATTTGTTCAAGAGTGTGGTCTCAGGTGAATTTCCCTCACAAACTCGGTCGAGCCGGTCGACCAACTGGTCCCCATCAGGTAACCGGTTTCCAAGAATTGGCAGAAAAGACCCATTCTGGTTCAAGGTGAGAACAGTTCACAAATGTTTCAATTTGGTTTAGAGGATAAGAATACATATATCTAATATGCTTGCATTGTAAGAAACTGTATAAATTAGACTTGTATCTTGTAATACTTTGAACATAAACCTGTATGTTACCAGCTGTTAATAAACCTGCATTGTTGAAGTCCTGCCTGGTTCGAAACTTTGTTATTCTACTTCACAGGGGGGTCTTTGATATTCTTGTGTGTCTTGGGTAAGGCATAGAAACACGCCTCCCGTGGAAAAGAGGTACGAACATATTCCCAAATCTGTTGAGAAATGATGCCTTGGTGATACGCAATGTCAATTGGTTGATAACAATTATGATTTATTTCCGGGATCTTATCCCTGCCTATCGGTATATACCACTTCCTATTTGACAAGTTTCATACACATATCTTTATAGTGTTCTATGTTCATCACCACAATGTTTCCCCCTTTATCGGAGGGTTTTATTACCAAATTGTTATTATCAATTCGATTTCTCAATGCCTTTTGTTGGCCATTAGATCAATTTGATTTTGTTTTTGGCTCTGATATATGAATTTTTTCAACTTCCGATATTACTTGTATAAGAAAAATAGTTACATTTGGATAATTCTGAGCAGAGGGAAACATTTGGTATCTTCTTTTCAAGTTGGTTTTGGGATTGAAAGTTTCCCTATCGACCGCATCCAATATCTCCTCGATCGATGGTATCAATAAGGTCAAGTGACCCACTTTCAGCCAATAATTTATTGAGTATCTTTAACATGCAAAAATCTTTCTTACTATATTTATCAAATATTGACACAGTCTCTGTTGGCATTGCTTCTAGAGTAGATAACCTTCAAAAGTACATTACGTATAAATAGGTTGGTATCTTTGATTGTTTCAAAGTGATCTAAATCTGTATGAGGACAAAAACTTGGACCCTTGGACAACAGCTGTTCATCCAAGGGTGTAAGATTATAGGACGAAAGATTAACAATTTCCATCTTATTGTCATCTTTAATTTCAATAATGGGATCTAGTTCACACTGGACCTGTATGCATACTGGTCCAGTACGCGTGTTGCCTTTGCTGGATTGGGGGTCGACATTGTCCTTGATTAAAACCATTGTGGGGGTCATTGATTGCTGTGGTTCCCTTAGTACTCCGGGAACTAGAACTAGAGGCATTTTCTGTTCGATTTGATAGTCTATTCCATCTAAAGTTGGTGCCCGATGGCTGTCCATTGATAGGTTGATCTGTGTTTGGACCTGGATGTCTTTTTGAATCGTCTTTCCTAGTTAAGTTTTCCTCCATGTTGGGATGTTTATATCCCTGTTTTCTATAAAAGGGGTCTACAGTTTTCACTGAAGAGGAGGTAGATCTGACCGACGCAGCATCTTCGGTTGATCCCTACGAGGATATCTTCTAGGTGGCATAGATTGCCAACGGTAAGCCATACCTTGACAAAAGGCTAATTTATCCAGAAATAATTTTTGGTCTTTTTTACTAATAATGTCCATGTTAAATTTATCAAGATGCTGATGTCTGTCTCCTTTAAATAAAGGTTGATTTTGTACAAACAATTCATGTATATCATTATCAATAGTTAGCAAAGATTTTTTGTATTCACCTATAAGCAATCTCATCATTTCAAAAGAGCATGATAGGAGGGCATCTTCCCATTTGGTCTTAAAGTCACTATTGATGGTTCTTAGATTCGGGCATATCTGGATTCGTAGGCCCACAGGACAGCATCTTTCCCCCACAAATTGCTCTAGAAACGTAATATGCCAAAAGGTTGTAGAATTTCATTCCATTAATTTTCTAAGTTTAAAAAAGAAGGCGATCGTATCAGTAGATGCACCATTGGTGCCCACAAATTTTGCCTTTTAGCCATGCATCTTTTTTTTCCCAAATAGATCCCTGATAATTTTCCATTTTTAAGCTAAAGTAGAAGGGCAGCAAACTATGGTGTCGGTATAGCCAGAGAGTAAGTCCACACTCAAAACAAATCAACACTCTAATGCCGCGTACACACGACCGTTTTTCATGATGAGAAAACTGCCATTTTTTAGATTGGTCGTGAAAACTGGTCGTGTATATGCTCCATAGCAGTTTTCTCAACGAGAAAACTGCCCGCAGAAAAATTAGAACCTGCTCTATTTTTTCTCGTCATTTTTCCCTTTGTTCTTTTTCTCGTCGCGAAAACCGCTCATGTGTATGCTTTCCCGTGGGGAAAAACGTGCATGCTCAGAATCAAGTATGAGACGGGAGCACTCGTTCTGGTAAAACTAGCGTTTGTAATGGAGATAGCACATTCGTCACACTGTAACGGACTGAAAAGCACGAGGCTGAAAAGCGCGAATCTTCTCACTAAACTTTACTAACACAAGATCAGCAAAAGCAGCCCAAAGGGTGGCGCTATTCGAATGGAACTTCCCCTTTATAGTGCCGTCGTACGTGTTGTACGTCACCGCGCTTTGCTCGAGCGTTTTTTTTTTTTAACGTGTGTATGCAAGGCAGGCTTGAGAGGAATCGCGTCGAGAAAGTCACGTCAGTTTTTTGCATGACAGGAAAAACGATCGTGTGTACGCAGCATCAAACATGTATCTATAACCAAAACACACACATATACATATACATATACATATATATATATATATATATATATATATATATATCCCATATTAGGCCAGCTCAAAAAAGAAAAGGCTTGGTGTTTTCCACCATGTATCTGTAATAGACAAAGTCGAGCTGGCCAAAGATGGGTAGAGGAGATACTCAGTCCCGACTCCCCAATGGTATGCAAACAAAAAACAAAAATGCTCTTGGGTCTTTTAAGGAGCACACCTCAGTTAAAAGTATAAATGATTGATTTGACAAACATTTAAAAATAACAATTAATACAAGAAAAAGAAAACATTAAACGTCGACATATGAATCAATATTGCATTTTTATCATAGACCTTTCCATGAGATCTGATTGTGTCATGCAGATGACTGTAAGTAGCCTAGGATGACTGTGCTAGGTCTTCGACGCATTTCATGAGAAGAGTCTTGCTTGTTCTGGAGGAGCACAGATAGATGCCTGGAGATCAAAGGTAAGGATAAATATATATAAAGTTACCCAAGAGGGAAAAAAACACACCCCCACCAAACCGCCTCAACAACCCGCCAAGGCATGCATATATCTATAAAAAAAAGGGGGTTCACTCACGGATGATAGAGGCCTACTAGCTGTTATGAATGACTCTTTTTGAAGTTCAAAAAATATATGTAAATGAATATGTACGCAGATGGATATGATGCCCTATACTTATAAAAATTATTTCAAAAGATATATAATGAACTGTCCGTAAGAATGAATTGATTAATGCACACACTGCCAACCATGCCACAAAGCTAATCTCACCCCCGGGAGCTGTGGAAGGGCAGGGAGATGAACCAGTGGGAAACCTCAAAACCCAGAACTGGAGCGGAAGATATATATATCCCAAACTGGGAAGGCCCACACCTGTCCAATCAAGATAAATGAACCATACAAGAAAACCTGACATGATAGAAATTCAACAGTGAAAAAATGCTTAAGTGTGTGTGATAAATGCCAATATATTCACATATATAGGCAAATGTAATAAATCTATGAATCAATATAGTCCCCAAAAATAAAACAATAAAATGGGGATAGTGTGTGTATTAGTGAACAAAGGTACTTAATATATATGTGTCATGACATAAAGATATAATATATCATACTAAACACCTATGTATAATCGTTGTGAATGCACTCTCCCGTGTAAATATATGTAAAGTGATAATATAAATATAGACTGTTAAACTAAATATATAGTGGACAAATATACCATATAATATATAGATGTGAACAAACATGTCCTGTGTATTTCACCCAGGGCCAGCCCTACCATGGGACCCGATGGTACCTCGGTCCCAGGAGGCACTTTCGGGGGGCGGCAAACTGCCGCCAGCCAGCCAGCCTGTTCCGCTGCTTATGTGCACACACCCGGGCACACATACCCGTCCTGTGGCAGCTGGATCTCCGGCTAGAGGGGTGCATGATCGCCCCGTGCCTGCTATGCTGCCTAAACATCGGTGCGCTGTGTTTGAGCTGAGCTCAGCATTGGGCAGCGGCGGGTGTCCTGTGATTGGCCGAACAGGTCATTTGCGGGACAGACGGCAGACATGAAGCTCTGTGATTCGCCTGGAGGAGCTGGACTGTGTCTGCGGGTAATCGCGCCAGCCCTGCATGCTCCCGGAGTCCTAACTCCCGCTGTGTGTCACTGTCTCCTGAGGTCCGTCTCTCTCATCTGCTCTGTCAGCCGCCCCCCTCCTCCTCTGTCAGCCGACCCCCCCTCTCCCTCTGTCAGACCCCCCTCCTCCTCTCTCAGACCCCCCTCCTCTCTGTCAGACCCCCCTCCTCTCTGTCAGACCCCCCTCCTCTCTGTCAGACCTCCCCCTATAATTATATTCAAATGTTAAAAAAAAAAATTGTGAATGATGGTTGAAACCCCCAAGGATAATCCAAGTATTATTACACTCCAATCTTATTTAAACATATAATATATACTGTTCGATCTTCACACACATATAGTGTATGAATAGTGGTGTGAATCTATTCCACAATGTGCTGTGCTAATATCCAATGTATCTAACTCAGAAGGAGTTTATAAATTGGATATTAGCACAACACATTTTGGAATGGATTTACACCACTATTCATACACTATTATATGTGTGTGGAGACTGAACAGTATGTATGTTTAAATAAGATTGGAGTGTATTAATACTTGGATTATCCTTGGGGGTTTCCACCATCATTCACAATTATTGAGGATGTACTGCATTTTTTCAATTTTAATTTTTTGGGGCTCTAAGGAGAGCCCTGATATAAGGGGATTCTGATCTAATGGGTTCCTCTATGGGGGGGGGGCTGTATTATGGAGGGCATAATACTGACCCTGTGTTATGGGGGGGTGACACTGACCCCTGTATTATGACGCCTAGGATTGCCACCTGTCCGGGGTCCACCTGAATAGCTCGGGTTTTGAATCATGTGTCTGGATTTCTTTCTGCCTAAAACCCAGACACATTATTCAGACCGGACTGTGGATTCCCAAGTAACCAAGATAGTCCAACACCAATCTGTTGCCACCTGTTAACGCAAATTGGCCCCACCAACTGTTTCCCGCAGCGTGCCGCATTATTGCTCTCCTCCAGGTCTTTTTAAAATCCTATAGCACAAAAAAATTTGCCATGCGCCGCTAAAGTGTTCGGGTTTGGCTTGAAGAAAAGGTGGCAACCCTAGCGAGGAGCCTGGCGCCTAGGTGACAGGATCATGCGGGCAGAACAGGGGATTAGTCAGGGGGCGGGTCGGTGGCAGAATAAACGGGTGAGACAGTCGAAGTGAGCGGGCTTGCTTTCCAATCTCACCGCCCGCCCTGCATCATCTCTCTGCTGCCTGCCTTGACTCTGGGACACAGCAAGTGGCAACCCGCTACGTGTGGCAGGTGAAGTGGCAAGTGGCAATCTGCAATGTGTGGCAGGTGACGTCATGGCAAGTGACAATCCGCAATGTGTGGCAGGTGGTGTCGTGGCAAGTGGCAATCCTCTACGTGTGGCAGGTGAAGTGGCAAGTGACAATCCGCAATGTGTGACCTTGTGGCAAGTGACAATTCGTGACATTATGGCAAGTGACAATCCGCAATGTGTGGCAGGTGACGTTGTGGCAGGTGACAATCCGTAATGTATGATGTTGTGGCAAGTGACAAAATGCAATGTGTGACGTCGTGGCAAGTGACAATCCGCAACGTGTGGCAAGTGACAATCCGCAATCTGTGACGTCGTGGCAAGTGACAATTCGCAATCTGTGACGTCGTGGCAAGTGACAATCCGCATCTGCTGGCAGGTGACGCAGCAAGTGACAATCCGCATCTGAAGGCAGGTGACGTGGCAAGTGACGCGCTCAGGGCTCCCACTGATTCGGCATTATGGTGAGTTGAACTATTTTATATTACAATGCAATAATAGAAATAATGCACTTCAATCATTTTTTTTGCGATAGGGCACTGCGTCGATTTAACTGACAATTGTGCGGTCGCGCGATGCTGTACCCAAACAAAATTTACGTCCTTTATTTCCCACAAATAGAGCTTTCTGTTGGTGGTATTTCTTCATCAGTTTAGGCCAATACGTATTCTTCTACATATGTTTGGTAAAAAAAAAAACGCAATAAGTGTTTATTGATTAGTTTGCGCAAAAGTTATAGCGTCTACAAAATAGGGGATAGATTTATGGCATTTTTATTATTATTATTTTACTAGTAATGGCAATGATCTGCGATTTTCAGCGAGACTGCGACATTGCGGTGGAAAGATTGGACACTTTTGACACATTTTTGGGACCAGTGACATTTATACAGTGATCAGTGCTATAAAAATGCACTGATTACTGTGTAAATGTCACTGGCAGGGAAGGGGTTAAATCTGTTCCCTGGGAGGTGTTTCTAACTGGGGGATGGGACTGACTGAAGGAGGAGAGAGATCTCTGTTCCTAATTACTAAGAACAGCAGATCTGTCTCTCCTCCCCTGGCAGAATGGGGATCTTTCTGTTTACATTGACAGATCCCCGTTCTGGCTCTCTGTGGAGCGATCGTGGGTAGCACAGGTCCTTTTTATACTCCTATATACACGTACAGTAGGTGCCACCGACATTGTATATCCATCGCGATCCCATCGCAGAGATTCTCGGCGACAGGGTGGCGTCATCTCGCGCTCGCTGCAATAGGGAGAAAGAGACGCGGCACTGTATTGAACGGGATTCAACTTGGATTCCCGCCATCCGGGTAAAAAGAGGAGAGGGGTGGGGGGAGGAAGAAAAAAAAATTAATTTCCAAAGATATTCAAGAGGAGAGAGGGAGATGGCAAGGCTATCAAGTACACAGCACAGGGTGCACATCTCCTTTAAGTAGTCCATATATATACTTCCCATTAAATACTCCTCATTCTACTATTCTTCCTCCAGTAATCTCTTGCCCTTTTCCGAATTCCTATAGAGATTCCACCTACTCCAAGTTTGTTCATATTGGACTTTCTTATTCTTGGCTGAGAGAACCAAGTCCTCCATGGCCTCTGTCTCTCTAATCCTGTTTAACCATTCTAAATCTGATGGAGGTTTAGTATCTCTCCAATGCAACGGAATTCCTGCTTTAGCAGCATTAATCATATGACACAGTAGTGATCTTTTATAAGTCTGAACAGGTGTCTGTGAGCAATGGAGAAGAAAGAGTGCAGGGTCATCCGGTAGCTGTAAGTCCGTAAGCTCTTGTATAATTCTTTGGCTCTCCGTCCAGTATGATCTTATTATTTTACATGACCAAAATATATGTAATAGTGATCCTCTTTCCTCCCCACATCTCCAACACACCTAGAAATTTTATGAAGTCGTTCAGGGGTATAATACCACTGAGTCAGAATTTTGTAATTGGCTTCCTGAATCCGCGTACAGACTGAGGAGTTCAATGTCAGATAGATAATCTGTTTACGTTGAAGTGGGGTAAAAATCCTATTTAGATCCTTCTCCCATTTACTAATGTACGACATCTCAAAATCATCTGGGGGTTTATTTAGCAATCTATACATCTTAGAGATCCCCTGAAAGAGTGGTTCCTTCTCATCGCAGAGTGATTCAAAAGCCGTTAATTGTCGTTGAAAATTTATAGGTGGACCCAGGGATCTCATGAAATGATTAATTTGAAAAGCTTGCCAAAAGTTTATTTCAAATAACCCCCCTACCCGAGTCAAAATTAACAGTTGGGCGCATGCGCGGGGACTCAGGGACGGACGTGTGCTGACCGGGCTCCCGACACCCTGACCCACCGGAGCAAATAGCAGTGCAGGCAGCGAGGTCAGAGAGCCAGGACCAGATCCACAGGAGACCCGGGGAGGTGATGAATCGGAGGGCGCAGGGCCTGCCACGAAAGGGACAGTTTAAGCAGCCTACAGCCCAGAGGAGAGCGGGGCCTTCCCCCATAGCGCAGCCGCAATCCAAGATGGCGCCCGGCAAGCCAGACACACGAGTCAGCACAGCAGCTAAGTCGGATGGTACATCACAGAGAGGGGGCAATCAACTCAATCCGGAGCCATCCAAAGACCCTTTTTCATCTCAATCCTCAGGAGAGGGGGAGGCTATCCAGCTGGGTGAGTCACCTTTGCATTCTTTATCCCCTGCTATGTGTACTGACGGCCAGGAATCAGTGAACTCCCCTGCTTCCTCTATAGATAGAAACATGGCAGATCTTACTGAGGCCCTTTTTAGCCAGTCTGGCCAGGACTTACCACCTCCCCAGCTGACACATTACTCCCCAGATGCTATACTGCTGGGTCGGTTCTCCACCATGCTGCAGCAGGAACTTTCTAAGGCCTGCACGCTGATTACCACAGACCTCAAAAAGGATATCCACAGCCTAGGCGAACGTTTTGAGCATATTGAAACCAAAGTAGATAATACTATTAAAAAAGTCAATCAGAACTCTGCCTTGGTCACAGACCTTCAAGACAGATTGGAGGAAGCGTTCACGAAAATCGAAGATTTGGAGAATCGCTCACGTAGATACAATTTACGCATCCGTGGACTCCCTGAAACTCGCACAGATTTGGAGGGGGCTATAAAAGACCTAATGAAAACCCTCATTCCTGACATTACAGCTCCTCAAATGGAAGTGGATCGCATTCACCGAGCACTAACAGCCCCAAGATCTGACGGATTGCCACGCGACATTATTGTCAAGCCGCATTACTATCGCGTTAAAGAAAAGATGATGTTTGCAGCCCGTAATAGACCAGACTTGTCGCTGTTTGGAGCCCCAATACAGCTCTTCACCGACCTGGCCCCGTCAACAGTCCAAAAACGCAGAACCCTGCGACCACTACTACAGCAACTTATAGATAAGCAGATCAAATATAGATGGGCGTTCCCATTTAAGCTGTCCTTCACATATAAGGGAAAGTCCCACTCATTTTCCACGTTCCAGGCAGGGGAGGCCCTACTGCTCGAGCTTGGTATCATCACTCAAGACTCTCCGACTTCGTCTCCCCCACGCCGGGATAACCGTCCACTTTCGCCAATGTGGCAAGAACGCACGCGCTCTCAGGCCAGAAATACTCGTCGGAACACTTGAGCCTTGTTGCCATTTTTCTGCCCTTTCCTGGGACCTGCTGGTTTTTGGTCGCATAGGTCTGGCCTGGGCTCATGATGGACTAGGAGCTGGATGGGACCATCATACCTGTGCTCTGTTCACTGAAGTTACCTGGTTTCCTGGCTTTTATACTGACTGTCAGAAGGTTAATCTTTTGCCTCATAGAACCCCACCTTGTTTGCCAGAACCACAGTATTCTTGAGACTGGGGTTTTTACCTGGCACAGTGTGTGGATGCCATGTTGGGTTGTGGCTTGGGGGCAGGAACGACCAATGGGGACCCTTCCTGCCCTTCAGACATCGCCCCGGGGAACATGTCTTACTACAGTTAACCTATTATGCCATGCTGTGTCGACTGGTTTATGTTATTTTTGATTGACCTCGCATGACCTGTTTAATTAACGCTTGTTCGAGTTGGGTCGGGGTGGCTACACATGCCACCCAATTGCGAGACTACCTATTCTCTGACGAGGATGGTACCCTTGCACCTAATGTGCCGGATTTTGTCTCCGGCGGGGGTTATTCCCCATGCTTTCATATATCAGTTAAAAATGTTTTATTCTCGTTTTCTGGGCCTAAGGCCCACGAGTGTTTTTCTTTGTCTTGCTGTATTTCTAACACCTTTTCTTTTCCTCTTTTCCCCCTCTCTCTTGCGAGCCTCGGTTTGGCACCCTCCCCCCGTATCAAGGTCCGAAGGGTCGGGGAGGCTGATAGTCTTTGCTCCAGTGGCACCGACCACCCCATTGACAACGCAAGGTAAGAGTGCTCTGCCCTACCACGATGGCCACGACATACAACACTGACTACTCCATAGTTAGCCACAATGTACATGGTTTTAATTCCCCTGCCAAGAGGACTAAAGCATTTCAGTTCTATCACAAGCAGAGGGCTGACGTCCTTCTCTTACAAGAGACTCATTTTTCACACACCTCAGCTCCTCGTTACCTCAGTGCGAAGTATCCGCAGTTATATCTCGCAGGGGGATGGGAGAAAAAGGGGGGGGTAGCTATCTGCTTTTCGAAACGGACCCCCTTCTTCCCTGTTACTGTTGTTAAAGATAAGGGGGGTAGGTATATTATGGCAGTGGGGCGGCTCCACGACAGAGAGGTTTCCTTTATATCATATTATGCCCCAAACACTGGACAGCCGGAATTCTTTAGCAAAATGCTTCGAATTCTGATGCCCAGGGTCCAGGGTCAGGTGGTAATGGGGGGTGATAGCAATATTCCCTTGGATAGAATTATGGATAAGTCTGACTCCTCTAAACCAATTTTGAAACGCCCACCGAACGGGAGCAGCAAAGTGGCGCGCTTATTTCACTTCCACGATCTTATTGATAGCTGGCGTGAACATAACCCCACGGTCAGAGACTTCACACACTTTTCGCAGGTACATCATACTTATTCTAGGATAGATCATCTTTTAGTACGCACGCCTTTACTCCCATTTATTAAGACAGTCAAAATTCTGTCTACCCCTTGGTCGGACCATTCCCCGATCAAACTCTCTATCACAGGACTGTGGACCAAATCAAAACCCTCCCCGTGGAGACTCAATGTGAGTCTGCTGAATGATCCTATAATCTTTGTGGAAATACAAACGGAAATACGAGAATACTTTAGACTTAATAAGGCTGCAGACACGTCCCCCGCAATAAACTGGGTGGCTCACAAAGCTGCGATTCGGGGCATTCTATTACAAGTGGCAACTAGAGTAAAACGGGACAGGGAACAGATGATTAAGAAACTGGAGACTAAATTAGAGGACTTAATGAACGAACAACATGGGAATCCCCGGATAGATATAAGGCACAAAATCGATGAAGCCAGACTAGCTCTTAATATTAGTCTGACTACGCAAGCGGAGAAACATATCAGTTGGTCCAAACATAGGTTCTACACTATGGGGGACAAACCGACCACAATGCTAGCTAGAAAACTGGTCCCTCGACCATATACGCCGACTTTACCCAAATTGAGATTATCCACGGGCCTTACCACCCAAAACCCTGAAAAGATTATAGAGGAATTTCATAAGTTCTACGCTAAGCTGTATGGGGCGCAAAATACGTTTGATCCATCTGGAGCAGACGCGTTCTTCCACAACTTACAGCTGCCCACATTGACACAGGCCCACGCGGAACTGATGGACGGAGCTTTCACGGAGCTTGAAGTTACGGCCGCAATCAAAACACTGCATCCTACTAAAGCTCCGGGGCCTGACGGCTTTCCAGGCCACTATTATAGAAAGTATCAGGATCTCCTCACCCCTCACTTATGCTCCTACTTTAACGACCTGTGGAGAGGTGGTAGGCTTCCCTGTCATGAAAATATGGCGTATATCAGCGTCATTCCGAAGCCGGGTAAGGATCACGGGGATTGCACCAATTACCGCCCGATTTCTTTAATCAATACGGATCTGAAAATCCTAACTAAAATATTGGCCCAAAGACTCAATACCTTTCTTGAGTGCTATATTCACCCTGATCAGGCTGGTTTTGTCCCGAATAGACAGGCATCAGATCAAACACGTCGGTTAATTAATCTCGTTTCGGCAGTTCAGTCTGATTGGGATGGCATAGGACCCAGGAGGGGAATGTTGCTTTCATTGGACATCCAGAAGGCGTTTGATTCCATTTCCTGGGAATATCTATTTGACGTCCTTACTCGCTATGGATTTGGGTGGCGCTTTCTGGATCTCCTCCGCATATTATATGATTCCCCGAGCGCTTCACTAATGCTCAGGGGATATACTTCTCAAACATTTCCAATCTGCAGAGGAACTAGACAGGGATGCCCATTGTCACCGCTATTATTCGCACTGGCGATAGAACCACTTGCGATCAAAATTCGTTCAAGCAGAGATGTTCAGGGGATTTATTGCGGGGACTATGAACACAAATGCCTACTCTTTGCTGACGACCTATTGCTGACCTTGACTTCGCCAATTACATCCCTACCCAACTTATATGCAATCTTGCAACCATTTTCTGTCTTATCGGGGTTGACAATTAACCATAGTAAATCAAGGGCGCTGAATTTGTCATTGCTGAGCTCCACCCAGACGACACTTGAGCAAACATTTCCATTTCAATGGGAATCAGATGCTCTTCCTTACTTAGGTATACATTTGACCTCATCTGTTGGCACGTTGTACAAAAGGAACTATCCTGCCCTTTTTAAGCGACTGACAGATGATTTGGCTAAGTGGCAGGTTCATCCACCGTCGTGGTTCGGCAGACTACACTCAATAAAAATGAATGTTCTACCCCGATTGTTATATTTTTTCCGTACCTTGCCGGTTTCCCTGACCCGTAGCGACCTTCAACAATTTCAGAATAAGGTACTGCAATTTATTTGGGGAGACAAGAGACCTAGGGTGAATAGGAGTACCCTATATGCGTTAAAACAGAAGGGAGGCCTAGGCTTGCCTGATTTCTTGAAATATTTTTATGCTGCCCAGGTGGCACAACTCACTAGGTTCCATTCCCAACGGGCACCGGCCATATGGATGGCCATGGAATCCCACTCTTGCCTTCCCACTCCAATTTCTCACATTTTGTGGCTCTCTATTAAAGAGCGACCTGCTATATTATGCCCTAATTTATCAATGTCTTTGGAAATATGGGACAGACTATCCAGATCTCACAAATTTAAATCTCCTCATTCTCCACTGGCACCTCTACTACGCAATAGAGCTTTCGGGTCTCACCCCCCTGACATTTGAGTGGTGGACCAATAAAGGTCTCCTACGCATAGCTGACTTATGTGATCGCAGGGGTATGCTACCTGAGAAGGTATTGACTGATAAGTATCTTATGCCTCCAGCAGAGAGTTTTAGATTTGCTCAGGTTTCACATTATATGCAAACCCTTGCTAGAAAGAGTGACCTCGCAGTTCTTACTCCAATGGAGTATATGTGCCGTAATTATGATAAAATCAAAGGTCATCTGTCCGCTGTCTATTCGATGTTGTTGAGCGCATCGACAAAGCTGAACTATATGGTCCACTGGGAGACCGATCTGAAGGAAACCCTGGAATTGGACGACTGGCATAGGATAGCAGAGACAGCCTGTCGGTCGCTCGTCAATACATCAATAATAGAGGCGAACTACAAGGTTCTGCTAAGGTGGTATATGGTGCCGGCCAGGCTGGCGACTTTTATATCGGGGGCAACCCCGTTTTGCTTTAGAGGTTGTGGCCAGGTCGGTACCACCTTTCATATATGGTGGACATGCCCCAAGGTTCGGAGGTTTTGGATCCGGGTATATAATTTCATTTACTCCCTCACTCGGGTTAACCTGATTAAGTCAGCTAAACAAGCATTATTAGGGAGTGGAATAGCAGAGGCCTCCAAGAATTGCAGACGACTCTTGATATTTATATTCATTTCAGCAAAGATAACCATCGCTAGGAACTGGAAATCGGCGGCTCTGCCATTTGATCAGTTTAAAGGTAAATTGTCTTGGTTGATGCTGAACGAACGGTTGACGGCATTGGCTCAGGACAAAATGAAGCTCTTTCATAAGGTGTGGGACCCTTGGCTTCATTACCTCACTAATGACCCCGGAGGACCTCCAGCTTAACATTGTTTTTTTTTGTTTTTTTCTTTAGGGGCGACGGGGTGCTTGATCGAGGCTCCTTCCCTCCCTCCCCCTTTTCCCTCTTCTCAACTATTCTTTTCTTGCTTTGTTTCCTTCCCCCCTATTTCCTTGCTTCTAATTTCTTAATGAATGTTATTTTTGGAGTCAGCCCCAGGCCTTAGAGGTCTGCACGACTCCCTGCTTTCACCGGTTTATAAGTAATTAATAGGAACATTGTCGGTCTGAACTGCACTGAGAGTTGCCCGCACAGGCTGGGGAGTCGAACCCCCCCGACAAGCAGATGGGGGGACGGCTCCTCTGGGCGGGCAGTTCACCAGTTGAAACCCGAGATGTCGGGGGGAGTTGGTGGTTCAGGGGTGCAGTAGTTTTCTGTACGATATCCAAAGGTACCATTACGCTCCAGCCCATGCTAGTGATTCTTCAGCAGAATTGTTTTTTTTGGGTGCTATAACGTGGGCCCCTGGGCGTTATGATTCTAATGATTGGAATCCCAGAAGCGGTAATATGACTGTACAGTGTCTTGATGTATATTTTTATACTTTTTGTATGACGAAACTTTAATAAAAAGATTGAAACAAAATTAACAGTTGGCCAGTTTTCCGAAATAAGAAAATGTGAGGCCTGGTATAGACCCTTTTCTTTTAGATTTTGAAATGCTCCTCCTTTCATGCCTGGGTTAAAACTAGGATTTCCCAAAATGGGAAACAAGGGTGATTGTTTTGAAGAAAAATTCACATTTTGGCAGATCTTTACTGTAACCAGTAAAGTTGTGCCTATTGTAGGATGTTTCCTGAGCGAGATCGGTAGTATTAAGTAACACCAGGGCGCTCTGCATAGGGGAACGGAGCTCATCTGTTGTTCTATATCAATCCATCTTTTAAAATCAGTATGTCTGCACCAGTCGACAACCCTCAACAAGTGCACTGCTTGGTAGTACTTTGTTATATGAGGAACGGCCATCCCCCCTGAATATTTAGGCAGCGTCAGCAGGTCTTGTTTAATCCTTGGACGTTTCCCTGCCCATATAAATTTTGTAAAGAGTGTTTGTACCTGACACAAAAAAGTTGTGGGGATCGTAATTGGTAATGCTTGAAGTAAATATAACATTTTAGGAAGGATGGTTATTTTAATTATATTTATACGACCAAACCATGAATGTAGACCATGCCGCCATTTATCAAGAAGTGATCGTATCAAATTATATATATCGGTAGAAAATTTATTTTGAAGGTATCTTTTTCCTGTGCTGGTATATTTGTACCCAGATATTTAGGTGTCTTTCCCCATTTAAAACCATCCATCCTGGTATGGATTTGAAGGGGAATCTCCTAAGCCGAAAAAACAGCGTGGGGATCCCCCACAAAATCCAAACCAGGCCCTGATCCGAGCACGCAACCTGGCAGGCCGCAGGAAAAGAGGGGGGGACGAGAGAGCACCCCCCTCCCTCCTGAACCGTACCAGGCCGCATGCCCTCAACATGGGGGGTTTGGTGCTTTGGGGCAGGTGGTGACCTGCGGCCCCCCCACCCCAAAGCACCCTGTCCCCATGTTGATGGGTACAAGGGCCTCTTCCCGACAACCCTAGCCGTTGGTTGTCGGGGTCTGCGGAATCCGGGAGCCCCTTTAATAAGGGGGCCCCCAGATCCCAGGGCCCCCACCCTATGTGAATGAGTATGGGGTACATCGTACCCCTACCCATTCACCTGGTGGAAAAAAAATGTCAATAAAAAAAACACACACAGGTTTTTAAAGTAATTTATTACACAGCTCCGGGGGTCTTCTTCCGACTCCGGGGGTCTCTTCCGACTTCGGGGGTCTCCGGTGTCGTCTCCGTGCTCTCTGGTTCTTCTCTCGCTCTCCGGTTCTTTCTTCCTTCTTCCCCGTCGTCTCGGCCGGCTCTCCGTTGTCCTTCTGCCGGCCCCTCCACTATCTTCTTCCAGCTCTTTTGCTAGTGGAGGGGCCCGGTCTTCCCATCGTTATCAGCGTCTTCTTCTCCTCGATGTTCACTCGTCGCTTCCTCCTGCTGTAATGCTGGGTGTTCGGTCCACAACTATTTATATAGGCTTCTCATGACGTCACAGTCACATGCTCCGGGTGGCCCCGGAGCATGTGACTGTGACGTCATGGGAGCATGTGACTGTGACATCATGAGAAGCCTATATAAATCGTTGCAGACCGAACACCCAGCATTACAGCGGGAGGAAGCGACGAGTGAACATCGAGAAGAAGACGGGAAGACCGGGCCCCTCCACTAGCAAAAGAGCTGGCAGAAGATAGCGGAGGCCCGGGAAAGGAAAAAAAACGGAGAGCGAGAGAAGAACCGGAGAGCGGACATAAAAATGACATAAAAATAAAAATGAGACAGAATATCTCCCCTAGAAAGAAAGCCAGGCTGGTATCAACAACTAAATGGACATGGAAGAGCTTACCCTGTGATGGAGACGCACAAACGCAACAGTGACTGGTCTGTGGCAGCCCAACCAGTGTCCTCATGGTGTGAACACACCAATCTGCTCGCATTCCAATGGAAAGGGGAAAGCCTCTAGGCTTATTCCCATATGGTGCGGCCAGCTGACACTAAATCCCCCTTTTATTAATCATGCACACTCACCTGTGGCAGCTTGGTTGCCAAAGAGGGTGTGCAGTATAACAGTGCATGCGTGAAAGTGAAAGCGTTGCAATCTGGCCCCTAACAGAATGATGCCGAACGCATGTGACGCAAAAAGCGTGCGACATCATGATGCTATACTCTTCCATAATCCCCATGTCGCTGTGCATCGCGGCAATCACCCGCAACACATGCGCAGTAACATGCGGACCGGGTAGAAGAGCAAAACCAACACACCTACAGCTATGGTTGAAGTGAAAGGGCAATACATGCCTAACAATGACCAGAACCTTGCAAGATATGGCCAGAGGGTGCGAATCCCAGCGGCCTCCAAATGGGAACCATGCTATATATACTTTGGTCCCTAAGGGGTTAAATGTTGACCTTGACAAATTGTTAAATTAGTGATTACTGAATTAGTGCCCCTCTCTTACATTTTAATGTTTAATATATATATTTTTTAATAATTCTAATACTTTTAATATTTTCAATATTTTGAGTATTTTAATATATATTTAATATTTCCATTTTTGATACATAACTAGGAAGGTGTGGCACCTCTGTGGCTCATTTACTTTGCCTCCATCTACTTTGATTTTCCTTGTTTTACACATGTATGGTAGCTCTATATATGCTGTATCACATGTACCTATATACAATTTTCCTGTAATTTTTTCCTGTATTTTTATTCATATTTTTCTTTCCCTTATTTATGGATCATAGTTGATCTTATATTCTCATAAACTCATTGATTTAATCAAATAAGGATAATCTTCTAATACTAACCGATAATGCTGAGTATTTTAATGCAATATTCATTCTGCACTAGGTTACTGCCTATTACATTCTGTCAGCATTGATTTAAATAGTTCCAGGGGTCAGGTCTGTCACGGCTGCAGTTGTAGTATACTAGATAGAATACCTGTGCAGTGCAAGCCAATATGTTTTTAAACTTGTAATGATTATGTTTGATATACATATTTATTCTTAATTAAATCCAGCTCCTTCTTTATGCTCCAGAACAGCTGTAGTTTTGGCTGGGTTACTAGCCGTGACATGGCCCTCTGGTTGCCGACATCGCGCAATATTCTATAATGAAGTTTGCTGTCTCCCCTCTCTCCGTCCCTGATGGGGTCTGGGATCTGCCTGTCATCCGCTCTGAGACTCACCAATCAGAGAGGGTGCACGTCGAATCTTTCGACCAATTGACGGCTGGGAGTGGGTATTTAGATCAGCATACTAGCACCGTGTAGCCACGCCCTCTGTTGAAGCCGATTGGACGAAACCGGTCAGGGCGTAGCTACAACGACGCTTCTCTAACTAAGAACTAATGGATGCTGTTCCCTGCTGACTGGCCACAACAAGGAAGTAATTCCCCAGGAATACAGATGCTGCTGTGGTCAAATGCAAAGCAGTGAATATACACATGCACATGCTGTTTGACTGATTTTTTTTTCTGTACGTGCATTTGTAGCAGGGGTTTACTGCATGGGGGTATTTTGTATTCATTAAAACAGAATTGCACTATGTTAGTGTCTTTTGTGTTTTATATGAATGGTATATGGAGTTAACCCTTGCTGTCCCCTGCTTGGTGATGACGGATGGTTGAGTTAGAGAGCCCATCAGTATTAATATCTCATGCCCAATTGCATCATCATTGTGGTGAGTTTGCACCCCGACGGGTGAGAGTGCCTCACGTGTGGTGAAGTCTGGGAACAGGTGTAGGATGCACTTTTAATCAACTGTTTACACGCACTCACGGATTTAAAGACTTACTACTGTATCATCACCCGAATGTTTTTATGCAAGTGGACATTTATCCAACTATAGCGCTGTTTTATCATCTGGACTTTTATGTCTCAGGACTTTTTGATAACTTTTATTTAATTTTGCTATATATGATGTTTGTATTGGTATGAGGAAATTTGAAAAACGAGTAAAGACTCCAAACAGACACTTGTCAATAGAACTTAAAGTGGAGTTCCACCCTCTTTTATGACTTGTCTGCATCCTCTGCAGCTCTGTCCCCTTATGCTGATTTGGCATATAAAAAAAAAAATAAAAAAAAAAAAACTCACTGTTATAATCCAATTAGTTTTTAGTTGCGGCCGCGGCGAAATCTGACTCGGCGCGTCATCCACGGACCGCTATGCCTCCTGGGAGATGTTTTTCATCAATCCCAGAAAGCATAGCCGTCCGAGCCGTAGCATCGCGTTATTTCGAAACCGGAAACAACGCGATGCCCGGCACCATTTTAAGTGAGGGAAACCAGGCATGTGTTGCCATAGTCACTCCTCACCACTGCTGTAGCGTGGGATTGGATTCGCTGGTTAGTGGCACCGGCCTCCACTTGGCTGTGAGCCGCCGCCCCTGAGTCCCCTCCTCCTCCTCCGGATCATTTCCTGTTGTGACAGGCACGCTGGCATTGTGACAGACCGCAGAGCAGACCATGGAAGAAAAGCAGGTGAGTGAAAGATTCCCTCATGAGTCACATTGCTGGCCTGCTGGGGGGGAGTGGACATGGTCTGGGGGGAGTGGACATGGTCTGGGGGGAGTGAGCAGCCAGTAAGTCAGTTTAGTGTTCAGTGTAGTGTTTCATGTGTAGCGTAGTTTAGTGTGTAGTGTGCAGTATCACCGCTGACTGTCCCCGTATCCTCCTCCAGTCCCCCTCCGTTCTGGTGCTGTCCCCCTCTGTCCCGCCCCCTCTGTCCCGTCCCGCCCCCTCCGTGCCATGCTGCTCCGTGTCCCCCTCCGTGCCATGCTGCTCCGTGTCCCCCTCCATGCTGCTCACCCCAGCCTGCCCTGTGCCACCCCATCCTGCCATGTGCTACCCAGACTGCCCTGTGCAACCTCAACCTGCCCTATACCATCCCAACTTGCCCTGTGATGCGATTTGTTGTGTTGGGATTGATGCGATTTGTTGTGTTGGGGTTGATGCGATTTGTTGTGTTGGGGTTGATGCGATTTGCTGTGGGCGGGGGTTGATGCGATTTGTTGTGTTGGAGTTGATGCGATTTGTTGTGTTGGGGTGATGCAATGTGCTGTGGGCGGGGGTTGATGCGATTTGTTGTGTTGGGGTTGATGCGATTTGTTGTGTTGGGGTTGATGCGATGTGCTGTGGGCGGGGGTTGATGCGATTTGTTGTGTTGGAGTTGATGCAATTCGATGTGCTGGGGTTAATGCGATTTGTTGTGTTGGGGTTGATGCGATTTGTTGTACTGGGGTGATGCAATCTAGATGCATAAATGAATTTGGTTGGCCAAGGTGACCAGTTCTTTCAATTAACATGTATAGTTCAGAATCTAACAAACCAGGAATAGTCTTTGTATATTTCTTTGGAGATAATGTGGATACATATTATTGTTCCATTTTAAGTAATCCAAGCCACATTCCTAATGTCCATTATTTTCTTTGTCACCCTGTGCCTCTAATAGACACAGGGTTACTTAGACATAGGAGGTGCATGGGGAGCTGAAGCAAGGGTTTCCCAACCTCTCCAAAAGGATTCTGGGTTCCACTAGCCCCCTGCCGAAAGTGACTCCCCTCAAAGCGGTCGATCGTGAGGATCTGATGGCGCGAGAGAAGGTAAGAACGGCAGGGAAAGCTAGAAGGGAATTGTTTACCAACTCCGACCAGGTCGGGGCATGGTTTCCTGTTTGGACGGGGTGGGGGATTGAATTTATGAAACAATTGAACAATTTCTCATCCATTGTGGATGGGATGTTCAATGAAACCGTTGAAGGTGTAAGGGAGATCTTACAGGAACGACGACAGATGAAGACCCTTCTATTACAGGAAAAGATGGCCCTTGATTATCTGTTAGCATCCGGGAGGGGGTTTCGGTGAATTCATAGGAGAGAAGACTGTTGTACCTGGATCGAGGATACTAGTGACAAAGTTCAGGCCCATATGGATAAGGTTAGATCCCTGCAAGGCAAAGCCAGAGCTATAGCTAGTGAAGGTTGGAATCCTTTTAAGGGTCTGGGAAACTTTGGAGATTTTTTATTTTTCATCGGATCATGGTTAAACGAAGTAGGGGTATACAGTGGGGCAAAAAAGTATTTAGTCAGCCGCCAATTGTACAAGTTCTCCCACTTAAAAAGATGAGAGAGGCCTGTAATTGTCATCATAGGTATACCTCAACTATGAGAGACAAAATGTGGAAACAAATCCAGACAATCACATTGTCTGATTTGGAAAGAATTTATTTGCAAATTATGGTGGAAAATAAGTATTTGGTCACCTACAAACAAGATTTCTGGCTCTCACAGACCTGTATCTTCTTCTTTAAGAGGCTTCTCTGTCCTCCACTCATTACCTGTATTAATGGAACATGTTTGAACTTATCAGTATAAAAGACACCTGTCCACAATCTTAAACAGTCACACTCCAAACTCCACTATGGTGAAGACCAAAGAGCTGTCGAAGGACACCATAAACAAAATTGTAGACCTGCACCAGGCTGGGAATACTGAATCTGCAATAAGCAAGCAGCTTGGTGTGAAGAAATCAACTGTGGGAGCAATAATTAGAAAATGGAAGACATACAAGACCACCGATAATCTGGGGCTCCACGCAAGATCTCACCCCGTGGGGTCAAAATGATCACTAGAAAGGTGAGCAAAAATCCCAGAACCACACGGGGGGACCTAGTGAATGACCTGCGGAGAGCTGGGACCAACGTAACAAAGGCTACCATCAGTAACACACTACGCCGCCAGGGACTCAGATCCTGCAGTGCCAGACGTGTCCCCCTGCTTAAGCCAGTACATGTCCAGGCCTGTCTGAGGTTTGCTAGAGAGCATTTGGATGATCCAGAAGAGGATTGGGAGAATGTCATATGGTCAGATGAAACCAAAGTAGAACTGTTTGGTAGAAACACAACTCGTTGTGTTTGGAGGAGAGAGAATGCTGAGTTGCAACCAAAGAACACCATACCTACTGTGAAGCATGGGGGTGGCAACATCATGCTTTGGGGCTGTTTCTATGCAAAGGGAATAGGACGACTGATCCGTGTACATGAAAAAATGAATTGGAGATGAAACGTGGCTGGGTCTTTCAGCATGACAATGATCCCAAACGCACCGCCCGGGCAATGAAGGAGTGGCTTTGTAAGAAGCATTTCAAGGTCCTGGAGTGGCCTGGCCAGTCTCTAGATCTCAACCCCATAGAAAACCTTTGGAGGAAGTTGAAAATCTGTGTTGTCCAGTGAAAGCCCCAAAACATCACTGCTCTAGAGGAGATCTGCATGGAGGAATGGGCCAACAACCTTGTGAAGACCGTTTGACCTCTGTCATTGCCACCAAAAGGATATATAACAAAGTATTGAGATGAACTTTTGATATTGACCAAATACTTATTTTCCACCATAATTTGGGCAAATAAATTCTTTCCAAATCAGACAATGTGATTGTCTGGATTTGTTTCCACAATTTGTCTCTCATAGTTGAGGTATACCTATGATGACAATTACAGGCCTCGCTCATCTTTTTAAGTGGGAGAACTTGCACAATTGGTGGCTGACTAAATACTTTTTTGCCCCACTGTATATACTCATGTTTGTGTTTCTATTCCTTCTATATGCCTTGATAAGATGCTCCTGTTGCCTGATCGGTCGAGTCAACAGAGTCCGATGCAGATGACCACATCTTTCTCACTGAGATGAGATGCCCGAAGTCCAGCCCATGTACCAGATGAAGAAGATCCCAGGCTGACCGGGCGATCTCTAGAGCTCCTCGCTTCATGTCCTCCCTTTGAGTCATCCCTCCCTGAAGTAAAGAGTCTACACGTCGAGCCGCATTTTTCTTTTTGTGGACTTATATGAACTGTAAAGACTGATTCATTTCCAGGTGTAAGAACAAGATTCGTCAAGGGACACATGGGAGCATATGACAAAGAGGAGGGGCTGTTGTGGAAATTATTATTAATGTGTATTGTCAGATGTCTCCCAGTGTCAGTTTTGCTGCAATACGCTCATGCGAGCGTGTCCACACATACAGACACCGGTGAAAGATCGTTGGTTGCGGAAACCTTGCCATTGTCGGGGTCAGTGGCTAAGACCACCAGACACATAGCCAGGGCTGGTGCAAGGATTTTTGACACCCTAGGCGAAACCACATTTTGCCTCCCTCTTGGCTCCACCCCATTTGCCCTGCCCATGTACACCCCACATTTTTCATGACTGCTACTATTTTGCATGCAACACAGTCTCACCTGTGCTCATCGCATACCATCAAATACAGCCTCACCCGTGCCCATCAAATGCAGACAGTCTCACCAGTGTCCATCACATACCATCAAATACAGTCTCACCAGGCTGTGCACATCAATGCAGCTTCACAGGGCAGGGGGGCTCGGTACATACTTGGCATTTGGTAGATCAGTTTATATACATATGCACACACAAATTGCATGTCATTTGTCATAATAAAACAGTGGCGGCTGGTGCTCAGAATTTTTTGGGGGGGGCGCAAACAAAATGAAAAATTGTGAACTAAACCCATCAATTGCCATCAAATACCACCACTGTGCCCATCAAACGCCGCCACTGTGCCCATCAAACGCAGCCACTGTGCCCATCAAACGCAGCCACTGTGCCCATCAAACGCAGCCACTGTGCCCATCAAATGCTGCCACTGTGAACCACCCCCCCCCCCCGCTCGCCCAGCACCTACCCTATCTCGTGGGGCAGCAGGTGACGGCGAGCGGTGTCTTCCATGCGTCTTCTCCCGTCCTCCTCTCCTTGGTCTTACCCACATATATCAGGCCACAGGGGCAAGTGAGCATGTAAATTACGCGTGTGGTAGAGCAGTTAATAAAACTTTTTATCTTAAATTTCTTAGTACCATCAGAGCTGACAAATGTATCAGTTCTATCGAAGAATTTGCATCTGCCACACGGGTACATGCCCTTTACAGGGGGTAAGTCCGTAAGCCAGTTTGATTTAGTGGTTCTCTGGTATTCTGAGTGCACAAGACAGTCCTTAAGATTGGGGGATCTTGTGTCTAACATACCGTATTTAGCCACTTCTATACATATGTCTCAGAATTCGTAGTCATTAAGTATCTGTGTTGTGGGAACTTCACTTGTGTAGTCAGTCTGTATGTCTTAAGTTGAATGTTAATGTGCTGGATGTGTCTGCTCCTTTAATAACCCAGTCGGGTCTGATTGCTGTCAATTACCTGAGGGTACTTAAGGAGAGACTCTAAGCATCTACGCATGCTCCGATGAAGATCGGCAACGATCGAAACGCATAAGCATTACGCATACCAGCGGGAGGACCAGGACTACCCACCCACCTAGCCACAACTTGGATTTCTTCCAAAGGCCCTATGAACACTTGTTCTATTTTTCTTCACACTCATCCCTCCAAGTGATATATCCCTGGGCCAGTGCTGAGGAAACCACGCTGTATGATCACTCTCTGACTGCCTCTCACCAGAGGAACTATCCAACCCCTGGAACCAAGTTCACTGGCCTCCGTTTGATCTGGACACTAATTGATGGCTGCACGCTGTATCCTCCGGCTGGAGGAACTACCTGGAACCCACCAGTGTTTGAACGAGCGCCGGCTATGAGGCTTATGGACAGAGGACCGAAGTGAGACTGACTGAACGGAACCGCCACGGGTGAGCTGTAATTTCTCCGATTCACTATGTTGAGAGGTTTACATGAATGTTAGTGGCACTGGCTCCTGGTGTGTCCAGTTGCTACTTGCTCTCCCCTAACCCGCAGTCCGCCACCCCCCACAATTGACCTCCTTTGTGGTAGTGCTAATTTAACACCAACAGTGTACCATTTCATGTGGTTCCCCCATCTGCCTTTACCATTGAATTGGACTTGGTGTTCACCGTAAATTCTTGAACAATGCCCCAACGGACTGTCTATATGTGTATCTGGATCTGCACCCATGTTTTCAGTCAATTCAATTTGACCCCTTTACTAGAGGAAACCTCTTTAGATTAATTTACATCCATGGATGTGTTCCAGCTGCATTGTTTGCTCTTGTAGGAGTGTGTGTAAAGCCCCATACACACGGTAGGACTTTTGGCCAACAAACTTTATTTTGAGCAAGTTGGACCAACAATCCGACCGTGTGTACGCTCCATCGGACAAACTTTTTTGTTTTCTTTTGTGTTTTCATTGGACAAAAGTTGGGTCTGCAAACGGACAAACTTTTGCCCAACAAAAGTCAGATGGAGCAAAGTCCTACCGTGTGTACAGAAAACCATAGGACTTCTGTCCGATGGACAAAACAACTAATGTTAAAATCAACCAACAATAGCAGAAGTTGACCAAAGGGTGGCGGTAAAGAGCAGAAAAACCACGTGATGTTGCAAAAAGTTTTGGGAAAGTTTGCAGAAAAGTCCTGTGGTGTGTATGCTATGGGTGTGCCCGGCCAACTCCGTTCGGACAAAAATCCAGGGAAAAGTCCGATGGAAGTCTGACCGTGTGTATGGGGCTTTAGTTTCATGTTTGGTTGTAGAGTATATATTGCTCAATTAGAATAAATAATTACAACAATGTATCATATTGACAACAACACCGGATTCGCCAATGGAACCGGAATACTGGAGATGTCACTATAAAATTTGTTTTAAGAAAGGAAATTACTATGTGGCTTACTAGCAGGTAACTATATTGAAAGTATGGCTATTTAAACCTATGCACAATAAATATATAAACAATTTATATGTACCTTGGTTTAGGTTTAGGATAGTAAACAAGACATTGATGGGTCCCTTAAATGCTGCAGGCAGTATTGGACTGTTTTAAAGTGCAGGCAATATGAACGATCTGGCAAGGAGAAAGGATACATGCATTGCCATGAGAAAAAATGATGGTAAAACCGAGCTGAGTCTTGCACTTGAATGTCTAAGTACTAGGGGTACATACCATGAGCCAGAAAGTATCTCGGTCTGCATCCGTAGAAAGTCCTGGGGCTGCCGTGTAAGCGAGATTGTCCGGGTGACTCCTCTTCTCAATAGCATCTGAGGAATGGAGTACCCCGCCTTGCTGTTTTGTACATCCCGCTCGCGTGTGCGTCTGACATCACGCGAGCCGGTGATCTGCCGACAAACGTTCCGCCGGCGGATTCTGCCACCAACTGTACTGCGCAGGCGCGGCGCTTGCGCAGTACGAACGTCAATGAGCTTCCGAAAATAGCCGAACGTGTAGAGCTGAGAGTCAGCTCTACACGGCGCCTGCATGGACCTAGATGTAAGTGGCCAGTCGGCCTCACGTCCTCGCTTCGCTCGGACGGCTCGCTACGCTCGCTCGGCCTCCTGGCTCTTTTTTTAACATCCTCCATGTCCACGGGGATGGTAAAGAAAGAGCCTGGATGTCAGCAGTGTAGCACAATTTGGTGTGCGCAGGCGCCATGTAGAGCTGACTCTCAGCTCTACATGTTCGGCTATTTTCGGAAAAAGCGCCCCGCCTGCGCAGTACAGAGCGGTCAGAATCCGCTGGGGGGCAATGCTTGGCAGTACACCGGCCAAAGAGGTACACCGCGCATGCGCCAGTCGGCGCATGTGCACCTAGGAGCCGCAAAGGCGATAGAGGTGCTGAAGGGCGGAAGTACACAGAGAGAACACCTGATGGAAAGTGTCTCTCGCCTTGCCATTGGCTGATATGGTGATCCGTCCTCTCTCTGGATTGGGAGGGACCGAGCCAATCTCCAATGGCTTGGGTGGCCGCATACTCTCCCCATTGTCAGAGCTTCCCCGCCAGGAGACGGGAGTTTTGATCCACAAGGCGGTCGTACTGCAAGGTGGGGTGAAATGAAAACAAAACTCTGAAAAGAAAAACGAATTGCATGTATAAAACATGCAGTAACAAAAGCGGCCAAACTTGGCTTTGGCCATACAATTACAGATAGCCATGCTGTGTACCAAACATGGTGGGCATTGAAAAACCCACCATTTCGCACACTGGGCATGCACTAGCTGAGTAAAAACATTGGAAATACAAGGTTATGTATATATATATATATATATTTATATATATATATTATTTTGTGCTGAATCGATTTACAGAAGTACAACCAGGGATGGTCTCACACACACACACACACACACACACACACACACACACACACACACACACACACACACACACACACACACATATATATATATATATATATATATATATATATAAAACCAAAAGATATAAAAAATTGGAACTTGGTATAGATGGAAGAACAAAAACTGAACAGTGGTCAGTCATATCAGGTGCCCAAACAAGTAACATAGCCAAAGTCACTCTAAAATGCTACATAGTAACGCCAAAAACCATACGGGTATGGCATTCACTATGATGATCCAAAAAATCGCATAGAGAAGTTCCAGATGGAAAGGCGTTGTGAAAACGCCCACCTCGGGATCAAACGGCTGCCACAGCGGTCCCTCAAAGGAAGGGCCGGTATGACAGAACCTCGTTGATCCCCGGTGGCCTGGTCGCCTCCAAACGCTCAATCCATAATGTCTCTCTCTGAAGAATGCGTTTATCCCAATTACCGCCACGTGGGTCTTGGGGGTACTACTTCTAGAATAGTAAATTTGACCATAGAGGTATCGAATTTGTGGTATAGACCCAAGTGGCGGCTAACTGGAGTAAGCATTTTGGCGTATTGGGAGTAGTATAGATGGTCATATATGCGTTTTTTTAATTGACGGAAAGTCTTTCCAACATAAAAGGCCCCACACCTGCAAGTCATGAGGTACACTACCCCCTCTGTATTACATGTAGCATGGAAATGAGGCTGAAATATTTCACCGTTGGATAAACAAAAACGCAAGACTGTCTGTACCCATGGGCAGTATGTACACTGTCCACATGTAAATATACCTCGTACTGAGACCTGTTTATCATAATTGGGTCTATATTCGCTTGCGGTTAGTTTGTTACCGATGGAAGTGCTCTTTCGGAAGACTATTTCTGGGGTATCTCTGACATATTTGCATAGTATTGGGTCCTCACTGTGCACATGCCAGTGTTTTTCCATACACGTGCGGAGTATTCCATGTTGGGCTGAGTATTTGGTAATAAACTTGGTGGTATGTTGGTTTTGGTCAGATTTTGATTTAGAGTAAAGTAAGTACGTTCTATCTCTTCCAATAGCTTTGTTGAAAGCTCTTCTTAGAAGGCTTTTGCTGTATCCGTGTTGACGCAGACGTAAGCATAGCTCGTTGGCCTGCGATCTAAACTCTGTCTCATATGTGCAATTTCTTTGCAGGCGGATGTACTGAGCATACGGATGCAGCAGGGTGTTTCCTGCCGTGCTTTTGCGGTATAGTTTAGTTGCTATGTTGTCAAGAGAGTCTGTATAAATAGATAAATCCAAAAATGAAATACTGTCCTTATGCCAATCAAAAGTAAACCTTAAATTAAATCTATTGGTATTGAGTTGATGGATGAATTCTTTGAAGGATGACATTGTGCCTGTCCAAATAACGAAAATATCATCAAAATACCTGAACCAGCAGAGTGTCTGGTCCAGGTACTGACGAAATTCTGTGCTACAAAAAATCTCCCGCTCCCACCCCCCCAGATACAGGTTCGCGTATGCCAGTGCACAACAAGTGCCCATGGCAACGCCTTGTACCTGGAGGTAGTGGGAGCCAAGAAAGGAGAAGCAATTGTGTTTGAGAATGAATGACAGAAGCTGAATAATGAAAGACTGAAACTTCCACTGTCTATGGCCTTTTTCCATCAGGAACATTTTGGTAATTTGAAGACCTAACTCATGAGGTATACTTGAATATAGGGCCTCTACATCAATAGTATCAAAGAGGGCATCTGGAGGGATAGTGAAACCATCTAGACGTGTGAGCTGTAATTTCCCCGATTCACTATGTTGGGATGTTTACATGAATGTTAGTGGCACCAGCTCCTGGTGTGTCCAGTTGCTACTTGCTCTCCCCTAACCCGCCATCCCCCACAACTGACCTCCTTTGTGGAAGTGATAATTTAACACCAACAGTGTACCATTTCATGTGGTTCCCCCATCTGCCTTTACCATTGAATTGGACTTGGTGTTCACCGTAAATTCTTGAACAATACCCTAACTGACTGTCTATATGTATATCTGGATCTGCACCCATGTTTTCAGTCAACTCAATTTGACCCCTTTACTAGAGGAAACCTCTTTAGATTAATTTACATCCATGGATGTGTTCCAGCTGCATTGTTTGCTCTTGCAGGAGTGTGTGTAAGTTGCATGTTTGGTTGTGGTGGCCACCTGTGTCCTCTATTAGACTAGAGTCTAATTTTATTAGTGCCCTGGAGACAACTGTATTCTTCCAGAATAAATTAAATTTTTAAACGTGGATAATCAATACATTTGCAGTCTTAATCCGAAACTCCTCTCTAACAATTTCTTTTGAAACACCTTGTTTCACCTTTCCTTATATGCTGTAGTAATTTAGAGGAATATACCCAGTAGTTAAAGTTATCTAACAGGTATACTACTGAGAGTGGATATTTCTATGCCTGGTAAGTGTGACACCTGCTGGATTGCATCTGTCTCCTACCTTATGACTGCAGTGGATGAGCCTCATATACCTATATCTGTGATTTTGTGTGAGTAGGAATGGTAAGTCTGCATTTTTTTGCAGTGTCTCTTAAAAAAAAAAGAGATCTGACTGTCTGGTCCTCTCTCAGTAGCCCTTAGGGGCAGTGTGCTGATTAAAACATGCTCTGTGTATTTATTAGGAGTATGGGCTGCCGTTTCTCCTCCCCCCACTGGAGGAGAAAATAGGCGCATGGGGCCTATTTCCATATAGGCAGGAAGTGGAGGGGCGGCCATGTTTGTCATGTGAATGGGAGGTTCAACAGGTGCTATCACTGGCAGACTAGTACTTACCGATGCCGAGAGCGGTTCACCCTTGCGACTAAGCGCACTTCGACCCCTGGAGGTGAGACAGGGGAGGAATGGCACTAAGAGGCACAGGCTACCCAGCAGGTGCAAGTAGACTTGTATCAGGGTCTTTCAAGTGGTCGAGCAGCTGTGTCAAGCTGGCAGGTGCGTGGCTTGCTGGAAGAACTTGATCAGACAGTCCAAAACCAGGCTGAGGGTCAAGCACAGGCAGGTAAGATAGTCCAAACACAGCCGGAGGTACTGTGTAGGAAACGCACAAGGCAAGTCCAAGTCACAGGCAAAAGGTCAAGGCAAGGAGACAAGAGGCAAAGTCTGGGTCACAGGCTGAGGGTCAAAAACAGGATAGGTCAGGTGCAGGAAAAGTTCAGCAGAGTCAGAGGCAATCTGGGTCACAGCAGGTAATCAAACACAGAAACAAGTCACTGGAAGCTGAAGACAAACCAGCAACTCCTCTGAGCACTTGCTGAGTTTTTATAGGCAGCCAGGAAGTCATGTGGTGCGTGAGTTTTTCACTGTCAACTTTGCTGCCATCTAGCGTTCAAATGGAAGTATAACATGCCTCTTTACAATGTGTTTCTCTGACAAGGGCCTTTTGAGACATAACAGCAGCCCATGGATACTAATGACATGTGAGTACTTACTATGGGAGAACTGTGTGGCCAGACAAGTCATGATTATATTCTGCATACTTAATGCTTAATCCGGGGAGCCTGTACAACTGTAAGTCCATACAACTCTGTATGGGTAGCAGTGCACTTTAAAGTGTTGTGTCTCCAGTATAATGTGCATTTGGTGCAAAACTAGTATGGGGCCTGGTGCAGTTGAACAGGTGCATACTGGCAAACTGGCTAAAGCTTATGCTGGCTAAAAGCTTGTGTTTGCTAAAAGCGCTCATGTTTGCTGAAAGGCAGAATTGCATTTTGTTTGCATAGATACATGTTGCATGTTTGCTTATGTAGCAAGGTCTCTGGCCTCCTTTAGTCTAATGAGAACTTCCAGGACCAGAGATAGCTGACATCCTTCTGTATGTGGTTAATATGGGGAAGAGAACCACCTTAGAGAATCAAAGATTCTCATTATTTTGTTGCCAACATCCCAAAATTGTAGAAAAGAAACCAAAGACAAGGAAAAAGTACCCCCCTGGTACTAGTGGGACTTTATGGGTGAACTTTTATACACAAAAAGAGTTAAAAAAAAATGTAATATATATATTTGAAGAAAGAACAAATGCATTTCGGGAATTGGGTAATTATCACTTCTTCAGGGGCAGGGAGAAGTAGATATCAACAAATACTCTGAAAAAGAATAAACATGTAGTTTCAATGAGAGTGAGTCCTGTGTTTTTTTTTTGTTTTTTACGTCAAACATATGAACCATGACAGCCATGACAAAAGCATGCAAAAATGTACATACCGGTGCTGTATCAAGAAATCAATTATTCCTAAATTATATAAAAGGAGATTTTTACATAATAAAAGGGAAGAAAGAACTCTCTGTCCTTTGAGGAAAATAATTGGACAGCTCCTCGAGGGTCCACGCAGTCCCACAACAAGGATCCCCAGATAAAAGAATCCCCACAGACTGCATACAAGAGACCGGATGTGTAGTATAATGATGGTTGTATATAGTTCTGAAACCAAAAAGAATGGACAACGTATGAATATCAAGCCATGAGTATATATGGACGCATGTGCAAAAACAATATATAGGAGAAGTAAAGGTCATGACGACCAATGCTATTTTTACCACTTAGGGTGGGCAGTCATTCTTTATATATTAATCCAGATCCAATATTTAAATAAAAAGTTTCAGTTGGTCAAAAAGAAAATGCATATAGCACCTCTGGTCTGTAGTACTTGCCTTGTTTGGGGTCTCTGCATACGGAGGGTCTGTGCTCCGGAGCCACAGCGTCCACAGCTGATGGAACGCTGCCTGGAGCTTATAAAAGGACGCCGCGCATGCGCAGTGCCACCAATGACTGGCGTGCAGTTATGATAGCATCACGGTAGCGTCGCGCATCATCCCGGCATCGCGATAGCGTCGCACATCATGACGTCACTCCGCCATCGCGTCCTTTGATGCTTGGTGTCAGCGTGTAGGGGGTCGCCATGGCAACACATCTACATCGTACTAGACACCGCACAAGCAAGATATAAATGTCAGAACACCATACATTTGCAGCATGATTGTGCCATCACATCATAGCAGTGTGAAGGAAGCTTCCACCAATATAGATAGGAACAGCTCCAACATCTAGGTTAGTTTTTGTCTTACACTCATGTAAGAGGAAAATCGCAAAGTTATATGTACATTATTATGTAACATTGCCATGTGTGAATGAGTATGGCTAAATACAATTTAAAACTGGTCAAGAAGGCAAGTTATGTGGGGGAAAAATGGGGACCCCTCGAGCCAAATCTGCAGGGCACACTCCCGCGCATGCAGAAGAAGGCCCACCGGCGCATAATATGCAGCAAATGCGGGGAAAACCGGAGACTCCAATGATGATAGGGTCGGCCGGTGCCCCATAATGCCGCGCATAAACAGAGGTCCACCTCATGAATCATGCGGGGGGCCCCCTGTGCGCCGGGCGGGGACAGAGTGAGTTAAAAAAAGAGGAGTGGGACGGAAAATACGTCCCAGCTATCCAATAGAGAGTAACAGGATTTGAAAAAACAAGCAAAAAAGGTCCAAGCAGAAATGATAGCATTTTGAGCCAGTAACACCGGCGTGTATTCATGCGTGAAGACACGGCAGGGATGTATACATAGGACGCAGGAAAGGGATCCATCTATGCAGGAATATGAAAAGAACAACATGACAATGGTCATGATCTGAAAGTGAAGCGCATGATGATGGTAACAATCTAAAAATAAGAGGATATTCGATAAAGAACTCGAAATGAAAAAAAACTTCATCACCTAGACTCAAGTATATATGTTCCAATTGAAGTGATTCATTTCGTAAATAATGTCTAATGATTACATACAGTACAGTACATTATAACATGATACATTCAGTATTATTATTAAGTAGGTTGTGATACTGAATAGAGTATATTTGCAGAAGAAATAATGCAAGTATATTCTCTATTGCTAGGGAATGGAATTTTTATTTTTCGCATCCCCCTGAGGCAAAGCCTTAGTTAGGTAAGAAGGGGCGATAACTCAATTGAGTATTGAGGCCAGGGGGTAGGGTGGCATTAAGGTCAGCAATCCATCGTACCTCACGTTGGAGCAAGATTTTGTTCCAGCCCCCACCTCTACTATCTGGATGAACCCAATCTAGAATGGTGAAAAGAATGCGGGGGATATGCCTAAGTGGGAGTCCCTTACATGGCGTCCAAGAGGAAGGTCGGAGTTGGCACATTTGATACTCATGATATGTCTTGCAGGTCGTTTCCAAAATTCTAATTTGGTTTTGCCTACATAAAATGCTTGGTATTGGCAAGTTAGTAAAAAGACGACCCCCACAGTTTTGCAGTTTGCATAATGCTTAGGTTTATATGGTTTTACATTGGGTAGAAGTATGTTGGATTGGGTATTCATAAATCTACAACAGGAGCATCCTCCGCGTGTAAAAGTGCCTAATCTTTTACATGGGTCGGATCGAAAGCTACCTGTATATTTGCTCCTTACTAGTTGGTCTTTTACAGAGCGAGCTGTCCTATATGTAATGGCTAGAAATTCTAATGTGTTTGTAACGGGAGGGCCCGTGGAACCCAGAATCTCTTAGAAAGTATGAGATACACTTGCTTCAGCTCCCCATGCACCTCTTATGTCTAAATCACCCTGTGTCTCTAATAGGGGCATAGGGTGACGGAGAAAATATATCTTGGACATTAAGAATATGTTTTGGATTGCTTTAAAATGGGACAGTAATATTCATTAACCACTTGACAACTGGGCACTTAAACCCCCTTAATAACCAGACCAATTTTCAGCTTTCGGTGCTCTCACATTTTGAATGACAATTACTCAGTCATACAACACTGTACCCATATGAAATTTTCATCCTTTTTTTCCACACAAATAGAGCTTTCTTTTGGTGGTATTTGATCACCTCTGGGTTTTTTCTTTTTTGTGCTATAATTGAAAAAAGACCGAAATTTTGTAAAAAAATGCATTTTTCTTTGTTTCTGTTATAAAATTTAACAATTCTTCACTTTTCTTCATAAATTTCGGCCAATATTTATACTGCTACATATCTTTGGTAAAAATAAGTACAAATTGGTGTATATTATTTGGTCTTTGTGAAAGTTAGAGTCCACAAGCTATGGTGCTGTCAGAAACATTGACGCATCTCAGCATAGTGCCTACAAGTATGTCAGAATGTTTATACTGAAATATAAAAAAATAATTATTGCGGAAATAGGTATATCTTAATTTTGGAGATTCCCCATTTCCTACAATATTAACAAGAAATTCTAAGTTCTTTTATCCATGCTAGTCTGAAGACAAGTAACACAAATGAATATTGCTTAAAATATTATATATATTTATTAACTAAAGTACAGTGCAAATTAATATCAGGTATAAGTCGTGATCAAACAAATGAATGGATATACTTCTACAATCAGAGATAAATGATGATTAAGGTTCAGATAATATTTACATACATTTCTATGTGAGCTCTATATGACAAAGTATATTCACAGTGCAGTACTTAAATGATACTTGTACATTAAAAACTTGGTAACTCTTGTGAAATGTCTTTCCGTTACTTCATGGAAGGTGTAAACACTCTTTTGTTCTCTTTAACACTATTTCTTTCTCAAACCAACAGATCTCCTGATTACACTTCTTAAACGTGTCTAGACCCAGTGTCATATAAGGAACACGGCTTTGATAAAACATCAAGTCTTATATTAAATTTAGAGAGAGATAATTTTTACACCTATATCATAATAAAACCATTGTACCACTTGGCTCTAGCTTTTTAAAGACAACCAAATTGGGGTATGTGCCTTAATATTTGGAATAATATTTAATTTATACTGCAGTTAAAATATGATACCATTCCAAATTGCTTTGCCATATATATTTAGATGGTTTTAGTTATGTGTATGCAAAAACAACTCCATTACCAAAGCAGGTAAATAAACAAAATCAATACGTTACCAGGTTAAAGTTCTGTCTGTTTGAGAAGCTTCCATTATGAGGCAATGATGAGTCCCATAGGACTCCTTCCAACATTGCTACATGTTTGTGCTTTTAAGATCTCCTCAGCGAGTCTCCCTCCGATCTTCAGGTCTCTTTGCGATCTCTCTGATCAAGTCCCTTCCTGCTATCTCAGCTGCTACTTTTATCTCACTCCAAAAAGTGGGTGTGTATCTTACATTACTACGTAACTGAGACGTCAAATGATATGATTGGGTAGGTTGTCACAGCAACCAAACATCACATCATCTTGAACGATTAAGTGTTTTTACCACCAGAGGGCAGTAGCGTATTAGAAATAATTTCTAATGTTATCTTCATGTAGGCGAAGATAATTTACGACTATCATTTGACCTAGCTTAGTAAAACGCACTTAATTGTCTAAGGGTGTCAAAACATATGTCCTCTATCCCTGCTATCTTGGCGTCACTTCAGATTTACAGGTGTGAATGTTTATTATCAACACTGACTCCGGCCATTTGTTAATGTTTTGGGAAGTTCCTGAAGCTAACCACTGGAATGTATGTTTAAGCAGTTTCTAATGCTACCCCACTAATATAGTAGCATGTATACAACTCCTTAATACTAATCTATATATAGGCATACATGGGTTTATACATATATTACTAGTATAGACACTTTGTGAAGATACTTAAAAATAAACCTTATTTAAGATATGCAGTACACAGCCTATTTATGAATAGCCCTTTGATCACGTTATGTCAATACAATAATACACAGTTTGTGCTGGCCCGTATCCATACCCCCCCCCATGTCTCTATGTGTAAAACCTTTGAATAACCACCCTGGGAGGCTGGTATATTTATCCTAAATGCTCAAAAGCTTTGAGTTTATGGTCTGGGAACGAGATACAGAAAAAAAGTGCCTTCTTGTGAGACTGGAAATAACTTTAAACATAGCAAATGTGGGTTAACCTCTTAAAGGGAAAGTAGAATCTAAAGTGTTGTTCATAGCATCTTGTGAGCTATTTTAAACTTTAGAGACAAGATGGTCTCCCTCTTGTTCATAATATACATGAATATGAAAAATACGTAATATGCATAATATAAAGGCCTATATGTAATTCTTTTTAACCCCAAATGTTCTGACAGTGCCAATATCTGAAAATTGATCACACCTGAAGTACTGACGACCTATCTCATTTCTTGAGACCCTAACATGCCAGAAAAGTACAAATACCCCCCAAATGACCCCTTTTTGGAAAGAAGACATTCCAAGGTATGTAGAAAGAGGCATGGTGAGTTTTTTGAAGTTGTAATTTTTTCCCACAATTCTTTGCAAAATCAAGATTTTTTTCCTTTTTTTTCCACAAGATTGTCATATTAGCAGGTTATTTCTCACACACAGCATATGCATACCACAAATTACACCCCAAAACACATTCTGCTATTACTCCCGAGTATGGCGATACCACATGTGTGAGACTTTTACACAGCGTGGCCACATTCAGAGGCCCAACATGCAGGGAACAGCTTCAGGCGTTCTGGAGCACCCAGGCCAATTCTGACATTTCTGTCCTACATGTAAAAATCGTCATTTATTTGCTAGAAAATTACATAGAACCCCAAAACATTATATACGTTTTGTTAGCAAAGGCCCTAGAGAATACAATGGCGGTCTATACAACTTTTTATCTTGCACGGTATTTGCGCAGCAATTTTTCGAACTCTTTTTTTTTTTGGGAAAAAAATGTTTTGTGCTTTAAAACAAAACAGTAAAGTTAGCCCAATGTTTTTGCATAATGTGAAAGATGAAGTTACGCAGAGTAAGTAGATACCTAACATGTCACCCTTCAAAATTGCACCAAACTTCGCTACTTAAAAATCCTCATAGGCAACGCTTTAAATATTTTTACTGGTTACATGTTTACAGAGGAGGTCTAGGGCCAAAATGATTGCTCTCGCTCTAACGTTCGCAGCGATACCTCACGTGTGGTTTGAACACCGTTTTCATACGTGGGCGGGACTTAAAGGGGCGCTTTAAAATTTTTATTTTTTTTTACTGTTCATTTTACCTTATTTATTTTAGTTTGACGCTTTTTTTCCCAAAAATTCATTTTTTGATCACTTTTGTTCCTATTACAATTACAAGGAATGTAAAATCCCTTGTAATAGGAATATGTCATGACAGGTCCTCTTTACAGTGAGATATGGGGTCAATAAGACCCCACATCTCACCTCAAGGCTGGGAAGCCTGAAATAAAAAAAAAAAAAAAAAACAATCCTGGCTTCGATCGTAGCGGTGAGTCAGTAGAAGCTCTGGAGGGCGGCGGGAGGGGGGACGTCCCCTCTCACCGCCTGTAAGAAAAATCAAGCGGCAGAACAGCCGCTATGATCATTCTTATGGTGTAGGGAATCGCTGGCTGAAAAAGCTGATATCTGAATGATGCCTGTAGCTGCAGGCATCATTCAGATATCCCCACTCAAAGTAAAGGACGTCATATGACGGCCGGCGGGCGGGAAGTGGTTAAAAGGCATTTTTTTTAACACAAAGTTGTCCATTTATACAATATTTCTAACACATAGCATGTTCATACCAAAAATGACACCCCAAAATAGATTCTCCTACTCCTCCTGAGTACGGCGATACCACGTGTGAGACTTCCACAGCCTGGCCACATACAGAGGCCGAGTACGGCTGGGTATCGCCGAGTACGGCTGGGTATCGCCGAGTACGGCTGGGTATCGCCGAGTACGGCTGGGTATCGCCGGGATGGCAGAGTATTGCAGGGATGGCAGAGTATTGCAGGGATGGCAGAGTATTGCAGGGTGGATCTGTGACTGCAATTGTCACAGAGCAGCGCTGTGGGCACTACAGGTCCAGCCCACAATGCTGCTGCCATCCGCTCTCTCCCCCTCTCCTCTCACACTGTACAGAGAGGGGAGAGAGGAACCGGCATCATGACATGACGCCGATTTGTTTACAAGTGATCGTTCTGTCATTTGGTAAACGGCCATTTACCATGATGCGCTGGCGGTCACGGACACTCCCGTGTGTGCGCCCCAGGGGGCGTGCGGGAGCATGATTCTGGGAGGACGTCAATGTACGCCCTCCCAGAATTAACAAACCACCCTGTAGCCGTCATATGGCTATGGGCCGGTTGCCAAGTGGTTAACAATATCTCTCAAGAAATATGAAGATGTTATTTGGGCATGCCAGGAAGTTCAATGTAACAGGCCGACTGTCTATTGCTTAACAAAGTTAATGTCATCACCCCAGCCACCTGTCTGTTGTAATGCAAATGGGTCTAGGATAGCTTCTATGGGTCTTTTCATTGTGGCTTGTGGTAATTAACTCTGCTATTGTGGGAGGGAGTTCTGTGTGTTAATGTTGATTGTGTCTTCTGAGCTACAAGGCGGCATGTCTAGCCTAAATGTCTCTGAGCCAGGCTGCGTAAAAGGATTAGGTAATTAGCATGTTAATTAGGTCTGGTCACAGGTGTATTTCCAGAGAAATATGATGCACCTCTTCTTTTAACTGTGTATAAAACTTGTGGTCTTTTCAATAAAAGATTGTCCTGCTTGAAACCTCATACAGAGCGTTGTCTCGTATTTGGGGAGAATTATTCGTATGGGGTCTTATTCAGCTGGTTGGAGTGTCTGGTAGCTGCCTTGTGTTCGGGAATGGAATATCTTAAACGGCTTTAACCCCTTTCATACTTGGGATGCCGTTACATTGGTGGCAAGCAGCGAGATGATTCCCACAGCCTAGAAGGACAGCTACAAGATGACACAGGACAATGGAAGCACAGTATGAACGGCTAAAGCTCTCTACCCTCAAGGACTTACTGAAGAACTGGGGCAGACCGGCCAACAACCGTAAGAAGAGGGACATTATCGCAGAACTAGTCGAAATGGAGAGAGCCGAAAGACCCAACATAACCGAAAGGCCCAGCGTAACAGACAGGACACCCGAAGAGGCAAGTTTTGATCGGGCTGTTAAAATAAGACTGGCACCTTTATGGTCCTAACCCTCCAGCGAAGATCATAGACCTAGTTATAGCGGCTGTGGATGCAAATTGGCTACAGAAAAGAGGTACTGAAGCAGAAGAAGTCACAGCAGCACCAACTGAGAGGAGAGGTACAGATACCAGCCGCCATAAAAGAGGAATTCAGAAGGAGGTTGCAAGAGATGCAGATACAGCATAGAGAACCAGTATCAGAGGAGGTCCTGCTGGGATGGTCTGATTCGATCCGCTGCGAACTCTGTAAGAAAGCACTAGCTCTTGAGCAGCAACACCAGGGAAAGGTTCTGCCCTCCATCTATGTAAGGTACTGGTCGCAGTATGATGTACGAATGCTGTTATTGGGATGATATTGGATGGAGGAATGTACCTGTCCAGCAGCATGCCAGAGAATCGGCAGTGGAAAATCTGGAGATTGCCACCCCTAAATCCGAAGTGGATGATGTGGAGTCCCCAGCAGAAGTGCTGGCAACAGGGCAGAGTGCTACCAACCTCTGTCCAGCACCGGAAACAACTGTGGAGTTCCAGTGAGCCGGGGAAGTTGGCTCCTCTCTCCAGCAACAAGCTGAGGTAGTAAAGCTTTTACTACCAGCAGCATGGCAGAATGCTACTGGCCTCTGCACACAACTGCAGCTTGAGCTGATATCGGGGGATGGGACTGCGGTCTCCACTCACAGCAACCCAGCAGAAGAGCTGGCAACAGAGCAGAGTGCTGCTGGCCTCTGATCTCAACTAACAGAAGAGGGAGTTCCTGTGGTAGTGGATGGGACTAAAGTCTTCACTGACACAACCCCACAAAATGGTGTGACATTGAGACAGGAAGATGTCAACCTTGCTTTGCAAGCACTGGGGGATTTTTACCTACCACAAGTGGATGGGAATTCAGTCTCAACTTGTATACCCCAGGGATGCTGGGCAGTTGGCCCAGATCCCCAACAGCATGACGGACTGAGTCCAGTCACCCTGTCTTCTCTCCAGCGGCTGAAAGGACTCCAGGGAATAGGGCCAGTCCAGGCCTCTCCCCAGCGGTGGGTATGTTCTCTGAGAGAGGCAGAGGTTGGCTGGGTGAGTAATGCTCTGTTTGGAGCAATTTGTTTGGGGGACTGGAACTACTGACTAACTTAGGAGTCAACCCGTCTGGGGTCTCCTCCTGTGTTAGTCAGTAGGTTGTGATACTGAATAGAGTATATTTGCAGAAGAAATAATGCAAGTATATTCTCTATCGCTAGGGAATGGAATTTTTATTTTTCGCATCCCCCTGAGGCCAAGCCTTAGTTGGATAAGAAGGGGCGATAATTCAATTGAGTATTGAGGCCAGGGGGTAGGGTGGCATTAAGGTCAGCAATCCATCGTACCTCACGTTGGAGCAAGATTTTGTTCCAGCCCCCACCTCTACTATCTGGATGAACCCGATCTAGAATGGTGAAAAGAATGCAGGGATATGCCTAAGTGGGAGTCCTTTACATGGCGTCCAAGGGGAAGGTCGGAGTTGGCACATTTGATACTCATGATATGTCTTGCAGGTCGTTTCCAAAATTCTAATTTGGTTTTGCCTACATAAAATGCTTCGTATTGGCAAGTTAGTAAAAAGACAACCCCCACAGTTTTGAAGTTTGCATAATGCTTAGGTTTATATGGTTTTACATTAGGTAGAAGTATGTTGGATTGGGTATTCATAAATCTACAACAGGAGCATCCTCTGCGTGTAAAAGTGCCAAATCTTTTACATGGGTCGGATCGAAAGCTACCTGTATATTCGCTCCTTGCTAGTTGGTCTTTTACAGAGTGAGCTGTCCTATATGTAATGGCTGGAAATTCTGATGTGTTTGTAACGGGAGGGCCCGTGGAACCCAGAATCTCTTAGAAAGTATGAGATACCCTTGCTTCAGCTCCCCATGCACCTCTTATGTCTAAATCACCCTGTGTCTCTAATAGGGGCATAGGGTGACGGAGAAAATATATCTTGGACATTAAGAATATGTTTTGGATTGCTTTAAAATCGGACAGTAATATTCGTTAACATCTTCATATTTCTTGAGAGATATTGTTATTTGGGCATTCCAGGAAGTTCAATGTAACAGGCCGACTGTCTATTGCTTAACGATGTTAATGTCATCACCCCAGCCACCTGTCTGTTGGAATGCAAACGGGTCTAGGATAGCATCTAAAGGTCTTTTCATTGTGGCTTGTGGTAATTAACTCTGCTATTGTGGGAGGGAGTTCTGTGTGTTAATGTTGATTGTGTCTTCTGAGCTACAAGGCGGCATGTCTAGCCTAAATGTCTCTGAGCCAGGCTGCGTAAAAGGATTAGGTAATTAGCATGTTAATTAGGTCTGGTCACAGGTGTATTTCCAGAGAAATATGATGCACCTCCTCTTTTAACCACTTAAGCCCCAGACCATTTTGCGGCTAAAGGACCAGGCCACTTTTTGCGATTCGGCACTGCGTCGCTTAATTGACAATTGCGCGGTCGTGCGACGTGGCTCCCAAACAAAATTTACGTCCTTTTTTCCCACAAATGGAGATTTCTTTTGGTGGTATTTGATCACCTCTGCGGTTTTTATTTTTTGCGCTATAAACAAAAATAGAGCGACAATTTAAAAAATTGCAATATTTTTAACTTTTTGTTATAATAAATATACCCCAAAAATATATATATATATATATATATATATATAAAAAAAAAAAAAATTTCCTCAGTTTAGGCCGATACGTATTCTTCATATTTTTGGTAAAAAAAATCGCAATAAGCGTTTATTGATTGGTTTTGCGCAAAAGTTATAGCGTTTACAAAATAGGGGGTAGTTTTATGGCATTTTTATTAATTATTATTTTTTTACTAGTAATAGCGGCGATCAGTGATTTTTTTCATGACTGCGACATTATGGTTGACACATCGGACACTTTTGACACTTTTTTGGGACCATGGTCATTTTCACAGCGATCAGTGCTATAAAAATGCACTGATTACTGTGAAAATTACACTGGCAGTGAAGGGGTTAACCACTAGGTGGCGCTGTAGGGGTTAAGTGTTCCCTGCATAGTGTTTCTTACTGTAGGGGGGATGGGCTCTGTGTCACATGACACCGATCTCTGCTCCGAGTACACGGAGCCGAGATCAGTGTCATTGTCACTAGTCAGAGCGGGGAGATGCTTGTTTACACAAGCATCTCCCCGCTCTATATCTCCGTGAGACGATCGCGGGGATCCCCGCGGCGATCGAGTCCATGGGACCCGCGGTCCGACACATGGGGATGGCGGCAGGGTCGCGAGCGCGTCAGCGGCGGTGCACTCGCGACCACGCGGCAGGCATTTAAAGGGCCACGTACAGGTACGTGATTATGCCTGTCCGTGCCATTCTGCCGACGGAAATGTACAGTGGCTGGTCCTTAAGTGGTTAAGTGTGTATAAAACTTGTGGTCTTTTCAATAAAGATTGTCAGTCCTGCTTGAAACCTCATACAGAGCGTTGTCTCATATTTGGGGGAGAATTATTCATATGGGGTCTTATACGGCTGGTTGGAGTGTCTGGTAGCTGCCTTGTGTTCGGGAATGGAACATCTTAAACAGCTTTAACCCCTTTCATACTTGGGATTGCAGTTACAGTGTTGATTCAAAATGGGGTCGATTTTCAGCAGATGCCAATGCTTTTCCATGATTTTTTTTATGGTTTTATGTTGTTTGTTATATGTTGTTATTAATCTTACAACTGATTTTTGGTTCTCCTGTTTTTTATTTGAGAAAAGGAGATCTTGACACATATGATCATGTGCTCTTCGAAATGCCTTGATCGAGGAGTCGATCTCCGAGTTTGCCTGTAGAGCAAACTCTTGATCAGTAGAGCAATTCCTCCTAGAGGAGAGTCTTAGATACTGACTGTATGGGATGGATAGAATCAATGGTTGAGGATGCTAGCTTGTTGCATGCAGGATTGTATTCCAAGTGGTCGGCTTACGATGCAGGCCGCTGGAAAGAAAGCTATCCTGAGATTTTGAAATGGTTAGATCTAAAAAGGTAATTTATGCTTCACTATATTCCATAGTGAAGCGAAGGTTGGAAACATTGTCATTCATGACTTGAACGAATGCCTTTAAGGTTTCAGGTGTATCATCCCAGATCATTAAAATGTCATCAATATATCTGAACCATGAAACAACATGGGTAGTGAAGGATGTTAAATCGCCGTTTGATAGCAGAGAGCGCTCCCACTCCCCCAGGTACAGGCTCGCGTACGATGGGGCACAGCAAGTCCCCATCGCCCCATAATGGGACCTATCGAACGAGAATATATTGTGTGTTAAGATGAAATCAAGGGCTACTATTAGAAAGTTGTTAAATTTGTGATCATTAGTGATGAGCCGAACACCCCCGGGTTCGGTTCGCACCAGAACCCGCGAACGGACCGAAAGTTCGTACGAACATTAGAACCCTATTAATTCTAAAGTGATAATTATAACGACTATTATGCATGTTATTGTCCTAAAAAGGGTTTGGGAACCCGGGTTCTGCACCAGGGGACATGTATCAATGCAAAAAGAAGTTTTAAAAACGGTCGTTTTTCGGGAGCAGTCATTTTAATGATGCATAAAGTGAAAAAAAAAAAGTCAAATATTCCTTTAAATATCGTACCTGGGGGGTGTCTAAAGTATGCCTGTGAAGTGCCACGTGTTTCCCGTGTTTAGAACTGTCCCTGCACAAAATGACACTTCTAAAGGAAAAAAAAAGCCATTTAAAACTGCTTGCGGCTTTAATGTAATGTCTGGTCCCGGTAATATGGATGAAAATCTTTAAGAAAAATGGCATAGCTACCCCATGACCCCCCCCCCCCTACCCCAGCCCATTACCAGCCCCTTTGGGTCTTGTATGGATATTAAGGAGAACACCGCACACAAAATAAAAAAGGCCCTATATACTCTGAACAGCCGTATACAGGCGGTGCATACAAGACAGGGACTGTAGGTTTGTTCTTATGTAGAATGTGTTTGTAATTTTGAACAGGTACATTGTTTAAGTGTAGCTCCAGCCCAAAAATCTATTTTTAAACTTTTTGGAAAACATAGGTAAGGGTTATCACCCCTGTAACATTTGTTTTGCTGTCTGTGCCCCTGTTCAGAACATTTCACCTCACTTTCCGTCCCAATGACAACTGTTTTTGAAATGTGGTGTTTTTCTTGAAACAAGGATTGGTGATAAAGCATCAGTACAGAGGAGACACCTTTCTCCCATATTAATTCTTACAGGAGAGAATTTTCCTTCCTAGGGGTAGATTTCCTCTCACTTCCTGTTGTCTTCTTGCGTTTGCAAGTAGGAGTCGTTTGTAAGTTGGATGTTTGAAAGTAGGGACCTGCCGTATATACTCTGCAGAAATAGGCCCCTTAGTTGTTGGTGTTGGCACAACACTGTAAGCACTCACAGTTACTCTTGGTTGGTGCAGGAACGCCCTGCTGTCAACTATTATATCAGGAATTGTAATTACATATAATTGTTGAACAGTGGTAGTAAAAATTGGGCCTTTGATGGTGGTGCTGGTGCCACAACACTGTAAGCCCTGACAGTTACTCTTGGTGGGTGCAGCAATGGGCCCTGCTGTGAATTATTAGATCAAGAATTGTAATTGCATGCCCCTGTTGAACAGGGGCTGAAAAATTGGGCCTTTCGTGGTGGTGGTGGTGGTGGTGGTGTTGCCACAACACTGTAAGCCCTCAGAGTTACTCTTGGTGGGTGCAGCAATGGGCCCTGCTGTGAATTATTAGATCAAGAATTGTAATTACATGCCCCTGTTGAACAGGGGCTGAAAAATTGGGCCTTAGGCACTGGTGGCACAACACTGCAACCCCTCACAGATACTGTACTTGGAGCACAGCAATGAGCCCTGTTGCAAAGTATTGCTTCAAAAATTGTAATGACACGCCCCTGTTAAACAGGGGCTGAAAAATTGGGCCTTAGGCACTGGTGGCACAACACTCCAACCCCTCACAGATACTGTACTTGGAGCACAGCAATGAGCCCTGTTGCAAAGTATTGCTTCAAAAATTGTAATTACACGCCCCTGTTAAACAGGGGCTGAAAAATTGGGCCTTAGCCACTGGTGGCGGCACCCATAAACAAAAATGATCTTCCAAGCTATCATCATCAATCGTATCATTGAGGACTCGGAGGAGGAGGATAGCCAGTCAACATAACAGCACAGGCACTCAGCATCAGCATCAGTCTTGAAGGGATGTGACATGTTAAAATCAATTAGTCTGTTATATCAGCATCAGGTGTGTGGTAGCTGGTGGTGATCCAAGACTGGTTCATCTTGATGAAAGTCAGTCGATCAACCGAGTCGGTGGACAGGCGCACCCTGTGATCCGTGACAAATCCTCCAGCAGCACTGAATGTGCGTTCCGAAAGAACGCTGGATGCAGGACAGGCCAGTAGCTCAATTGCATACTGTGCAAGCTCTGGCCAGTGATCCATCCTCAAGACCCAGTAAGCCAGAGGATTTTCGGTGGGGAAGGTGTCCAAGTCTGACCTTGCCCCTAGATATTCCTGCACCATGTTTATCAGACGCTGGCGATGGTTGCTGGAACCGATCATACTTTGGGGCTGCGGACTAAAGAATTGTCTGAACGCATCGGTCAGACGGCCACCTTCCCCACCGCTCCTTCTTTGACTGGCCGAAGCCTCAGCAACTCGTTGTCCAGGACCAGGAGTTTGTAACCTCCCAGTCTCTGGGAACGCGTTGCACAGACCTTTCTGTAAGGCCTCCCGGAGTTGTCTCATCCTCTGCTCCCTCTGCGACGGTAACATAAGGTCCGCAACCTTACCCTTGTACCGTGGATCAAGGAGAGTGGCCAGCCAGTAATGGTCCCTCTCCTTGATCCGAAGAATACGAGGATCCTTCCGCAGACTTTGCAGGATCAGGGAGGCCATGCAGCGTAGGTTTGCTGAGGCATTCGGTCCGGAGTCCTCTGGGTCACTAAGGACGACATGATCCGCAGCCACCTCCTCCCAGCCACGTACAAGTCCACTGGTTTCTTGGGACTGTAAATCATCCCTAAAAGACTGCTGCTGATGATGCTGAGTGCCAGCCTCCACCTCCATGCTGACACAATCCTCCTCCTCCTCCTCCTCCTCCTCCTCCTCCTCTTCCTGTGCGATGGGTGGGACAGAAGGAACACTGTCTGGGTAAAGGGGGCCTTGAGAGGCAAGGAAGTCCTCCTCTTCCTGCCTCTGTTCTGCCTCAAGTGCCCTGTCCATTATTCCATGCAGCGTGTGCTCCAACAGGTGGACAAGAGGTACAGTGTCACTGATGCATGCACTGTCACTGCTCACCATCCTCGTGGCCTCCTCAAATGGTGCCAGGACAGTGCATGCATCCCTGATCATGCCCCACTGGCGTGGAGAAAAAAAACCAAGCTCCCCTGACCCTGTCCTGGTGCCGTAGTCACACAGGTACTCATTGATGGCCCTCTGCTGCGTGTGCAGCCGCTGCAGCATGGCCAACGTTGAGTTCCACCTGGTGGGCATGTCATATATAAGGCGGTTCTTGGGCAGGTTCAACTCCTTTTGCAGCTCAGCCAGGCGAGCACTGGCATTATAAGATCTGCGGAAATGCACACGGACTTTCCTGGCCTGCCTCAGGACATCCTGTAAGCCCGGGTACCTGCCCAAGAACCGCTGCACCACCAGGTTAAGGACGTGAGCCACACAGGGCACATGGGTCAGTTGTCCCTGTCGGAGGGCGGAGAGGAGGTTGGTGCCATTGTCGCAAACCACCATTCCTGGCTTAAGCTGGCGTGGCGTCAACCACCTCTCGGCCTTGCCCTGCAGAGCAGACAGGACCTCTGCCCCAGTGTGGCTTCTGTCCCCCAAACACACCAGCGCAAGCACGGCATGGCATCTTTTTGCCTGCGTACTTGCGTAGCCCCTTGAACGGCTACGGAGCACCGCTGGTTCAGAGGACAAAGCACAGGAAGAGGCCATGGAGGAAGAAGAAGAGGAGAGAGGTGTGTCACAACCAGTAGTAGCATTTTGGAGGCGTGGCAGTGGAACAACCTCCAACACTACTGCACCTTGTCCTGCATCCTTCCCAGCTGCCAAAAGAGTGACCCAATGGGCCGTGAAAGAAAGGTAACGTCCCTGTCCATGCGTGCTGGACCATGAGTCAGCGGTAATATGCACCTTACCGCTGACCGCCCTGTCCAGCGAGGCCAAGACATTGCCTTCCACATGCCGGTAGAGAGCCGGAATAGCCTTCCGTGAGAAAAAGTGGCGTTTGGGAACCTGCCACTGAGGAACCGCACATTGCACAAACTCACGGAAGGGGGCCGAGTCTACCAACTGAAAAGGCAGCAGTTGAAGCGCTAGCAATTTAGCCAAGCTAGCATTCAACCGCTGGGCATGTGGATGGCTGGGAGTGAACTTCTTTCGACGGTCCAGCAGCTGGGGCAGGGAAATTTGCCTGCTAGAATCGGACGTCGGTGTACTGCTAGCAGAGTGGCCGCAAGTACTTGGCTGTGACACACCTAATTCTACACCTTCATTCCTCTCAGTGCATGTTTCAGAGAGGACTGAAGTTATAGTGGGGTTGGAGATCCCAGCTGATGCGGTGCAAGGAGAGGTCCGCTTTGTTCTTTGGTGTGGGTCTTTGAGGTAGGCTTGCCAACGAGCTGCATGGCAGGTCAACATATGTCTGGTCAGGCATGTGGTACCCAAGCGGCTGATGTTTTGGCCACGCGATATACGCTTGAGACATATGTTGCAAACAGCAGCTGTGCGATCTGATGCACTAGCCTCAAAAAAGGCCCACACCAAAGAACTTTTTGAATGACGGGCAGAGGCAGCGCCCTGCACAGGCGGAGCTCTGCGGTTTGATTCCGTCGGTGTACTGCCCTTACGCTGGCCACCAAAGGGCATCCTGCCTCGTTGGAGATGTGCCTCCTCCTCATCCTCCTCCTCCTCCTCTCTCCTATTAGGCACCCACGTGGAGTCACTGACCTCATCATCCCCTCCCTCCTCATCACTGGAGCCAATCTGGCAGTATGCTGCAGCTGCTGGAACATGACTGCCAGATTGGTGTCCTTCTTGAGCATCCCCTCTGTTTGCTCTCACGCTACTGCCTTCCTGTAGCTGGGTTTCATCATCAGACCCTTCGAAACGCTGGGCATCCTCCTGGAGCATGTACCCAACACTGTGCTCAAACAGTTCGGGGGACTCCTCAGGAGGAGGACATGGTGGGTCTAGGGAAGGAGTGACTGATGATGAGTCTGACATTGATACCAGGGAAGAGGACACTTTGGCAGCTGCTTTGCCAGTACCCTGAGCCTGGGTGAGAGAGGATGAGGAGGAGGAGGAGGGCTTGGTCATCCACTCTACCAAGTCTTCGGCATGATGTGGCTCAACATGTCCAGCTGCCGAAAAGAAGGACAAGCGTGTCCCATGGCCATGTGCTGATGACAATGCACCGCGTCCACGACCAGCACTGTTGCCCCCAGACACAGAGCCTGCTTGCCCTCTTTTATTGCCTCCTGACTGTCTGCCTCTCCTTGTTTGCCTTCCAGACATTCTAATAGATGGCCTGCAGGGAGATGGGAAAAAAGCAATAAGGGCTACCTTTAGATGTCCTTCTCTGTCCCTTTACTTAAGGATTTCTAAATATGGTTGAGGATGATTGCTTTCGCACAGAATAGCACAACGACAATTTCCCTGACTGTCCAAAAAACAAGGATTTCAAAGATGGTTGATGAGGAATGCTTTAGCACAGTATAGCACAAGGAGAATTTCCCTCACTGTCCTTCCCTGTCCCTAGAAACAAGGATTATCACAGTGAAAGAAACTGACACTCTTCCTACCTATAGTTTTCTGTCCCTAGAAAAAATGTTTTTTTAAAGATGGTTGATGATCAATGCTTTAGCACACTATAGCACAAGGAGAATTTCCCTCACTGTCCTTCCCTGTCCCTAGAAACAAGGATTATCACAGTGAAAGAAACTGACACTCTTCCTACCTATAGTTTTCTGTCCCTAGAAAAAATGTTATTTTAAAGATGGTTGATGATCAATGCTTTAGCACACTATAGCACAAGGAGAATTCCCCTCACTGTCCTTCCCTGTCCCTAGAAACAAGGATTCGCACAGTAAAACACACTGACACTCTCCCTACCTATAGTTTTCTGTCCCTAGAAAAAATGATTTTTTAAAGATGGTTGATGATCAATGCTTTAGCACACTATAGCACAAGGAGAATTTCCCTCACTGTCCTTCCCTGTCCCTAGAAACAAGGATTCGCACAGTAAAAAACACTGACACTCTCCCTACCTATCCTTCTCTTTCCCTAAACTAAAGGAATCCAGGTTAAGCAAGAAAAAAAAAATGTCACTATCCCTGCCTATGCTTCTCTTTCCCTGCTCCGGAACACACTACACTAGGCCGCCGTGCTGGCGGCCTTTTATAGTGTGGGGCGTGTACTAAACACCCTCAGCAATAATTGGCCACAGGCATCCTGCCTGTGGCCAATCATTGCTCTCCTCGCTGCCGGCGCTGTGATTGGCCAAGCATGCGGGGTCACAGTGCATGCTTGGCCAATCACAGCGCCTGGATGACACTGCGATGGCGTAGTGCATTGTGGGCCGTTCGCGTCACTCGAATTAGGCACGAACGGCCCAAATCGTTCGATCTTCGTCGAACGATCGAACAGCCGATGTTCGAGTCGAACGTATGTTCGACTCGAACACCGAGCTCATCCCTAGTGATCATCTTTATGAGATTGAGATATGGCATGTTTTACTGCAAGGAGCCCCCGAGATCATGAGGGATAGAGCTATATAACGCTTCCACGTCAATGGCAACTAATAATGAATTTGGAGGAAGATGTCCTTGTAAATTTTGTAGAAGGTGAATTGTATCTTTGATATACTGTATGATGGTAAATTGGTGAAAAAATGGTCTTAGATGATTGTCAATAAATTTGCTTACATTTTCAGTAATTGATCCGTTTCCTGAAATGATTGGACGCCCCGGAGGACATTTTATATATTTATGTATCTTAGGGAGACAATACAGCGTGGGAATCCAGGGATGTTGAGTTCGAATGAATTCCCATACATCGCTATCGATTGCTCCATAAGAAAAAGGCACCGTCAACCAAATCATAAAAAATGACGTTGAATTTATCAATGACACTCTTTGAGATGGGTTTATACCAAGATTTATTGGAGGTTATCTTTTTGCACATTGATTTATATTGTTAGTTAGTCATGATGAAGATGTTTACACCTTTATCTGAAGGTTTTATGGTTAATGAATGTTCATTTTTTAGAGATTTAAGAGCAGCACTTTCAGCTTTCATAAGATTATTTCTCGGGGAGTATGATTTTAGTCTCCGTATCTCCGCAGTGGTGGAAGATATAAATGACGCTAGGTTTGAATTGCCTGAGAGCAAAGGGAATTATTCCGATTTCTTTTTAAATTTACCGGTTTGAGGTGGCGGTTGGGGATCTTTAGCGATATGTTCCTCAAGGAGGGTTTCTATATCGATAGTGTCTATGAGGTCACTTGGGTCTTGTTCTTCTAGCAGGGCTAGGAGATTATCAAGAGCTTCTTCTGATTCGTTGGTATCTTTTTTGGGAATCTGTCTCTTTGGTATATAGACTTTTGTAAAAGAGTTTTCTGGCAAAAAGATTTAGATTTCATTTCATTATCTCAAAAGGGTCCAGATCAGCATCTGGACAAAAGCTAAGACCCTTAGCCAGGAGGTTTTCCTCCGCTTGGGTTAGTGTATGGTTAGAAAGATTAATGATATTGTGTGTATTAGAGGAAACAGAATCCAGTTAGGAAGGAAGTGGGGATTTTCTTGTCAAATGTATTTATTAAGATTTTACAAGGGAAAAAAGAAAAAAGCATAAACAAAGAAATATACAAAAGCTTATAAACAGAGATACATGGTGTAAAGGAACGTCCCACACTCCGCTTGAGTGCTTCCGTCATATACCACTTCCTCCCAGTCTGGATATAGATATCAGATATTCCAACTGCTCACAAGCACACAACGAGACGATCCTTGTTTTTGGACCCCTCAGAACCATTACATATGCGGTAGGTTCCTCTGTGGTGATTCCGGTTCTGTTTTGTGCCTTGTGCCATTCTCGGCGCCGCTGGGACCTGTAGTCTTCCGGTGCTAATCCCCGCTAAGCGGATCTCTAAGAAGACATTCCCGTCCCCTCAGGCTGCCGCGCATGCGCCCCCGGAAGTGGGGATTTTAAGTGTCGTGTGGACTCTTGTCCATCTGGTGTAATAAAAAATACTTGTCAATTTTGTACAGGGTTGGATGTGTTTGAGAGATAGTAGTGTCACCCAAGTGTGTAGAAGTTACAGAATTAGCACCTGCTAACCCAGATGAGCGAGTTGAGATTCCACCACGTGCATTACCTTTCCCTACAGCTCCCAGTGAAGAAAGGATAGGTGGTTGTGGCGTTGAAATCGAGTCAGTAGTCCGTTTATTGAGGAATCTTCACCAGATAAAAAGGTCTTTTGGCTTTTTGAGGTTTCCGATTTCTGTTTCTATTCTGTAAGGAAGAAGAAATAGAGGAATTTAGAGATGAATTAGAGCCTGAATCTCTTGATGTTTGACCAAAACTACCTTTATATTGCTGTTGTGATTTGTTTCTATGATGCCATTTATAGGCTTTACCTTCCTGAAAGGCTCTCTTATCTAGCCAAAACTTTGTCTTTGATGCCTAGTTTTTCTTGGGTTAATTGATCTAAGCATTTTTTTTTCTCCTCTCCTCATTCTCCTTAAAGATAGGCAGGTCTTTAAAAGGTAGCAGCTTGGCATGGACAGCTTCAATCTCGCTATCGAAAATACTGATGCGTCTTTTGTATTCGTCACTCAAAAACGTCATTGTTGTTTTTGTACATTGTTGTAGGTTTTTTTTTCCCATTTTGTTTTGAAGTTGGAATTCACCTCATCCAAAATGGGAAAAATTTGAATGCGTAACCTGAAAGGGTTTATGTCTTCTTTGATGTATCTATTGAAGCTGTCAGCATGCCAAAAACATTCCACGCTTTTCTCCAAGATCTTGCCCAGCTGAAAGAACAATGAGGAGATTTCAGATTGGGATGATGATTTTTTGGTATAGTCTTTTGAAAAACCTGCCATAAGGGTGTCCCATTCTTTACCCTGAAACATTCTTGAAAACAAAAGGAATTCTTAATCAGAGCATATACAGAGAGAAAAATAATCTATACATAGAGAAGAAAAATGATTAGAATGCTACGTTTTAAAGCATATATAGCAAATATATTTTGTAGTGGTGGTTCAGGGTGGGGGGATGGGTATCTGCTACCCTGTTATTTGAATATGGGGAAGAGAACCAACTTAGAGAATCCAAAGATTCTCATTATTGTGTGGCCAACATCCCAAAAATTGTAGAAAAGAAACCAAAGAAAAGGAAATAGTACCCCCCTGGTACTAGTGGGACTTTATGGGCGAACTTTTATACACAAAAAGATTTATAAAATATGAAATGTATTAATATTTAAACATTAAAAACATTGTGGTGGTGTAACCTAACATCTAAGGTTATGCATAAATACAGCATATATATGATACCAGGCTCCAACATGGAGCTATATATATTTGAAGGAAGAACATTTCTCTCGTAGCCCAGATGCGTTTCGGGAATTAGGTAAGTATCCCTTCTTCAGGGTCAGGGAGAAGTAGATATCAACAAATACTCTGAAAAAGAATAACCATGTAGTTTCAATGAGTGAGTCCTGTGGTTTTTTTTTTGTTTTTTACATCAAACATATGCACCATGACAGCCATGACAAAAGCATGCAAAAATATACATACCGGTGCTGTATCAAGAAATCAATTATTCTTAAATTATATAAAAGAAGGAGATTTTTCCATAATAAAAGCGGAGAA